>CM067474.1:37073627-37391884 GCA_034552555.1 Semaprochilodus insignis | reverse complement strand
TTTCATTACCACAGAGCTGCTTAGGACGCGGGTGCATTTGTGTGCCTCAGGGCTGTACGCTAACAATGTCTGGTTAAAATAAGGGGTGCCTTTTTTTTTTTTAACCTGCACCATTCACAGATTTAGTTTCAAAATATGCTAAAACATGCTAAACTTAGTACTAACTGTAGAGTACGTGTTAATACACTGATCAGGTATAACATTAAAACCTTTGTGTATCTGCACTCATTGTCCATTTTTCAGCTTCATTTACCATTAAGATGCATTTCGTAGTTCTACAATTACAGACTGCAGGCCATTTGTTTCTCTGCATACTTTTGTTGAGCCTGTTCTACCCTGTTCTTCAGTGATCAGAAGACCTGGTACCCCAAGGACCACCACACCTCAGTTTTGCTGCAGGACTGAATAGTCCACCAACCAAAAAAAAAAAAAAAAAAAAACACTAGCTCACAGCTTCCTGTGACCAACCATGGACAAAGGACTAGAGGATGACTAACACAGACTGTGTAGCAACAAACGAATTATTGTCTCTGACTTTACATCTACAAATTGGACCAACAAGGTAGGAGTGTCTCAAAACTCTGTCAGCACTGCTGCCACTTCCACTCATACTAACACAATACACTGACATACCTGCCACTGCAGTGCTGGGAATGATCCACCACCTGAAATAAGACCTGCTCTGCGGAGGTCTTGACCATAGAAGAACAGTGTGAAAGGGTGGTTAGTCAAGTATGCAGATGGACTACAGTCTGTAACTGTAGAAGTGCTTCTATATGGCAAGTGGAGCTGATGAAATGGACAAGTAGCTGTCGGTGCCCTATGCCAGTTAAAGCCTCTAGCATAGTAGCCCAGAACCTGAAGAAACTGCTGGTTAACAACCCCCTTACTGATTGCAGGATAAGAGGTCTGTCCAGAATGTCACATCTGTCATCAGTACACACCTCCCCATGCACATTCCTTCTGAATCCACATTTGCTAATGTACCTTCTGGAGCACTGCCACTCATGTTTCTGATCTCCCGGTTCAAGTTTGACAAGTTCACTTTGATGTAGCCAGCTCACTGCAACAGGGTCAAAGTTAAGCTCCATCTGGAAACACAGTCAAATCAGATGTGCAAGTATGTGTGTAGTCATCTAAAGAACTCACTTATTACAATCATTTAATATCCTAATCAATATCAGTGTAAGGAGAAGACTTCATCAATAGGTTTAGCAGGGGCTGCTCCACAAAGCAGGATACCTCCATTACCCAGGTAACCTAAACCCAAAGAAGAGGACTGTCCAATAACAAAGTCCCTCAGCTCTCTTCCTATTGGACACTATTGACTTTGGCTAGTAAACAAAATGGGTATAAACCCACCAGCCACTTTATTAGGCATAGCTTCTTGTATCTACACTTATTGTCCATTTTATCAGCTCCACTTAACATAGAGGAGCACATAGTAGTTCTACAACTACAGACTATAGTCCATCTGTTTCACTGCATACTTTATTAGCCCCCTTTTACCCTGTTCTTCAATGGTCAGGACCACCACAGAGCAGGTATTATTAGGGTGGTGGATTATTACCAACACTGACGTGCTGCTGGAGTATTTAAACTGTGTCCACTCACTGTCCACTCACTGTCCACTCTATTAGATACTCGGACCCTGCTGATCCTCCTTGTAGACGTAAAGTCAAAGATAATAGCTCATCTGCTGCTGCACAGGTTTTGTTGGTCATCCTGTAGTCGTTCGTCAGTGATCATAGGATGCTGACCACAGGGTGAAAGGGGACTAACAAAGTATGCAGAGAATCAGATGGACTACAGCCTGTAATTGCAGAACTACAAAGTGCTCCTATATGGTAAGTGGAGCTGATGAAATTAAGAGTTGGTTTACCTAATAAAGTGTCATATGTATGTATGTATATGTATACACACACGCACTTCTTTTTTTTTTTTAATGGTGGAATTCCCCCTTTCCTAATTCAGTATTCAATGTTAACATTTCCTTACAGAGGATTCAGTGGTGGTTGGAGGAAACATGTGTGTGCTGAACTGTACTGGCTTTAGAACATTTTTGTTTACCACAAGGCACGATAGTGATGATATCTGAATGTATTTTCTCACAGCAGAAAACCTGCCCAGACCTGGAGTTCCTTATATGGGCATGATGGCATCTACAGAATGATAACAGCTTCTGAGGTCTGCAAGAGAGAACAGCCCATTGCATAGCTCTCCAGTCGAGCAGTGTCCTTCATGTTGGTTGCACATACAAGCTACGGTGAGCTGTCTGCATGTGTAACCTCCACTCTAGTCAGACACTGGCTTCCCACATGAAAACCTTTAAGTGCTCTGATTTTGTTGAAGGCTTAAGGATGCAGGAATTACTAGACGAATGCCCCTCCTCACCGAAATACCATTCATTGTGTACAGAGAAATCCTACACCATAAAGTAAACCTGCATACAAAACTGACTGGAGCACTTTGTACCGTGAACATAAACACAAAGCTGTCCAGCAGATCAAGCTGCTATTCTTGATGAATGTCTACTCCGTCAAGCGACAGACTAGTCATTCCGATTCTCACAATGACAAGTCCGATTGTAAGGTGATGATACTACATTTAATGGAAAACAATGTTACTTTATCATTGTGTGATATTACACATGGCTTTCTTTATAGAGTCCACGATTGCAGGCTAATAAGCTTATTTCAAACTTCCGTGATAATAGTGTATGTTCAGGTTGCGTTCCTTTATACAGTTAGGAGAATTTAGGAGATTTGTAGACAAAACATTCACTGACGGACGACAAAAAAACAAAAAAAAAACCACAACATAAAACAAAACAGACAGCAGAGTAGTAACTGAATAACTGAATTACGATGGAGCATCACCTGAATGATGCCTGCGCTCTAAAATACTGCTATGGTATTTATTGAAATACAATATTAAAAGAAACAAATTTAAGCACAAAAACAATCATACACATATCAAATGGTTAGAAACCACATGGTTTTTCTGCAGGACCATTCAGTGATGCACAATATATGGGTCCTCCAGAACCTAGTACCTAGTGCTAGAAGGATTGGGTAGGAGAAACTCTTCTAGCTCTTGCAACTGTAATTAAAGTCTAGGCTCAAATCACGCGGATGGAAAACAAGCCCTGGTTGTCCACAGGACATGTTAGTGAGGGTCTTATGTGGTTTTGTCTTTTAATGCACCTACCTACCTATATTACACCATGTGATCAAAGACTTGAAGGAGCATGGACAAAAGGTCATTATTTATACTTAATAAATCACCATATCACGTCAGCACGGACCAAACCGACCACCTTTCGATGCAAACAGAATATATGATGTCATATAATAAGCGCAGACTACACTACCTGCCCCTCACCCCAGCTGCAGTGCATTATGGGCTTAAAAATTTCTACTGTACTCCCTGAACAGCATCCACGGGAGCTACTTTCAAATGTCTAGAAATCTGAGCAATGGAACCTGGTTTGCACTAAAACATTAAGTAAGAGCGCGGTCTATGCCACCAATTAGAAGAGCGTTGTGTTGTGCACAAAATGAAACTGATCTCAAATACACCCAATGCCAAGGGCAGCTACATGCCTCCTCCACTGTGTGGTCCAGAATATTGCTGAGGTTGGGTTGGGTTACTGGAGGTTTTGGGGCCATGTGCCCTGAGTGTGTTGATTCTGCAGCAGTCTGTGGAGCTCCTTAAACTGCTCCACAGTCTGGTCTTTCAGGTCAGGGTTGGAGATCTGCAGGCGAATGCTGTCTGTGGACCAGGAGAGCTCGCCTGAGAACATCTCAGTGAGGATCCTCGCTACCACAGGCACCACCTGGGCAAGAGAGAAATACAGAATTTCTGGATTTACAAGAGACGTAAACCCAAAATCGAAGACATGTTGTGCTTCCGAACTGGATCCGCCAAGTATTGCATAAAAGTTGAGTACGGAATGAGAAGGTGGAGCCATGTGCTGTAAGTAAGAACTGACATGAAACTCTTTAGATCAGTAGCAGGACAGTCGTACAGGACTGTCAGTGTTCTGAAGGAAACTACTTTAAGCAAGTGATGTTGACCCAAGAAGTAAGATTAATCATTACTGCAGTCTCGGTCAGTGTATTCTGATCAGAGTGACTCATTCCATTAAGCAACAGGTGTGCTGCATTAAAAGCAGTTCTAACAATGCTATTCAGTAGATAAGCTCACCTGTTATCCTCACTGAGTGGGCTGATGAGTCATAGTTATTAATGTGGTCTGACAAACATACAGTCTTTTTTTTTGGGGAACAAGTTGTACAACAATCACAGAGAACATGCAGCCATTTCAGGTTTTATAAAGCAGGAGTCATGCGTTTTACTTTCATAAATTTACTCAAATCTGCACACCTGGACAATGATGAGCTTCTTCTCTTTGGGCTTACGGTCAGGCCAGTCCTCCCCGAAGCAGAAGTAAATTTCAAATGGAGGAGGGGATGGTGCCTCCCCTTTCTGGTACAGGATAAGCCCTGTGAGAAGTCAAAATAAGTTCACTGTTGTCTACAGGGAACAGGTATAAATCCTGCAAAATGATTACTGCGCAATTTCTGTTTATTATCTTTAACATTTTGGAATAAATAAACATTAAATAACTTGTGTGTGTGCCATGACTTTTGCACAGACAACTCTTTATTCTTTCTACAATAGTTATCTACAGTGATCTTTGTAGAGCAGAGGTCCCAGACTCTCCTCAGAGCTACTAACCTGCATAATATGCCACACCTGTTCTAACTAATCAAGCTCTTCCCAAATACCTGAATGGCTGGATCAGATGTATGAGAGTTAAGTAAGGGACAGGGCAGTTTATTGGATACAGGCTGGAACTAAACTCAGGAAAGTAGTTCTGCAAGAAGAGGGTAGGAGACCACTGCTACAGAGGATGGTAAACTTATTTACACTCAGATGTCATTTGTACAGTTAACCGTACAACAGCACACTAGAGGCTTCGCTTACCCTGCAGAAAATCGTTTAGGCTGAACACGTTGATCTTGCGTTCTCTCTCCATGGGGTTGGGTGGTCCCCCTTCAGGCACCCCCGGCCCTGACCAGTACACTTTACACTGACATAGACGCACAGCGTAGATGTCCTGACCCCGAATCTCCAGGATAAGCCCCCTGTCCATCACGTCCAGCAGGTGTTCCGTGTAGAACCTCTGTTTTTCGTTCTGGATTTCAGCAGTTCCAGGAAAAAGCACCTGGTGGAGAGTGACGGGCCCAAACAGCTCCACCTGTTCCGGCGTTGGGGCCAGGTTGCCATAGTAAAGCCTACAGCCCTGGGGGTTGCTGACCGTCAGAGAGCCAACTGACCGGCCCCGATACTGGAACTTTATGTCAAGGTCAGTCACTGCAATAAAAAAAAGACAGAAATAAATAAAGTGGAAAAAGCAACTTTAAAGAAAAACTAAATTTTCTAGCAGGAACAGTGTTGTAACAGTGCTTTTAAATGCGTCTTGGTTCTACAGGTTCCAACTTAAATGTCGGAAAAAAGAAATATCATGATGCATATCATGTATTGTAAAATATGTCTTAAAGTATTATGACATGATATTCTTGCCATATCGCTTACCCCATAACACATTGCAATATACATTCGTGTAATCATTGTAAAAGTTACTGACTTGGGACGTCATAATAATTTAACTCAAATGTTCAAGTCATCTTAGTGTTTGAACTTTCTCTATTTTGCGGAATCGTAATGAAATTTACAGCTGCATCTTTTGGATGTCATGATGGAGTTGTATGGTTTGAACGTGTGCATTTGGATTAGTACCTCATCATTGGTTTTAAGTGAAATTAGGGGGTTAGGTGTACAGCTCATCTATGAACTTACAGTCCAGCTCAGTTGGACTGTAAGTATTCATAGATAAGTTATGAAATAATTGTTGAATATGGTAAAGCAGAATTTCCACAAGTGTGTTAACAATTGAAATAATTTAAAAGGCAAAAAAAAAGTGTCCCATACCTACTGAACACTGCATGCCTCTCTCTAACCATCTCTCTCTATTCCATGTGATGCATTTAATATTGTACATGTATTGTTTATTTAACGGATTTGATTTTCAGAAACACTTTTGTAAGCTTTACATTCTATTTATGTATTTGCATTGTAATTCTATACGTACTGGGTTACATTTCGGTAATGTTATGATTGTTTTGCGCTAAAAATCAATAAAATAACTCATTATTAGCAATGAGATTACAAATGCAGTAATCCTCAACAGCACATCTTTAGGAATACACATGAGTCAGCGATCGTCAGGTTTTGCCAAGTATGAAACATCAACAGTGAAAAACATCAGCTGAGTTAAAATAATGGGCTATTGACATGTCACATTAGCTTCACTCGGTTAAGTGATGATGTACATGTCTAATGGCAAGTCCATTAATGTCAATAAAAGGGAATTAAGTAGTTACTCGGGTACGTTTACATTCTAGACATGCTCCATTTCATATAAATATGACAGCATTGACAGATTCTAATAAACCACAACTGCAATTCTAACCTACCATTATACCATGTTACCTTAAGGTACTGAATACATACATTTCGTACTGATGAAGGGAGTCGTAGAGAAGGCACAACCCACCATTAAACAATCAGTTCACATGTAGCATGGCAGTTACATCACATCGAGCACATAATACTATTTTAGTCTATATTATATTACTATATTAGTCTATTTAGTCTATGCACAGGTTTGAACACCACCAGTCAAATGAGGGGTAAAAAACAAAAACAATCTGACCTGTACAAAAGTTATTGCACTGTGAACTGTGCTCTGAAATGTGGAAAATGACACATTGAAGTATGTTTTCTGATCAACAAAATACCTCATTTGACCAGGAGTGTTAAAACTTTTGGATACATCTATATGTTTAAAGCAGCAATCAAAACATGTATTTGCCACCAGCGCTGTACTTTAGATTAATTTAGACTAAAATGCATTGCTTACAGGGCAGCATATGAGGACTGCTCAGTAGGTCAGAGATGCAGGGCTGGACCTGGCTCTCCGCTTGGGGTGGTACCTCTTGCATAGGACTGTCCACTATGGCCCCTGAGATGCTGACGGGATTTGGGGCAGCAGGTGGCTGTATGACCCCAGTACCCATCCCATGTCCATTAGGAAGATCATCCACGAGTATATATTCCTCCTGTTTCACAGTAGGAGCAATATGTCTGTGTCCAGGGAAATCTAGACGTGTGAAAAACGGATCCACAGGGTTGGGTGGGAATGCTGGGTAGCTTGGAGGTTCGCCACTTCGAGGGTCTGTCAGAGGAAATAAACATTCAACTGGTACAAAAATACAAACAAACATGAAAGGAAGAAACACATATAGAGTATGTATATTCAAGTCTTTAAGAGAACCTGTAAAGCCATTTTTCGGGGCAGTTTGTGTTTATTTGTTCATAAAACACCTAGCATAAGAATAAAAACAAAAACAAACCATTTGAAAATCTTTCCTTTGAGGAAGTCCAATATCTAAATGTGACAAATAACATGTCACATTTTAGTGTATTTATATCTTTTTGTATTCATTCCAGTGGCTGCCAGAGACATCTGGGCAATACTGTCTATGCATATAAAATGTTTGCAATTTATGATGCAAACCAGAAAGAGCTCAATGCTGAAGCACCAAATCCAAATACATCACTTTTGTTTAGTGAAAAAGGAAAACAAAAAGAAAAAGCTTACTGATAGAGAGCTGCTCCAAGTTTAGTAGCTGAAACAAAGAAAAAAAACCAAGTACTTCATGTTAATCTGTAGGGGCTCAGGTACATTAAGGAACTATTGAACATTAAGGAAAACCATCAAAAATGTACAGCTTTTTTTCAGCCCCTCTCTCAGTAAAACCTACCTCCTCCTCTTCATCCTCAACTCCATCTGAAACAGAATAAGAGACCAAGAATTAAAATAGGTGAAGGGGGACAGGGGATTTTGTGCACCATTTGCTTCAGCACTCACCAGCCCTATTTTGTCTTGATCCCTTGCTGCCTGCACTGTCTCACAAGTGAGTACCTTAGAAGGAAGCACTGTCCACTACGTCAGTGATGGTGTTTTATGTTCTTTTTTTCTTAACCACATTTTAGAGGACATGTAATTTCAGGTGAGGCTAGTCATTCTCCGAGTAGAGAGTTTAGAGCCATTTATTGCCATTTGTGTTTGCACACAGAGGAATTTGTCTTCCGCATTTAACCCATCCATGAAGCGAAACACCCACACACACGGGGAGCGGTGGGCAGCCCTATCCACGGTGCCCGAGGAGTAGTTGGGGGGTTAGGTGCCTTGCTCAGGAGCACTTCAGTCATTACTGACAGTTTAGAGAATCGAACCTGTGACCCTCCGGTCATAAAGCTGGCTCACAACTGCCCACAAGGCTGGTTCCCTAACCTCCACCCCATGACTGTAAGGGGATACATCTTCATAAAACGACCACATGAAGGTAGGCAGCGTTTTATACATACATTGAATTAAGACATGAATGGCTGCCTCAGAACGCTGTACAAGTAAGCAGAATGTATGATGTTTTAAGCAGCCATCGAGTTTGTGAGGTCTATGGTTTCACGCCTGAGCTGCTGTTGTCGGATCCATCTGATAATAATAATAATAATAATAATAATAATAGCACTTACAGATGATCCGAGCAGACCTAACAGGGCAGAACTGTCTCAAACTGACCAAGTGATATCCTATGACAGTGTCACATTTAAAGTCAGAACTCTTCAGTACAAACCATTCTACTGCCTGTGCCTGTCTATAGAGATTGCATGATTATGTACTTGATCGTATATACCCGTTAGCAATGGACATAGCTGAAGCGACTGAACTCAATTTAAAGGGGTGGCCATATATTGTTAGATTACCTCGGTTTGGCTACTTTTTTTCTGCCCTAAACAGCAAAAATACTAGTGTCCGTTTTGTCCTGTATAAAGACAGAATCACTGTTTCTATATGATGTTGCTCAACTCAATACAGCGTAGCGTAACTAGCAGAACATTAAATGCCAAAATGCCTCTTCAAAAACATTTTGTTCTACTACAAATTTACAATTTCATAGCTATGAGATATTCTTAAATCATTGACAAACTGTTTTCACCATTCCTTACCTCCATTGCCTGGCTGGTCGCACACCTCATAGATCTTGAAAGGCTGCATTGGGGTCTCCTTTGTGCCATCATATTTCAGGTTGAACTCCCGGCTCTTGTTGAGCGCACAACGGAGGTTGGCCTTCCACTTGGCTGGATCTGGCTCATCCACCCCCTCCTGGTACTTTCCTGTCTCCAGTGCCCAGGCCTGTACAGAAGAACATGAATGAAGTGAGTAGTGGAAGGGCTGTCAGGTCTGGAATGGGCAGTTTTATTCTCTCAATGCATTTCTCTAGAACATTTTCAGCTCCGACTGTTACAATCCGACATGACCGTTTTCAAGAAACGACCATGACCATTTAGCACTTCACAGCAGCTGCTTTATAGTTGTGTTAGAAATTAAAATGAAAATTAGAATGATAAAGGTTATGGGAGGACAACATGAAGAAAGGCCAGTCACAGCCAAAAGGCTTACGCAGATGTTCCAGAAAGGGCTCATGGTTGCGAGGCCTTGCGAACTTCCCCTTATGCCAAAGTCCTGCTGAACGGGTGGAATTGAAACTCACACTGCTTTTACTTCTGCAAAGCTGTTTATGAGAATATCACTAAAAAGCCCCTTGATGGCAAGCTAGAATATACAGGTAAGAATAGGGCTGCAAAAGGGTTAATGTCCCAAGATGTGGTTTAAAACCACTGCAGGAAAGAATACAAAATTATGTCAAAACACAATTTGAATACTATTATTCACAACAAAGACAATTCAGCATGCAACACTTTTCAATAAAAGAAAACAACATATTACACTACTTAGTCAAATTTTTAGACCATGGGATTTTACTATGGTTTTACACGAGTCTGAAGTTTTTTGAATATTCAAATAGCCATGAAAGTATTAAAAAAATAAATAAATACAACATGTATAAGAGCCTGCCTTTTGAGGCTGCATGGTTGACGTGGGAATGTAAAGTTTAGATTCAAGCTCTACACAAGTTTAGACACAAACTTCTACATATTCAGTTCTACAAGTTCTAATTAAGTACTCAATTTCTTGAAATTTCATGGCTTGTTTCTATTTGAGTACTTCTATACACTACATACACACCAGAGGGAAGTGGAGCCAGAGTCTTACGCTATGGTCAGTTTCTCATCTGATTATTTACCTCCACCCCCACCCCGCCCACAAAAAAAAGGAAAAAAAACAAAAAAAAAACCAAAAACAAAAAAAAACACAGCACCATACAATGACTGGAGACTACCTCACAATTGCTATATGCTGCCGAGGTAGAGCGTCTGAAATACCAAGTAGCAGATAATACAGAGCACATCTACTGCAGATAAGAAGTGTCCTGAGACACTTTTTTTTTTTTAAATCAGGTTTGGTATGAGTGAACTAATTCTTAATGTGTAACTACTTATAACCAGTAACAACTAGTAAGGAGACTAAAACAGATTATTAGTTTTTGTCTTCATTTTAAAGACTTCTACACTGACACCTTACTTGGAGTAAATTACAAGCCACAATGAAACTATGGATTTATGGTCTGGGCTGCAGCAGCAGTAATAAAAGATGAGGAATGGCCTGTAACTTTAAGATTCCTATGTTTTGGCAGTGGTAGACAGTAAGGAAGTAAATGCAATTGGTTACTGTACTTCAGTGGCTTTTTAGTGTATCTTTACTGAAGTATTTCCATTCTGTGTGATTCTTACTTTAACTCCACTACATTTCAAAGTCAAATATCTGACTTTTTTACTCCACTACATTCTGTAAAATCCTACGTTTCTTTTCACTTATGTGTGCATAAAAACTTTAATTGTCAATATCAAAGAAGCACAAAGTGAGTCCACCAATCAGGTTGCAGAATGCACTTTGTTTTGAACCTGTTTTGATCTGCTGGACAGAGCTTAGTTCTAGAAACTGTTTGTCTCTAGTGTTTTGTTCTTATGACCATTTTAATAGATGTCAGTGTCAGACTACTTAATGACCTTCTATTAAAAGACTGGTAGAGCAAGAGTGACGCTATAGCCTCTTCACCTAAAATGAGTCTTGTTCCAGAAATGATAATAGGATATTTGAGCCATAATACATCATGCTACTGTTACTCTCCATACTTAAGTACATTTGAAGGAAAATACTTCAGTAGTAGAGGTCTAAAGGGAGGAACTTCTTTTACTAGAGGAATATTTTGCCTTGGGTATCTCTACTGTTCTGTTGTTTGGTGGGGTTGAGGGGGTAGGGGGCCTAAAAACCCAAATATGCCCGTTCCCCATTTGGTCTCAGCTGCTGCTTTTGATGTCTTAGTTGAGAAACAAAAGGAAATATGGTGTCCAAATTTCCTGTGAACAGAAAACATTTAAGCACATGGTTTTAAAGCACTGTCTTATTTTTATTTTTTTGTGCAGTGGATCTGTAATGAGCGACATCAAACTCCAGCAAACACCTGAATGTTTATACAAAGGTCTGTTAGGCCAGTCCTGTAGTACATGTCAGCAAACTAGAAAACATAACTTAAAGCATAAGTTAAACTGAACTATGAAAGATCATAATCAGTTGATCTTTATCACTGCACGCAAGCACAGCTCTCTCTCCATAAATCATCCTGAAGGCAGTAAGAAGGCCCCCACATAATTAAAATGAATAAATAATAAATATTAATGAAAAATTCTCCACAGCTATTCTTTTGCGTTTCCAAATTTAGGTTCTCAACTTTTTTTTTTTTTTTGTTGAGTAATCTTGTGGATTTTAGTGCTAGAGTAATCCTGTTGCACATAAGTGCTTTCCACTTCCAGATTATTGCTTTTCCTACAATGTTTTCTAGCACAGTAAAATGAATCACAGCTATTAAACAGGTAGGACTGGAATCAGGGATTGCATCAAACCTCTCAGCAGATCCAGGATAAGACACTGCTTTATACTGTATCTGCACAGAGGGAGCTGATCCTCTAACATCCAGAGACTTAGCATCACTGCTTGTGGATTTGCTTCAAGCGAGTTACATCTTTTTACAAGTAAAGCTGCGCAATAATGACTAAAAAGTTAATCATCATTATATTTCATAATTAATCAGCAAATTCAAGAACAAGATAGTTATCAATTTAAATCTTTCCCAGCACACGGTCCATCATAAGCCCTCCGTCACAAAGACATAAATATTTAAATTAAATTAAGATTTACATTAGTGTGTCTTAAATGCCAGTCATAAACAAAATCAGTTACACATTAAATAAACACAGCATGTTTAGCATTACAGAGAAATATAACATTAATATTTCTTAAGGCCACAAATAAATAAAAAAGTACACAGAAAAAGGGAAATATTTTAGTATAGTGTCCCGACATCAACAAAACAATATAATGGAATGAGACATGCATGTCTGTTCAAACGTTTGGAAAAAATGTTTGGATTAAAAAAAAAAAAAGAAAAAGAAAAACATATCTCTAATATGTTTGTCATGTGCAAGAATCAGTAAGAACGATGATGCTGTACTTGAAACAACAACAGCAGTTTTACATATAATCATAAATATAAACAATGATGTGGTGCTTCTGAAATGACTCGATGTATAGCAGCCAAAGTGATCAAATCTCGGGACAGAAAATCCAATCAAAACTACTGTAAACAAGAATATAAGACTTATCATGTAATTCATTCTTATTGATCCCCAAATCCAAAGTCCAACATGTACTCATTTTAGTGTGCAAGTCATATTTCAGTCTGCAATTTTACAGTTATTACTGTATATAAAAGTACAGGTCTTCTGATGACTGTTGTCAATAAATCTATGACAAATGATTCCAAACGTTTGTGCAGCAAAAACGCTAGCACAAACATACACAAGCGCCGGCAGCCCTTACCTTGAATATAGTGTTTTCCTCCTCCAGGGTGGGTAGGTGGCGTGTGGCGTGTCTCCAGGGGATCTGGAACAAGCGTCGCTCCTTATTGAGCCAGTGCAGGCCAGGGTACTTTCCACTGTTCACCTGGGGCGGGGGAAATGCCTACGTTTACAATGGAACGGGACCCCCAAAAAAATAAAAAAATAATAAAATAAAATAAAAAAATAATCACACACTCCAGGGCTCAAGCACCAGAGGGTTTTACAGTTCCCCCTACTGTACTAATAAATCATGAGGAGCTTTAATATTAGCTATTACCTTGAAGGGGAACAGTCATGTTGGCCTGAGGCTTGAAAGAAAAAAAATGCTGTTTGAGTTATTTGTAGCAGCAGCAACTGTTATCCCTTTCACAGTTTTTCAGTGGTATGCAAAAGACTTTTCCCCATTTACACCAATCAACAGCACATGTTGGTGTACTGACTTACCCCGAGCAAAAACATCATAAATCTAAATGAAGCTGCAAAGCTACATGACTTGTAGACAAGAGGTCATGGCCAAGCCGTGCAATGACTTTACAGCCAGGCCCCCCCCCAATCAGCTGTAACAGTCCAAATGAACTCTGGGAGGTTCAGGAATGGCGCTTTATGGGTTCCCTTTAGATGGCGTTAACTTGTTAAAGCACTACACTCAAAAAGTGGAGTATGTCACCCTGGGCTACAACATCAGTATTTCTGACCTTTACACAATTGCTGCTGTCAATATCACTTGAGCTTCTTGTTGCGTGTTGATGAAAGCCCCTGCCCAAAATGGAAGGAGTTTGTTCTGAACTTAGTAAAGCCCAAAATGGCTGGTATAGTTTAGGAGGAGGCACCTTGTCACACCTGATACGAAATGAAAAATGGTCCCTGCTCACCTGAGCCAGCAGCCATGGCTTCAAGCGGATCCTCCTGGGCTGGACGCTCATGGTGAGAGGGAGGAAGGGTCTCTTTCCCTGTAGGCACTTTCAGAAAAGCGGAATATCGCAGCACCTGTGAAATCAAATGACAATGACTGCGTAAATAACAGTGCACAGTGACTGGGAAATCGAGAGAGAGCTTCAAAAAAAGGAAGGAAGGAAGATCTGAGAAAGTGCTGGCACAATGCTGACATGTGCAAAATCTTATATATTTCCTTCAGGCAAAGAAACCAGGGGAAGGGCAAGCATGTATACAGTGAGATGATTTCACCATGCCAATATGCTGCCTGATTTGGTGTGTTAGAATGATTTAATAATTGTTGTTAGTTCATTTCTTTTTTTATTATTTTAATGTGTTTCTTCATATTTTCTGCACATTATGGACAAATGCAATTAATCCCTGCAGCGTTTGTCATGCATGCTTCAAGAATGTAAATCTATGAAGTGCTTTCACACTGATGCGTGCTGCTTTTACGCTAGGTGCCAAGAGGCCGCAGTCTCAGCTACTCCTCCTACACGTGCAGTCGCCACAACTGTAGTTATTATCAGTTCCATTCTGATCGCACAGTCGCATCATCACTCTTCCATGTCTTCTACAAGCAGTGGCCTGCTCTGCTGTTTTGGGTAATGCAAAAGCACATCAGCTGCTGGGTTCATATTAGTGCAATCGTAGCTCTGCTGGATGACGGGGTATCCAATCCTGGCCCTGGAGATCTACCACCCAGGAGATTCCAGATCCAACACACCTGCCTCTGATATTCAGGAGCACCTGAAAGCCTTCAGTACCCTGATCAGACGTGATAGATCCGAACTGGTGCAAAACTCTGCAGGACAGTAGATCCTAAACATGCCAGCTCCACATACGTTATTCAAATAAAGATGTGAAGTGGATGATCCTAGTACAATTCATTACATCATTTTTATATAAAACATTAAAATGTATGAGACATTGAAACGGTTTTATCTTTAATCTTGAGTCTGTTGCTTTTTAGGTTCTAGGTTCTCAATGGCGCAATTAATTTCCCATTTGTTTTTGACAGAAACTGACTAGGTCACATTTAAAACAGGCTGAATAAATATCAGTCTTCATATGTCTTCATAAATTTCCATAGTCTCATGTCGCATTCTACAGTACAAAATAGCATATGAAAAATAGTAATGACATCAGAGGTAAAATTTAGCATGGTATGTGCATTCTGGGACACCGCTGCCTCAAATTTGAACCCCTGACCCACACAGGGTGAGACGATCACTGTCAGAGCTGTGACACAATCATGTATGTGTGGGTGAGTACGAAAGTGTGAGTAAGTGAGTGAGAGGAAGAGGGGAAAAAAAACTTCCTGAAGTATTGTGATACTACGTTTTGACACATCACTCACCTCTAGGCTGAATAAACGGATATGGTTAAATGAGCCCGTTTCCATGACATCATAAAGTTTGCAGTTTGGTTTCCATATATAGCCTGTTCGGAAGCTTTAACAATGTTTTTCTTGCTACATTAAACATAGAAAAGTAAGGGGCATTTAATTTTCCATGTTATGGGCTCTTTAACATCTGATGGACAACACCAACCACACACCAGGGAACTCTAAGCAATGACAAAACCATTAAGTGAAAAGGTTTGACCCAACAAGTAACCTGTAGAAGACAGACTCTAAAAAGTAGGTGATCATTCAAACACAGGAGCTGGTGGTCACCTTGTTTACACCTTTCACTAACAGAGGGGTCAAATTACTGCGCCAAATGCAACGAAGCATGAATAAGCACACTGGCAAGCACATGCACAGGATACACTGATACACGTTTTTTTCCCCCCAGAGCTTAAATGAGGCACTGAACACCACCTGAATTCCTCACATCTCACAGCTTTAGGAACACACAGCCAGTGAATTAGCAACATGATGAACATGTGTAACGATGCATTTTCTTTCACTCTCAATGCTACTTTCAGTTCTGAGGTCAATTCAGGTTTTGTGTTGAAGTCTAAAGGTGTCAGAAAAACAAAAGGCAAAAAACAAACAAACAAAAAAACAACAGATATTCATGCAAAATGGTGACTTATAAAAAGTGCAAATGAACTGTTTATATATGAATTGCTTTATACTAAACCATTTACAGATCTTCATTTTCAACCAAAGAAAACTAAAATATCAATGCATCACAGAAGCACAATAAAAAGTACACAACTAAGCATTACCTATGATTATGATAATGCTAGGTAAGGGCATTTTAGTTCAATTTGATACTTAGATTTGTATAATTTAGGTGTTGACTATAAGTAATCCTAAAAAAATAAATTTAAAATAAATACTTTTTTTAAATCAAATATACATAATTTTCTATATATCCCAGATCATGCTGATCAGCCAGAACCAAATGGTGTCCAAATAGTGCTTCTTTAGTTTTTGCTAATAAACACTAGAACTCAATAGTCACCCAAACAACACTAACTGTTTCTGCAAAAACTCCTTTTCACATGCTCAAAGTGCATCCAGATTTTCACTCACTTTCTGCCGGCTTGTTGATGTAGTTTAGGCTCTGTACTCACAACCACCTCAACAGTTAAGAGTATTGATCTACAATCAGTATTCATGATAATGACCATCATAAATTAGAAGAAATCTGATCCAAGATCAATCCTGTTTTGTGAATCGCAGTGCTGGTGGCATCTATGGCTGCTTGTAGCAGTGAATTTGTATGCATTTGTATTGTTTACAGTAAGTCATACTGTTTTATACCACGTCTACCTGTCTGTGCAACCTTGACAAAGACCTGGATGTGGTTTGAGTAGGTTGAATGAGGTTTTGGAGATGTGAGAAGTGGGATTTTTCCTGAATCATTACAGGAAACTTTTACACTTTGGGTGTAAAACAGATATTTTATCATACATTCTCTGTTTATCAGTCTAGATAAAACTTGCTGATGCTGAATACATCTAAACTGGCTTGTTTATGTGTTTTATATGCCATTTTGGTAAAACATTGGTTAAACAAAAAATAAAATAATTAATAGTAAATAAATAAAAATAAAATTAAAAGGCACCAAAGACCAGACGTCTGGTTCCTTTCACTGCCACTGTGAAAAATTCGGACTTATTATATATATTTCTCTACAATGGGAGCATTTCTCCTCAAATGACTCTGAACGACTTTGTTCAAATTTATGTAAAAATCTTGAGAAACTTGTGAAATTCCCCTTTAAAACAGCTTACAACGTTGAGCTGTCACCTCATTTCCCTGCCACTGCCCCACTATTGCCTCTTCCACTTCTCATTTCTGAATCTCTTCAAAGCAATTCACATACCATCCAGAGTTCAGCATATTATTACACACTTTGAATCATGCTATTAGTTCTTAGTAATGCCACAGAAGCAAGGTTTACATTGTACAGTCACTTCTCAACTGCAGGCTACTATGGAAGCATAGTTTATGCACGCAGGCAGAGGAAGTTAACCATAACTAATTTTAGCCTCAAGTTCATTCATTGAGCTGATATGAAGAGGAACAACGAAACAAAAAAGCGTACCAATGTTTACTGTGTAGGTATGTCATATATGATGAAGTTGGAGAAGTTACATGACCGTGTATTTTTTTCCCCCCCTCAGGGAAGTTCCTCTAACGTTTTCAAAGTTCACTCTGCATAACACACGCTACAGTTTCTTTTTTATGCCGTTATTCTCAGCTGTCATCTCTGGGTAACATTAGGAACGGGACTGGGTGAACAGAAGCTTTAGGTCAGGGATATGGTGGTGTATTATTATGGCAGGTTTCATAAAGCATGTAGATTTTAATCATTAAGCACTTTTTCTTTCTTTTCCCTGAGTGACAGGCTGTACTACACCACTGCTGAACTCCTCTGAGCAGACACAGTGTAAACAACCGAAGGACCACTGTAATAAAATAAAGATAATTCTGGCACACGATGGGCAATAAGCCAATAACACCCAGTCTTACAAAGGATTCATTTAGGGTATGAATAACACCAACCCAGACTGGATCAGCCCGGCCAAGATCAGTAGCTGTCAAGACAGGGTTGTGTTGTAGTTTTACTGGTTGCATATGTAAAAATCAATACAAACAATTCTATCCAATAAAGTTCATGTAAACACAGCTTTAAATCACAAAAGCAGGATTTTACTACGGATGCATGAATTGGGTAAGATCGGTAAGGGCAGAGTTGTGCTGCAAACATGTGATCGATAATTGGACAGTTTATCATTGTTATTCTGGCTGATCTGTTTAGGAATGTTAAGAGGTAAATAATGTGAGGCAGGCAAAATGTGGTAACATAATTATGACTCATTAGGGCTGTGCAATAATCATGATGAATATTATTCTGTAATACTTATAAGTATTAGCAGCATGTTTGATTACGAAGACAACTCAATTAGTTGTTTAACCGGATTTACTGCAGTGAGGTCAGTGGAACGTTTTTTGTCCATTTAGGGATTTGAAATGCTACAGCAGTACGGCCTGCATAAGCTTTAAGATATGAACCAACAGCTTTACAGAAATCAGAATCAGCCATACAAAACATCCATGATCGGTGCTTCCCTAGTGTTCCCTATTAAAGGGCCTGTAGAAAACCGCCTACTCACGATGAAGTTATAAGGAGTGTTTCAGTCCAGACTGCTTATTGAATAAGGCACACAACAGCCAATCAGAATGGAGCTCATTTACATACAACAACTTCTAAAGTACAGTAACAAAAACAACCTGTGCAGTTAAAGAGAGGTTAGAAAGTGAATATGCAAAATGAATCATGGCTGTTTCTCATAAACCAGCAGAAGCATAATTATCATGTGGAGCACAGAGAAAAATAAAACAAGAAAATGGAGGTTTAACTCGGAAACACACACACACACACATCCCCATCCCGCCTTCTCTAAAACGACAGTGAAAGTCATTTCTCTTCACCTTAACAAGCCTGAATTCCTTCTAGTCTATACAGGTGCAGATTTCTGGGTCAAATCTGAGCGGTTCAGTGAGAGGAGCAGAGCCGTAAACGACCTCCACTAACCTACTTCCCATTTTCAGACTTTTCACAGCAGCTGTGTCGAAACAGCCCCCGAGTTCAGACAGTAACCTACATGTAATTGTGAAAGCTGTCTCTCCTAAACAGGCCAGAAGGCGCTCCGTGCTCAGCAGTAAACAGCCCAAACACACACCGGGAGCGCGCGGGCAGGTAAACAGTACAACCCTCAGCTCAAACTCGACTGCACACAAACAGCACCACTGTGAGGAACCGACCCCCGCGACTCAGCCACAGCCCCACTTTAGGCATACAGAAAGTTACCTGCAGGGTGAGGAGAGCGAAGACCCCCTCTGACCACTCCTTAGCGGCTGAAGCTGAGCAGTAGTAAAGCCACCTCGGACTCACACAGTCTGAGAGGGGAGGACACACGGAGCCAGGTGCGCTCTCTAAATCTCCCCCAGCGAACAAACCAAAAGACACGCAGCAGCCAGGTCTCGACCCTTCAGCGCCCAGGACGCTGTTTCAAACGACGGGGAGGCAGAGAAACAGGCCTCTTCTGTAGTGTCATGAGACGAAAAACGAGAGCGGCGAGGTTATTTGCAGAACTTGCATAGGTACCACCCTTCCGGATGATGTACATACTAAACGGAAGCGGCTCATTTTCATACACAAACCGTGGCTCGTCCACAAGCTCAGTTTAACCAAACTAATCCTGCTATCAGAGATCCGTAGCTGGGGCCGTCTTTAGCGTCGTAAGCGGGACAGGACTTTCAGAGAGCTGTGAGGTTTTTGGAGGTGTAATACGGGGAGCGGAGCTGCAGTGAGACAGTTCAGCACTCTGCCTGAAGTGTTTACAGGCCACTGCTGGCGCTGCAGTTCAGCCTGCGCTCGGCATTTGGCGCTCACTATTAATGAATGTGGAGCTCAGTTGCCCAGTTCTCTCGTACTGGTTCTCAGCCCGAAGTCGCATTACTGTACATTTGTGTGTTTTGTCCCTTGTTAAGAATAACGAGCATAATTCAGTGGTTAAGATGTCAGTCTGAGTGGTTTAATGTGAAATGGTTCATTGTACAGAAACATACAGACTCTGATTTCTTTACAGTGGTGGTGATAGCAAGCAGGAGTTACAGTGTCTACAACACAAATTAAGCCATTTTACTCACTGCAAAAATAAATAATAACTATAATAATATATCGAAGTAATAATAATAATAATAATAGTAATTATTATGGTTGTTTTGTTGTTGTTATTATTCAATACATTACAAACTACGCTTCACTAAATCCAATTAAACAGATCTAATTTTACTCACTTAAGCATGTAGCTGGTCAGTGTTTTTTAGGTACTAATGACATGCTCATGGTATATTGTGACATAATGTATCACAATTATGTATGCTATGTAATCTTGAAGATGTTACAATTGTGTTAAATTAAAAAAAAAAAAATCTTGGGGAATTATTTTGCCTCACTGTGCCCTGTATGTCCCTCTCCACCACACATGGATTTCATATGTGCATTTTAGGTCAGTACCTTCTCAAAACGATCATAAAACAGCAACTCAGAGATCAGTCATTATTTTATGTAATAACTTTATGTGCGGTGGCATCAGAGGCGTCTGGTTACATCACCACTGTGAACAACTGGCTCTTCTGTGTCTTCACATCATGAAGGAGTATGTTGTTTTAAAAGGATAAATCTGTCTCCATATTTAAATGCTTAAGATATAAAAAAACAAGGTCAGTGAGAGTATTTTGATGTGAAATGGTCCATTGTATAGAAACTACTAACTTACAGTGGCAGTGACTGGAACCAGCATTAATTCTGCCTCACAGAAAGTTACAAAATTACATGACATGCCCACAAATGCACTACCTGACACCTGAGACGTAAGACAGTTAAGATATGGTTTTGGCCTAAAACACATATTTAAAATCCATCCGTGGCAGAGAGGTGCATGTAGGGTGTTGTAAGGCAAAATAAAGAAATCTGTTTTTTTATTATTATTATTTACCACAATGTAGATTTTTTCATTATGTCTGTTTCCCACAAGCCTTACAACACACGCCCTTCAGACAACTACAAGCCCATTTTGCTGCCATCTAGTGTAGATGCAACACAGTGCAAGTAGAGCTCTTCATTTTGACCAGATGGAGCTTCACAGACTTATTTATTTTTAATATCCAATTTTCTAAATCTGTATTGTGCAATAACATGCCCTGTATCTTGTGTAGGTTATGCCACTATCATAGAGCCCTGATGTCGTGCCTCTTTAGGTAGTCCGCGTTATGCCCATATTTGGCATTCCGGGTCTAAGCTAGATTTCTCTATGGCCAAAATCAACGGGGATTTGGAAAACTCACATGTATTGCTTCCCATGGTAAATAAGTGTGTTAAGAACACTATACGTTTTGTTCTGTGTACGTTTGTCTCCTGGATATCACTGGATCCTCCGAGTTAGGAGGTCGTTAAGGAGTCGTACTACTAATATTGCTAATGCTACTGCGCACGGAATTGACGTCAGCCTCCTTAAAACCACGCAAACAGCACGCTTTGCCAGTGTGTGGTAGTGAATTCCCATTTACAGAATAAGGGCACATGAAAAGAAGTGAGAAAATACTATTGTAGGTTATGACCCGGTGATCTGTTCTTCATCTGATCCTCACTGAAATACCACAGATCTCTCCCTTAATTCTGTTCATAGCTCGCTATGACCAGCGCCACGAGCTCCTGCTGTCAGGTTAATTCAGTACAGACCCAGCTTAATAATCACTACTGGCCCCCGATAAGATAATTCTGACTTTTAAAAACATCCTTATTATTCTTTTAATGCTGGAAATAATTTCTGATTAGGACATTCTCCAGCTTCTTGTTCCAATTTTCCCGTTCCACCTTAAATGGCGCTGCTGTTCTGGTTATGAGGCGTTACAATAACTGACGCGCTATTTAAGGCGGAACGGGAAAACTCGATCAAGAAGCTGGCGACACAGGCGACTTTAGCTTCTTTAGCTTCAATGCGAGTTACAAAGCATGGATGGATGAGGAGGCTGCTCTGTTTCTGCTGGACACGTGGCGAACATTAACGTAAACTAATTTCTGCTATTTCACAGAACCAATGGGTATTTTTTCGTCCCGTTTGCTAATGTTTCGGATAGCTTATGTGAGTGCTCCGCCATTTAAGGTGGAATAGGAAGATTTAAACAAGAAGACTTGAGCCTCGTAACGCTGGCAGTATAAGGGAATTTGGGCTATAAAAATATCCTACTTAGAGGTTTCATGTACAGACTTGTCTATAAATGTTCGCTGTGATAAGACACTTCCGTCACGTAGCACATGTCAGAACACCGCTTAGCCTGCCTTACCGTTATGTAGCTCAGTGACGTCATTTGATGCGCAGTAGCATTAGCTTACATTTAGCAATATCCTGTTAATGACTCTTAACAGCTTTGTAATTCAGAGACTCCAGTGATATTCAGGAGAAAAACATAGATAGAACAAAACATACCGGGTTCTGAGCATTTTTACTGATAGAGCGACATTTATTTTTGAAAATCCAGCTTAGACCCAGAGTGCCAAATATGGGCACAACACAGACTACAGAATGTGCTTGAATATTTAAAGTAAAAGTACTTTTGAATTATTAAGTAGTCATGTCGGATGCAACACATACTATAGTAAATTATGAATAACAGCTTGTGTAGTATCATTTTGATGAAATTTTAACTTTATATTTTGTAATATTATTTTGTGGTGTACTAGAATAGACTTACATGCTTTCATTTTCCCAAAACACAATATTTTTCTCGTACTGTATGTTTGTATTCACCCTCTCTCTGTCTGAAACTCTCTGTTAGAGCTCTTGCATCTTTAAGTCCCGCCTCCTGATGAGCCTAGGGCGCTCTAATTGGTCAGCTCGCCCACTGTGTTCTGATTGGTCAGCCGCCAGAACGGTTCCACCCTAATATGAGTTTTAGATGGTTGAGAAAACTGGTTTCTGTGATAGGGAGTTTTTCCTTTTGGCATGTACTTTGTGCTTTATAACTTTGCAGACCGTTTACGTGCACAGAAAGCTACTTGACACAAAAGGGAAAACCGGAAAAACATGATGGGTCCCCTATTGATGAGACATATGGCTAGCTAGAAAGCTACCATTACTTAGGTAAAAAAAAATCAAAACAAAACTGAAACTGGAAGTTATGAATATTGTGAGATTTCCGTGCTGCTTGTCAGAGAGACACATATTCAGCTCTGTCTCTTCATCATTCATTTAAAACACGTAATACTGTTACCTGATGAGTTTTTTTAATCAATATTAAAAGGGCAATATATAATATATAATACGTAATCTGTTGAATTAATACGCCACACAGTCGCTCCTCCTCCATCCTCCCCTGTTTATCTAGCAGTTTGAATAATCATTGCGAGTGTAGAATCAGACTTTATCCGTTTACCTACCAAGAGCATCTGCAGCGGTGGAAAGCAGCACTGTTAACTCTTGTTTTGCTATTTTTCGTGACTTGTTTTTATGGTTTTTGAACATGCTTTCTTGCTCAGAGCGAGCTGTGTTTCTTCTTCATCCGCTCAGGTGGAGACTGAAGGCAGACTCAACGCTACAGTGACTCACTATCGCCTCTTCAGGTACAAAGTGGTATTACGAGACAGGATGGGCAAGGGTGTGGTTAGCATGCTAGTAGATATATTTGAAACAGGATACGTAGAAGTCTTTGACACCCTACATCAAAACATTTTACATCAAAACTATTATTTATTTAAATTCTGTTGTGTCCTTTAACACATGAAGGCAATAAGAGACAACATCAAAGTACGTCAAAACTTCTGTATCAAGTATTTCCATGGCACAATCAAAATATTCAAGCCCTTTCTTTCTCTTTTACTTTCTCAGTTCTTTGAAGAGTGGGTGAAAGTTCAGGGCTGGTTAAACATTTTTGGAGCACTGGCCAGTTAAGGCCCCTGCTGTTTCTGAAATGGTGGTAGACTAATGTTACCCCTGGCCAGCACTGCATAGTTTAGTGATAAATTTCAGCTCAAGAAGCTTTTGTTAATTTGGAAAAGTGCATTGGTAATCCTGTTTCCAGTCTAATGTCCAATTTCACTTTAAAGCTGAATTTTCAAATCAGGCCAGCTTTGTGCTGAGCAGACAAAAACCAGCCACAGTATGTTAAATCCATCAGTTTGTGAGCTTTGTTTACTAGTTTTTGGTACAAAACAAGGTTTTAACTGCTTAAACATAGTGCACAATTATTATTTAATTTTACACTTTCCTGGCATGTTAGAAGGAGATAAATGGGTGTGAAAATACAAGTAACCACAACAACCACTTGCACAATACAGGAAAACTGTAAGTATTATATTTAGATGAATGGTGCCTAAAAATGTAAAGATGCTACACATAAGATTTCCTGATATTCCATTGACTTGGCCCAGAAACACTAAATCCCCTGACTTTCCATGTCTGGAATGTTTAAATTCCAGGATATTCCAGAAATTCCATAACCTGCCTGGATCATGACAAAAAAAACCTTCAAGTGAAACAGCCCTTCTAGAGATCAGAAAGCACTAATACGAACACTTACTGGTCATCCAAACGGCTACATTGTGCCAGGCTAATTGAGTCTCTGCAGGACAAAATCCATCAGAATACTGTGGCTAGATGGCGCTGTTGATCACTGACCCGAAGAGCCAACGTGAGCAAATCTCTGATCTGAGGAATGCCTGGATAAGAGTCCACAAATAATCTCAGAATAATAAAAATCGCTGAGATCCCATACAGCCCTCTCCTGACGTTTACATCTTTACGCTTGTGGGACAAAGTTTTCAGAGAACATGTTGGTTCTTCATACCCGGCTAGGTTATATTTATATACAGTATTCTCTCAGCAGTAGGAAGCTCTGATGCAGAATGCAGATCTTGTGACCATGATGATGATGATAAATGCAAAGGAATCTGAACAGCAGCGCTGATGCAGAGACCTTCAGCTGGCGGGAGGCGCGCGCGCGCGGACCGTTGGCGCATGCGCAGCGCGATAGTTCAGATAGTTGAGCGAATGTTGGTCGTAAAAGCGGACTTTTATAAAAATCACCAGAACCTCTTAATCTAGTAGTTTTTGAAGCATAGTGAAGTTATAGAGGTTAACGGCACGAATCCTTTAGCGAGTCATCTAATGTAAGTAGACTTTGTTAAGATTATTCAGTCAACAAAAACAGTTAAATCGGTCGGCTCTGCTGACGTCACTTTACTGGAAATCAATAACAGCAGGTCAGTTTATATTGTATTGACATGCTTCTGCTAAAACCCTGGTTTAACTGTGCGAACTTGATAGCCCAGATGTGTGTGTGTGTGTGTTGACACTGTTAGACACTGATTCGAGGGTGGTCGTGGTTTCTATGGAAACGGAACCTGCTCGGACAGCACATGCAGGAGCGGGAGGGGTCGTTTAGTCTAAACCTAAACCTGTGTCTTACCGAGTAGGAGCTTCCTAGTAGTCCGCAGAGTCTGTGTTGACTGAGTCTGTGAGGATTGTAAGCGGGTCTGTGGTGTGAGTGACAGTAAACAGACTCTCAGCGAAGGTTTTCTGAGGCTGAGCTCTGCAGGAACAGCTGCTGCAGACTGAGCACACAGACTCAACCGGACACGGTGAGGCAGAGAGGTAAGGTGAAGAAGTTGTCCGGTACATGCACTGGATTTGAACTTGTACTGATGTGCAGATTGAGATTTTGCTGTTGTGTTGATGCGATTGTGGCTCCTCGGCTGCTCGGTGTTTATGTGCAGTTGCTATGAGGACGTTAAAAACACACTGACCGGTGTTGGACTGTTTACACTCTTTGTGTTCACTTTGAAGCAGCTGTTAATAAAGAGGGAAATTTATTCAGACAGCACAGATAACATTGATCTTTGCAGTTAGCCCGTGTCTATAAGGTTATTACACAATGTGACCTTAATTTAATCTAATAGTTCAACAGATCCGCAAAATAAAGAAGAGTTATACAGTACCATTATGTTTCTATTAGAGTTTAAGTTAGAAACTAGTTTAAGTAGCTTTGCTTAGTTTGTGCAGTTTGTATTCAGTGACCAGTGCCAAAGTTTGGGCACCCCATGAGAGGTTTTGATGGTTGTTAAGTGAAAGCACATCTTACTTCAGACAATCATTTCTTTCATAAATATCAAATATATACACTTATATGCACATATACTTATCATACATATACAGTGTATCGTCGCTGTCCAAAGAAAAACAGGTATCTCCAAAATGGCAACCCTACAGGAGAGGCCAAAAACCTTGTTTAATTTGAATGGGAGTCAATGGAAACAGACGTCTTTCCAAGCAGTTTGGGCCATTTCTGTTGGTCCATTCTTCATGTAATTTCCACACAGTGTAAATAGCAGCTCGTAATCAGCTCATGTGAGGCATAAAAGTAAAAATCAACAAAAATGGAGATACATGTTTTTCTTTGGACAGCTTATATATTACTTTATTACTATATATTACTTATATATTACTTACTTTGCCTTATTCTGAATCCTGAAATATCATATCTACAAATGAGGGCATGTAAACGCTACCACAATGTCGTATTTACTGGTGGGAAAGATTTTTGGATGAGCCCTGAGTTTCCAAGTTGGGGGGTGTAAACGAAACAGTAACAATAGCGGCTGATAGTTGTATTGTAGTGTGTCCATATTTCAGTTATTCAGCAGGCAGACGTAAACACTGCAAGATAAAATCATCCACACACAAAGATATAAATGTACTGTAAACACATGGTATGTGATACTTCTAACTGAATAAAATCATTACCCAGTAATGTATATTCTCGTAATATCATTCTGTTGCAGCAAAGCAGCATAAGGACTCTAAGCAACTTAAACTACCTCCTAACTACAAACTTCCGATGTACTCGATGGCAGCATGAAATCCTCCTTTCACGCTTTCTTTCACACTTCCCTTCAAACACACACACACACACACCTTGTTCTACACTTGCCTATTGGGTGGTTGTTTAGTGTTGTATGAGGCCCTTGTAATTATTTATAAACATTTATACACAGTGTTGATAGAAGGTACACCAACCTTTTATCTACACAAGCTCCATTTCATTAGGTCCACCTACCTTATGGCTCCAATATGTGGGTGCAAATTTTAGTTCGGGATTGTAATCCACCTGTTGCTGCACCTCTATCAACCCCCTCTACTGCATCTATCATTGATCAGTTTCTGACCACAGTACCACTGTTGTCTGGATATCATTTGGGTGATGCTCCATATACTCGTACCATGGCGAAACACACTACCACACATGCTACCATGCCGCTATGCTGACATGCTGAAGATGGTTCACCACCCAGCAGTCCTGTGGTTAGAATGAGGTAGAGGGGGGTTGATAAAGATGCAGCAACTGGTGGGCTACAGTCTATAATTGTACATCTATATAGTGGAGCTAAAAGGTAGGTGGACCTAATAAAATGGACAGTGACTGTGAATGCAAGGTAGATGCATTTCTGGTAATTGTGTAAATAAATGCTTATAAATAATCAAAAGGGCCTCATAAAACACTACATAAACCATAAGCATGTGTATATGAGGTGGTAATTAAAATGTTAATGGTGATTTGTTGAGATATTGCAAGGAAAGTAACAATTTTGAACCAACAACTAAAAAGGTACAATAAGAAAAGGGACACTGTAGCCAAACCATTTGACTGATGTCAGTTTCAGATTTGTTACCACTGCAGCCTGTGCAGAATAAATGGCTCGTTGAATGTTTTATGCTTTATTTATTTATTTTTTGTTTAATTCATATAACAGTTTGTACATTAAAATTCACAGTAAATTGTCATATTGAAGTGTGTTCTCTGTGGAGGATGTGTTATCTTATTTTTACCTTGAAAATCAACAGAACAGGTCATTTGACCCAGAGAGTTCGGACTTGTGTGTACAGCTGTATACTTTGGTACACCTATGTATGTACCTGTGTGGGTGCTCCCTTTCAGAAACTTGGTTTTATACAGATCAAGTTTATATATATATATATATATATATATATATATATATATATATGTAACGTGACAATTTAACTTAAACTTTCTGTATCTTTAGTCACGTTTCTTTTTTCATTCAGTTCTGTAGTTCCAGCACGCGTGTGGACACCTGGCAGAATGATGCATGCACACAGTGCTGCCAGAGACAGGGGCCGAAAGCTGAAAGCTGAGCACATGAACACGACGCTGTCCATGTCCCAGATTCTGACCCATGCACAAGAGACTCAGAAGTATTTCCAGAATATTTTAGGTCAGCTGTCACTTTTCTCTCACGCAGACCAGAGCGATGTGAAGAACAGAGGTTTGTTTTAGTTTTGGGATTTTCGATCTACTCTCATACTATAATCTACTCTCATACTATAATCATAATTCGAATCATAGATTACTGTTAGTTGTAGTGTATTATAGATATTTTAATTCCTTCCGTATATGAGATTTACACACCAAATTATTGTGGGCTATTTGTGTTGTACTGAGGAGCTGAGGGACTTATAACATGGCATCCAACTTTTCCAGCTTGTCAGTTGATCAGAATTCTGCCCTGCTAGAGCTTCCCAGCTCAGCTGTAAGTACTGTTATTATGACGTCAAAACGTCTAGGAGCAACAAGATCACCAGGTGCACCAGAACGGTTCTTTTAAGATCAGAGCCTAAGCTCACCAGGTGCAGTGCCAAGCATTGCCTAAAGTGGTATAAGGTACACCACCATTAGTTTGTGGAGCAGCATAAAGACGTGCTCTGGAGGGATGAATTACATTTAACGTCTAACAGTCTGACAAAAGAATCTTTGTTAGATGGCAAGAGAACGCTACCTGTTCCCAACTGTAAAGTTGGTAGAGAAGAAGTGATGGTCTAAGGCCTGTTATAGTTACAGTGAAGGGGAATCATAGTGCTTGTGCATTGTTACTCAAGTATATGGTTAACTGTTCAAGATACTAGTATTCGAGTACTGAAATCACAATTTGGTTATCAGTGCTTTTTCATTACAGCAAGAATAAGAAAATATACAGACTATCAATTCAGTGAAACACCACCAGTATATCAGTTTTGCTCAGTGACTAAGTAGGTGTATTACATTTGGTTACTCTGAAACACAAGTGTGTAATTGTGATCACGCTGGCAACAACATAAGAATGTGACTAAGAAGTCAGAGATACTAGGCTAGTCACTACTTCAGCTGATGTTAACTAGCTCCAATAACTGTGAACAGATATTTGTCTGACAGACTAGCATACTGGCTTATTGTGTAAGATTGTGGGTCCTCATCAGCATGCGTTCTTGTACCAGTTAATTCAAAACAAGAAAAACTATAGCTTTTTTGAAAACAAGTCTAATAAACTAATAAAGCATGTTTCCAAATGTATAATCTGCTGGAAGAGATATCTTTCAGTATGTCCTGTCAAAGCTAAAAGAGTAACCGGATATTGTTCATTTATTCTTAATACAGTTCGAACCTTGAAGGTGAAAGACGTGGTGCAGGAGTTCAAACTTAATATTTGTTTATAACTAGTTATGTTAGTGTTCTGTCACATGTGACATTTGTACACACCTCTAATGTAAGTTGACATGACAATAAGAGGCTGTTTACCCCTTTCTACTCCAGCTGTTTACAATACTCGTGTTTCTTAGACAGGGCTCAGGAGGGAAGAGCTCAGAGTTCACCCTCAGAGAAGATAACAGATGTTCCAGCCTCTCTGTCTGATTTCTGCCAGCAGTTGAGGAACAGGATCTCACAGCAGTCACTCCCTATCTCCTCTTCTGAAAACCACGAAACCCTGGTTAGTCTTTCATTACCCTAACACTAAGTCAACACTAAACTGGAAATGAGCTTATGCTGGTGTTTATAACAGCCTTTTCATAATTCATGGAGAGAGGTTGGAAGCACTTTTGGCAGAATACTAACACTATGATTAGTTTAGCCACTGTATGTTTAAGCTAGTGAGGCTAGCAGCAACTTAAACATTAATGTTTCTCACTAAATAGAAATAACATGTTACAACAGGGCTCTGTATGCCATTAAATTCATTCCTGAATAGTCTCCATACATTGGGCATTTTGAAAACAGCGGCTTGTGATGGCTCCTCCTCTTCTATAACAAATGATAGCCTGTGGTTCATGAGTACATACAATGTGCATTGTCCCACACTTTTATTGAGGGATTCTAGTTAAGGATGCATCATAGACTGTTTGTTCATTGTTATCGTGAAGTTGACCTGATGTCACAGATAACATGCAGATGAGTCTCTAAACTCGTCACTAAAGGTTTTATTGAATGCACCGTTAAATGCAAAAGCTAAAACTTGTAATCAGAATGTACATTTACAGATACTATTAAAATTCAATTGTGTAAATTAGGTTATACCATATGACAGCGTATTAGCGTGCTGCTGTCATTGAATTGAGTCCAGTTTAAAAGTCTCGAAACAAATCTTGTTAGTCGTACCAGGTGATATTTCATAACATGAACAACATATATGAACATATAATTTTTTATTGCTCTATTATGATAACCCTTTAAATGCATTTTTTTGCGGTTTTGCTCAGGAATTCAAAACTCTTTTTTTCATTACGGCTAATAGGGTAAAACAAAAATATAAGAGGCATTTCAAACAAGTTTTTCAAATTGTACTGATGGATAAACAGTTGCACAACACGATATCCTGGCTCTTTCAAAAAGTAAAAATGAAACAAAATATATTTAAAAAACAGAAAGGTTAAAGTGGGCACACACAGAACACACAAAAGCATAAAACTTGTGGTATATGCAAAAAGTTAAGGTATGTTTTATGATCCCCACTGTGTTAAACTCGGTAAATAAATTAGCAGGAAAAAAAACCCACCATATTTAAGCTGCTGAGGTTGCGTTAACTTATTTTCACTCAGACAAACAACAAAACATCATTAGGCCAGGGGTGTTCAACTATATATGAGACATGTGCTAATATAATAAGGCAGGGGTGCTAAACTCCAGGGGCCTTCAGGGGCATCTGAGCATTAGAGCCTTGTGTGTTTGATCCCGGACCATAATTGGGTATTCCTGTACTAGGACATATATGATGTATTTTTAGGAATGTTTATTCTTTTTAGGTTTTTAAAGACAAAATTTAGTTGAACAGAAAAAAGCCTGCATCACATCATTTCTCCTTCTGAAAACACTAGATATACTGAAAGTGGTATGGAAATGCTGTGTTTCACTGACTGCAGTGATGGAGCAGCTTTGATGATTGCTGATTACTGAATGATTACTGTTTTGGTTTGCATGCAGGCAGCAGTAATGATGGCAGAGTTGAGTCTGATCTGGCAAGACTTACGCAGGCTGCCCAACGACCCCACGTTGACCTCACAGGAGAATAAGCAGCTTCGCAGCCAGACATTTGGTGAAGTACTGTGTATCTGTGAGCAGCTCTACCTGCACTACCTACACCTGTTAGAGACGCTGGCAAGGCGTGCTGTCTTCAGTCACCAGGTCAACTGCAGCCGCCTGGCAGCTCAGATGGCCATGGACCTCAGCAGCCTGTAAGAGGCATTCTAATGTTCAACTACATTGCAAATGAGGATAACCCTCAATTTACTCTATTTTAAACTCTATATAGAGTTTAAATGAGGTTGATTGATTGATTAAAGCTGTCTAGCCGATATTGTGGAATACCCCCGGTCTGACTGATATAGTGGCTCTCATCCCACTTATTGAATCCCACTAGTCTATAGTAAATCTTACTGTGTGTCTGTCTGCAGTTTGAACGCTCACTCAATACAGCGCAGTATAGCTGCAGGAATCAAGGCTACACGAGCTGCTGTGAAGCTGAGAAACGGAGAGCAGGGGGCCCTAGAGGTGCTTGCACACGTTTCTCCTCACAGACTGCACATCTGCCCACACATCAAGCCTAAGAAGCATGTGGAAAGCAAGCGCCAGAAGAGGACGATAGAGGAAGACCTCACAGAGGTTGTTGTGTGTTCCTCTGAGCACTTCTATATAAGCAAGATGATTTAAAAGTGTCTTAGCACAAAGACGATTCTTAAATAGTAGAGCCAGCATCTCTCTAAACACTATACGATGATCTTAAGGCTAGGATGCTTTTGGGGAACTGGGCACAGATCAGTAAAACATTTCATTTTTTATTTCTCCCTTCAGATCCAAGAAAAAATAAGAGAGTTGGATCTGCAGCGCATGTATGACCTTATACCATGTTACCCGGAGCAGATAACCAGCAAAACGGACAGTCACTGTAAGCTGTGTGTGCTTGCATATACATGTACAAAATTGTGCAAAATCAGAGACCATCCATCTTTAATTTTCCAGTAATTTTTTCAGTAGATACTTCTGAAGGTATTAAATGTAATATAATCCACTTTCAGAAAGGAAGGGTCATAGAACAATAAGGTGGGGGTTGGGCAGTTTCCACAACTGCAGTTAAAAAACTAATCGAAAGATCTAGAAAAGACTTCTAACAACCATGCAAGACCTGGTAGACCACCAACACCATCAAATAAACAGCAGTTAAAACTTTCATCTTTCAGAGAGAGGAGGAAAGCTCCACTCTTGCTTCAGATCTCAAACAATCCCCAGCTGTTTCTGTTCATCTGAGAAAAGAAAATTGATTACAAAGGTGAATGTTTGCATTAAAACACAGACAAATGACATCTGAAATATGGAGTAAGGTTTTATGTACTGATAAGTCAAATACAAAACTGGGATTATTTGGATTTTGAGGAGAAGAAAATGCAACCAACTTCTGAGACTTTGGAGATGTGGAAAACTATCTCTGCAGATTTAAAAAAAAAAAGCTGAAAGCAAGTCTATAAAAGAAGCTGTATTAAAAGAGCATACACACAAAATACTTATATTTACTTAATTATATTTACTGTTTCAATGTATGTTCTACCTCAGCCTTTCAACCCTGGTCCTGGAGTCACCCTGCCTTACACATTCCTGGATTCCCTGCTTTAACACACCCCTGCAACACTGAAAGGGCTTGTCAAGGAGTTGATAAGTTGAGTCAGGTGTGTTGGGAGCAGGAAAAGTGCTACAATGTGCAGGGCAGGGTGCCTCCAGTTGAGAAACTTTAAGAAAATAATAACTTGTACTTAATATCTGTTTTGACTGAAAGTTAATTAAATAAAGGATGGTCTCTGACTTGTGCAGCATATTGCACTGTTTTTTCTGTTGTTCTCGTTGTCTCTGTACATCTCTGTACATCTCTGTACATCTCTCTGTCTCTTTCTCTCCCCATCACTCTCATACATAGACAGTTATATTGCTGTGATGTTTTTTCAGTGACTGTTTGTAATGTGTGCTTTAGGGTGTATTGCCAGTGTGCCTGCTGAAGCAGAGGAAGATGGGTGCCTTTCCCAAATCCGTATTACCAGGCTGAAGGTAAAAAAAAACTGAATTCACTGATTTGGGTTAAAGCTCTATGTCAGCTGGTCCTTAACCTTCTTGGTTTTATGCATGATAATTGTGGGCATCTTGAGTACAGATTGGCCCTAATATTGGCTTGAAAATGTTTTTGTCCACACTGTATAGTAGAAGTACAATCTTTGGTTCTCTGATGCTTCCTTAGGGGTGCAATTCTATGCCAGACCTGCAGAAGGAGACTCTGCTGGAGGAGTTGGGAATGGCAGCACTGCCATCAAGGCCTTTGTCCCCTTTAGTTCTTCTGTCTACAAATTCACAGTCTGACCTGGAGAGGCATATAAGTCCAGCTGAGGATCTAAGGAGGTCAGAAATGCACAGAAACACAAACACATGTATTGATTCACTGTGATGCGCTGATCTAGAGGTGGCAGGTTAACTGCATCAGTTTTGGAATCGTAATTGATCTGTAATGAAAATATCCAATAAAAATGTGATCACTATTTGGTCAAAATTAAATTCAGATTTCGTGATTTTTTTCAGATTTTTCATGTTGCTTTTGATTAGATTAGATTAGATATAACAGATGTTTAAATTCATTTTTAATTTAAAGTAAAAAATTGATGTAAAAACGTAGAGAACATGGAACTCTTAACAACTGTGCAAGACCTGTTAGACCACCAAAACGTCATCAGACAAACAGTCATTTTTGAGAGAGAGAAAGAGAGAGAGAGAGAGAGAGAGAGAGAGAGACAGAGTTTCATCTAACAGAGATTTATACCCCTATTCAAATGTTTAGATATGGAATGAATGATTAGATGATTAGTAGAAAGTTAATGGTATAAATATTTCATTTCTTCATGTCTTCTTTGCCAACATAACTTAATTGTATTGTTGTTGTGGTTCCATACACATCTTCAGACCTCACTATACCAGCACAGCTCTAAAATGTATCCATGATTGTCTGCAGATTGTTACAGGACACAGATCCGGTGGATACGTCCATGCTGGGTGATTCTGAGGCAGATATTCCTCCTTTAATTCAAGCTTTGGTCGGCAGTGGCTCCAGCAAACTGAAAGCGCTGACCCACATGCTGCAGGTAGACAGTCTTTGTCTCCCTCTCCATCCTTCTCTTACATTTGCACATTCACTTAAAGCACCATTACTACCATCAGGCCACCGTCTGAAATTCAGGATGGATGGATGAAATGTCTGTTACAAATGCTTTTCTTTCTTCATATTTATATAGATTGGTTTTCAACTCAACTCCTCATGTTTCACATGATTGGCAGTTGCTTTTATTTTAACACACAAAGGACAATCTTAATGTGGATTAACATCCATCTTCATAAACAAGTTAACCATGGTTCCTCTTCTGTCGTTGTCTGTGTACGCTTCATGAGACAGACCCAAGGACTGTGAAGAAACGCGCTTGAGTAAATAAAGACACTTGAGTCTCAGTGTAAACGAAAACACTCTGCCCAGTGTATTTAGGTCATTGAAAGTCTGAGCTAAACAGTGCTGTGAAGAGGTAAGGTAGAGGTATTTGTGCTCTCACTCCTTTCTACGTGTCTGTCTCACAGAGCTTGGAGGAAGAAAAGCAGCGAACACTGAAGAATCCATTTGAAGTGGCAAGGCCACTGCATCCTCAGTCAGAGGTGGAAAGTGTGAATGTGTCCGCTTCCGGCATTGCACGTATAGCAGTGGCTCGTGTGACTGACCGGGTTTTGCCTGAAACGGCCAGCGTTAGCATGTACCCACCTGTCTACAACGACCTTACTGGAGAGGTACAGTAACTTTCCCAGTATACCTCACACGCACATTCACAGACATTTAAATACTGCATCACAAAACTGAGGAGTATTGTATGGAAGGCTGTTATTTTTTTTAAAAGTAGATTATATTAATATACTTACCTATTATATATAATTAATATAAGGATATACTTACATCGTACATAATGCCAAATACTGGACTTGGAGAAATACCTAAGCCAACTTAAAGGCTTGAAGTGACATTGTATTGTTTTTGTCAAATAATTGCTTAATTGCACAGATAATTAGCTAGGCCTGTTTTTGCACAGTACTGTATGTGTTCGGGAAGCACATGGAAATATATTTTTCCTAATATACAGTTTTGGAAAGATAGCTCACTAGGGATAGCTATTATCAAGTCAAATCGGTGAGGCCAATCATTCTCTGAGTAGAGAGTTTTTGAGCCATTTTTGTGCCATTTGTGATTTTTCACACAGAGGAATTTGTGTTCCGCATTTAACCCATCTGTGAAGTGAAGTGAAGTGAAACACCCACATACACACACACACACACACACTAGTGAATACACACCCACTAGGGGGCAGTGAGCACACTTGCCCCTAGGCACCTAACCCCCAACTGCTCCCCGGGCAGCCCTATCCACGGCGCCCGGGGAGCAGTTGGGGGTTAGGTGCCTTGCTCAAGGGCACCTCAGTCGTTACTGTCGGTTCAGGGAATCGAACCGGCAACCCTCCGGTCGCAAGGTTAGGTATGCGTTATGTCCCTATGCTGCACGGTAACAGGTTTGGTATGTTTTCTACCTATAGCTTGATCACGCAAGGTGGTATGCTGAAAGAACAGAGACCAGTTTAGTGTGATTTTGAAGCATAAAAAAGAAAATAGTTGAATTAAATACAAAACTGAGACTTTTTCATATAGAAGAGCTGTTATAGGTTATTGGGTAATATTTTGAAAGGGCAGTTTAACACTGATTCTTCCACGGGTTGGTTGCGGTTACCTGGTCATTACATCTACATGGGCACGATTGGTATAACTAGTTGTTTATTTTGCAGATCAAGATTCAAAGCTCAACCATGAATGCGTTCATGAATGTTTCAGATTGAGCCTTCCTCAGTAACGTGGCTGGATCGCAACCTGTTTGATGGAGCTGAAATAAAAGAAGTCTACAATGAACTATCCGAAAATCTTTCAGCTGAGTACTTGCATTTCGATGAGGTCAGTAGTTTGTCTGTGTTCTCAGTGATTTCAGGTTGTGCATATTATATTAGCCTATACAGTATATGTCCAAATAGTTGTAGCCACCTGCTAACGTTTCTTCCAAAATCAGTGGTGGTTATGCTACCCCTTTTGCTGCAGTAACAGTCTCTACTTTCCTGAGAAGGCTTTACATTAGATTTTGGAACAATACTGTGAGGATCTGATTACATTTAGTCTTGAGAGCAGTACTGAGATCAGTAATGATCATAAACGGCACACCCACTCAATTCCACTGTTCCACAGCTCAAAGCTGTTGCTCTAGCTAGTGCTTGGCATTGAGCATGGTGATCTATGTGTTGCTACTCCAGAGTGCTCCCATTGTATTGGCATTTCTTTACTCCGGAGAGTGGGTGATACCAAAGCGCTCAGTGGCACTGTCATAGGATGCCACCTTTTTCCAGGGAAACCTGAATGCTTCCATAGGATACCACCTTTTCAAGTCAGAAATTTCCACCCTGCTAGATCTGCCCTAGTCAACTGTAAGGTTCCATGGCCGAGCAGCTTCAAACAAGCCTATGATCACCATGCACAATGGCAAGTGTCGGCCGGTGTAAAGCAAGTCGCTACTGAACTTTTTCAAAGCCCTGACCTCAATCTCAATAAACACCTTTGGGATGAATGGGGACATTGATCGCAAGCCAGACCTTCTCATCCATCACCAGTGCCTGACTTTGCAAATGCTGAATAGGCGGAATTGTTCACAGACACTCCAAAATCTTGTGAAAAGGCTTCCTAGAGCAAGACTGTTGCAACCACAAAGGGAAGTCAACTTCATATTAACGGCCAAGGTTATGGAAAGGGATGTGCAACAAGCTCAGATAGTTGTGATGGTAGAAAGTGTTTTGACATATAATAATTAGTATTACTAATTATTACAGATATTGCTTGTTACATAGAAAGAAGCCATTTTCTTCAGATTCTTTGTTAAAATTTGTATTTGCATTTTTTTTTCTTATAAGGACCCTATGATCGAGCCTGCACCGAGTAATGCCAAACTATTGCATGGCCTGAAATGGAATCATGAAAAGAAACTGATGAACCCTTCTCTCCAGATGCCAAAACCTAAGGGAATATCACACAGGTTGTGTTCTCTTTCTCTGTCTGTCTCTGTCTCTCTCTCTCTCGCTCTCTCTCTCACTCTCTCAGTTGCGGTATTGTGCATTTTCACCCAAAGCAGCAAAGAGCAACTTAAACACCATTTTATATTTAGTTTGTAGGAAGCTGCGGTGTTAAGCCCCAGGACCTGAACCAGTCACACTGAAAAAACTGAACATGATGTTTTTGTGCTAGTGGTCAGCTCTTGGTTTTTGGTACTTTACTGAAAGCAGAAAGAGGATGGAGCTTGCTGCACATCGTAAGAGACCAGTGGATACAACATCTCGAGCATATGCAGCATGGCATCAGTGGTGGAGGTCTAACCTGTCACTGGATGATTACCTGAACTACATTTCCAACCAGGTGATTCTTTAATCAGTGCATGTGAAAGGCTTACTTAATACTGCATGAAATTGTAATTCACACTTCTTCTTTCTTCATCCATAAGGGGTCAGATTACCTGTCTGTGGTGTTTCACCTGTATGACAGTGATGACAGTGATGAAGAAGAAGAGAAAAGGAAGATGTTGGATCTGCAGAGAGAGAAAATCAGGTTGTTCAGTCCTTTTTTCGGTTGCTAGGGCATCTAGGATGGTTGCTAAGGTGTTGCTATGCAGTTGCTGTGGTATCCCAGGTGGTTGCTAAGGTGTTGTTAGACGGTTGCTATGGTATCCCAGCCAGTTGCTGTGGTGTTGCTGGGCAGTAGCTGTGATCTCAAGTGGTTGCTAAGGTGTTGCTCAGCAGCTGCTATGGTGTGAGGGTTATTTACTGAGTGGTTGTTTGGGAGTTGCTATGTGTTTGCTAGGTGTTGCTCAAAATAAATGGAAGTCAATGGGGGGAAGGAGGGATTAATAAACGACACATAGAGGAGTACAGAACCTTATAGCTGTGCATTAGAGTTTGGATCTGCCTTGAGTAAGTATGTGCAGTTTGGCGTCTGTAGGTTAAAGGAAACAATAGGGCTTGGGTTGGGCCAAAAATGAATGGGATTATATGGGAGAAACGAGGGAGGAAAACAAAAAGACAAACAGACAAGTGCGGGTCAGACGAACATTGAATTCGTGCTCGGGGGTTTGCCCTGAGACGGTGTATGTGAAACGGTGTCTGTCGGTCGAGCAGAAGTACAATAAATTCCCTCCGAAAACTGTAAGTCGGATCAAAAAGCTGTTTACAAGCAAGTCATATCCGATCAGACTGAACATTCCGGGGCTGTAATGGTGTTAATAACTCGAAAACTGCAGGGCTAGTTAGTGGACATAAAATTCTCAATGAAGAAGAAGACAAAAAATAGGATTATGGTATGTGTCAATATGTCAACCATAATGAGTATTTTCCACCCTTTCTGTATGGTTTAGGATTAAGCAGGCTGTTTGGGTTTCTGTGCCTCTGAGACTGAGAGAAGATGAGCTCTGTTCTGAGCTCTGAAACACATCAGTAGAACTTCAGTGTGAGTGAGCGGAGCTAAACTGCTGGATAGGTGGAAATAAAGCAATTATGCTATTTTCTGTGACATTCAAAATGGGCTTAATTTCCATATATGGACTGTATGGACTAGGGAATGAACTGTGCATTTTGGAACTTTAATAATGTTTACCTATTACTACAAACTTCCATATTTCAGAGAAGCAAGATCATTTTTTGGCTGTATTTGTGTTAAAGATATTACGACCCTGCTTCCAATCACAAAGCTTCTCTGCAATGAACCATGTCACATCCAACCACTCTGAACGACTTTGTTGACTAAATCGCTGGATTATGCAGACTTTTCAGGGGGCTGTATTATTCTCTAGGCTGTATAGGTTATATAGCTAGCACATAGGCCGTCTCTTATACCTGTACATTATGTTAATTTGGCTGTGCTTTTGTCCCAGGAAGCAGAGAGAGAAGATGAATGCGCTGAAGATGCAGAAGGAGGCCTATCAGTCTGGACTCTGGAACGTCAACACAGTGCTGATGGGGGGTCTGTGGAAGGAGCCATTGCCAGATGGCAAGTTATTCCCCATGCTGCTACAGCTTCCACAATAACCTATTTTAATCCACATCATCTGTATGGATGTCATCAAATTCCAGGTGGATCTTTCAGCTGAGGGATGCTGGGAGTTATTTTCAGGGAACTGCTTTCGTTCTCTAAGGTGTCCTCAAAATAACGTTGGTCAATAAAGGCATCCTCTAATATAGCCATAGACCTGGTACGATTTGACTATAGTAGGTAAAATGCAAATAAAACAGAAACAGTTATTTATAAATGTATTTAATATAAAACAGCACAAAGAAGAGATATTTAATATTTTACCCTACCAACTTTATTTTTTAGAAATATACAGTCGATTAAATATGAGTCACATTATTATGACCACAAGCTAATATCCAGAGTAACTGCTGTGTGCAGTACGGACAGCAGCTAGACGGGCTGGGAGTGACTCAGTAAGGTACTGGTAGGTTGTTGCAGATATCTGGAGGCATTCTGACTGCAGTGCATCCCACAGCTGCTGGAGGCTGTTTGGGGGAGGATCCATTCCAGGAGTGAACACGACAATTGAGGAGGTCCCGCAGATGCTCAATTGGGTTATTGTCTGGGGATTTATGGGGCCAGGGTTGTACTTGGAAGTCTTGGTCATGCTCTTCCAACCAATGTTGGACATTTCTAGCTGTGTCGCTTTGTCTTGCTGGAAGAACCCATCCGCCTCAGGGAAGACAATCAGCATGTATCACCCCGTTTACCCATGACAGCAATGAGGGATATGTATGCAGACAGCCTATCACACACATTATATACTCACCAAGCCAGCTCACGACACGTGACCACCTTCATGAGCTACGTACAGCTGCCGTCGAAGGTCATAATAATGTGACTCGACTCTGTATATGCAAATTTGATTCCTGTAACACATTCCAAAAAGTAACACTGGGAAGGCTGATCAAAAGTAATTGGTTAATGGGTGACGGGTATAAAAGAAGCATTCACAAAAGGCATTTTAAGCAACATATGCTGCCTTCTAGACACCGTCTTTTTCATGGATGTTCCTGCTTGTTTCAGCAAGACAGTGCTAAGCCATATTCTGCATGTGGTACGACAGCATGGCTCCTGCAGTCCAGACCTGTCACCTATTGAAAATGTGTGACGTGTTATAAAACACAATGCAACAGAACAGAGACTACGGACTGTTGAGCAGCTGAAATGTTATATCAAGCAAGAATGGTTAAAACTTCTGCAACCTAAAACATAAAACAACTGGTGTCCTCAGTTCCCATACAAAAGTTCTAAAACATAAGAGAATATATATACAAAAAACAATAATGTTAGTTAAAAATCATTGTTTTTTTTTATTTACATTTGTCGTGGGTTTTTTTTTTTTTGCAATTTCTGTTTATAAACCTCATTGTACATCAGTTTTCTCTAAAACTGAAAAATTGAAATTGAGGTTGAAGTAAATAAATGCAAACATTATAGTGAAAGTAGTCAAAGAGATGATTTATTGTGTTTCAGAGGTGGCGGGAGCGGATAAAGAAATCCAGCATGTGGTAAGTTGGTGTTTCGTTCTTTGTGACCAAAAGTTGGTTCGCCAACCAGCAGAACCTTAGTTTCGTATTGTTTACAATTTTAACACATCTTTCTGTATGTTTTAATTGACTTTAATTGACTGATCATGTGACTCTCAAGAAGATTTTGGTAGGTAATCCTCTGTTGGAAAACTGTAGGTAATGGTCAAGGCATCTGTGTCCAGGAGCTGTCTCACACGGTCTAACAAGCAACTTTAGACAGATACACTAGTTTTGCTGGAATTACCTGCAGTAACACCACATGGGTATGTCTGTGAATGAATTTATGTGTGTATAATCGTCACTGTTTGTGTATTTAGGGGGCAGGGGAGGACTATAGTGTGCCTATAGCAGGGCCTGTGGATGGGGAGCAGGTACAATCCAGGCTGGAGAGGATCTGGACGATACTTTGTCTGCCTGAGACACAGAGGATTGACATGGCCATTAAATACAGCTCTCATACACACAGGGATAAGCTTGAGGAGGTAGAGCACTATCTAACAGTGGATATTTTGCTTTGTCACTAATACAGTCGAAACTTCACATTTATTTAAATAACCAGGTATGAAATCACCTTCATTACCATTCTTTCACTACAATACCCAGCAAGCATATTATGCAGATATTTCTTATGGCATCAGGGAAACACTGTTGTGCCAACCAGTGCTAACTGCTAGCCTAGCTACTGATCTGTAGCCCGATAAATACAACCAAGCAAAACAAAGATCTATCTATCTGTTAGCCTGTCTGTCTTTAAACAGGAAAATATCAGTTTAAAGATTGTGCTGTAGAAATCTAACTCTAGAGATACCACTGTAATATACATGTAAGAATTTTTAAAACAAATAGTGATGGTCACATTTTTCATTTTGAGTATTGCAGAAAATGCCAGTGTTTTTGATGAAAAATGGAGGTTAATTTAATGGTCAGTAGAACACATGTAGTGAAGTTATTCCAGTATGTTTTGCATTTTTAATCAATGTTTTAACATTAACATGATAACCCCACTACTGCCTAGGAGTTATAGTAGGAATACTGTACTGGTAGGAATTATGTAAACAGTACTACGTCTTTAAATGAAAATGGCATGTTGGGTGTGTTTTGTGTCATTAGGCAACAGTAGCGTGGGAGCAGGCTGCTCAGCTGATCCAGCAAAGGGAACGTGCGCTATCTCAGCTAGAGCAGTTTGAGAAGATGGGATCAGACCCCAGCAGGTTCTTCCAGCGTGGTATATATTTAAAGGATGTAGAAATGGAGAACAAAATGTATAACTAAAGTAGACTTTTGTACATGTATCAGGAATTGTATTTATCGTACACAGTGTGACAAAATGTCAATAAAATCAATGACAAATAAGTGAATATCTTAACATGTAACATAGAGGGATAAAGTGGGGCTGGTAAACTGTGCAGCAATAGATAGGACACGATAGTCACTAATTGTAAACCTCCACAATAGACCAGTATGGACAACTCTGTGTATTGTATACCCACTTTCTGTGTCAAGGTTACCGTGGCACCTCTGCTGCCAGAATGGAAGAGGCAAACCACAGAGAGAAACTCGAGTCTGAGATTGCAGCTCTGGATAAGGTGTTATCCAAGACTATTCATCACATATCAATGGACTTCAAAGACACTGTCACCTATAAGGTTTGTAACGTTGTTATTGACAGTCCTTTGTTTCTGCGTACACAGTCATTGTAATGCAGCTATATCCAAAACCGCCACTTCATAGCAGCTCCTGTAAATAAACTGTTATAAATTGTTGCAGGGACGGCCTTACAGAGAAAAGATGCGCTGGGACCGCATTGAGATGCTCTACTGGCTTCAACAGGAGAGACGGGTTCAGACGCTGGACAAGCTGGTGGAAGGGAGGAGAAGCCTGCCTGCCAGACTACCTCCTCTCGACACCCATATTGCCCCAGAAGACCACTGCCTATTGGCTAGTCAAGGAACCATCCTCTCTCATGACCTCCTCAATTCCACAGAGCTCTGCATCCCATGCACCAGCGTTCAAAGTACTAGTAAATAAATATAAAGTTAGAAGACAGAGTACACTTCTGCATTACTTTTATTCCTGTGAGGTCCAGATTTACACTGATGCAATGAAAACATTTACATTTGCTGTGATATATATATATATATATATACACACACACACACACTATATGGCCAAAAAACACTCCTCCTACTTGTTGACTGTGTCAGCCAGATTCATTGCAAACAATTGTATGAAATCAAGCACATAGACTTGCAGTCTCCATTGACAAACACAGGATTATCACATAACACCAATAAGAACCTCTACAACTCCATGCCAAAAGATCTGGCACTGACTGTTGGTAACTTCCACTGCAGGTGTAGTTTCACCTCCTCCTGAAATTACTAGTTTTATTTATATGTTTGTTTGAGAATACAGCCCGACTTCCAGCAGTCATTTAATGCGTCAGAGGAGACTGCGGTTAATGCTGGTTCCAGTAGGTGGCAGTATGCACGTTCCTCCTCCAACTGAAAAGAAGTAGAAAAAGAAACCGCCCCTTGTTTTCCAGCGAAGAAACCTGTCATCAGAGCTGGTCCATCTTTTCAAAGCTGTGCCGTTTCTGTGAGACTAATTCAACCCAAACTGCTTCAGAACAGACAGCGAGTTAGACGAGCCGCCGCGGGTACGTCTGTGCGTCTAAACTCCTAATAATGACATGAAGTTGAAGTTGTCCATTCATAACGCTGTACTAGCTAGTTAGCCGATAAACATACATCAGTTAAAGAGATGTTTGACGATTGACATGCACTGTTTTCTACGAAAATACACCAGAAATAAGGTTTATTTGTTCATGTTTGGGGCTAATCCTCTTTCTGCTTTAGCTTAGCACAGCTAGCTGCCTGCTTTAGCAGGCGAAACCGACTAACTTAGCTAGCTGTAAGTTAGCGTTAGCCTTCATATTTTTACGGATGTAGGGTGATTTTAAAATTTAACAGGGTTTAATTTATATTCACTGTATTAGAGGTAACCGTACTACATTAGTTAGTGGTCTGAAGAAAGTCTCCGTAGACAGCGGGGCCTGTTGGGGTTTTACAAGAACAGTTCAGTTCAGCTTTTACTTTACTGGATCAGTCAGAGGAACACCAGGGTCCAGTCACCAAGCAGTCCGTTCAAAAGCTGACAGTGTCTAGTAGCAAAGCTTTGCTCTCGATCACGTCTTTCAGCCACTTTTCACGGAATCTTGTTTTCCCTGGTACATGCGCCGTCCTGCTCGATTCGACCAGAAAGTGAACCTCCACGGGCAGTTTGCGCGGTTTGGTCTTAGATGTTTGGATGATGAAGTGGACGGTCGCGGTGCTGCGGGGGACGGGTGTACGCCGGGTAGGGAGGCTCCACAAGGCTCTGTAGTGGAACTGCTCCTGAAACTCCAGCTCGCTTTTCTGCAGGAATTGGACGCTGAACAGCCAGCTGGGGTGCACCTCCCACGTCCTCATGTACTCCTCGATTTGGGCTTTGCCCCGCTCGACGGTGAAGTCTTCGCAGGACACCCAGCGGATGTTTCTGGGCTCGTAGTCGGGCTGTTTACTGTCTGAGCTTGGGCAGCTCAGCGCGCTGTCCAGCACGGCCCCCACGAACTCGGATACCCTCGTGTCCAGCACCGTGTCGGCCGGTTCCGTCTCCATTCCCGGTGTTGTCTTGTTGGACGGTGTTGAGCAGATATTCGCGACAAGACGCCGTTTAATACACGCAGGCTGTCGGACGTCGTGTTTCAGTCGAAGACGTTGCTCGTCTCCCCGGTGACCGATGCTTCATCCGGGCATTTGGCCCCGTCCCACAACCAGTGATGCTCGTTACTGTCGCTAGAGGTTATTTAGCCTAACAGCTCCGTAGATCAACTGGTCCGGACGTGAAGGGCAAGACCCCCGATTTCTCAGAATTAATGCAACTTCAGTCATTCAGAGAGGTTTAATGTTAAATGTTCAGTTCTATAGAAACTCTAGAGTCAGGGCTGTTCACAGTGTTGGTGATGAGAACCAGACGTCTGTAGGGTTTAAAGGGAATTCAGAAGAGTTTTTAAAATGTGTATAATTTAATGGTTGAGATGTAAACAGTCGTTCAGAGTGGTTTGATGTGGAATGGCTTGTTCGTTTTTGTGGTGGAAGGGGAAGGAAAAATAGTAGCCGAACAATCCCCCCCCCCCCCCCCCATTTGCAATTTAGACATCACAACCCCTTTTCCTTTCATGTCAGCTGCAAGTTAGATAACCCATATCAGTAACAAAGACTCTGCCTTTGTTTACATCTCAGTGATTGAATGCTGAAATTGTGCAAAATCTGTAATCCAAGTTTGTGTGTCAGAAGACATGGTGTAAATTTAAAGTTCTAGTTATGGTTGCAATGTCCTTCTTTTATTTTACAGGTTTATGTCGAGGTTATTTTTACATCTCCGATTGTGTGGTGGTGTGACTAAAAACACTTGTTGGCAGTACATTCCATGCCCCAAACCAAATGCACTTTTTTTTGCATCAGACAGCAATTTTGTCTTGCTAATGAACTCCCTTCTTTCAGGTGGTGTATAGGATGAAAAATCCTACTGGACACATTCGGATGGAGAGAGTTTGTTCAGCGAATTGCAACAAGCCCACGGTTGCCCAAATAAACCCACAGTGAAGATGAAAGTTTGAATAAGATGAGGGCCTTGGAAAACCAGGTACTGAGGAGCTAAAGACTTCACCTGAATAAGACTGCCCAGACTGTCCTTTCGAGTGACCTCACCGCATGTCGCGAATCAGGAGTACACTGGACACTGTCACCAAAGCTGTTAGTGGGACAGTGAACACAGAGCTGCTCTCCAAGATTACACGCCTCAGGCCCAATGCTGCCCCTGCGGGCAAAGCTCTAGAGGTCAAAGTGGAGTGCTCAGAGTCGGAGCCTGCTGCGGTAGTGACCGTGGCAGCACCTCAGGAATTAAGGGACAACGATGTGGAGGTGAAATGCAAAGAAGTCAGCAAAGATGCCCCCAAGCCTCAAGTCAGCCCAGTTCTCCCTCCGAGGGGTACATCCACAACAGTAGCCAAACAGACACTGCAGCGTTTCCAGCCCTCGGCCTTTGCTACAAACATGGACGAAACTTACAGCCACTTGGCCGAACATGTCAACACGTACTTCGGAAGCGACACCCAGGAGGAGAAGATGCCATCAAGCACTGCTCACTTTAGTGGGACCAAAGAGCACGTCCCTTTGCTGTCACCTGTAGCTCAGAGAGTTGAGTTGGAGCCGCCCACTGCCCCTGACCAGACTGGACCAAACATAAAAACGTCAGACAAGCCTGGTCTTCAAGAGTCAGAGAGCCTTTCACCACCTTCTCAAAGTCCACACAAGAAAGGCATCAGCCAGTATCTGTCTTACAAGAGGCCCAGCATGCAGGCTTTCGTGGGAAGTTACATTGCCCCTCTGGTTCCTAAGTTCAGGGCTGATTCAAAGACTTCGCCTGCAGAAAAGGACAAAGCTCCAGATGCAGCCCAGGCAGTTCCTCAAGACACAGAGGATGCAGAAAGCAGGGAGAAGAAACAGGCAGAGGAGAAGGCCCAACAGCTGCTGTCTCAAAGAGAGAAGGTACCATAGCTGGGCAATAGATTAAATGAGGCAATTAGAAGACATATAGAAGGAACATAAAAGGAATTGCTGGTCCCAGAATGTATCATTAGATTTATGCATGTTTACGAAATCCACACAGTATTATAAACTGCTCTTCAGCTTTTAATATGATGCTTTTGAATAGGTATCATCCATCAGGATCATCTGACAAATGGTAGTTTCATGTTCTGTTGTCTGATGTGTAGATCATAGCACGTGTGAGTGTGGATAATAGGACCAGATCACTGGTGCAGGCCATAAAGAGAGTAACCGATGTGAAGATCACCATCAGCAGAGTGGAGGATCTCAGCTTTCACCTGCTGGAGTTCCCTGAGACCAGAGGAGTGGCTGTCACCGTAAGTTTTCTCCTGTGTTTCTGTGTTTGTCATCACTTGGGACAGGAAAAGATTTTCATGCATTTGTTTGTAATGTCCCCATAACATGATTGGTTTACACAGGATAAGAAGCTACAGATTTATGCTTTGTTTATCATGTAAAACGTGTAGCATTTCTCTCATCCTAACCATCTTCGTAGTTAGGTAATGGTGGTGTGTCATTAGCATTGTCATTGGGTGGAGACGTTACAGCTGACAATCAAAAGGTATCACATAAAATCAAACTGTGGGGCTATTTTTTCCTGTCATATTGCACATTCACATGTGACACTTGATGTAGGGCAGTAACATTCACCAATTACGTAAAGTAATTAAAGTTCTTTAATCAATTTGTTTTGGACAAAGATAAAAACAAAAACAGTGCTTTATATATATATATATAATGTGTGTGTGTGTGTGTGTGTGTGTATATATAATATATATGGAAAATGTATATATTAAGATAAACAGGTAAACACTTATTCTGACTGGTTTAATGTGAAATACTCAGTTTAGGAAAGATGACAGTGGTAGCATTGATGTTATAAGGAATTTATAAACTATACATTTAAAAACTTGAAAGACACATGTAGGTTCACTGGTGGTTTGGGATAGTAAATGAAATGGTTATATTGTTGCTGTAGACATTGTGATCTGTGGCTCCTATCACCACCACTGTAAAGAAAGTTTCTCTAGAATGGAGCTTTTTGCATTAAACCACTCGGAATGACTTTGTTTAGCTTTCAGAGATTAAATTGTGTGGAAGTTCTACCCTTTGAAATATTTGGCATGACTGAATTGAATGGGACTTATGGGAGAATATTCTCCCAATGGTAACTACATTACTGAACCTCTTCTGAAACCAGTCCAGTGTATATATTTAGTTATTTATCTGACTGGTTCACAGTGGCTTTAACTCATTGTCTCTCTCTTTCTATTCATCTGTTTCGTCTCTTTGCAGGAGAAAGTTGTTGCATGTCTGCTACGGTTGCGTCAGGCGCGGGACCCCAGGCTGCAGGCAGCAGTAAGGCAGGCCCTTGCCCTGGTGGGCTACACTGACCCAGTCAAAGGCAGAGGCATTCGTGTCCTCTCAATTGATGGAGGAGGCACTAGGTATATGTTGCCCCCACTCTTAGTTTTCAGAGTACGAGATTCAGGTGTGAGGTTAAAAGGTAGCTAGAAGGGACATTTTTTTAATGTTTGTTTTGTTTGTTACATGCTGTTCTTATTTTAGAGGTCTGGTTGCTCTCCAGACTTTGCATAAGCTGGAGAACCTGACTGGGAAGCCTATCTACCAGTTATTTGATTACATCTGTGGAGTCAGCACAGGTATGGAGCTATAGATATTTTTGATGTGAATTGTCTGCTTTGTTTACACTTTATATATTATCCTCTATATTATACACTCTCATTTGATTCTCAAAGATGCAAGCTTTTATGGATTTCTTGACAAAACAAGGAAACACCTCTGATGCTGTGCATGGATGGGCCTGCCACTGTGTGAACAGCTATACCATACCAAACAGATTCAATTACAGGACACAATCTAGTGTTCCAGAGTGACACAAATTGAAAGAAATTCAATTCATTTAGTGACCTAAAGAAACGCCCAGAAATGCCATTTGAATTGAATAATACATTGTGGCACAATACGTGCATTTTAGGCTCTAAATTTTGCCCAGTCTAAATACCACGGCGTTGTAACATGAGCTTGATGGAAAATGAATGCAGGAAAAGTGATGCAATGTTGTAATGTACCAGGAATTCAGCTGCTGAGTGTAATGATTATAGACGCGTCATTTGGTGGCTCATTTGTATATTAACTTTGCATACCAGTTGCAACGGAATGTCACTGGTATGTGGATGGGCGACTGGATTAAGCTCTAAAGTGTAGAGTGACTCAAGAAATGAATGTGTGTAATAGAATAGAGTTATTGAATCATGATCATGTATATGTACACCTTGTATATGTATACCATAAATTGTTACAGACTTTGTTACACACATTGTTACACACATTGCTACTTCACTGTTGCATTCAGAAGTAAGTTGTCTGCCTGCAGCTTGTCTTCCACTGGCAGTTTGTCAGTTATACCTACAGAGTAGGCATCCCTGTTTTTGTATAGTTCAGTACCACCAAGTCTCTCATGTACACTGATTAGTGCAGATTAACTGTGGCTTATATGCAGTATATTTTAAATTAGCTTTAATTTGATGTTTATGTACTGTCATTATGAGTAATTGTAAGTAACAAAACGTCTTTTTTATAATTACAAAGCCAGATCCAAAAACGTTTGGACAGATTGTAGACACCAACTGATAAATTGGATTTTTTTTATCATTCAGCTGTGCAATCATATTGGGCTGTTGTGTTATTTATTAACTTAAGAAGACAAACCTATTAAATGGTAGACTGGATTATCTAGCACCTGCACTCTACTAATGCTCCATCATATAGTGGCAGATGCTGGTTGTGAACTTTATATTGATAACAGTCTGGATGGGCCTTTACGTCTTTGGCCCGGGGAGCACAACATCCATTGTTTCTATAAACAGTCTAAAAGGTTGACTCGTCAGACCACCGTACATATTTCCACTTTGCATTAGTTCTTCTCAGATGAGACAAAGCCAAGCAAAGTTGGCGGTTGTTGACATATGACTACTACTGTGCCTAGTGGAGTCTGAATTTGCATTTGTGGAAGCAGCGATGGTTGGTGCATATTGACTGTGTTTAACAGTTTGTCAGAGTATTCGCAGATGCATGTGGTGATGATATTCATCACAGAAGCATGCTGATTTTTTTATTTACTGTGATCTGAGGGATTAAATGTCACAGACATTGATTTGTGGCTTTTGGCCTTTTTATTTATGCACAATGATTTCTCTAAATTCAATGAATCTTTTGATTATATTATGTGCTGTAGAGGGTGAAACACCTAAAATCCTTGCTGTTCCCCGCTGAAGAACGTCATTTTGAACATTTTGATCATTCCTCGCTCCTAAATGACTCTTAGTCTGAAACTGCCCCTGTCTTAACTTTTTTTGAATGTGTTGCAGGCATCAGTTTTAGACTGAATGTGTGTTTATTTAGAAAAACAGTAAAAAAAACACTTTAAATTTGAAAAAAATCAGTAAATTTAAAAGTCACTGCTGTCTGTTTTCATTTGCATTTTACCAACTGTTCCCACTTTTTGTGGAATTGTACTGATATTGTTGCTGTTACAGCTACACACTAACTAATGTTAAAAATAGAAATAGTAGTAAAAGAATTTTGGATGACAATTTTTCTCTAAAATTTTCTCGAATTTTGTCTTGAACTAATGCGGTTGTTGTACAGGTGCCATACTGGCCTTCATGTTGGGGGTATTCCAGATCCCTCTGCCGGAGTGTGAAGAGCTGTACAGGAAGCTGGGCTCTGACGTCTTTAAGCAGAATGTTATTGTGGGCACGGTGAAGATGGGCTGGAGTCATGCCTTCTACGACAGCCAGATTTGGGAGGAGATCCTTAAGTAAGACTACTAACTGGATTTTTTGCTTATTAACTGCTTTGCGTGTTATTGCAATGTCATGTGGGTGTTAAAAGAAGTGGTGGTGTGCTTTGTGATGTCTTTTACCATACAGAGAGAGAATGGGCCCCAGTCTAATGATCGATACAGCCAAAGATCCAGAATGCCCAAAGGTGAGTTTTTGCCTAGACCTTCAAATAACTGTATTTTATACCAGCTGTTCTCAGTCCTGGTCCTGCAGCATCGCTGACCCGAGTTTCTCCTGCTACCTACAAGTATTGTGTGGTAACGGAATATGTATAACAGTATAATTAGGTTACAAAAACGTACTTACTCCTTTAAACTGTAAAGTCAGCTTTTCCATAGTAGGAAGAGGTGTGTCAGTGTCTATGCTATGTGAATGTATAAGATGATTTTTTTTTTCTCTCTCTGTAAGTGGATTGCGTGACGATACATGCTGTGAAGTGAATACAGTTATGTAATGTGTGATGATGGTAGTAGTTTCTGTAGTTCTGTGTAACACAATCCCTGATATTCCTCAAAAAAAATATGTCATAACTTCTTTGTGCATCCCTCAGAGCTGGAAAAAAATGGTTTGATTAGTCTACCATGGATGGTTCATTATCCAAGCTTTTTTAAATGGTGATTTTTTTTAAGTACAATAATGTTGGCCACAGACTGAGCAGTAACAAAGTTACCTAATGCAAAGATAAGACACCCATGCTCATACCTCAGAAAGCAATCATACTAATTTCCTTCAAAATAGTAATCCTTTGGATTAAGCTACATACTACGTACATCATGTCATCAGTAATCACTACCAGCTGTTCCCTTCACACCCGATCCATCCAATGAGCTAATTAAGAAGTCTTTCCTGAGGTGAACTCAGTGTGCTAGAACAGAAGAGTAAAACTGTACAAGCTGGGCAGTGGTACTCCAGCACCAAGACTGAGAACCACTGCTATATGTATTCACCTATGTGTTCTGTATGTGAGCATTAAGTTTGCCCCTCTCCGTCCTCCAGGTGGCAGCAGTGAGCACCATAGTGAACAGAGGACTCCCACTGAAGGCTTATGTCTTCAGGAACTACAACTTCCTTCCAGGGATGCGCTCCCACTACCTGGGCAGCTGTCAGCATAAGTTGTGGCAAGCTATTCGAGCATCTTCTGCAGCCCCGGGCTACTTTCAGGAATATGTGCTCGGGCATGACTTACATCAGGTATGTCTGACAATATTTTTCAGACTGTCATTTCAGTTCCTGACCGGCAAGGTGGAAGTAGAATATAGTCATTTTGTCTGAGTGCTTATCTACAGGCCTTAAACTACATCACTGGTGATTACAGTGGCCTGTTTTACATTGGTCTCAGCCTCCCACACACAGACAGAGAGTCTAATAAATCACACTGTAATGTTGTCAGATTCTGACTGTCTATCCACGCGTCTGTGCATATGCATTTCTCTACAGCGGGTTTTATCATTTTTTACTCATGTTATTTGTATTTATGCTAATGATCAATGGTTTTACAACCAAATAGACATTTATTACTGTGATACTGTTTTAAATAATGTCCTTATGTGCCTAAAACATTAACACAGTACTGTGTGAGTGTGTGCATGCTTATGTATGGGCTTATGGGCTTTGCTTTTACGCTCATGAGAGTTCTTCAGGAAAGCCATCGGCCTGTGTGTTGTAGCTTGAAGAGAGCGCCACACTGTCCAGCTGTACTGTCACCCACAGAGTTCACATCCACACCGCCTCAATGTGCCTGTTGTCTGGAAAGGGCAGGGAAACAGCCGGCCACAGTGCTGAATGAATGCGCCAATTCAGACTAGCACTGCACCACACCATATCTGAATTCAATGAAGAGGTCGCTTCTATTGATCTTTAGAAGTGACAGTCATATAACTGATGTCACTGCTGCAGAGGGATGAGAAGTCAGGGTTTGAGAGCTTGTTTGGCTAGTAGATAGGTTCTTTCAGCTGAATTGAATACTACGGGAAATCCTTTTGGACTGGATGGGCTGAAATAATCAGATTCTTAGGATTTCCCGTGGTCCGTGTTGAGGGAACCAGGCTAGGTAAAGCAGTGGAAATGGCACAGGTTTTTGTTTTTAGGTTAAGTCTCATATGTCGTAGGTGTATAAAACTTCTAATCTGTGTATGTTTCACATAATTTATTTGACCATAATTTTAGGTAGCTTGCAGGTTTAATGGCTGCTTTATTTATAAACCACTAAAAACAATAATGCCCTTCGTTATCTGCATAGTGCTTGCTGTCTGTTTTTCCCTCCTTTGTCTTGTTGTTAGTAGATCTAGTTTTCTAGCTCAAGGATAACTTAACCCCACTAATGCCTGGTGAATAGACCTATCTCACTCTAGTGCCCTATTTAACGGTGTGCTTAATATGGTTGTGCTGTAGTGGGATGAATGGTGGGGGATTAAAATGTAAATGCGGTGCAAGCTCTTGGCTCAAAAACCTGTTGACGGCCAAGCTCCCGGTGGCTGTTGGTGCTGTGCTTTATTCCATGCTATATTAAGAGGAGTGCTCCCCATCTCTGTTCTCAGAAACGGCTCTGAATGCCACTTCAGTTAATACTGTTCATACCAAGCCAGCAATCTGTTATGCATAGCGTCTTTAAGGACTGCGCACAATAAGAAGTCAGTCCTGTTCTTTTGTTTCATCTGATCAGCGAGTGTTTGCCACCTGAAGCTTATCTCATACCCTAAGCCAACGCAAACGATGTGAAAGATTTGGATCCCAACAATATTTTTTGGAGAAAGTGTAATTATTCTAAACATACCTTAGCTTTAAACATGTATTAAGTTAACATGTATTCTCAGCTGATGGTTGAGAATCTGAATCAGCACCATAATTTAGTGTAAGAATTGTTGATGCAAGTGAAGATTCTAGTGCCTGTTTTCATGTTAAACGAAGCATAAGAATAACTTGGAAAGTAGTGTTCACTTGCGTTCTCTCTGGATAAAGACAAACCAGTATGTGTACAATTTAGAACATTTTAAGCATATAAAATGACAGTAAAAGGTTTGATTTTATGCAGTGATGTTGGCTGTTGGCTTTGATTTCCCAAGCTACAGTGTTTTCGCTTAAGAGCAGAATAGGTGCTTAGGACAAACAGAATAACGGCTAAATTAGTTTTGATGTGTTTGCTGCTTGTTTCTGGAGAAAAGTCAGTCCGTAAATTTTGTGACGTCCTGTGGAAAACTAGCATTGCCCAACGTCCCCAAGGAAAACTAATCCCATCCAAATAGTGGTACAGTCAATCAGTATGCAGGATGTTGAAGTCAGTGTTTATGGCACTGAAAGAGGTAATGAGAGGTTGGCTGCTATAAATAACCTGAAGTTAGATAAAAACACACCATTAGATGTTATGTGAGAGTGTTCGAAACCGTTCAAGTCAGAAGATTTCAAGAAGGATTTCAATTTGTACTGAACATCAAAGCCAGTCTGGAGCTGATTCCTTCTGTAAACATCATTGACAGAAACATCACCAAAAGTGGAAAACCAGAGCTGAAGGTAGGCTGACTGTAACCGAGTTAGCATTGCTGACAAATGTTTTATAAACTAGAAAAAGTGCTCGCTTCATAACAGTCCTTTATATTTGCCTCACCTCAGCAAAGCTGCTTAAATAAACTGAGGTTAATTTGCATGTTATTTATAAGCTTAGGCTGATCTTATAGACTCAAGTTTCTTACATTTCCCCCTCATGTTTTAGCCTGGCTCATGGTCTGCTATGGTCTGTCTTCTGGAACTTTGGTTAAATTATATATGGTTTCAGAACCATGGTTTCATATCGTCGCTGTCCAAAGAAAAACAAGTATCTCCAAAATGGCAACTTTACAGGAGAGGGGGAAAAACCTCATTTAGCTTTAATGTAAGTCAATGGAACCAGACGTCTTTCCAAACAGTTTTAGGCCATTTCTGTTGGTCCATTCATCATGAGATTCTCACTTAGCAGTAAACAGCAGCAGTGTTCAAATGATGCATAAAAGTAAAAATGGACAAAAGTGGAGATACATGTTTTTCATTGGACAGCGACGATATTGTGCCTCTACCAACTTTGATAATCTGAATGTGTCACTTGACTCCTCTCAGCTCCTTCTGACACTATAAATGAACTGTGTTCCCCTTCAAGTATGGAGGCACTCAAACAAACATTTGCTTGTGTCCATGCCTCGAATTAAGCTGATACCTAAAGCTAACTCTGAACAGTAAAACTTAAAACTGCCCAGACTAATGGCACAATGCATTCACTTGTAAGAGCTAGTTGGTGAGCATAAACTTATTAATGGCTAATGCGATTTCTTATGCATTCAAGTCAGTCATAAACATTACAGACATCCTGTAGTAAGACTGCATTATCCCAACTCCACATGGAAAACGAACCCTGTCCGAATAGTGCTTCAGATTGACAAACCCTCAGGATATTGAATTTTTTTTGGAAATGAGATGTGGCAGTTATGAAGAACCTTTTATGAAGTCTAATGAACCTTCACATCATGTAAGGTTTTACCCCTGTTACAGTTTTTTTCCTAGAACCATATGTCCAGGCCAAGAACTGTTTAGGAACCTGTAGTTAGTTTTTTTTTACTGATATATAGACATGACCTAGGCAAGAAAATATGTAGGTCACATAAGAACATAAGTGAGGAGGGTTTGGTGTTCTTGCATCGCTTCTCTTTCCAGCATTCAGAGTGAAAGAGATGATGCAAATAAAATTGGATTTCTTGTGCCTCGGGTGAAATGTGCATGTCCGCCCACAGTTTCACACTGAAGACACGTACATTTTCCGCCGTTCTTTATTCAGAGTTTATTTTAGGTGCAGATATTAATGTGCCAAGAATTTGCTGTTTTCTCCTCATATCTATTCTAAGAATAGACTGGTTGGCTGAAAGGTAAGCTAGAACATATTACATTCACAGATATTTACAGAGATACATATTCCTCATAACCCTTTCATGCATGTTTCATGCGAGATAACAGAATATTCCAAGCACCTCCGGCGTATTTCAGTCCTAATTATCCACTTGAATGATTTAAATTAAGCATAATAACAGAGCATCAGATGGTTAAATTCTTCAGCCCGAGGCAAAAGTAACTGCATCTGAACCACAACAAGCTCAAAGCACTGGTAGGTTTGCTTGTTAAGATAGGGGTGAAATGTGTGTTTTGTACATTTCCTTGTCCACTGTCGCAAGCCATCATTTGTGACATGTGATCAGTAATTAAAGAGGCACCATTGTATATATTTGAGGTAGGCTATATTTTAAATAATTTTACACTCACCATCAAAAAAATAGTTTCACCCTGAATGTCCGCAGTCATGGCTGTTGGGTCACTTTGCGCATGTTGGATAACCTGTCGGTTCTCTCTCTCCGTGGTTCGTGTAGGTCTCCTAGATCTTTCATGTCGCTGGTGTGTGCCTTCTTTTATGTACGGCACCAACAGTGTGCTATGGTAATATCTGCACGACCGGTGTGGGGCTCAATACGCTCATCACCATCCCGCTTCCTGGAGCCCTATTAGCTGGTCTTCTCTTGCACCTGTGTCTTCTTAACTCCGTCTTCACTGCCTGTGTGATAAATAGTCAGTGCCTTTCCCTTGCGTTTGAGTAATCTTGCTTGGTTTGCTTACAGTACATACAAACATTTCTCATTGTCACGGTGAATAAAGTTTGAGTGCCTGCCTTATTTCTACCTGCCTTGCTTTGTCATACGGTTACAGATTTGTTCCATTCATTTTCCTTCATTTACTGTCTATGTCTTTGGCCAGATGCCAGATTGGTTATGGGCACTTATTTGTCAGACTCAGTAACTCTGTTTGCCATCTAGTGCTTTGTTCTATGTCCAGTTTAGAAATAGCTCAGCTGGTGAATCATTGCATGAGATGCTGGATCAGTTCCAAGTGACCTCAAGAGGAAAAAGTGAAGAAAAACGAAGTCTGACCCATTTAAACGTGTAGAATAGTTACCAGTGCATATGCCCTACCAATGAAAAGGCCTTCTGTATTCAGTCATTGTTTATAGTTTGTGCTTTGTCTACATAGTGTTTTTTTCCCCAACTACTGACTTGCTTCTTGAGTCTGTAATCAAACTTTTGGTTTTAATGTGTAAGGGGCTGGAATAGAACAAAAATGTAAAGGATTTGGGGGTCCTGGAGGGCCAGGCCGAAGACCTTTGCTTCAAGTTGGAGAACTTTAGTACTTGTTCATTGTATATAAATGCCAAGTTCCAATTCAGTGCCCTCAAGGTTCCATTTGGAACTGGGTTCTTTCAAACATAGAAGCAATAGAGGCCTGCTGTGTCTGACAATCGTGACAACAGTAAAAAGTCAGGATAAAATGACACAATACATGAAAATGCAGGATTATAAATCACTTGTCTAATGTTCCTCATAGAAACCGTGAAATAGTTACACATGGCAGGTTCATTTTTTTTCCTTTTGCTGGCAACAAATTTTTAGATTTTTTCCTCTTCCAGCTAAACACCAAAAGTGGCATGTTTTTAACCATTTTCGGTGGAATGTTTTGGGGCGTTCCTAATAATTAATCTTAATTAATAATAATTCATCTTTGTGTTTGTCATCAATATGTATTCCAGCATTTAGTCCTGGTTTTGACCCTATACTGCTACTGGGTATCAAACCAGTGCCACCTCTACATTATACATGACAAATGAGACGTATGACTGGATTAAAGAGAGACTCAGAGCTTTTTCTTGGCCCCGTCACACAAACTTATATACAGATACACAAATACCCTTGGGAGCAGGTGGTGCTGGACCATCCACACTGTCTATGTACTGAGTAGTGCTGCAGAGCTGTTTGATCTGTCTTTAAAGCAGTCAAGCCCCTCACTACAGACTGAACCCCAGTCCACCCCCCCCCCCCCCCCCCCCCCCCCCCCCCCCCCCCCCCCCCTCCCCCCCCCCCCCCCCCCCCCCCCCCCCCCCCCCCCCCCCCCCCCCCCCCCCCCCCCCNCCCCCAACCTCATCATCCCCCTTCACATCTCTCCAGACCTGCTGCTAGAAATTGGCTCTCTGCCAGTTCACCCTCAGGCTTCTGGATTCATAATTGGCAGAACTCTAAGCATATGAGACGCCTGTCACTCAGAGTGCAGTCCCATGTGAAGGGCTGCTGGGATATTATGCAGCACATGCCACATAACGCCTGCATGGCCTTTTGTGATATGATGAACTAAAGACTTTCAGGCAAAGAGTTTGGGTGCTTTCATTATTAACACCTAAAAGGCATCATTGTTGTCATTTTGCTGTACTATTTAAATGCAGTTTTTGAACATATAATTAATTTTATTGCTACATGATCAATTAGTTTTGCATTCGAGTCACATTCTGTGTCAAACAGCTGGAGTCTGCATTACTGACTTTTGTCCCTTCATGATTAGGTTACAGATTACATATTTCGAGATGCATTTGTCATCATTTTGTAGCTACTAAGTATCTGCAGTTGGGAAGCAAGACAGCTAAATTGGCCATTACCCATGTTAGGCTTGTACCCTAATACAATGAAATTATCAAAAAAATAAATAAATAAAAAGTAGTGATTGTGACAGTCCTGGTTATGGTGTCAAATAATGACAAACATTTAAAAAATGTGAGGATGATTTTTCTTCCTCGAAAACAAGACTGTAAACACAACAGTAACTTTTACATACTGGTGATGCAGCGAACTGGAAATTCTTGCCTGAAACCAAAATTCAGGACAAACTCTGAAACAAAACCTAAGCCAAAAACCAAAAAAACAAAGGTAAGGTTTCCTTTATACACAATTTGACAGGATATTTACACTTTTGAATGAACGTAATAATGATGACAATGATTCATATGCAAAAATTGCCTTGTTTGGAAGACTTTTTTAATTTTAATCAACTTGCTAAATAATATTAAAAGTAAAAATAGAGTTTAAAAATAGTTTAAGAATACAACTTTTAGAATGTAAAGCACATGGACATGGTTTTGGAATTGCCACCTAGTAGAGCTATTAGCATTCAGGTTTCTTTTATTATTTATTTAGAGAAGAAACAGCCATGGATTACAGATAAATCTAACAAACAAAAAACTGAAAGTGGAACTTTCAGTCATTTTCTTGGCTGAAATTTCTATGGATTTAGTTAAAAACTAGAATAAAGTCTCATCTCCTCTACTTTCACAAATGATGTGATATGGATTGAACGTTATGAACCTGTGCTATAGACAGAATTTCTTCACTTTCAATGAGCCACAGGTAAGAAATAAATACAGTAAAGCATTTTTTTTATTTGATAACTGTGGTCTCTAAAGGCTACAAGTATATGTACCATATACTTGAAACTGTGTCTAAATTGATCTATAAGTCTATTCTTCTGTTTTATGTTGTGCTATATAGTGCCGTTCACAGTAACCCAGCCTTCTGGATTAAGTTAAGAAATACTTGCCATGTTTACCATCTAGGTTACTTTTATTTTTTGTGTGCAGGATGGCGGCCTCCTGATCAACAACCCTACAGCATTGGCCATCCACGAGTGCAAGTGCTTGTGGCCCAACACTCCTGTGCAGTGTGTGGTGTCTCTGGGCACAGGCCGGTATGAGACAGCTGGCAAGAGCAGCTCTGGAACCTATACCAGCCTGAAGACCAAGCTCACCCACGTCATCAGCAGCGCCACAGACACTGAGGGTGAGAAAGAGAGAGGGAGGATTTAATGATGGGACAGAAGTTTCCCAGCCCGCATCCGCTTCCACATCTGTCCACGGGTTGAGATTAACAGCGATGCAACCTCCGCAGTTATTTTAAATCGGGATTACGTTGCTTGGTTTTGGGACCCGCTCCAAATGGAAGGTCACTTTACAGCCATTGCCCTAGTTACTAGTTTAGGCCCTAATGGTTTTCTTTTCAGTGACATCTTTCTACTGGAGTTTACCGTTACAGACATTACAGACAGTAACAGACATATGAAGTGGTTAATACACTACCATTATCACAGTTAATATCCGTATAATATGTGTATAATATACATAGTCTGCACAAGACACTCTGCAAGTACATGAACAGGGATGCTGCATTTGTTGCTTTTACTCCAGCATATTGGATTTGAAATGAAACAGCGATGAAGTCAGCATGCTAAATGTTTTATTCAAGGCTACTGACATAAATATTGGATGAGCCACAGAGAAATCAAACCCTTTTATGCATAGTTCCCAGTTACAGGCTACCATATGTGAAATATACATAATATTGTCCACCTACACAAACTGTTTTTAATGAATATGACCGTTATAATTTCTTGGTTACCAATTCCATGCAGTCAGTGACTGGCTAAAGCACACAACCTACGGACAGTAGAAACTTGAAGCTATAAAATGTGAAGGTGAATTACATGTTTTTCTTGTGTGCTGATTTTTATTTTTAAGATTTTTGAGATTTTTAAGATGATCCAAAATCTGTGTAAATCTGTCGAATGGCCCCATTTTGTGCACTTCTCAGGATGCAGTCCTGTCATCAATTAAGATAAGAGATCCATTTCCCCTATGAGCTATATACACTCCCACCACCATGTTTCACAGATAACCTTGCGTGCTTTTGATTTTTTATTATTATTATTATTATTATTATTATTATTATTATATATTTTACACTTCCCTCGTTCGGTCACACTGTTACAGTCTTCCAGACTTTCTCGCTTAACTCAGCCGTATTCCTCAGTCCTAACTGTAGAGTGCCCTGCACATTTACCTAACACCTTTGCTCTAATACTGTCCTTTCATTTCCTTCTAAATCCAATGTGCTGTGTGCTAGAACACAAGTGGTCCAACTAACAGTCCAATATTTTCTCTTCATTTGCAGAGGTGCACACAATGTTGGATGCCCTCCTCCCCCCAAACACCTACTTCCGCTTTAATCCCTATATGAGTGAGGATATCCCGCTGGACGAAAGCCGGCCAGAGCGTCTGAACTTCCTGCAGGCTGAGGGTCAGCGGTACCTTGAGCGCAACGAGACCAAGCTAAAAAAAGCTGCCAGAGTGCTTTCTCAAGAGAAGAGCACCATCCAGAGGCTGGCGGAGTGGGCTCAGCTGAAAGCAGACATGTATGATGGCCTTCCTTTCCGCTCAAAACTTTAACACTTCAGTGCTCTGCAGCACCATCAAATCTAACATGGCACAAGCGAAGGACCATACGACCATGATAGAACGTATCGGTTTAACAGATTGGTACAGTGCAGGTGTTATATTGGGGGATTTGTGTTCAGTAGCAGTGCTGTTGAACCAAGTCTGTCAGGTTTTAGAGCAGACAGGAGTGAGGCTGATCATCCTCTTCCCTGCCTTCGGTTTGGGCTAGAGAGCGAGCTGCTGAAAGCACTTTTAGGGAGGTTAGAAGTTTAAATATGGAAATAAAGTTTAAGAAGTTTATACTTTTAAGCAGGAGTTTAAGAATACAAGGTTTCATGTTTCCTGCATGATATGGCACTTTCAACTGCTACCTACCTGAGACATTACATGTGCTCTATATGTGTTTGTGACCATGTTGTAACAAGAATAAGTAGAATTTTGTGCAGAAATTGTTTTATTAATGACTAGTTTTAGAAATGGTCATGTCTGCATTTCACCAAATTTTGCACATCTCTTTGTTGGTTCCTACAGTTTCAAAAGCAGTCATGAAATTGCCGAAGTTGACCTAAACTTGATTCCTTTTGCATCCACTATGATGCTGTTTATGATATATGTGTGAACTGTGGGCTGAAAGATTTCTAAAACAAACCTAGAAGAATCTGTCCAATCTGAGTAGGGTGATTATCAGTCGTATATTTAATACTGTTTTTACTGAGGCACGAAAATGTTAAAGAGGACCTCTTATTTTTTATCATAAAGGCCTTGTCACAGAGAATAGTTAAGAGCAGCTTGTCATAGTTAAATTATTGCCAAATTAACGCTAAACCACTGACCTTACACAGACTACTGAATAATGAACTATTGTACAAGTCCAGTTTTGTGGTGTCAAGAACATGTACTGAATTGTGATTTTTTTTTCCCCCTTCAGTTTGTGTGTTAATATATCTAATTTTCATTGGTTTAGTTTGAACCTGAAAATCATGGACTATTACACTATGTACATGTACCCTGTCAATGATGTGTTGTCTTAAATAATTTAACAAAAATCACATTGTAGTATTACCATATTCCAGATACAGTTTACTACAGCAGTCAACAGTAAAACATTTTGCAATTTACAAATGCTCTGTTTCCTCAAAGTGCTTTTCAAAGTGCACCTTTCCTGTGTACAAGAGAAATAAAAGTTCACCAGTAAGTTACTTTAGAAGATCCATCATGGTTAGATCTTCTGGCACCCTGTGAGCTTTTATTATTCCTTCTGAAATAAACTGAAGAAACTGAAAATTCTATGTCTATGATGTGATGTAAAAAACACCTGTTGCAGGTAAAGAATTGTATACGACACGTATAAATCCCACCGCACTCACTGCACTGTAAAGAGGTAAGGCAGTTAGTCTAACTTTAGCAGAACGAATAGCTGTTTTCTGTCAGAGGATTGATTTACCTTGCCTGCCTGTTACCATGCATTGCTGTAGCGGTCATTAGTCTGTAAAGCCCAACAACGTTGATTTGAAGAAAGAAAGCAGACAATTTAAAAAGCAGTGAAACTGACTGCATTGCAGATGGAACTGTTTCAGCTCCTGAATCAGTTTCCAGTACAAAAGGTGACGCAGGTGGGCTTTCCTCCAGCAAAACCTGGGATGCTGTAACTTAATTGACCATGAGGAATGTGTCTTAGCCGTGGCTGGAAAAAATTCACTGATGTGACAAATCCCGCAGGTGTGTGTGAGGGGAGTCTGGAGGCGTTTACACTGCAGCTCAGTTACAGCTCCAACAAATAAATACCGACTGAACCTGCAGGTCAGTACAGAAACCTTGAGCTGGTAATATATGTGTTAGACAGTATGGGTGAGCCAGATGATGACTTGCTGCTGTTAATGGGAGAACTTGCATTACGTTTTAGGCTATTTAGAAATTCCAGCCCATAAAAATGTCCCTAAAAGGAGGACATGGTACCATGATCATATTAATAATGTGAAAATCTGAACTGGTGTAGTGCAAGGATGCTTTACAATTTCAAACAGCAGCCAACAAAGCATGGCGCACGGTTTCCCAACCACTGGGCCGCAGACCACAATCGCCGACTGATCAGCTGAGTTTAGTATAATAGCGTTTGCCGTAATTACAGAGTGCGTAGCTTCTGTAAAACATAGCAGAAGAGCTTTTGTGTGTTTTTTGAGAGAGAGAAACACAAAAGCAGATTTAACAGTGCGTGTATGGAAGGAAGTTCATGAATGAAATAACCTAGAAATGACTGAATCTTACCTCCTCTCTCCTGTTAACACGGTAGCCGTGGCTTCAGCTGGGAGGAAGAAGACCCTGAGGAAGGAAGATCTGCCTCTAGAAGTGGTCCCTAGGAAGCATCCGCTCACTTGGTTGACACACTGAAGATTTCTACTTGATTACTGTGTTTACATTACCAATCATGTAGACTTACTTATAATATTAAAACTAATATTGTATTATTATTATTATTACTAAAATATTATGTATTTTGAGATCTTTTAAGATCTTTTAGGATCTGTAGAGTTTTGAATGATCATATACTGTAATTCTCCATATACAGTATAAACTTTTTATCAGCTTTTCTGAATGAAACATTCTGGACATTTCTAACTTCTAATTTCTGGATGCTATGCAGCTTCCTGGGTCATTTTAGAATCATCTACATTTTATTATTCTGGATCTAGAGCATCACCCACATGGTTTTCTACTGTCTACTGATTATTTGAATTCACGCTTTAGGTATACAACAAAAATATGGTTCTTTAATGGTTCTTTTATTAAAGACAACAGTTTCATTTAGAACCACAAGTTCTAAATAATCATTTGTGAAATGTTCTTCAGCGTTACGGAGAAGGTATGGTTCTATATATAGCACCAAAAAAGGTTCTTCTATTGTTATAAGCTAGATAGATTAACAATAGATCTAACATGGTCTGAGACAACACATCTAACAATCCATTTAAACCTGGAAATAAACAGAATTTTTTTGAAGAAATTAACTGAAATATTGAAGATACTGCACTGTATCTAGGTCACCAGAAGCAAACGCTGACCATGTTGAGGCCTTTGTACAAAAAGGTCAGTCTGTTCTATTGACATGTTCAAACAACTCTCAGGTGAATTTGACGTACTTTTCAGAATAAAGAATATTTGTAATGTATGTGCATATTCTAAAGATTCTACTGCTGACACAAACTACTAGTCACTAGTGGTATCTCACTGTGTCTGCTGATACTGATACTGATACACGTTTCTAATATGTAGGAATTGGGACTAAATCTGGCTAAACATTACAGAGCAATGTAAAACTCAATATCTGTAGTGTTACGTGTGCAGTAAATGAATACACAGAAGCCCAGAATCACCTAAACCTGCTTTTCCATCAAGTACCAGTTTTAAATATCGGTAAAAATTAAACATCTGTCTGACAGAAATATCTGCTGATACAGACAGGATTCCAATATGGTAAAACTTTTATAGACCATGTCATCACGTCAGCTTGTCGGTGACAGAAGGGGAAAGAGAGATCCAACACAGTTTTGTTAACAGTGGTTTTTAGCTATCAAAAATTGTTGGAACTGAATGCTGGAGGAGCAGGTGTCCAGCTTTTGGAGATGCTGTATATACCAGAGTTTCTGGTGTACCAGAATGACTTGCTAGTTTTTTAAAAGCTTGTTAGCTGATGTTAGTAATGCTGTTGTGCTAGAAAAGAACAACACACAATTAATGAATGAATGAATGAATTTATTTATTTACAAAGTATTTACATTGTATTTACATGTTTGTGTGTGTGTGTTTGAGTATGTGTGTGTGTGTGTGTTTGAGTGTGTGTTGGTTTGAGTGTGTTTGCGTGTAAGTGTGTTTTTGTGTGTTTACATGTACAATGATCAGTCATAACCTTAAAACCACCTTCTTGTGTCTGCACATATTGTCCATTTATCAGCTCCAGCAGGAACACTTTATAGTACAATAGTACAACACTACAATTACAGACTGCTACAGTGCTGAAACTGATCAACCACCCAAATAATATCTGCGGTGTGGTGGTCTTGTTGGGGTCCTGACCATTGAGGGACAGGGCGCAAGGGGATGAACAAAGTATGTAGTGAAACAGATGGACTGTAATTGTAGAACGGGTTCTCCTATATGGTGAGTGGATAAATGGATAGTGAGTTAGATACAAGGAGGTGGTTTGAGGGCTGTGGCTGATTGGGAGGTGTGTGTGTGTGTGTGTGTGTTGGTGTTTGTGTGTTTAAGTGGGTGTTTATTTGTTTGGGGTTGGTTTAAGTTGGTTCCTTGTCTGTGTCAGATGTCAGACGGTTGTTGTTGCAGACTGATCTTTGTCTACTGGACTTTATGTAGTTCATTGATCTTCACTCATTTCTGGTTCTGTGCTTACAGGGGTTTTGATCCAGATGTTCAGCAGTTCCTCCTGTCAGACTCCTCTCTTATTTGGATTTTACAGAGGCTGATCTTTTTGGATGCAGAGTCTAATACTTCTTCAGCAGCTCTTCAAGTTCTTTGTCAAACTCATCACATGAATCTGGCTGTGCCACTTTTTTGGTCCTGGGAGTGAACTTCACAGCAGGGACTGTTGTTTCTTTGGCTTTCACATCTGTTTCTTTTGGGTTCTTCTGCTCTGTTTTATTAGAACCCCTCTCCTGATTCTCAGCCTCCTGCTTCAGAGGAGAGTTACACTCATCACTGTGGGGGAAGGTTAAAAGGGGATCACAAAACTTCACCCTGTGTTTCTTCACTCCATCATCCCCCGTCATTAGCTCAGCAGTAGCACAGTCCTCTTCAGTCATCATCTCTGCTCCTTCTCCATCAGCAGGCTCCTCCTTTTGTCTGTTCTTTCTTTTCCTTTCCTTCTTCTCAGCCTCCTTCTGCATGTGTTCAACCTCATGCCTCTCTCTCTCCCTCCGCTCTCTCAGCAGCTTCCGCTCTTTCTTTCTCTTCTCTTTTACCTCTACCATCCTTCGCTCCTCATCTGTCTCCATCTCTGCACTCTTCTTCTCTTTTTTCTTCCTTGTATCCTCTACAATCTCCTCCCTTTCTTTCTCCTCTCTTTCCAACAGTCTGTTGGCTCCGTCCATCTCCATCTTCTCTCTCTTCAGCCCCTTTCTCTTCTTTTTCTGCTCTGCCCCATTCCTCTCCTCTGCCTCCAATTCTCTACTGGCCATCTGCATCTCCTCTGTCTTCCTTTCTTTTTCAATGCTCTTTGGTTTCTTCATCCTCTGCCCCTTTCTGCTCTGTTTGGCTAGTCTCTCCTCCTCCTTCTCCTCTTCCTGACCCCATGATTCAGGCTCACCCTCTTCCACCACCAGATCCTTCTCATCTGTCTGCTTCTGCACAGTCAACTCTGCTCTTACTATGGCTACAACATCTTCCCTGTTTAACAGAGGATGATACTCCCTCCTCTTTCTTGCATCCTCCTCTCGCTCAAGGTTCTTCCTCTGTCTCCTAATCTCCTTCTCAGCGACCTTCTTCTCCATTTCAACAGCATTCCTTTCCTCCTCGATCTTAAGCTTCTCTGCTTCAATATTCTTCCACTCCTCATCCAGCAGCATTCTTCTTACGTTCTCCTTTCTCTCCAGTTTTATCTTCTGCCTTTGCACCTCCTTTTCAGCAAGTCTCTCTCTGTAGACCTGCATCACTCGCTCGGTGTCCTTTTCTTTCTCAAGGTCTTCTTTTTCAGCCTTGATTTTCATTAGCTCAATCCCGATGTTCTTCCATTCCTTGTTAATCTGTCTTGTCTTTGTTTGCAGGATCTTTCTCCCTTCCTCTAGTGTATTTTCCTGTATCTCCTTCCATTGCTTAACCTCTAAGGTGGCCTGCCTGTTCTCTTCAAGAATTTTCATTTGGTTCTTCACCAAATCTTCATTCCTTTTGGCCTCCAGTATCCTTTCCTCCACTTCTTTCCACCTCTCCATTTCTTTTCTCTCTCTCTCCCTCATGTCCTCAAGTTTCTCTAAGGCAATGGATTTCCACTGCTCAGCGAGTTCCACAAGAAGATTTCTCTCTTGCATTGCCATCCTTTCCTTCTGCTCTCTTAGTCTCTCTTTCTCTTTTTCTAGCTCTCTCTTTTCTGCCTCAATTCGCTCTCTCTCTATCACACTCTTCCTAAATTCCTCCTGCACTACCTGGTGCTCCTCTTTCTGCTTCTGTAACTGTCTTAGTTCTTCCCTCACCTCCTCCACTTTCAACAGGAGCACTCTCTCCACTTCCCTGATCTCCTCCTTCCTGAGCTCTCTCTCTCTCAAACGCTCCTCTTTTAAATCAACAGCAAAGCATGACATGATATTAGACTATCTGAATAATGTCACATTAGACCAGTTTCTCAACCCTGGTCCTGGAGGGTTTATTAATAAGCTGATCAGTTGAATCAGAGGTGTGTTGAGAGCAGGGAAGGCACTAAAACATGCAGGGCAGGGTGCCTCCTGGACCAGGGTTGAGGAACACTGAATTTCACAATCTGAGTACGTGACAAAATGTTAAGATGAGGCTAAAAAGTAATAAAAGTGTGACAGTGATATTATAATTAATGATTAGGAGTGAAATGATACACTCAGCTTTCCAATCAATTCAGTTCACAATATTGGGTCTATTCGGTATTCTTATGATATTTTGAACAAAATTCAAATGACAAAAATTGTTGACACTAGTGATGTTGTGGCACCGCTTACTAATGACACCAGAGCTGTGAGGTAGGAGGTGTGTGAGGTCCTGACTGGTGCTGATTGTTTACCAATATTGGTGCGTAACTAACGCAGTTGCATTAGATCACGGTTTTGATATTTCCATAGCACGATTTCACCATGCATTGTTAATGATAACTGCATTGCAACTATAGGCTACTGTCATATTAATTGAGTCACGATGCGATTATACAGGGCTGTGATATTTTAATAACCAGTGATATTCTAAATATTGCTTAATTTGCAATACAGTGCAAATACTGCAATACTACCAAAACGCAAACTATCATGACATCTCAGATGTCAACTCTCTCGGTCCTCCTAAAAAGTCAGGGTGAATATTGAGTGTGTTTACATGCACTCAGTAATCTGTTAACCTGATCACACTCTCAGGATTCTGCCAGCTGCATTCTGATTGGCTCTCTGCACTTCCACGTATGGTTTTCTACCAGTCCGACAAAGAACAAAATTTTGTTGTTCTGGCTACAAGTTCAAGGTCATCTTAGCGAACAGTAGTCTCATTCACAGACACTCTTCCCATCTTATACATCTGTGTTCCCTGAAGGACTGTTTATGTCATGTTTTCAAGATTGCCTCCCTTTATACGTCATGCCAAACAGCTTGTGATTGGTTGTTGTGCGTGTCAGTTGGCTTTCCTGCAGTAGTAGAAGGTTCTTGGCCACAGTAGTGAAATGTTCCAGATTCTCCCTAGACAGACTATTCTGAAACCAACTACATGCTTGACAAAATTAAGGATTTAATAATAAATATTCTGGTTCTGTTCTAGATTATGTGTTTTTCTGCTTTTTGTAAAAGTAACTCGATGTCCACAACATGAGGTTTCAGTTTTACGTCAGGATTACATCACATCTAGTAAATGACTGGTCGCAAAGCAGAAATCCGATCGCTGCCTGACTCATGTAAGCCGGCGGTTTCCCCATCATCTGATTACTCGAGTGTGTATAAACGCTGAAAACGAATTGTTGACAAAAATCTGATTTTCTACAGTTAAGGGATTATTAAGTGCATGTAAATTCACTTACTCAGGTAAAACAGTGGACGATTAATTGGTCAAGATTTCTGAACAGAAATACCAAGTAGTTAGCAAACCTAAGGTCTTACCTTCCACACATTCAAGTCTTTGGGCTTCCTCTTTCTCCTTTTTTCTTTCGTCCCTCCTTATCTCCTCGTTTTTCACCCACTCCGCCTTAAAACGAGCCATCCTGCTGCCCAGCTCGCGGCTCATTCGGGTCTGCGTGGCCTCCATTCGCTCCTCCAGCCACAATCTCTCCCGGAGGAGCTTGGCCTGCAGGTAGTCCCGCCATTGATCCTCCAGCCACCTCGGGTCCAGTCTGAACTAACGAATTCAAAACATTTCACACAGAGTTAATCCCGAATTACACGTTCTTCACATTCTAAACATTCTTCATATGATGATAGTTCTTATCTCCCGCTAAGTACCAACCATTCCGAGATGAAGCTGGGTGATTAAAGTTGATGTTAATATCTGTTCAGTAAGTCACAAGTGCACGATAATAAATTGCTGCACCAAAGTCGCAGTGAACTGTCTCTCCTCCTTCTTGAACAGTTCCACACCGGCAGCATCCCTTGTTACGTCACAATGAACGTCACAAAACAAATCTAAACGATCTACGAGCTAAACACGTGGGGAAAGCGCTCACGTGCGCCGCCGTGTCGTGTGGTTTCAAACTCACAGGAGAGCCATGTTAATAAACAGAATATACAGTAAACTCCCCAGTGTTTATTAGTATTCATATAAGAGGACATATAGATATGTAGAATAATAAATGTATTTCCTGAACAATATTAAATGTTTTAACACTGCTGTGATATGTTTGAGAGCTTTTCCTTTCAGTTATAGGACTTCATAAGACAGCTACTGCAAACCGTTTCACTCTTATTAGCAGTAATGCCAACCAATCAGCTCTCAGCAGTGGTCATTCACGCCCATTCATTCAGACTCGCTCGCGGGCGCCCCCTGGCGTTTCACAGTCATGTGATGTTTTTCATGTAACGTTAGGAATAGAAAGTGGTCAGGCTCCGTATAAACCGGCTATGGGTGGCTCCTCTGGTTTCATGTCATACAAAACTTGAGAGTTGTTAAAAGTAACGCTTCGAGTGGTAAGATAAAATGTTTATTTGGAGGGTGCAGTAATTAGTTGCCTAATTGACTGCTGAACATTATTGTTTTAATGCTAGTTAGCTTAGCTAGTTCACTTAGCTGTGCGCACTCATCTTTAGACATACCTCTACTAAGTCTGTGAATGTCTTTAAAATGAGCCATGAGACATTTAAAAATTAACCTAATGCTGGAAGCTTATTCAAATATGATTCAAAATAAAGTGAAGTATGTGTGTAGTGTAATAGGGTGCTTAAATGCAGTTCATTTAAAGGCATTGTAGATCCAGGTGGAGGAGTGGAGAGACAGCAGAGGTGGGAGTTGGGGGGACACTGAGACACATGACTACAGAAATCATCATATTATCAGGGAAACTGATACCTTTTTTCAGTTTCAGACCAGACCAGTTTTTCCTTAGAACTGGACAGTGGAAGCTGCATCAAAGTCACAGCAAAGAGGTGACTTGACCGCAATGCTGTGATGTGTTAAGGAATGCAGGCTGCTGTTCCTTCATGGTGTTGTGAAGCCGTGGCTGGAGTTCTGACATGCAACTGTTGTACTGTAGAGATCAGGATCTCCATTATGTCAAGAGCTGGTTCACACCTGCACAGCCAAACCACAGTCTTGAGTCAGTCATGCATTAAATCAAAATGTACTGCGGTGATCTCAGCCTGCCGTTGCTTATGTGTGTAAACTTAAATGAATTATATAAACACATCCTATAACATGTTTAGCTAAATAAACAGTTTATTTGTTTTTGTTTTGGGTTTGGTTTAAAACAGGTAAAACAGTGAGCATGGATAACATTAACATAAACAAAGCAGGGATACTGCCGGACTACAACCACACCTTACACCCAATGGCCCGCCCTTCAACCCCCATTTCACCTCATGCTCCTCTGCTGTAGGCATCTGACCAGTAATGTTGTTATAGACCCCTCTTACTGACCCTTCTTACTTGCTGTCAGGTTTTTAACATCAAGCACATAACCTTGCAGCCTCCATACACATTCACTGACAGTACAATGTGTTGTGCTAAAGAGCTCAGTGATTTCAAATGTGCCACTGTCAGTTTGTTAAAGTCACTCAGTATGTGAAATTCCTGCCCTCCTAGATCTGCCTCGGTGAACTATGTAAGTGCTGTATTTGTGAAATGGAAAGGCTTTCTTGTCCAGCATGAGTGCCTGACCTGAATGGGTACAACATCTACAGATACACTCCAAAATCTTGTGGAAAGTCTATCCAGAAGAGTGGAAGCTGTTGTAGCTGTAAAGGGAGGCAACTCTATATGAATGGCTTCGGGTTTTGGAATGTCCAACAAGCTTATATATCTGATGGTCAGGAAAAGTAGTGCAAATGCTATCTTAAGCTTGTGAGGTATAAGCAGAAGAGAAGTGAAATAAAGCCAGTTATACAAACTATACAAACAATGTTTGTCGTAAGGTCATTTCAACGGAATCTATTATGCTCAGCTTTAATGTTCAGAAAAAGTTGGTAGGCCTGATCCACCTTCGCAAGCTAGACTGGAGCAGGACGAGTGGTAGGATTTGGCTTTTTTTTTACCTCTCTGTCTGTTGTGTGTGTGTGTGTGTGTGCCATGCTTCCCGGTAGGCGGGCAATATCGATTGTGTTACGAGATGACATCACCTTGTAACAGAGAAAAGGGCTTAAATTCCAACAAGTCCATTTCAGACAGCTGAGAGCAGTGCATGGGAGGGAGTTTCTCCCTGTGGCGTGTGCTTTTGTACTTTATGAAGACCGTTTACATAGGCTTAAAGGAAAGGGAAAAGCCGGAAAAGGACCCATCTCAAGGACCCATCTCATGGAATACTGTTTTTTTTTTTTTAGATAAAGGAGTTTGAAGTAATAAATAAAATGTTGATCAAGTTACAGTAGTTTAGCCCCGCCCCTTTGAATGCAGCACCTTACATGACAGGCAGTCATAACAGACCTCCTATACTGTATATCAGTCATAAAGGCACAGTAACTAAAACAGTCTGTTTAATTGTAGAAGATAAAGAGAGGGTGGAATATGGTCATGTGGTAACGAATTATGGCTTTTTGATACACATAAACACACAACTGGACAAATAAGTGGAAATAAACACCATGAAAATTTAGGTTGTATATGCTCTCTGAAGAACTATACATACCATGTGAAAATCCTTTTAGCCGTTCAGATGGTTCTGTATACTGCATATTTAATTAGCTATTTGTCTGTGAGCTGTCATGGTTCTGCTTTTACTCCCCCGCCTTTATTTGATAGGTCATAAATTGTCCAGTGAGTATATGTACTGTACCTGGCAGCCAGTCCTAGTGCAGGAGGCGTGGCCTCCTGAGAATACGGGTGGTAATGGTGTGAACGGTTTACTGCTCAATCCTCACACTGGTGGGCGGAGTTTGTCGGAATAGAGGTGGGTTAAAAAATACCGCGTCGCTGCTCGTAGGACAGCTGGTGGAGGAGAGAGAGAGAGACACGCAGCGCGCGCTCTCAGCCTGAGCGGATAAAGAAGGAGAGCGTCCACAGGCCGGAGACGAACCGCAGACAGCGAACACACAAACCCGCGCGAGCTGCTGAGGTTGATGCGAGGGGAGGCTGTACGGGTGGTCGCACAGCGGGTGAGTGGCGGAGCTTTTGCTTCAGCACGCAAGATGCCAAACCGTCGTCTCGCTTCATGCAGCTCAGCTCGCGCTGCAGAGGCGGATTTGCACCGTGAGAGTCGTGCGTTTGGCGCAGTGCATGTGCCGTTGAGGAGGAGGAGGAAGATGGTGATGGTGTGCGGTCGTTCATTCCCACATAGCAACCGATGATGTTGCAGATAGTGATGTGGGGGACACGGCAGGTGTTTGCGCCGCGAGGGAGGGACCGCCGAGGAAACCGTTGTACGTGCAGGCTGTGATCGAAATGCGCTCGTGTATTGTTGATGCATTATTGATAGACAGGCCTGCTGCAGTGTGGACTGATGAGGATGATGATGATCATGACTATGTTGCTTATCGAGGCGTCACCGACCCATATGTCTGATGGCTCGATCCACAGTTTTGGTCATTTAGATTCCCATTGTGGTCTGAAAGGCAGTGGTGGTAGCAGATCATTAGCAGGCAACATTATCTGAGATCTGGTCACTGCTAAGATGGGGATGCAGCCTGTGTGATCAGAGGGCAGGTGCACGGTTAGTGAGCTATACAGTGCATATAGGGAAAAGAATGCACAGCCTGCTTTGTAGGCAGTATTCTGTGGCACACTGGGAAACAGCACTGCGCCTGTCTGATTAAGGTAATATGGAAACATGCTATGGCATAGCAGTGGCCTTTGGAAATATACCTGTCTTGATCAGACCTAGGCAAATGGATTTCTGCCTGAAACACCCAGTGTGTTATTGTGGTATGGCCTATATATGGAATTATAGAGCTGGACACATAACACTCAGATACATGTACTGTACTGTGTTGTATCCGGTGTGAAAGAGCCATTTAGTGTGTTTGTTGTAATATTTCAGCTGCCATTTATTCTGGGGCGTGTATTCGCAGATCTGTAAACAGTGGTGATGTGGTGATATAAGACGAGTGTCTAGTGGCTTCCATAGCAAGGAAAGTAAGTGTGGTAAGAAGAAGATTCGGATATTCAGCGTTTGACCTCATCTTCTGCTGTCTTACTGAAGCATGGAGTCCAGCCGGTGACTCTATTGTCCATCCTGTCTAAGGCATTACCGCGCCACCGTTTTTCAGCTAGTAGGATGTCTCCAGCATTTCTCAACTCTATCAAAATAGAAATAACACCTTTTCTTAGGCTTACTAGGCTTTTATTCCCATGCTCTATTGCCTTATGTGACCTAAAGGCTGTCTAACTGTGGAGTGATTCAGGTTATCCTATTCTGGTTTTACAGCCCGAGGCTCATTCAGCTTGTAGTGGTAATGTAATATTGAGCTTCATAGAAGGGTGTGAAAGTTAAACTAAGATACACACATATTCTCTCTCTCACACACACAGACAGGTGTGTAATATTGGCATTATCATGTTTATGTAGCTTATTTTCCACTGTGTTATTGATACCCTCATTCTCTTACCATGAGTGGATGAGAAACTGATGAATCGGAAAATATGGGCCAATGTATTCTGTTGCTGCTGGTTACGGGGTATAAATCTGGAAACCACATTTAGTCACTGCTGTATTAATGCAGGAAACCTTCTGTATTGTACCTATATTTTCTTCATCATCATCTCCCTACATTTGTCTTTGGGAAAGTGATCCCAGGGTCATTAGCATAGGTAGACCTGGGCCGAACCTGATTAAACAAAGGCCCACCTAATAAAACAAGGACTGAATATTTATGAAGTTGTTTTGTGTGGGTGTTGTCATTGTATTATTGGCAGTCTAATTCATTAGGCTGTCCACTAAGTTCCGCCTTCTTTTCCTCAGCCCTCCAATCACTGCTAAACATCTGTTGCAGTCCGCCATTGCCTCAAGCACCCTTCAGGTATTTACTATTGCGCCAGTGTTTTAATTTGAAATTTTTGTTAAAACGAGATTCCGTCCTTAATAGGGTACAACAGTAGTAGAAGATGTAATTTTCTGCCCAATATCCAAACCCCAAAGCAAATTTAAACCATTTCCAACTGGTCAAACTGGCACTTTTTTTACAATGCTCTTTTACCAAAGCTAAGATGGTGTCAGAATGACAAAGCAAATGTCAGTTTCAAAGCATCAAGTAATCATAAATGGATGTTTTCACTGTGCCGGTATGCTTTAGCCTACAAAGAGTAGGTTTAGTTGCTGAGTTGTTTTTCTTTTTGTTGTTGTTGTCTTTGCACGTCTTGTGTGTCTGATTTTAACTTGGTTATGTTGTCTTTACTGGGCAAAATCAGTGTCTGTGGTGAGTGGATGTTGAGCTCAGTGACAATGAACCTGACTATGAATGCTGTTAGTTAGCGCAGTGCTTGCTATTGATTTGTACCTCCACGGAATGGAAGCATTGGAATAGGTAAGGTGATTACTGCACTGTTGTCAGCTATAAACTGTGCCCTGATGTTATGACATTGCAAGACTTGGCATGCTTGGGAATTGTATCTTCAAAGTTATATCTTCCACTTTTTCACAAGTTTACCTCAAAATCATTAAGTGATCAGTACGAAATGCTGTGTAAACATGTTTCTGTGAATATTTGTGACTATACGGTAAAAAGAGAATGCTGGGGGAAGGAAAAGGAAAAAAGCTCAACATAAGAGAATAGATTAAAGAAGCTATAAGCTCTCCTTCAGCCTGGGAATAAAATCTATAGGTGACATATGATACCCTGCTGCGTAGCAGCTCTGGCACCTGCAAGAAAACAATGGTGCCCCTTTGCAAAGGTAGTTCTGAAGCCAGTGGCAGAAACACTCAGGGGGACAGTTTTATTCTAATGAGACCCTACATGAAATAAGGAGGGGAGCCAAATCTGAACAGCTTGTTGAATCCCATGTCTTCTGATCGAGGCTAAACCCAAGAAAAAACGGACTGGGTTGTCTTAATACACAATTTGTGGCTCGATATGTACACCAGATACAAAATATATGTGCACAAGCTTAAGTTTTCCATTATACAGTGTGTACCCTTTAACAGGCTAAGTTGTGTTGTGGACATGATGGGTGAAAGTAACATTGTGCCTACATTGTGATCTGAACAGTCAAACAACCTTCAAAGGTGGCAAGGGGTGCATATGACCATGTAACATTTATAGTGTGAACACTAAAGGTGTCTTGATGCATCCTGCACAGCGCTGAAAGCCTGCCTTTTGACAATTTGTTTGTTGTGTTAGCAGTTCATGTGGTCTACTTGTTTGTTACAACTCCTACATTTATATGTACAAATGACACCAAATGCCACAAGACACTGATGTTGTATATATGGGTGGCACCCTTCCTCCAAAGGAAAACATCACTTTCCAAAATAGGACCTTTACAAGAGAGGGCAAAAGGTGTTTTTGACTTTCACTGTAAGTTGGTCTAGAGAGGTTTTATTGCAAACAGTTTTGTAGCATTTCTATTGGTTCATTCATCATGAAATTGTCACACAATGTAAAATCTGGCCAGTTGACCAGTTTGCACCTTTGCCAAATGCCAAATGCACGTTTGCATTGCCCAAGAACTCCAGCTTTAATCAGGCCTGATATATAAGACAGAAGATGCTCTACTGAGTCCCACAACAACCAGTTTTGAATCTCAGCCTCTAGTCTCAGCCTCAGATGCTCTGTTTCCACAAAAAGTTTGCGCATAAAGCTGGTCACAACCATTTTTGCCAGTTGCTATCTGCATGTCCTTGTGTATGCACTTTTTTTGCAGCATTTATATAACAGTATGCCAGAAATATAATTCCGTTCTTCATTATATTATGCATATTTTGGTAGTAAGCAGTTTTTTTTTTTTTTTTTGGTTTTGTTTTTTTTTTCTATTAAAATTTAGTCCACAATAGCAAACTATAACACCGGGCTGTGGAAAGCACCAGACTCTCTGTTGAGGTAGATGTCTGGCTTGCAAAACAAACGTAAACCAAGGCCCATTAAAAGGTTCCTCATACTCTTTTCAAAACTCTTTTCCAAACATGAGTCTTAAAGTAATTAAGAGCTGTTTTTCAATGGCATCATTCAGCCTTTTTAAAAACGTACCCTTAACTTTCTGGCGACTGGAAAAATACAGTTTTTGTTTATTTATTCTGTAGAATCAGGCTTGTATCTTGTACTACAGTACTTTAAGACAGTGCCATTGTAGTGTTTTGGATGGAAACAAAAGGGTTTAATTCCTGAAACACTGAGTCAATCAAAATAAGACAATGGTTTATTTCTGTGGTATTTATGTAGATATATATATAGATAAACAAGCTCTCCTATTGGAACGTTCTTAGACATTAACCATCAGTATAATTAACCATCAGTATAATTATAAAGTGACAGAGGAATCAACCAGTCATGTTTTGGTGTCCAGTAGGTGGAACCTACTAGGCCTTTTGGAAGTGCGATACCTCACAGGCTGTGGATACAAGCGGCAGACTAGTCATTGGGTTGTTAGAAATGGAAAAGAGCAGCAGAGTCTCTGTGAAACTGCTACAATAAAAACGGAGAAATGCCAGTTTTCACACTACTAAATTGCATTCGAATGGCATTGCTTTCAAAATGAATTCCATTCGAAAATTGTATTTATAACAGGTAAACTTAGGCTTCTAGATGATATACAAGTTTACAAGATGTGACGTATAACCATATGACTTTAACATTAAAAACAATTAATTTGCCATGAACCTGCAAAAATATATAACTGAAGTGCTTCTAATATGTGTTTTTAATACAGATCGCCATGTATTCACTACTTGATTCCCATAGGGTTGCTAGCATATGTTAGCATTGTAACAGAGGGGGTTTTGTCCTCGTGTTTTGGCCTTGTGTGGAGGCCTAGCTCTGCTAGTCACAGTTTACCACTGAATATAATGATCAGCTAAGCAAAATTAGATTAAATTCAGCTTTAAATAAAGTCTGTTTAAGGTGGACCTTGAACGTCAAACCCAGCCAGAGTCGACTGATATTTAAGAAATACAGTCCTTCTCTGGTAAACTTTGGTCCACCTCTTTCCTTCTCTGGAGGGTCTCATTGTGGCTTTTGTTTCCGGAAAGAGGGGCGATACTGCTGAGTCACGTTCATTCCAGAATCAGCAAAGCTCATTTCTCATCACTTTAAAGGCCACTGGGACATTTCTGGCGGCCCTGTTCGGGAAACAAGGTAGATGATCTACTGCGGACGTAGTCGTCCTTCGTTTAGCCGACTAGGCCTCGTGAGAGAACAGAATGAAGGACCAGATTCAGCAGAGGCCACTGTGCTGTGTTAGCCTACGTTAGCATGCTGTGTATTTGCATCACCACTCCCCTGTTTCTCTTCTCTTTTTGGCAGGTCAGCTGGCCGTGTGATCTTAATTACTCAGCAAATGTGCCGCTGGTGGCTTCTGTCCTGTTTTTTTACTGCTTCATAGATTAAAAACCCGATTTATGCCCGGGCATCTTAGTTCAGAGCGCTTCACCTGCTCTGACAGAGTGGGCAAGCTCTGTTTGCTTAGTTGATAACTCTTTTTACATCTTGCAGTTGCTGGGAAACTCATAATCTTACACATAATCCAACGGTTTATTTGCTTTCCTTGCTTTCCTTCAATTTCCACATCTCTTTCCAAACGTACTCAATAGAATAAAAACTGCTCTCACAAAAATAGCCATTTGTGTGCTGATGGAACACACTCAACCAAACACAGCCCAAAGACCAGAGACGGACATATCGTCCCTGTCCAGACAAAAACTTGTGTCTCTATTAGGTAAGTGTCCTGTGGAGAATCATGTTGGATAGACATATAGAAATCAAAATGTCTAGTATCAAAATGTCAAATCTTTTTACATGCACTTGAAACATGTTCAGAATGTTTTTGCCTTCTCCTGTAAAGCGACTGCTTTTAGAGAGACTTGTTTTTGTGTGTTTTTGTAGAGGATGATATGTCAGCTCCTGCACGTCCTTTTTACATAGTGTAATATACACAGAAATAATCAGACTCTTTCTCTGGGCCACCAAACGATTAGAAGAGATTAAGGTCAAAGACAACCCAAGAATTATAGAATATGTTCACTGCAGCACATCAGCGCCTCTCCAACTAACAGCCTATGATGGCGCGAGTGTGCTGTCACATGGCTGGAATTATACAGAAGGCCCACTGGCTTATCAGAGCCTTGCAGGATGATAATTGTGTGTGTGTTGTGGGATTGCATAATTGATTCTATGAAGCTGGGATGCGTGTGCAGTGTTGAAAGGGTCACTGTCAGCAGTCCACTGTTGGGGCGATTCTGCATATGGTAACTAGTTTTTCTTTGCGTGACCAACCAGGACAACACTCAGAGGATTTACATTATATCCTATAATTCTATTAACTGAAAGCTTGACTGGATTTTTCAGGTTGTTGCAGGTCTTAAAGGGGAGTTTGACCAATATTTAACATTCAGAGTAGTTTGTTGTGAAATGCCGGAGTCAGAATTGTTCACAGTGGTGGTGACGTTAACCAGATGTCTGAAAAGATGTCTAGATGCCTTTGAAAGCCCCCTTACCGAAAGTTATTACATGAAATGGTAATGTTACAAGCCCAGGGACCAATGGCACATGGAGTCAAACCACCAAACTGTCTAGGGTTTAATTAGGATATCCTGACCCTGGCTGTAACCAAGACACACTGCCCCTATGTGTTGCAATTTGTCGTGAGACATGAACCTACATAAAGGTGTGTGCCTAAAACTGGTTGGACCCACTGAGAGACCAACTCACCTGATGTCCGAGTCCTCAAATCACCTTGAAAGGGGGGGCAGCTCAGTCCCTGAGCCCGTGCTCGGTCAGCTCAAGCTGTGTTCATAGTAGCATTCAGGTTTTATATGTTGATGGAAGGATGTCCACAGGAAAGAAGAGAGAGAGCGTGAGACCCAACGAGAGAGCCAACCTCTCTCTGAAAGAGTCCGATGTGCAGTGTTCAAAGCACCACTGTTTCCCGCCGTTACTCCAGCCGCCATTTCCAGCTGAGCCCACAGTTTATAAGACCAAAGTGATTGGCGCCCCCATGTGATCCAACGTGAAAATCAGCATCTGCCCCTAGCCAATAACTTTCCCTAACAGTAAGAATGGGAAATGGGAAATGGGAACAAGTACATTGCCTGATGTCCAAGACACTGTTTTATGAAATTCAGTTTCTTTTCTTCTAAATCAGTTCTTCACAGAGAGGTATATAAAGGGTGTTAGGAACAATAATTCCAAAGGAAACTTCAGATTTACAGCTATTTCACCATCATTAACATTAAACATAAAAACTCAGGAGACACATGTAGGTTTATGTGGTTTTGCCTATAAATTTGTAAACGAGATGTCTATCACATCACGACTCCTGGTTCCTATCACCACCATGGGTCTGCGAGGTTCTCTGCCATGAGCCATTTCATGTCAAAGCATTCTGAATCACTGTGTTTACACCTGAGGCTCTGACAGTTGGAAAATTGGTGGAATCTATTAGTCCATCAAGCAGACTCTGGTAACTGTGTGTTGTATTCACCTGTAGAGCCACTAAGCACTTGCTGAAATATGGATGTTTGAGTCATGGAGACCACACAGAAGAATGAAATTAACTGTGCGTCTGTCTATTACGAGTAGTGCAATCAATTATGAATCCATTTGTTCTTTCGGCATAGCTGAAAAGTCTGACTCGGGCCTATAATGCTCTCGATAAGTTATCACTGAGATGACTGTAGTAGGGATGGAGACACACGCTTTATAAATATCTCCACCAGTCATGCTATTGCTTTAACTCTTATACTGGTTACAGTATATAAGTCTGATATCAGTATAAGTTTGGTTAATAAAGACCATACCTGTCCAATAGAACTGAAGTGTAGGCTATTGAGAGGTTTAAATTAATATTTCAGTAAACAAAACAAAAAAATTAGCACAATCAGAGTTTATTCCCAAAGTGGCTGATGTTATCAGGTATAGATATTTGACCAAGTGATGATGTTTAAAGGGCAACAATCAATGTTTTGGGAATCTGACAGAGGACTACAGAAGACTAGTTTACCAGTAAACAGCTTTCCAAATAGGTTATGAATGTGGGATTCACATTCCTTTTAAGAAGTGTACTGATGATGCCTAGCCATACAGTCTCAGAAAGAGAAGTTTGTTAAGAAGCTGCCTGTTGGTTACACGCTGTGACACTAGCTTAACTTATTCCGAAGCTCTTTTCTTTCCACTATTTTGCCTTTATGTGAATTGCTAAAGAGACTGGGTATTACCCTACATTACCTAGCTCCGTTTAGAAAGCTGGTAAACAGGATCAGAAACCTGTAACAAACAGTATTAAGTCATATGTACACAAAACACTTTATTTACTCTCAATATTAACCCATCAACCCATATATAATTTTTCCTGAACTGAAACACTGGATAAAGCCATGCCAGCTGTACACAAAGTGGATTCTTAAGCTCAGGGTATAAAAATGTGGGTTATTAGACTGCCTTAAAAAGTTTTAGAAGTGGTTGATCTATAGTAGAATAAATTCCCCATTGTGCCTGCTGTGTGTGATTTACTGTCTGAGTAAAATTTGAAGAAAACTTTTAGTAGTGTTGAAAAGAAGTTGTGTTAAACAGCATTATATTATTCAGTATTAGATTTTTATGTTCAAACAACATATAAAGAAAATACAGAATTGAAATTCTGATATTCTGATATAGTCTGATATTGTGCTCATTATTTTTAGATATTAGATATTGTTTTTAGAAGAAGCCAGGATACCGAATACTGAACCAGGTCGTATGGGTGGAGTTAGAAGTAGTAAGACCATTGATTGGTCAAACATAATTGTCACAGAATTGGCAGTCTTCTTAAGAACTTCTTATACTTTCACGGGTGCCATTGTGCTGTGGGAAATGGACGAAGGTATTCAAGCAGGGTTCTACACTGTCTGTTGGAAATGCACTATAAAAAACATACCACATACCACCAGTGGCTCTAGTTTCCTATTGCTGCAGAGTTTTGGTGTATTTTAATGCTCTCTGCATGCAGTCTGGAGTGGATGGCTCATGTGCCGCACTGCACCCGAGTTTGTTCCTCTGCATCAATTACAAAGTCTTGCTCATGTCAGCTGTTAACACACTGTGATCAGAAACAGAGCCCATCTTTTTAGTGACAGAGAAAGCCGTTGCCCTACATCATCATCCCTGTGGCCTGAAAGAGCACGCATGTCTTTATGTAACTCATTTGGTGTCATTATTGATTAGTGTAAGTCCTGAGTGCAGGGAAAGCCGGGTGATTAAAACTCCCTATTAAAACTTTTCACTCCTTTTAAGTATGTATATGGGATGTCCATTTTTTTATCTTGGGGTGCCAAAGCCAAAAAGACAAAGAATATATGAATTAAAATAAGAAATGCACACATCACATATAGTATAAAAATATAGTGTGTTTGTTCTCTCACCAAGCGAGGGGTGAGACAAGGGTAACTTTTTGCAGGCCAAGTCAAACGTCCAACTGGGCCACATTTGGACAGATCTGCAACATTCAATAAAGACACAATAAAGGGGGTAGCAGAGGCTACTGCAACACTGAATTAAAAAAAAATCTATGTATACTTCGAAGGAGTTTATGTGTTTGTTTTGGGAATCTTCGGTGACCCCAAAAAGGATTTTGAGATTTGTGCCTTACTTGGAAATGTATTATGCTCATTGTGTTAAGAAAATGCTACACTATGAGTAATGTATTTAAACATGCCATTCTAAGTAATTTTCATTCCTTTTTTTTCTAAATGTGGCTGGTGTGTTTCAGATTGTTATGTCTGCAGGGTTGCATTTGGAATGGTTTTGTATACATGTGAATTCATGAAAGTAAGTGAAAAAATGGATTTGAAGAAAAAAAAAACCCAGACATATAGATAAATTGGGACTCCTGCAAAAACACCTGCAAACCATGGTAGACCACCTACTCTGTCACCATCAAACAATACTTCTGTGCATCTTTCCACTGTAGGAAGACAACACAGTGTTATGGGTCTGAAAGGATGTGCAGCTCTCAACAATCCCTTACTGAGAAAAGGAAACGGACAACAGAGATTTTGAAATCAAACTGGTGTCCGGACTCCAACATCATTGAATGTGTTTTGCATTATGTGGACCATGAGAAGCAGAAAATGCAACCAACTTCTAAGTACTTCTAAATAACTGAGGCAATAAATACTGAAAAGCCATTGCTGTATATATTGTTGAGACATCTGTGTAATTTCCTGTTACATATACAGTATGTGTTCTGCTTTTTTGTCTCTTAGAAATGAATAATTTGCACCAGTCATTTTGAGTGGAAATTAAATAAACAAAGCAACACTTATAAAAAGTGATTTGATTTGATTTGAAAACTTCATAGTTTAACAATAGTTAAATACTGTAGTTAAACTGTCCAAATACTAACCACCAAACCAGTCAGAGAAATGTGAAACATATACAGATTATGATTTGTGGTTTATGATTTGAGGCCTGTGGTCAGTGGTCCATTCTCTCCTTCTGACTTTATAGCTGTGTGCAAATAGCTGATGGGTCATGCGCCATGTTAACACAGTGCTGAACCTCTCTCTGGTGAGACAGGCTACTCCTGCTGATCCAACAAGCTTCTCTGCTTCGTGCTCCTGAACACAGAACATTTATTCAAGAACCTGTTTTAACACCCTCATTACTATTTTATGGGTGTTCTGATCTTGACAAAGCTCAAGATTCTCATTTCAGTTATAAAACAGCATACAGTGAGTGAATCGGCTATTGTGGGTTGTCTGTAGTTTGCTGTGATCCAGAAAGGAGTTGTCTTAAACCGTGTGTGTGGATCCAGGAGCTGGAATAGCTTTTGGAATCTGGGTTAATATGAAGTAGAGAGCCAGTCTATCCTGCTTGGCACTTCAGAAGAGGAGAGTTGGAACGTGTGAAGCGAGTGATCTGTTTCCCTCAGAAGTCCTTCATCCTGTCTCTGATTTTGCTGCATTTGCCTCCAGCTTTGGCCCACTTATACTCACAATGCCTTTGTAGATGATGCTACCTCAAAGTCTGTGGAAATACCATAACCTGAAATATGACTTAATTTACTGGGAACAGTCCATTTACTGTCTTATAGTTTCTCACAATACTCACAGTACATTTTGGCCATGTTCCATAATCTTAGGAACTATAATTCCTTATTATTAGTGGATACCAATACCCTATCAGTATCAGTACCCACACTGTCACTTAAAACCAAACTCTAACCGAAACCACAAAGAACCACAAAGAAAACACACTAACGGGAGCCCCTTACACGAATAGCTGAGCCAGGCTTCTTTCAGTAATCACTCATCTCCCACAGTTTCCAAGTCAATGTTAGTCCAGGACTGCATTTCCTAAAAGTGTTTTTGAGGAACCACTATGTTAACTGTGGAGTGAGTGTTCAAAATAGTTTCTCAGTCATTTAACTATGGCAGTTCTTCAACAATGCGTTGGGCAACGCACCCCAGATTGTTATTGAGAAGAAATAATAGCCCTGATTTAGCCTTTAGCATAGCAATAAAAATATTTACTTCAGTTGTTGGTTCTTATTATCAATTATATGATAGTACATACTATAGGTACTGTATATACTATAATGGTCTAACTATCAGGACCTATAGATTTCTGAGTAGGGAGTTTGTATCAGTCTTGGTGCTCAGTAACAGGCTATATATTTCAGGATTAGGTATCAGTATCAGGGGAGAAAAATGGTATCGGTGCAGCTTTACTTGCTATTGTTTGAATCCAAATAGCTAATAAAGCCTGAATGTTGTGTGAGATTTCTTGCTTGAGCTTGAGGCTTGAACATTGAGCATGCTATTCCAGACTGCTGTTTTTTTAATCAAACCTTTATCAGTCCTAGTACCCGAATACCAGTCAAACCAAACATTTTCATAATAATCAAATAATATGAAAAAGTTATAATAATGAAAATAGTTACAAACTCACATACTAATCACAATATTAAAACAAAGGAAGGGGCAAAAAACCAACTGCATATTGAAGACTCTGTAAGCTGTTAGTTATTGTTACAGCTAAATATGCATTTTACCTCTATGAAAAAACATTCAAGGTCATCTTCATATGTACATAGGCTCCATGTTATTATGTTCCGTTTCTCATTGTTAAGGCAGTGTGGCTGATAATGTAGGCTATACTTAAAACTGCAGTTCTTGCATTTCCATATAGAACATTCATTTTTCAGCTCTGTCTGTAAGTAATGACCTATAAGTAACGAGTATTGGTAATTCTGGTTATTAAAATTAAAACCTCTTAAACAACCCACTCACCCAGGCCATGGGCGACAGCTAAATCATGTGTAATAGTACAACAGAATAAAAATAAATAAATCTTTCTCTCTCTCTCTTTCTTTCTTTCTCTCACTCTCTCTGTGTCTGGTGATAAATGTATTTTTCCAGTGTAGGTGTCTGGATTTATAGTCACAGTAATAAATAAAGGGAGTACTTTATCTCTCCTTTAGGACAGCATAGTAACATATTTTACATATTAAAGCCATACATCATGATTGTACTCATCTCTTCCACTCTCATGCTCGTCCTCTTCCAGAATGGTCCGGGGAACAGCTCTGGTAGAGCTCTGGTAGAGAGTATAAAACTATAAAGAGCTGCTACTGTTTCATCTCTATCCTGATATGTTTCTGCATTTGTAACTGCATGTAGGCTGAACAGCTGCATTAATAAAATTAACCACATGCAAAATACAATATGTTAAAAATATGCTTTCCAGCTAAGTGGGGCTGTCACAGCTGGGGGGAGGGTGGAACTGACTCAGGCCACTTGGTGGACTGAAAACATTGCTTTGGTGTACATGTTTTTAATCAAATCTTTATTAGAAGAAGTGCCTGTAGCAGCAAAACAAACCAAATAAACATTAGGTTTTACATATCTAAGCTATTACTGTCATAAATAAGGGGATACTGGACATCCAGAAAAACACTGGAGGTCATCTTCCCTGCCTTTCCTCGCTGCCTTGCCCCCTTCTTGTTGTCCTTCACAAGATTTATAGGTATTTTCTTGGGCTGGTTTTACACAGGGCCCAGAAAATTGTGACACACCCTGCATACTAAATATGAAACACTTCTTATCTCTGGGCTCACTTGTGTTTCTACACTGATACAGTTTTAAATCCCTGATTTTCATTAATCGAAGAGAGTGTTGAATCCACATCACAAAGACAGTTTATGTTAAGTGTATATCTACTTTTTGGACCTCTGAGCAGCATTACAGCATTAATTAAGATAGAAAGTAATCAGCTGAATATATAAAACGTTTAGCTTCTAAAAATAATACATTAGTATTTCTTTTAACATTAAGTTAAGAGATCAATTTTTAAATAAGAAACTTTATTCCAAGAAAATGCTCTCCTATTTGTCACTACCGAAACAAAAAGAGTTTTAGTCTGTAGGCGGAGCCTTATTTTAACCACACCCCTGCATTTTAGAGCAGGAAGTGAGACTGCATCCCTGTTTTTCATGGCCACAGGGTGAGCAGTTAGATCTCACTGCTTTGAAGTAAAAGTGTCCCAAAGGCAGAATATCATTGTGTAATGATAAGAGTTGTCACTACTGAAACACGTTTTCTGGAATTAAGTATTAAAGCAATAAAAACTTTTTGTGTTTTTTACTGAAAAATTGTTTTTTTTTTTTTAATGTGTGTATGGCTGTTCAAAGCATTTGCTAGTCATGTACTGGAAACTACAGAAACAGCCACTACTGAAACATGTGGTAACAGTTTCCCTAGTGTTGTGAATATTTTGGTTTGTTTTAATAAAAACATATTTAAACATTTTTAAGGTATGGAGTCACTTAAAGCAAAAGTCCAAATCATTCAAAAGTCCTAAATGAGTTTTGAACTTCAATTCAGGTAGAACAAGCCATATAAAAAGTTAATGGAACAGTAACATCTTGCCAGGCCCTCTGGAGACCACTGCTATGTGTCTTAGGGTCTCCTCCCTGTGCTCCGTCTACAGCATTTAATACGTCCTAGCAGGAAGCTCTCAATTGAGCCGTGGACTTTACTTGTCCAAAAGAAATTCATTAATGATAATTAATGATGACACTTTTGCACAGAGTTTTATAACTGGGTTTATGAGCTTGTTACTTCCTGTGAGTGCAGCTTTCATTGACAGTGACTGGCAAGTGTCCAGGCTAGCTGCGGTGGAATGAATTGGTGAATTGAATGGTATCGGGCAGTTGAATGGGGCATACACAGACTGGAGGCATGCAGAGGGGGTGGCCAGACTGATTGAATTCACTACTGTGAGAGAGATCAGAATAAAGTTATTTAATAACACAGCGAGCTGCTGCAGACGTTTGATTTATGAGGTATGAATATGCAATATTGTTTTGTCAAGAAATAAGACAGATGCTTGGAGACAAAAATAAGACAGAGAAGGAGTTGTTGGTATCGAATGAAATGTTCTATGTGTGATGATATATGTAAGTGATTACAGTATAAGAGTGGAAGGATAAATTTATTGGGGAAAACTGTACAATTCAAAGTAAGCTCTAGTATCATGTTGGGCCGCCCCTAGCCCGAATACAAGATGAGATACGGTTGGGCATGGAGGCATACAGGTTCCGTATAGCATTCTGTGGCACATTTGCACACTTGATGTTGCAGCTGGGCCTGTAGATCCTGCCAAATTGACCATAAATGGTCAACTGGAGATAAATATGAAAACGTTGCAAACCAAGTAAGTGTTGCAATCTGATGGAGACTTTCCCAAAAAACCCTTGCCGTGTGTGGGCAAGCATTATGCTGCTGAAAAATGCCAGTTGGAAGCCCTGCCATGAGAGGCAACACATGTGGCCGGAGGATGTCCTGCACACAGCACTGACCTGTTAGTGTCCCTTTTCACTGCTAGAGGTGACTGACTGTCGCATATGAAGGCTCCCCAGATAATCACACCACAGCACATGCAGCATTGAAGTGCTCACCCTGAGACCTCCATACTCAAACCTGACCATCGTCGGATCCCAAACAGAACCTGTATTCGCTGCTGAAGATAATATGGTTCCAGTCCATAGCAGTCCAGGTTTCTCATCTACAGCACCACTGCAAACAATTGGAACAATGGCTGGCTGTCAATGGCAGGACACATAATGGGCGCAGTGACACCAAATTTCCATCTGCTGAGCGCATGGAAATGGTCCGGGTAGAGCTTGTCCTTGTCGGCAGATCAAAGGATCCTCTCTACTAGTGGTCTGTCTGGGCTGTCCGTAGCCTGTTCACCGTGTGCATGCCCTCACTTTACCAGACCACACCTGTAATCATTTACATATCTGTTTGAGACATATCTGCATGCCGAGTTTTGAGGCAGTCTGACATTTCTATCCGAGTGCGTTATTTGTTTATTCATTAGTGTATATTTTTTGGTTGTTTGTGTACATTTTAGCAATACATCTGCCTTTGACCAGTGATATTTAAGTATCTTCAATTTGCTGACTTGTACCTAAGAAATAGTCTTATTTTCAAATAGTTTTTTTCTTTCATTTTTACTCAACATTGGCATGTATGTAGCATGTTGCTGGTGTTCCCTGGGCTGTGCTAATTCTTGCGTTGGTTATAAATGTCACCGGTAAGGGTTAGGGGATGACTGATTAGATGTGCAAATAGGTATGAATCCACATAGTCAAGAAATTGGCAATGTATTGACAAATCATTGACCTCAGGATTAGGTTTGACCTTTAAGTGGTGGCAGTCGCTGATCAATACCACAACATATAGGATTCTAACAAAAAGCACCAGGGGGCTCTGGTCTTTAATCAGTGATCGGTGGTTAAGACATTAAAATAGTCTGGTGTTGTCTATAGACAATTAGCTGGTATATGAAGTGGTATTGTGACTCTATAGTGGCTGTCTCTCATTTCTCTAGGACAAAGTTTAATGGCATTTTTGTGAAAATCTCCGCTGTTGCACTTTGTGGTAAATGAAATGTTCCACAGCCCATATGCCTTGCCGTACATATATATTTCCTCCTAATGTCGCCAGATCCTGTGAATTGCGAGGTTGCTAGGAAGTGAAAATGTGCATGGAATTAACAAGACTGGCAACCTCAACAAAATAACCCACGCAAACCATCAAACTTTACCAAATGTGGTATACCGCTTGGCAGTAGTAGCGTGCAGTTTAAGTAGCTGGTGTTGGGATAGAACAAATATATATTGACGTTACATTTGACAAACACAGCAAAATTTTACCCACATTGCCAATGCTTTGTCTGTTATGTTTGAATTTATTGTATATTGAGCTTTTAATTGAGCCGCTTTCACCTAAAAGTGCAGTTGCAAGAAAAAGTAGGCCTAAGTGAATCGTTAGGAATTATAAAGTATTAGTGCATTTATTATTAAAAAAAATGTAGTCAAAATCACAGACAAACATAATCTAACTAAGCTAATAACAGTGAAACAGTTTGTGTCTATTATTGAGTAACATCCACAGTGCAGGCTAGAAAAAGTAAGTGAGCCCTTGAATTTATAATATCACCAACACCAAACGTTTCCGGTAGCAGCAAATCAGGTTTGCACAAGGTTGAGGAATTTTGGACCCTTCCTCCCTGTGTATGTGTTTCAGTTCATCAGTATTTCTGGGATGTCTTGCTTACACAGCCTTCTCCAGGTCCTACCACAGCATCTCAATAGGGTTAAGGTCAGGACTCTGACTGGGCCATTCCAAAACACAAATTTTCTTCTTTTCAACCTCTCTAGTTGATTTACCTGCGTGCTTTGGGTCATTGTCTTGTTCCATCATCCAGTGTCTCTTCAGCTTGAAGTCACTGATCACAGCCTCTTCTTACGTTCTCCTGTAAAACCTTTTGAAACGCCTGTGAATGTAGTGTTCTCTCAATGATTGCAAGGCATCATTTTCTATAACACTTCTTCTGAAGTCTTCTGAAAGTTGTTAGCCTTGAAGCATGGTTCACACTAACCTCTCTTGAGAAGAACAGATCAGGAACAGATCGGGAAAAGCACCTGTGAAACCTACACTTCCAACCTCTATTTAACTGATCTATTTAACTGAAAAATCTTTTGCCAATTAGCTCTTGGGGTCATTAACACAAGTATTCAAAGTTATTTGTTTAGTTAGATGTGTTTCTCTATAATTGTGGCTTAGATAATGACCAGACCACATTTTGTTAGTAATCAATGAAGAAATTCAGGTACTTACAGGTACAAGTTTACTTACTTTGTGGTCAACCATTATGATTAGAAATGTTCTGATTGGGTGTAATAGTATAAAAGCTACCTTTTGTAGTGGACTTTTACAGTAGTAATAGAAATGATATTTCTTTCATGCCCTGTAGACGTACTATCCAGTGCAGAGTGTTAGCTTGCTTGTAGCATGTATGAAGCATTTTCCATATTTGAACTGCTAAATGACCTAATTCAGAGAATCAAAAGCGATTTTTGGAAACACACATTTATTTTCCTTATATGGGTTAAGACCCCTACTACACAATGCCGCACAACTTCAGAGGTTTGTTTGGTGAGTAGCAAACACCCAGCTCAGGAGTGATGGAAGTAAAATGTGTAGGTGAAACAGGCCTAGTGATGTCAGTGTTTTTTTAAAGGGCAGCATATGAATAAACATGACCAGCAAAGTATGTTCACACCCTGGAGAGAGAGAGAGTGAGAATGGGATATAGAGAGAGACAGATAGAGAGAGAGAGAGAGAGCGAGAGAGAGAGAGAGAGAGAGAGAGAGACCTTAAGCCATATTCGTGACTAATAATAGGGCTGCTCAGAACCAGTGTGATAAACACTGACACACTGCACACCACTACACAGTTTAAATTAGATCGGCTATCTTAAAAGAGTAGTATGATTTATTGATATGATGATTTATAGTAGTATGATATATTTCAGTAGTATGATCTATTAAGTGTGTGTGATCTTCAAAACCAGAAGTGTTTTTTTGTGTCAACATGTATAAAAATGTTTCATTGTGTTCAAACTGACTTAGTATTGGGTTAGGTCTCATTGGTACGGCCATCTTTGTGGAGAGAAGTGAAAAAGCAGGTTCTCTTGTTTCACTCCTCATTGCTCTTTAGCAGTTCAACACAGACTTACATTTCACACTCAGAGAGACAACAGTGTCCTAGTTAATGTTAACGTTAAATGGGGTTGATTTCTATTCTTATGGTAGAATGGGCACTAGGGGCCTGGGAAAGTGGCTAAAGGAGTTCAGCCTTTTCCAACCTAAGGATATGTGCTGTGTTTGCAGCATACAGCCGATTACCATAGACAATAATTGTTATGCATTTCCCTGTGTTAAAGAACAGAAAACCTACTGGCTCAATGCAAGCTAAAATAGCCAATGGTGTTCTTCAACACAGAATGCTACAGATGCAGCATGCGTTGTATTGCACAGTGCTAGGCAAAAACAGCAGAGCACCTGAGCTCAGTCAAAAACAGCTTGGTCTGAAGGAAATGGCTATTTATCATCATGCTTCCAGCTTGTATGTATTGCACCAGTGATCCCTGAATGAAATCTCTCTTGTCTCCCTCTTTCTTTCTCTGGAGATTGATATTCCTGGTTGGCCAGGACCACACAGGCGTCCTCCAGCCTCATCAATTAACCATGGCAAGCTAGTCTAAGTTAATTTACCTATGCCTTTAGGGCCTGGATTTCTCATTCAAGAGCCAGGCTCAAGGGTAAGGAAAATAAATGAATGGTGTTCATGGTCTGGTTCAAAGCCACATTGCCTGATTTTACACCGGCCTTATTGTCTTTAACAGCTTCCCTCTTAGATGCTTTACAGACCTGCTTGCTTCTTGTATGTCTATGAAGGATTTGAGTCCATTGTTTATACATACCAGGCTGCAGAATGACGTTACTGGCCGTTAGTATTATCTTAATAGCAAATCAGGTGGGATGGTCACCATGTCCTTGTACATTAGAGGGCTATGCTTTGAAAGGTTGTTGAAATCCAAACATATGCAAACGTTTGGTCGTCGCTGGCCAATGACATGTTTTTTGTTGATTTTGTTAGTTAAATAAAGTGCTTATGCTGTACATAGAACACTCTTCTGCACGTTTTATTGCACAGCTACTGTAGGTTTAATATAACATAAATGTGGCCTTCTTAAAAGTTATGGCACATTTATATGTATTTATATTATATGTTTATGTTTTTTCCAGATATGTAAAAATTCAAATAAATAGAATTTATGTTTTAACCGTAAAAGGGGTTCACCTCTGTGTGGAATGAACAATAATTTCAGTCATCAGAATATATTTTTTCAGAATTTTAGAATATATTATTTTTCAAAAAGCTGCTGTAAAAGAGAGCGATAGCTGTGTATGTGACCCAGTTATCTTCTGTGTGCATTCAGAAAATCACAGTGTGGCACCAAATGCTCTAGTCTGTAGAAAACTCCCCCGTTACTTGGGGAAGGCCTGTCAGATCCAGCCCTCGTCTGCTTTAGCCCTCCATCTGTGGCCCTGCATACACACATGTGATATGAAGGCATTTTGAAGGAGCACTCTGCTCTGAAATCTGCCTCCACATGTCATCTCTCAGGCTGTGCTGATTTATGGTGCCCTGGTTCACCGGTCCAGATCACACGACTGCATTTGAATGTGGGTCGCTGATGGTGTTGTAATGTCACTTTGCTTAATGTAAATGAAGGCAGGAGTCTCAGACTTTTTTTTCTTTGCATGCTTGCAGCATGTGCCAGGCCCATGCAGGGGCCTCAGGGTCATGGGCCAGTGGTTCAGGAAATGGCATTGCTGCCCGATCAAGCCTGACTGGATACAAATGGGGCTAAATGGCCCTGCTATTGTCTGGCGCAACCCCTTTTGTCAATTCCAGCAGGTGGAGAACAGATATTATTTCTATTATCTGTGTGTTTCTGGTCGTATGTGTATTTTCAGTCTGTCAGCTTTGCTTTCCCACACTTGCCGATGTGATGCACTGAATATTGAAATGCCGTTGTACCATGTGCCTGCTTTGTATGCAAATGAGCAGGCTACAGAGATGTTTATTCAAAGCCAACTCATGACCTCGTAAGATGATGCACCATGTTTTGTCAGCTTTACTGTACATTCATTGCCTTTGGTCTCCCATCACCAAACATCAAGACATCACACTCCATTAGATCATACTGTTGCCATACGGATGGGGTTGTATGCTGGGAAGCGTCCGCTTTGCAGATAATGCTGTTATTTTTTTCGCAGTGGCTCTGGAGCATCTCTGCATATTGGATCTCCTGCTGCTTCTGGCCATGTGGTTGGCATGGCAATAGCCAGAGCATATTTTCGTTGCCATGCTGTGTGACAAGCTAGATATTCATACTCTGAATCATACTGCGTGCAAAGCATTTAAAAGTCAGATATGAATATTAAAAGTTCGGTGCATTTCCACCAACAACAAGTTGGGAACCCGATAAACCCGTTTATTACCAGCTGGAACCAAAGAACAGTAGGTTCTTCAACCGTAACTGTAACTGCATGAACGGCAACGGCATCCGTGGGCGTGTCAGTTGTTGAGGAAAAAGAAAGCAACAATGGCAACACCAAGTGCTTTCTTTCTGGATATAAACAAACTGTAATAACAGCACAAACACTCACAGCTAATCTATACGCTCTGTCAGAAAAGGGCCTCTGAGACATTTACAGATGAATAAGGAAGTTTCTATCAGATTACATTAGACTGTGCAATTGAATTGAAGGGGAATTACACTGATTTTTAAACTTAATTCAGTGGTTGAGATGGAAACAGTCATTTTGAGTTGTTCAGTGTTAAATGTTTCATTGTAGTGAAACTTTATAGTGGTGGTGAAAGGGAACCAGAGCTCACAATTAGAATTAGAATTTAGAACCATTTGCCAATTGTGTTTGCACACAGTGAGATTTGTCTACCACATTTAACCCAACCCAACCCAAATGAAACACCCACACACACAATAGTGAACGCACACACTAGGGGTCAGTGAGCATACTTGTCCGGACCATTGGGCAGCCCTATACATGATGCCCGGGGAGTAGTTGGGGGTTAGGTGCCTTGCTCAAGGGCACTTTAGTCATCACTGTCGGTTCCGGGAATCAAACCAGCAACCCTCCGGTCACAAGGCTGGTTCCCTAACCTTCAGTCCATGAAAATGTCCACAGTGTAAATGTACCAATTTTATTTTACTATCAAAATTGTCCAGTAAACATAAAAATCTTCTGTATGTACCTGTATGTACCTTTCCACCATGAACGGATTACAACGACTACATTTTAAGCTAAAAGTATATCACAAAACTACTGCAAATCAATGTCTCAGGCATCATGCAGGGTTTTCATAACCATGTAATGAGTTTCATGTAACAGCTTTCTGTGAGGAAGGGCGTTCAACTCTTTAGATGTCTGTTTTTTCTCATCACCACTGGAACACTGCATATCAGCCCTCTCTGACTGACATTGTTTACATCTGAACCTAATTATCTTAATGTACTCATGTCTTTGGGAAATCACTGAAATTCCATGTGTTAATTCCCAAAAGTTCTCTGCCTGTATCACAGATATATTCAAAGGCACAAATTAAAACTAGATTTGATATCTTTCAGTGAGGAGCATTCATGACCTCCCATGGTGAGAATGGCTTGTATCTCAAGGCTACCTTCTAGCACCTAATAACTCTCCCCACCTTTCTCCCTGTTCTATGTCACTGAGGTGTGAGAGCACGTTCAGTCTGGCCCGGTTTGATTCACGAGCCTCAGGACACACCGAGCCGAGTGGATTTCTCAGTCGGCTGGGTTAGCCGACTGGCTTAGGGGAAATCTTTCCCCTCTAGTGGAGCTAATAATAGCACAGCACTAGGCTATTCCTTCGTCTCTACGTTCTCCTTCATCAGATACTGGGCTGCACTGGAAGTAAAACAGATTTCCGCTCCCTGCAAGTCCATTAGACACCAAGCTCCCTGAACTTCTTTGTTTATGGAAGCCAGCGTGTGGTGTATTCAGCAGAAGAATACATACCTCATTAGCTTCCGTCTGGCCTCCCCTAGTCTGACTGTTTCTTAGCTCTGTTCCTTTTTCCCTCTTCTTGCTTGCTCTTTGTGTCCTCCGCAAGATTAGGTGCTGTCTGGAGTGTTGGTTTTTGGTGTCTGAAGGGATGGGGTCAGTGAGGTGGCGTAGTCCTGGCCTGAGCCCGTTGCTGTGGAGGGTCTCCATGGTGACTGCGGTGCTTGCTCTGAGGGTCTGTGCGGTGACGCCGTCTGGAAGGAGCGGAGAGGGAAAATAGGAGCGTGTGGATGCTTAGAGATCAGAGGTCTCGGATTTGATTTCCCCAACTCATTGTTTACTGCCTGCTTTACAAACCCGAAGGGTGTTCTGCTTAGAAATGTCTCATTAGATTGTAATAAGGAAGCTAGAGATTAGCCCTGAAATGAACTCTCTGTGTTTGGATTCTGACCCAGCAGTGTTAGTGCTGAAAGTCACCCCAGTATGCATTGCTTTCAGGCCTTATCGGACCCTCGTCTTAATGCCCACTCGTACTCTTCTTAGTTCTGAGGGTTCAGGGCTTAGAATGAAGTAAGCTAGCTGTGGCACAAAAGTGAACAGAGCATCAATGGAGAAAGCTTCATTTTAAAACCCCAGTGCTCTCTGGTCATGCTAACCAGAACTGCTCTGCTTATGGATGTCATTGGGAATTTTCCAGATTGAATTTGGGGACAAGCTTTTGTTCTGTGCTTGGACTTATAAGGATCAGTGGGGAACTTGTGGAACCCACACGGAGCAATGTGGAACCCTGCTGTGACTTCATCTCTGTCCTCACCGGCAGGAGGCCTTAATTCAACCTGCTGCATTAGCAAGCCCTTACTGTTCTCATTGCTCCAGTAAGGGCAGGACATCAGGTCCAAAATGAATACAATTCATGCAGCAACCCTCTCTCCTGCTCTCTCGCTTTGCCTTCCCAGTCATCCCCCCACTTGTGTCCAAAATAAAAAAAAATCCAAAAAACAGAATCAAACCACCTGTCAGAGAGGCTCCTTGGACGATGTCGTAAACAACTTTTAAATGGATAGTTCTGTAAATCCATTACCACAGACAATAATATCAGAGATTTTCACCGTTGCTTGTCCACTGGCTTCTTTTTGGGAACCAATACTGGCTCTACTGTCAAATTGCTCCGAATCATTTTGTTTTGGTGTAAAGTGGCTTGTTGTGGAAAATTGTGGAAGATCCTGACAAAAAAGTTTTCTTTCGTTGATGTTTTTTATTGGTAGTCAGTATGATGGTTTCATAACCTTTTCATAGTTCTATGTGAGGTGGCTTTTAGAGACATTGAACTCCTCAGACATCTGGTCTATCACCTATCACCACCACTGCGAATGGCTGTCAGTAATTTTCTCAAGGCTAGTGCCTTTTTTAGAAAACAAGTTCTGGAGTTCTTCTTTGACTGTAATGGAGCAGAAATGCTAATTTGAAGTATCTTTTGTCGGTTAAGTTTGTTTATCTCGTCTAGCTCACTAACTTATTCAATATACACTGGTCAGGTTTCTGCTCTTCAAGATCTGCTTTGGTCAAATGCAAGGGATAGCACTATGAAATGGAAGTGCTTTGTGAAATGGGTTTCCATGGCCTGCACACAAGCCTAAGATCATTATTTGCAATGCCAAGTGCCTGCTGGAGTGGTGTAAAACACACTGCCACTGTACTCTGGAGTGATGCATCGCACTTCACTATCTGGCAGTCTGAGGGATAGTGCCAACAGTAACATTTGGTAGAGCAGGGATAATGGGACTGAGGCTCTTTTTCAGGGTTTGAGGCTCACAGTTTCAGTGAAGAGACATTTTACATTTTACAAAGACATTTTAGACAATGATGTGCTTCCAACTTTGTGGCAATTATTTGGGGAAAACTATTTACTGTTCTAGCATGACTGTACCCCTGTACACAAGGTGAGGTACCTAAAGACATGGTTTGAGGAGTTTGGCGTGAAGAAACTCTAGTGGCCTGCACATATGTCCTGACCCCAACCCAACTGTACACCTAAAGAATGAATTGGAACATTGATTGTGAGCCAGGGCAACATCAGTCTTGTCCAACATCAGTGCCTGACCTCACAAATGCTATTTTGACTGAACAGGCACAAAACCTTGTGGATAGCCTCTTACTAATGCCCACATTTTGGAAAGGGATATCCAACTAGCTCATATGGGTGTGATGGTGAGGTGTCCACATACTGGATTTTTGGCCATATAGTACTGTATATCTTAATTCTCAACCCCCAGATTGTTTTAGATCAACATCATTTCTCACATGATTTAATTTAGCAGAAGGATAGACATTCATAACATGTTGTTGGTGCTTGAATACAAGATTAGAAACCATTAAATATTGTCTATTCTCTGAGCAAACAGAATTTTGGTTCCATTTTTTTTACCTCTGCTCCAAACTTTTTGGCACCTTTTAAGTGTTAAATGAATCTGAAACAATGTTCTGCAACACATGTACTGTTGGACTGACTGCCTGCAAAAATATCTCCAGCATCAAACACACCATGAAGTGTTAATTTTGCTGTTATTAATTCAATAGAATTGAAATCTAAGAAGCAGATTAAAGAAACAGATTGCTTTTGACCACTGTGGTCCTTGGTGAAGCATCTGAGGCTGGTGGGACATATGTCCCTCATTGTCTGCTGTTGCTGATAACTTTGTCCCAAGCTTTGAAGGGGAAATAGCAGGGAAGACAGCGGTGGGCTTTCTCTGTGGTGAAAGCCAAGCTGGAGAGCTCTAAATCTCCTGCGTGAAAAGGCCTATGCGTGCCCTTTTGTGCAGCTCTCCGCTGCCCAGCTTGTCTGAGCGTGTGCTTGTGCGTGTGCGCGTTGTGTGTGAAGGCCCCCAGTCTGACGAATGTTAACACGCCATCTGAGTAAATGAAAATGCTGAGTGTAGTGGAAACTCATGAGAGTAGTTCAACTCAGTAAAGCTCAGCTTTCTCTGTTTCGAAAATCACACATAGAAAATGGTCCAACATTACTGGGAATAAAATCTCATTGTAATTGTTTTAAAGTTTAGCAATTCTTTTTTCCCTTCTTCTATAAAGTTACTGTTTTTTGGGGATACAAACGCTTAAACTCCTCTCTCCTGCTGCATGTTATGTTGTCAAAGTAAGTTAACACACCTACAGAAAAGCACTGCAAATTTCAGTGTGTAATTTCTATTAATTTAACATATTAGAAGAAATCAACAGAACATGTCTTTTGACCTTTGCGTACAACTGTGGCCAGTAGAGCGAGCAGCAAAAACATGGAATGGGTTTTAATGACCTCCTTCTTAAAGCACAATTTCTTTCGTTTGTCAATCAAATGCCTGTGTCCTTTTAAAAGCTCTGGAGCTCATGTGAGATTTTTATTAATGGTGTTATGTTGAGCAAGGAAATCATCTTGGGTTTATAGAAAAGATGAGGACTTCAAGAGCTGCATTAGAATGTGCGCTTGCTATTATTACGCCAGATGTGATTAGCAGATGTTAATGCATTGAGGCACATTTATAAACAGTGAAGACAATAATAGTCATGAGGCAACATTAAAAACACGTCACACACAGCGAATGCTGTACACAAAGCAGCCCCCATAAAAACCATTAGCTAGACATCATAGACCATCTGCTTGCTACAGATCCAACCTTTTGTATAATAGTAGTTGTAGCGGAGGGGGGCTCACCAAAACAGTGATAGACAGTTTGTATTGATTGAAGCTTCCACGGTGGTGGTAGAGGTTTCTTCCTTCCACTTATCTGAGATCAGGGGTTCAGATTCCAGGATTCGCTTGCTACATTAAATATGCTTTAAGACAGAAAGTGTGGATGGGAACATGATACATTCAGGGGTGCCAAAAACTGTAGCACACATAGATGTGAGAAAAAAAAATGGATCAATCGTTGTACTTTAAATAAAGGGTATATTTTTATTATTATGATGAATGAATGAAAGATCCAAAGGAAAAGCAACACAGAATGGTTTTTTACAGCCCATTTTGCTCATGGTTATCAGGGGGTGCCAATATGGGTGGACGGCACTGTAGATTTTAACCATGTCATTTAAATAAGTAACAGAGGCTTCCTCTAAAACTAAAACTTCTCCAGATGCCTAACCAGTACAACAACGTGCGTCCTTGGCACTGGGCTCACATTAAAGCACTTGTATTTCATAGTGACTAACCATGGTATTTTGCACTTACTTGCAAAAACAAGCAAACTGTACTGCTAAAACATTGTCCTTTGACTGAACTGTTTGTCGGTGCGTTTTCTCTGTATTCCCATAATGTAACATGACAAATCCAGTGAATAGTGATTTCTGTATTTGAGTACTGGTGCCATATATGAGTAGATGAATCTGATAATTGTGAGTACATTGAAAGAATTCAAAGAGAACTTAAAGACTGGCTATTGGCTTCAGAGGATGTGAATGAATTATCATCATATGTTTGTGATTTTGCATTTTAAACCTAAACCTGGAACTGGACCTTCTTTTTGAGCCCATGCATGTTAATGACATTTTCAACTTTCTAAGTATTATTTTAGGCGGTACAGGGTGAATGATTCTGCTGAAATATCTAATTGCTTTTTTTTACATTATTGCATTCCATAAATGGACATTGGACAGATATGTTTGTGTTGGCATTACGGGGTTAAAAGCCATTAAAACCTTTAGCCTCTTCATCTGCATGCAACCTGTAAGTTGAATGAGTGAGCAGTGAACATGCTTTATTCCGGGCCATTGTTACATAAACCATTAGGAGCTTCATTGAAGTCTTCAGCTCATCAGTGCCTTTGTTCTGTCTGAATGCAGAGCACTTGATGGCATGAAAAGCAGCCACGGCAGATGAGATTGGAGCTCTGAGATTGGACTGACGTTTATGTGCATATAAAGATAAGAGTCTGCATATTCCATCTCTATGTCTCGCTCCTTTCTCTTTCTCTCTCTCTCTTTCTCTCTCTCCATCCCTCAGCCTCTATGGATGCTGTCGACATGAGCACCAGGAAACGTGTTAAACCCCCTTTGTACGGCGACAAAGGCGCATGTTAATCTCATGGAGGGAGGAGGCAGGGGCGTATGTGTGAGTGTGTGTGAGGCCACTGCCTGTCAGAGTGCTCACCGGGCTGAACACGCACACACACACACACATACGCAGCACAGTATCACAGGCTCATACAGCCACAGGGAATGGTTAGACAGACACACACGCCGGATACTCACTCTGACTGCTGCTGGACTGTGGCTGAGCTCGACTCAGGAAGGAGGTAACGATTTTGTGATGTGTTGTCTCAGAATAGCTGCACTTATTTATAGAGGCTTGTTCATTGTAAATGGCTTGTTATTGTTAGTGCTCAGTCACAGCTTCTGTGGGAGGTTTGCCCATTTTTTTTTGCTCGCCATCTTAAACTGTAACACCTTGTGGGTCAGCATTACTCCTCAAGGCTACTCGTGCTACATCCCTTCTCTTCCCCTCTTTTTGTCTCTCTCTATGTGGCTCGTTTTAGATTTCTGTGAGGAGCGAACTCTGTAAGCTGCTGATGTGCTTCATCATATCGTATACCTGGTGTCGGTTTTTCTGGGTTCTCTGACAATAAAGCATCAGGCTGCTATTTATGGCAGTCCTGACAATGTAATACCTCTAACAGGATAGATTGTTTATGATGTCGCTGCCCTAAAAAGAAATGACAATAGTCTCAGAAATAGTAACTTTACAGGAGAGGGCAAACGTATTCTTTACTTGTAATGGGAGTTAACGTAAAGAGGTTGTATTCCAAGTCATTGCAGAACATTTCTATTGGTCTGTTCACCATTAAATTGTGAAGGGCTTATTGTACAGGGCAGCTCAAATGATGGAGACCAGTGGTAAAGATTTTTTTTTTAAGATTTTTTGGGGGGTTTTTTGGACAGTGATGATTATAAGCTATATATATTGTTGCTGTTGCGCAGTAACATTGTATGTTATGCTTTATTTTTGAGCACTTTTTACTTTTGGCATTTTAAAAGTCTGCATTGTACTAACAATTCACAATGACGGGGCCAACAGAAATGGTACCCAATTACTTGGAAAAAGTGTATAGTTACATTAATTTCCATTGCTTCTTCTCTACAGTTGTCCTTTTGGAGATATGCCATTGCCTTACAGTTAGGGATGCTTGGTACTGGCAGATGTTTATCTAAAGCCTGGCATCGGACAAATGTTTAGATTTGATAGCTGTTTTGAACTGACGTTTATTTGATTATGTATTTATGGTGCCCTGATGACCAGAATGCTAGATTAATGTTAGATATTGACATCAGCTTGCAATTCCCATAATCGCTGTATCCATGCTCCCATCCAAGTCCCTCTTACATTATATGCCTTCAGTTACGTTCAGTATGAAGCTGGCTGTGTAGTGCAGTGAAGCTGTGTTATCTGTTGGTGTGAGCTGTGTTTCTGTGTCTGGCTGCAGCAGCTGTTTGTGACGTCCGGTTAGGTGAACGTCCTCATGGTTGTTTCTGTCTCTGTGCTGTGGGATGATGAAGCAGTTTCAGGTTTGTCCTTTCAGTCACTCAATAATAGATGCGATTCTTTTGAATCTGCCAGCATCACCCCCATGCCGGCATTCGCCCTGTCTCCATGGCAACGCCTCAGGTCAGCTTTGGCGAGGTGGGAGCGGGCCAACGAGAGTATTTTCTGTTTGCGCTCTTTCCATCTCTCTCTCTCTCTCTCTCTCTTTCTCTGTGTCTACCTCATTCTGTATCTCTGTATGTATATGTGGGTGCTTTGTGTGAGTGCGAGAGGAAGATCAGTGGATCTTAATGGAGCACAGATAACCAGCGGAATCAGATGAATCTGTTCAGGTCCTGTAACAATTGATCTGGGTGGAGAGCAACATAATGTAAAGTGAAGTTCTAGGCCTGATGCAGTTCTTACACAATTGCCTGACTGTAGTTATTGGAGCTGGGTGCAGTTATTTTCCACAGTGCTTCGTTCCCCCAATCAATGTGTTAATGTTCATCAAACAGGGGGAGAAGTGGGGCGCATTGTTATCTGTTGGTTTGAGGAAAATGCATTTAAATGAGAGCAGAAAGTGTTCTGACTTCTGACTGGTGTTCTAACAACTTTAAATGGCAGTACTGAGTAATGTTTGTTTATTTAAGCTTGAGCTGTTAGTTTGGAGCTACTAAGCATCCACAGGTAGTTAATTAAGATGATTAATCAGCCCGTTTGGCAGTTGTTCATTTTAGTTATTTATATGAAAAATAAGCATTAAATAAAATTGCATGAATTGGACAGACCTAAACTGTGATGTAAAAAAAATCTGCTGTTTTGTAGAAGTCATCTTGGATCTGTTCTGTTCTCTTCCTGTAGGGCTGTAGAATGTTAGAGCAGTTTGGTTGTTTAGATTAAGTTAAATAGCTCATTCTGAAGGTGTTTATCATTATTGCAATGAATTAGGTCTGAGGCATTTCTGAGCATTTCTGAGTATCATCACTACTAATGGAACACCGTCCCATCTGCCTGTTTGATTATGAGGAGAGCAGAATAAGTTTTCTGTAATTGGATACTGTGCAGTGTTGTTTGTGAGGCATTGCATAGAAATCATTGTATACATACTTTTAGATAGACTCTCTTTAAAATGAAATATTTTTTTTAAAAACATGTATCACAGCACTTTAAAGAGATTTTTGTGACTCAGGTTGGAACTAATCCTTGTATCTCCAAAATGGTAACAAAAAACGTTCTTAGCTTGAAATGGAAGTTAATGTAACAAAGTCATTTTGGGGTATTTATTTTGCTTTAAGCTCGGTTTAAATGCCAGCTGGCAGCTTTTTTATATTCTGTTAAAAAAGAAAAACGTCAAAAATGAAGATAAATAAATATTGCATATCATGATGCAGGTTGTGTATCATGAAAATGTTTTGGAACTATTGATGTTATAGTAATGGTAATTTTTGCTGGGTCACCGTTCTTTAGCTGCTTCTGAAACGGCAGAAATTCTCATTTATGCTTCTATATCAACATAAAATAATCTTATTCTTAGAATTTGCCTCTTTATTGCAGTCTTCCTTCTCCTGCCTTTGTCATTCAGCCATCAAAAGCCAAAGGCAGTGGTGGAGGGTGCTGGTCGTGTTTCTGCTAATGTGAAATTAATGCGCATGTCTCTTGGGAGCCTGCTAATATATGCGGGGCCATGAAGCAGCACGTGGGTTGTCTGTGTGTGAGTGTGTGTGTGTGTGTGTGTGTGTGTGTGTGTGTGTGTGTGTGTGTGTGTGTGTGTGAATGAAATCACGTTCCTCAATCATTTTGTCTGTTGGTTTAAGACAGCTCTTTGTGCTTGCCATGAGATAATACATTTCAGAAATCCCAGCAGGGCTTACAATAACTCATTAGTCAGTGTGCTGTATTTACTGGCATATTTCTGAGTCAAAGCGCTTGTCATCGCTCTTTTCGTCTATATTGTCTCTTTTCATCACTGCTACTCTGATCTGGAGGAGAACATCTGATCTCAATCATATCGACTTTATTCTAAAATAAAAACTTAACAATATCAGGGAAGGACAGGAGGAGAAGACTAGAGTTGAGTTTGTGACATTATTCATGCTGTTGAAAGTTGGACTGAAGTATTTTACATGTCCAGGCAGTTTCATATCACAGGTTGTATTGCTGGAGAACAATGGCAGGGAGGAGCATATAGTGGAAATATTATGGAGCTGTGACAGACCAACCTAAATAAGTGAACTAAACTGTCTGAAGCTTTTCTGCTTTCAGTTTACAGTGCAGTTTAAAATCTTATGCGGACTATTAAGTGAAGTTGTGTTTTCTATTAAAGGACTTGTTGTGGTTTGTTGACCTCTGTAGAACTTAGTCTGATACAGTAGATCTTTACCATCACTTCTCATTGTAAAGAATGGAGTAGGAATATTTTTAGGACGATATTTTTATGAAGACTAAATGTCCATGCATTTCTAACCTCCTAGACATCAAATTGCTGAGATCAAATTACATGTTTTTTTTTGCCTTGTGATAAGTAAACTAACCCTCTAAATGGAACCACCTGACATTTTAATGCTAATTGTAGCAAAAATTCTGTTCATTTGCTGTGTTTAACGTTCTCTTTAGAGAATGTGTGATCATCAGAAGGCTAAGTGTGCCCAAACTTCTGCATACAACGGTAACTGTGACAAATCTGTAGTTTTTCCAGAATCTGCAAAACTGTCATTTGCTCTGGGGAGATTTATCTTTAGAGACAACAAGCTGCATCCCACACCGCAGAGATAATGTATTCCTTATGTAGTTCACTAGTACAGAGGTTGCTGTGTAATCTGCAGGTTACTCATTTGATGGTAATTAATCTAGAGGGAAACATCTGGATGCAGTGCTGTGTTGCATGGGATGCTGAACAAATTCTAAGCTACAGAGTCTGGTGTTCATCTGACATCTTTGCTTTGTCATCTCTATGTATGAAGCTCTTTGGCATCTCTGGGTCAGCGGAGTGCTCTCTGCAGTCTTAGTTAACAAATGAGTCACCTCAAGCTATGACTGAGACTGGGCAAGGACATGGACATAAGCTTGTTCTTGGCCTTTGGCAGAATATCTACATACTACTGTGTTTCTCTTTAGTGTTTTAAGGCGCCACCATAGAGCTTTACACTGAGGTACATTCACCATTGACTGTATTAGAAACATCTTCCTTGCACTTTCAATCTCTGGCCACTAGCAGGGGAACAGCATTCTGGTTCATTTAATATACTGGTTGAAATTCTTCCTCAGGTATGAGTTTTGTCTTTGCTGTTGTTACTAATATGCCACAAATGAGCGAAGATAACACTCCAAACAAACTCCATGTTAATGTTAGCCTCTTTAGCTGAGCAACACAAGTGGCACTGCTGAGTGCTAAAGTGCATAGCACATGAAAATCAGACTTCATTACCTGGCAGTCGGCTGGATGAATGTGGGTTTGACAGATGCCAGGGTGTTTTTTAGGGTTTGGGCAGTGAAGTAACGTTATAGCATTAGTATAGTACCAAGAGATTTCGGATGTCTAAAATATCCTTTTTGGACACCAACTACAAGGTGCAGAATAGGACTGAGGATGAGTAAAAAGCTAAAACCAAGCATTAGGAAGAGGCTGCAGAACAGAACGACTGAAAACTGCTTCCACACTGAAGAGGCTAAAAGAGTGTGTGGCAGTATTGGTACAATGAAGAATAGTTTGTAGTTGCTGCTAACAGTTGTTCACATTTTTACATGTCTATCATCATTTCATGTCATTATCATCTGAATATTGGACAATACCATGATACATATTTGTGATAATTGTATATAAAAAGTGTCTAATACAAAACTGTGAAAGTGCACATTCAGTGGCTTGTGTATTTAGGAAAAAAAACAGAAGAGCAGTTGCTCCACAGGTGATGGAGAACAGCAATGCTGGAGTGCAGTGTAACATAAGTGTGTGGTGTAACATACACAAACAGAACAGTACAGGCCTCAGTGCCTGGTGACCACTCTGTTATGCTGTGGAGAATATTTTGACTTGGTTTGTGTTCACTTGTCACAACTTAGAAGGAAAAGTCAATGAAAATCACACAAATGATTATTTTAACTGATGAAATACTGCTACCCTAATGGGAGTGGTCCCTTCAGGATGACAGTGCCCCCTATCCCCAGATCACAAGAGGTAACCGAATGGTTTTAGAAGTATGACATTGAGGTAAATTGTTTGCTGGACTTGGAAGACCACCAATCCTGTCACCATAGGATAAATAACACTCTACTGTTGCATCAGTCTTGAAATGATGTGTGGCTGTCAAGAAGCACTTTCTGAGAAAAGTTAAAAGACATTTCATAAAACAATCATAAGAGTTCCGTCCTCAGTTTTACTGATAGTGATTGGGGTTACTTGGATCATGAGAAGCAGAAATGCAACTGGCAACTGGTGTGGAAGAATACCCCCCACAGATTTCTTTGAATATGTGAAAGGAGGTCTTCTGAAGAAAGAATGGTAGCTATAATAAAGGCAAAGAGTGGGCACAATACATTTTTCCAAATGTTTAAAATTTGATTGATTATTCTGTTGTTGAGGATTCTCTGTCTTTTTCTGTTAAATATTGTGTTTTTTGATGCTGATAAATGATGCTGATAAATGAACAGCTTTTACCTATTGGTCATTGTGACTGGAAATGTAATAAATGAAGGGTGGTCTCAAACGTACTGCCTGTAACATTCAGTGTGATTCATCAGAATCATATATTACAGAGCGTATATGTCACACAGTCAATTATCTGATCAGACCATAAACCACGCTAAAAAGGACATTGTATTCGATCCTAGAATCAAGATGATGCTACCTCTTATTGATGGGTCTGTGTGACTGACACCATCATGGCTCTGACCTGGCACTCTTATCTGTTTATTGATGGCTTTCTCATCTGCAGCCTGTTCCTGCTGAATACAAATAAGTTGCGTTGGATTGCAATCTCCAAACCTTTCCATGAAAAGAGATCTCATGAAGCTTATAGGATTTCACATTTAGAGGATGGGAATATATGTATTGAGTATTATACAAAGCGTACAATGGTTATTTTGGTTAATTAATAGATCTATGAGATTTCTTTTATGGCCCCTTATAAAAAGATGGTGAATATTTTTAAAGGGTAGCAGATGTTTTTGGGGGAATGTTTGGAAGGTGATGTCAGACTTCTTGATGTGGCAACTTTCAGTAAACAAGCATCATTTCTGGACATCCCAGTTTTCCCTTTGAATTATTAATGCACCCTAGGAGTTACTCACTGCTCATAGGCACTTGGTTTATGGCACTATTTCTGCTGCTCATATCCAGCAGCGCAAGCTTCACTTCAGCTCCACTTCGACGACATTTAGTACAAGCAATCGTGAAGCTCAGGCTTTCTTCTGTGCGCTGATAGGATCACATTTGTATGCTCACTTATGTTCAAGGCCCAGTGCCAGGAGCACATTATTCCCTTTGTGCACAGCAAGCACAGCACCGCAACCAAAGCAGAGCATAAGAAATCAAAGGTATGTAGCACTAAAGAAGCCTTGCCTTCTTTTGCAGTCATTGCTTTTGGACAGATCACCAGCATCTTCTAGCCTGTGCACTTAAATTCAGCCTCAAGTTAAAAGATCAAGCTCTTGAACCCACTGTTTTAAAAACAAGTAAATAATTCAGACAAATGTGTTCAAGCAATCACTTTGATTGGCTGAATCAGAAGGTTTAATACAGTGCTTCATTTGAGAGTTGGTACAGTTACATTATGTTACACAAGAATTCCAACAGCTTTTATTTTTAAAACTACATACTTTCATCACTGAGAAGTGAACAGAGTCGTTCAGAATGGTCTTAGAGAAATTGTTGAGCTTAATGCTATAAGCTGACTCAGAGGAAGCTATTACACTAACTGGCTATTACACTAAATGGATATGAATCACTACATGTTGCCTTAGACATTGTTTGTCAATCATTTTGACCAGGTTTTGGCCTTTATTTATATAAATGAATGTATGGTGGAACGGTACATACAGGGTGTTGTAAGGCAAAACAGATGTTTTTCAGACTGTTTATATGGGTCTGTGCTATATATATGTATATATAACATAATAATAATTATTATAATATTATTATAATATGTAATAATAGTAAACTCGAAACACATGTGTAGGTTCACTGGTCAGTCATTTATTTTCTAAACTGCTTATCCTTTTGGGTCATGTGGGGTGCTGGAGCCTATCGTAGTGCTCTTTGGGCAAAAGGCACGGGACACCACGGACAGTCTATCAGAAGGCAGACATACAGACATACACACCAGGAGCACCTGGAGGAAACCCACACAGACATGGGGAGAACATGCACTCCACTTAGAAGGACCCCGGATGCCCCAGCCTGGCACCAAGGCCTTTCTTCTTGAGAGGCAATAGCTCCACTGGCTGTGCCATTGTGCTGCCCTTGTTCACAAATCATAGTTGGTATATTTGTCCACAAGGCATCAAACCATTCTGAATGAATGACCTTCCATCAGTGGAAACTTGAAACTTACCAGGTCTGAATTGGGTTAAACCTGGAATTACTCTGTCCACATAGCAATTGCACTTGAACAAGAACCCTGAAATTCAGAGAAACAATGTTTCACAAGCATCCAAAAGTTTTTTGTTTTTTTTTTACAATTATCCATACTTTGGGATATCCATTCCTCTTGCTGTGTTGTGCTTATTGTTGCATCTTTACAACCACATAAAGAAATTAATTGGCTTTCACCTTAGAGAACTGAACACTATGAACGTAATAGACAAGGAGCTTTTGTCAATACGTGGGTTTGTATACAGTATTTTTGGATGTTTTAGGCAGCTATTTTTCATCAAACTAGCTCAGTGAAAGTAGCGTAGGTGTAACAATGAGGCTGGTAAGGAAGACTGGATACAAGTGCAAGTGTACTTAGGTAGAGTCTTTACCCAAATAGCAGGCAAGAACCCAAAAGCCATGGGAATTCATAAAAAAAACAACAACAGAAAATATGCACATAAAAAGACGAATAAAAACTGACTAGGAAACAAAGAAACTCTAAACTTAGAAAGGAAACCGTGGATAAAGAAACAGCAACACGAAGGGTGCAAACAAAATGCTGGCCAGGAAGAAGAAACAAAGGCTTATATATATAAGCACTAATGACAAAGGACATCTGAAAACACTAAGTGAGGGCAGGGCCAGAGACTAGTAACAGGTGAAGGGCAAGGCAAAGGGCGGAGCAAGGAGGAGCAACAACCAAAATAGGAGCACATGGTAAGAACAGACAACAAAGCAATGAAGGATCAGAGAGGGTAAATGCGACAGTAGGGAAGTCTACTTCCTAAAAGTTCCTCCTTTTTTGCATGTGCTTCGAAAGACATGTTGTGCTTGTTGATCAGGTCGCGTTCTCCTGGTGTTTGGCAAATGCTGGTGACCCATATTACCCATATATAAAGTCTACAGTGCCCATCAAAAGTGTTGTACTTTTTGGTGTTTTCCCTCTTGCTTGCCTAATTGCTTGCTTAATGATTCAATTATTTCTTCACCATACAACAGCTAAAAGCACATACTGGAAACCCTTTGGGCCCAAAGCTTATTTAAACAGCTGAAAACCTGTGAGTGCTGATGATAAAATGTGTGGAGGTTTGACATTAAGATACATTAAAAGTACACTCATGAATATTTGCACCGGACTAACAGGCTCAGTTTTAAAACATTGTTATAAACTAGTTGCCACCAAACCTTGGGTGGGCAAGTGTATGCATTGTTCTGATATCTTAGCATTTTGATTGACAAAAGCTTATCAGCAGGCAGGTTAATGGTGGTAGAGTTTTCTCCAGGTACAGAAAGCTGTTTACTTAGTGCCAGAGTTACCAGACTGGCACTATGGCTCAGGCTTGCAGGCCCTGTTTTCCCCTCTAACTTTCAGAGTTGCTAAATCGTAAACACCTCTCTGCAACAATGCGGCTCCAAACCGGCCAAACCGGCAGCCTGCTGATGCTCAGCAACTTCCCAAAGCCCGGGAGAGAAAAAGCGCTGCCATTCTGCAGATGCTGCTGGAATGTGTGACCCCCCCCGCCCCCCCAGCTGTGGAAACAGCACTCGGTTGAAAGGAGTTGAGCTCATTTATTTGGATAGAGTTGCCACGCTAACGCCGGTCTCTGAATTGCCGACACAATGCAGACGCAAGCTTTGGAAATAGTCTCATTTCCGCAGAAGCTGGAAGTTGGATTTGGTTGTTGGTTTAAGAAGTGCTGTGGAACAGTGACACAGGTGCATTCATCTGCAGTAGAGCAAGAAAAGCAGGTACACTGATGCCAGTTTCAATACAGGCCAAGCAGTTTGATAGTTACTATTATTATTAATTATTATTATGTGCAGTAGTGTTCAGTATGGTAGTGTTCAGTGATATGACAATATTCTCATAATCATAATCAATTATATCACAATATGTTTTTCTCATTGCATTGTAGGTATCATCAGTAGTTAAAGAAGACTCAAAGAGAAGTGGGAATACTTGAGCAAATATGGATATCTGTACATGCAGGTCTGCTCAGTGTTAGTGTTGTAGGCATTATGATCCTTGGTTTCCGTTCACCACCACTGTAAGAGAAAATCAGTAAGAGTCAGTCAGTTTCCCTACAATGAACCATTTCACATCAGACCCTTTTGAGTGACTTTGTTTACATCTCTGTATACCCACTGAATTATGCAGAACCTACAACCATGTGGAATCCCCCATATGTCATTTAATCTAGCACAAATTAAGTCTAATGCTGAAGTTAGCATTAAGGACCTTCCTGACTTTCCAAGTAGGAATTCTCGTTTGTTGAGGCATTTTCTTATTTGTTTCTTTGTCAGAGTTCAGAAATTTGTTGAACGCAGCATGACACACTCGCTTTTTTATATACACTAATCGTCAAAAAAATTTGTTGCACCCAGAAGGAATCAAGTGACAAGAATGAAACATGGTGGGTAGGTCTGGCATCATTTCATGCTCAGCCCATGCATGTGACATAAGCAAGGATAGACCTTGTCGCTGTACCTGACTGACCAAACAGCCACGATTGCAGACATTCAGCGAGCAGTGATGCTGTCCCTGCATCATCCTGTTCGTGTCAGCACCATTGCCAGATGACTGCCCAACACAGGACTACATACACACAGACCGTTATGACGACTGCCCTTAACACCACGTCAACGTTGTGCCAGACTGTGACAGAATGGCAGCGGGTCATCTTCAGTGACGAGTCCTGCTTTTGTCTTGGTGGAGACGACCAACAACTACGTGTTCTATGTACTATGGTCAGCACCAAGATGAACCGGTTGTTATCACATGTCACAGAAGGCCTGGTGTCAGTCCACCTCCACCCCGCTGTAAAATCTGCAGGAACTGCGTGAGAATATTCAAGCTGCATGGGACGGATTATCGCAGGACACCATTAGGAACCTCTACAACTCCATGCAGAGACGTATGTCAAACATTGTGGCCTGACACCATACTGAGAGGCTCAGTAAATGTAGTCCATATCAATTTATCATCATTTATTGTTCCTGGTAACATTTGTCTTTCTTCAGAATAACATTGCAATCTGACGCATCATTCTGGGCGCAGCTATTTTTTGATGAGTGTAATTGATCACACCTTTTGCTGGTCTGAGTTGTGTGTTCTACTTCAGAAACCTCAGAAAACAAAAAAATTGTGATACATATTGTTTATCCTGACTCATTTTTTTCCTGTATCACCCACTGTTGACCCTATGATTAGGTTGACTGGATGTATCTTTGTTTTCTGAAAAGAAGTGATACCCTACATAGAGTTATCCTTCTCTTTTATACTGTGCAACAATGTAATGCGCACGGCAGAACCCATTTTGGCTGAAGTACCAATGTGCGCTAGTAAATAATACTCAAGTAGCTGAAGAAAGGGGAAAGGGAAAATGGGGTATTCTGGGGTATGGAATGCAGTGGTGTTGCCTCTATGACCTGGCACTCTAGGATGCCAAATGAGGGTCTGAAAAGAGACATTTAATCAAGAGCGCTCCTTTGCCCTGAAGACACTCGGTGGTTAAGTAAAGAATAGTTCTCCCTGGTCTGTTCCCAAGGATGGCGAAGAGCTCTCGAGTGGGTCTCTGTGTAGTGTCCGTCCCCTTGGCACATTTACATTAAAATGACGGATGGGCCTGCGTGTCTTTTGTGTGCTGTTCTCAGCTGTGTTTGCGTGTGTGAGAGTGTGTTGGGTTTGCTGGACGAGTGTGTTGCTGTGGATACAGAGTGGTCGGGGAAGTGCTGGTCTCATCTCTTGACCTTGAGTCTTTAGAGGAGTGGAGGTGTTATTGTAGAGAGACAGTGAAAGAACACATTTTACCCATGTGTTCTTTCCCATGTGTTCTCTCTCAGAGGCCCATTAACATAGTGTTTGATCAGTGTAGGACTGAGCAGTAGTAGAAACAGGACTGACTGCAAGTTAATGGTGACAGAGTAATTGAGTTAACTCTTAAAAGTCTTCAGTTATTATTGATGTTTTGCTACATAGTTGAATTACAGTGTAATTATTTGTGCTTAATATCATAATTGCATAATTAAATAGATACAGCAAAGGAATTGCTATTAGGAATTATATTCAATGTATGTTCCATATTCCAAGTTAGAAAAAAAAAAATAATAATTTATAGGTTTCTTGGGCAGACAGTTGTTTTGACCAACAGGGGGAGCTGCTGCTATCTTCTAACGACTTCAGCCGCTTGCTCACCTAGTTTTAGAGAACTGTACTACCAGTATCAGATTTACTGTATATAGGCATGCAGTCTACTTAAATATAGCGACAAGCATCAAATCTCGCAATGTTACATGTCTACTCTTGCAATACATTTTCACTGGCAAATCTCCCACCGAGGCACTGTTTCCAAGACTGCATGCCTTTACACACAACATGTATTGATTTATATGGAAATTGCAGTTTTCAAAATGTGTATTATATGCTGCATTATCAACAATGTTTTCTCAACTTGGGAAATTCATTCTAATAAAACTGAGCTTGTGAACTATCTGTCGATGGTTAGTCTAATCAGAAATGACCATCCAAGTGCTGTGTACATGACAATATGACCATAAGAACTAATGTCCAGCGTTGAAGTCTTAGTCTAGAAAAAGTGGATTCACTGGTCTTTTTGGCCAAAAGTCACAACGGGACCTGAAGTTCTAAAAAATATTTGTCAGAATGAGTTTGTGTTTGAATTTAAATTGCCACAGTTATAATGGCTAGATTTTTGGTCAGATAACTGTGAACTGGACTGCATCAGACTTTGTAACTCAGGAACAGCAGGTTTTATCGGGTACCCATTGCTCATGCTGCCTGTAGCCATTTCCTCAACATTGCTCTTGAGCTGATGCAGGCATGAGCAGGCCAGGCTGCCACAAGCAGAGCATGCTGGTTTGGGGCAGATGCCAGGCCTCATGCTCCTTCACTGGTACTGTCCCTCAGAGTAGAAAGGAATTCTGGGACAGGGCCTGCTGCAGAGATGAAGTATGCAGAGAAGAAGTATGAGGAAAAGTGATTTGATGATAACCTCCTGGAGGGAACCTTAAGGAGGACTCCAGCCACTGTATCAGCCCTGCACGTTGTATGCAACGGAAATTCTTTTTGACTGCAAATGAAACTTATTCAGTTAGCAAGTTCTACATATAAAGCACATTTAAAGCAACAGTTGTGAACAAAAGAACCCTATAGGGCATACATATAAGACACATAATGTTTAGTTAGCTGGTTGACATAGTGACACATACAGCTTCTCTTTGATGTTGATTTGCTTGGTAACCTTTTTCATCCCAGCATTTCATTCCCACACACTAACTGCCCAGTGACAGTACTGACACCTCATTAAAGGCCCCAGATCAAATGAAGCAAAGTTAGCAGTGAAGGCACTCTTGTGCTGATGCCAGGCAAAAATGGAGAAACAGATATGAGCAATGACAGGACTGTGAGTGAATACAGCCTGCACACTCATCTCTCGCAGCTTCTATGTGTGTGCAAAAGTATGTATCTGTATGTGCCCTTCTTTGCCCACTGGTCAGTATATTATTATCCTGTCATCTGAAAAGATTCATTGGGTGCATCCAAGATATGCATCTTCCATGTACATATACAATGAAAATTCTTTGCAATTATATAATGTTCAGATGTCTGTAGACACCTGCTTGTTCAGCCTTTCTTCTGAAATCAGGGGTATTGATAGAGAGTTTGTCTATCTTTGCTGCAGTAACAGCGTCTACTCCTCTGGGAAGACTTTACACTAGATGTTGGAACATTGCTGTGAGGATTTGATTGCGTTCAGCCACAAGAGCATTAGTGAGGTGAGGTACTGACGACCAGGATCACAAACACCACTCCAGCTTATCCCAGAGGTACTGGATAGAGCGTCATCACTACAGAGAACACTGTTCCACAGCCTGATGCTGGGGGATGTGTTATGCCCTTCTAGCTGACGCTGATGCTGATTGGACATAGTGACCATAGGCTCCTGTGTGGCTTCTCCAGAGCATCTAATGGAAATACTTTCTAAGGAGATTTTACAAGCTGTGCGTGCACCGTTGAAAAACTGTGTCAGCAACGAGTGCGTCTTTAAAACAGCTGAATTTTCTCATTAGAAGGGTGTTGGGATTTTTTTTGGAAATATAGTGTATTTGTATTATTTGTGTAGTATTTATATTGTGTAGTATTTATGTGTGGTAGGCTTGAGGCAGGAATCACAAATGAGTTGCATCTTCAGAGATGACTATGATGTTGGTTGAATTAAATGTCAGAATGTGCACCATACATGACTTCAAGATGCTCAAAAGCAAAGCATGTTATTAGTAATCTATGTACTAGTAATCTAGTAATCTGTGTAATATTCTTTTAACTAATGGAAAATGTCATAGAACAGATTCTAAAAACGACAATATGCGCAATAGTACTGCGCAATAGTACCATTTAATGCAGTATGCTTTGGCCATTTTGTTAGTTTAACAAGTAGTGAGTTACAGGTTGTTAATGTGCATATTTGCCATCGTTAGAACAATGTTAGCTAGGCAAATTATGTAAGTTTAAAGCAAGTTAGTAAGGTTAGCAGGCTTCTCTGTGGAGCATTCTGTGTATACTTGCTATGCTAAAACTGGAAGAAGCTAAGAGTAGGATTGATACCTGTCCAGGTTTTCCCTGGATCTCTTCATTGTCCATATATTAGCATTTCTTCTGAACATCAAACGGCTTATTTTATCCAATCTAACAATTTGTAAACAATAAATGGCTGATTCTGACCAAAGCATGTGAGCAGTGCAGAGTGGCAATGGAGCGGCTTTTCAGAAAGTTGGAGTGTCAGCGTTCTCTCTCACTCAATCCAGTGTGGCTCCATCCCGTGAGCTAGACAGTCTTTGTTTCCACACTAATTATCTCTGCGAGATGAGTCATGCACACACGGCGGCCATTAATACACAGTGTCTGTGCTGCAGAGCTGTTCAGCAGAGCTACGTACTGGACATCCTAAATTCGATCATGGCAAAGTTATACACACATCACGCAAAGTCCATCTTGTGCTGTCCAAATGTGTGCAACTTCATTCCACTCACTTACTCAGATCTAGACTGACTGATTTAGACTACCCTCAGTGTAGGGACAGTTGTTTTGGTAAAGGTGTGATGTCAGAGGTACCCAGCAGCACTGTAAAGAAATAAAAAGAGGGGATTAGGTTAGCTGATCTCTCTGTCTTTGACTGCATTGTGAGCACAGTTACCCATCCACTGAATTTAGCAACAAATCAGACCACTTATCCACGTGTCCAGGCATTTTACAGGGCTGAGGTGGCAACCCTAGTTGAAACGCTCCTCAGTCTGTATGTTAATAGCAGGTTTATTTGTAGGTTAATTGCCTGCCTGAAACCACATGTTTCCCACAATACTGCGGTTTGCTGGCGATGGGGCACACTGACATACTGCACACCATCTCATAAGCCTAGTATGCAAGACTTCATTAGTTCTGAGATCCACATAGCTGATGTATGCTTACTCTAAATGGGTGGACATATCCCATCTTGATGAGCAGTTGTTGTGCTGCAATGGCACCAGCATAAATTGATATTAATAGTGTATCCCTTCCTTAACATATTGCAGTACAAAACTCTGTTTACGAGGTTGTCTAACAAATCCAGGGCATTTCCTATTCAAAGCCCTGAACAGAGCCAGCATGGCTTTCACACAGTCCCACACATTCACTTACTCACTGCTGTCTCATCCAGTATAAACACAGCCTTTAGAAGACGACTCAGGACTTGGGATTTGTTGTACGGGCGTATGTGTGTTTGTGGTGCAGCAGATTTATCCTGGCTCACGATTCTTCTTTTTGGCTGTGACTCTCGCTCACTTGTGATTGGTCACTCCAGGGAAGAAGACGGGGGAAACTCTACAAGCAACCAGTTACTGTGAATGCAGTCAGATAACCTATGATGATGACCTCTACATGTTTTACAACACCAGAGGTCATGCCATAACATCAACGAATGAACGTTTGAATTAAAGTTTTGAATGTATGTTTGTGATTTGTTTGCTTCTGGCATAAAGTATAAAAGTGGAGTGATGTTGGGAAAGGCCAGAAAGCCAGCATTGGACACACACAGTCAGACAACCCTTTCCCAAAGCATGTAGACATAGAACTAGGGCTAAGATGATATGCAGTTTTGTCAAATTGTTTAAGGGGTCAGATGAATAATAAATATCAACTTTTGAGTTTCACAGACAAAAAACTGGTTTAAAAAACATAAACCAAGTTTGTATACTAATGTGTCTTTCACATCAGACATATCAGACACATTCATTTCATATCCTGTCTTTCATATCCTACCACCCCGACACACACCTTTCCATCACACTCAGGTCATGCGCTTGGGGGTTTTCACCAAATTACACAGGTGCAAATAAATAGATGAGTACACATATGGGACTCGGGGTGCTGACTGGCAGTCCCTGCTGAGCACAGGCCTTATCCTCTCTGGCATATGTTTGTGTGTGTGTGTGTGTGTGTGTGTGTGTGTGTGTGTGTGTGTGTGCGTGTGCCCTCCTCTGTGATTTTTCCCTGCATGTTGTTATTCAGCACCCTATTGTAATAATCAGGCATAGCATGGCAGTGGAGAGTGGGCATGAGGGATTAGGGATTAGTTGGTTTAGCTGTTTTTATTGCCTGCAGCGTATGAAGCCTCCGTGTGTTGTTAATGGTCTCAGCTGTCTTCATGATGGCACACTGGAATGTTCTCCCTTTTCTTGGAAATGCATGGACATTAGATCACGTAAGTCAGTTACCGGTAACTGTTAGACCCAGACTCCTACAGCTGATGTTAACATCTGCAAATGACCTAATTTCACAGCAGGGATTGCATAATGTAGTGAAGATAAGAGGGGACTGGCATCAGCGGGTAAAATGAGTAATTGTTTGAACCGCTTGAATTCAACAGATTCAGAGCAGAATTAAACTTGAGATATCAATCATAGATGCATAGATCATTTACACATGACACTGCATCACCGTTTTATTCCCAAAAGTAAGTACACATGATGATATACATATTTGCACAAAAGAAATGTGTTGTAATGCAAATTCAGTACTTGTTTTAATTCAGGCAAACTCAGCATTAGCATATGAGTCATATTAAAGAGGAATGACAGTTTTTGCTAATGAAATTGTTAAGAAGTAAACACAGTAATTCAGTATAGTTTGATGTGAAATGCTCTGGTTTAGACAAAGTTACAGAATCTCAATTGTTCACAGTGGTGGTGAAGGGAACCAGACATCTGAAAAGTTTATGCCTGTAAGTTTATGCCTGTAAAAGTAGTATAAAAAAGGTCATTACATAAAATTACCTTGAATACATTGCCTGTTGTGTAAAACATTGTTTTGCAGTATGTTTGCAATAAGATTTTTCAAACACATCCGTGTTGAAGTGGTACATTAAGGGCATTATAATGCTAAATAGTCCAGAAAGAGAAACTACAGTTAGAATTTACTACAGTTATCAACATTACATATAATACAGCACATTATGGTCCCTGCTTCCTATCACATGTAAAGTATTCTGAGGATTTAAGTCTCTGAATTATGAGCTTTTTTGAATTTTATATTTGTACAGAAATGGGTAGTGTAATACATTCAGCCCCAGAATATATATGTGGGATTGATCTGGATTAGATACATTAACCGACTAGTAAACGTTATTTGGCCCAGAAAAAATAACAGTGCATTCAGCGAGGAGCCTGTTCTAGCATGTGTTCTCTCTTCTCATTAGTCATCAGAAGTTAATGACTTGTGCAGTTGAAGCCAGTCAGTCAGAGCGGCACAATTTCCGTCTGATTGATATTCGTGTCAGTGATTGCCTTGTGATGTAATATAAAGAATTTTTTTCCTTACTTCAGTAAATTGGATTCTCTCAAACAATTAAAGAGAATCCATTAAAGGGGAATTCTGCCACACTACTTTACACAAAAGCCATACAGACTGGTTTGATATGAAATGCTCCATTCGAGAAAATTATCCAGAGTAGTGGTGACAGGAACCTGAGATCTGAAGAGTTTAATACCTTCAAAAGTTCCATCATTCACCAGAATTGTTTTTTCGTACATATGTTCCTATGAATTGTCCTAAGAAAAAGTCTTGAGTGTGCAAATCCCAAACAGAACACACTGGTGACTGTCAGAATAACAACAAATCATGAAAACTGTGTGAGTTTTAAGAAGATGGTTGGTGAGTGAGGCCCAGTAATCGGAAAGAGGTACATAATGCCGTTACTGAATAACTGAATTTTACATGCCTGAAACCCATCCTTTCCACAGTCTCTCAGTTCTCACAACTCCCATTGCCACCCCGTCTCCTCCCTGTTTCTCAGTTCTGTGACAGTTCTACCACAGTAGCTAGAGGCAGAAACTGCCCAGAACTTCACCACTACTTTACAATCATCAACATTACATATTTAAAAACATATTTTAAGGACACATGTATGGTTGTTTTTGGATAGTAAATTAAGTGACTATGTTTGTGTTGTAGTCATTGTGGCTCCTGGTTCCCTTCGCTACCACTGTAAAGAAATCAGAAAGTTCAGAAAGTTTCTCTACAGTGAACCACTTCACATCAAACCACTTAGGCTGACTCTCTTCTCAGTTTACATCTCAGCAATGCCATTATGTAGAATTTCATGCTGGATATTTCTGTGACTGTAATGTGAAAACTTGATAATTGTAACACACTGCTCAAAATCATCTGCAGTTTAAGAGACAGATGTTCTATGTTTGAGTCTGCTGCAGCCTTGTCTGATCACTGTTATCTCTGCACGTCATTCCCTTCAGAACTGATCATGCCTGTGGTGTCTTATGGGTTAACGGCATAGCAGTATCTTGTGAGTGACAATTTTCATTTAAGTCAGTGTCCTCCTTTTTTCCTCGACAAAGGATTTCGGTTCTTCCTCGGAGAGATAGAACACGTGCCGTTGCTATAGCAGCAGTCTAAAACTACCTTTTATACATGGTTTGAAGGGAAAAAGTCAGTCTGATGGTGTCTGTGAAAGTCTGCGTCCAGGAAGTCGTGCTTTTCAGTTCAGTGGCATTTATTTTTAGTGATTAGTTTTAGTTTTAGTGATTGTTATTGTGATTGCCATCTGTAAACACCATTTCGATGCACACCTGCAGCACTTTCCACTTCGGGTTTCTCAGAACGCTCACGTTTGAGCAGTACACTAACTAGTTAAGCTCTTAACATTATGCTTTTGATAAATAGCGCTTTTCATAGAGCCTACTGCAGACCAGATTCATTCATTGTGGCTATAATTGTGGGCTGAACTAATTGTACAGACTAAGATTATGATTTCCCATTAATATGTGGTTAATTGTGCATGTGGCAGCCCTGTTATTAAGCCAGAGACAGTGTTCCCTTTGTGCTCTATAAATGTCTTCACTGCTAGAGGCTAGATATTGCACAGACAGAAGGCAAGGGCCTGATCTTGGGCCAAGGTCAACTCAGCATACTCTCTCTCTCTCTCTTAGTGAAAAGGCTTCAGATCTCATGAATTATGCAAAGGACCATTTACCTGACACAGACTTCTAGACTAAGCTATTCTAACTTAGGGACCCCACCTCTTCAGCGCTACTTATGGTATGTGTCCACTGCACACAAATACAGCATCTGAAACTTCTCAGCCATTCATTTTCTGTCGTCCAAAAATGTGTGCAAGATAGCGTGCGGTGCAAACGGTGACCAAGTGTTCCAGTGTTTGTGCACAAGAAGGATATGCCTGTATAGTTTCATCTGACATGGACTATAATAAGAGCTGGGCCATGTTCTGTATGATGTGAAATCAATACAAAGACAAATGTTGCAGAAAGTCTCTGACACTGGCGGAAAGCACTGAATCGTAGCTATGGCAAGCTAATGCATCTCTTTTTTTGTTGTTAACCTGTGTAGCCAGCCAGTATGTACTGAACTGCACCGAGCTATGTGAAAATACAGTTACCAGGAACAGTAAATGATGAAAAAATTTGACTAACATGGGCAATATTTATTGAGCTACACGTACAGAAGTAGTGTCTCTCAGTATCCTTCGCATGTCTCACAATGTCAAACGTACCCACCAAGCTCTATTGCCATTGGTTGATTCCCTCTGATGATGTGTGTATTTGATAGTACATGCATACACTAAACAAGTGGAGTAACAGATCATAACACAGTCTTTGCAAGTACAATAGATACTGTATTTTCCTTGCAATGGAAAATTCCCTTGTTAAATCCTGTGTAGGCCATCACTAGGCGTAATCCATTCCTGGAAATCAGTCCAATATGTGTTAATGTAATGTAAAAAAATGCTGACAGTTTTTTTAAAAATATTATTATATTGACATTTGAACATCTCTCATCTCTCAGTCTTAATTAAACCATTTCAACCAAGAGCAATAAAGTCATTGTTTATGTTCTGTTCCATGATATACTTGGTTATGAATACCAAATATACTGCTTGTGCTTATGTGTCTCGCTGTAATATATTGCTGTTGAACTGCCCACTGACGGAGCCTTCATGTTCTTTCTCATAAACTATAGACCAACATCAGTTTCATTGTGCTTATAGCTTATGGTTCCTTATTTCTCCTGACTGCATTAATACAGAAGAATTATAACTGAATCCTAAGATGTTCCACTTCAAAAATCCCTGCAAATCTCAGCTTGCAGTGCTTCCCTGGTGGACACAGCGTTAGAGCCAAATGGTGAATAGAGGAGGTTTATTGGCCAGAAGGGTCAGTGTGTTGTTTTTCTTGTTATCTCTGAGGAACCAGACAACAGTCTGCTTAATTTGGAGCGTCAGTCATGTGTATTGTGATCCATATGTCAGTGCAAAATGTGTTGCCATCACAGCAGCATCCTGTCTTCCAGCTGAGTGAACTCACATGGGCCTGGTCGTGTCAGGCTGGGCACTTGCGCTGCTGTCTGCTCTAAACTCACATTAGAATGATGCACAGTGCTTTCAGTTTGGGGATTTCTCCAATGTAATTACCAGGGCTAATAGTTTTGAGTCATCGCAGTAATAATAACATAATAATAATTATATCATGCTGTCTATTAGCAACTGATTGTGCTGGCAATCCTGCTTCATATCTTGTTTGTTGCTGCATCAGTGTGGAAAAAATCTTGTACTGTAATGTAACTAAAGAGACTTATAGCCTTAGAGCATGCGTCAGTCTCCAGTGCTGGTATGCCACAGTTCTGCAGGGTTTAACGGGGTATTAGCAATAATTGCAATAATAATCAAGCAATAATTTGAATCATTTATTTAGTATTCAAAACAACAATTTAACCTACATTTGTCATCTGGGTTTTTATATGTAATAGTGGTGATAGTAAAATAGTAGGATATTCTGATAATATGTGTTCTTTGGGCACTATTTTGCCTTACAATTGCCTGCATGGACCTTTTCACCTTGAGTGGGTAACTACAGTTTTGGTTGAAGATTTTGGCCTAGAACATATTAAATTTACTCTAGAATTCACTCTAGAATTATTCCTCAGAATTACAGACTTTGCAGATTTGTGCTGGATTGAAAGATCTCAGATCTTCACTTAATTACTCAAAAGGTAAGATTCAGGTCTAACAGGGCTTCAGAAGAGGACCTAGCAAGAACATTGACAGGAGTCTGAGGGCCCCTACCTTTCCAGCTTAAATTGTGACCTTTGACTACTATTGGTGTGAATATGATATTAAGGATATTATATATCGCTCTATATCACATATAACACAGTGAAAATTACCTGTATGATAGCTTTGCAGTATATGCAAGATATCAAAACTGTATTTATTGTGGAAAAAGAACAGCTTTTTTAGACTCTGCTCTTTGGCCTAATCATCAGAAAACTTCAGTATGTATTTTTAGCTTGTACAGCTGTAAGGAAAAAAGCCTAAATGGCATCAAAACCAAAAGCCTGGTGAGAACAGTCTTGATTTGGGTCAGGATGATGCAACTGAAGGCACAGCTACGGTTTAGGTTACATCATGATATTCAAGATTCCTCATAGCAGTATTACACACTGTTAAACATCCACTACACTGTTTCCTCAGTAGTGAATGCCAGCAGCAATAGCACAGTGTGATATAGAAGCAGAGCTTTTATAGTGGAGTAATAGACTTCTATGTGTCTAATTCTACTCTTCCTTGTTCTCTTGTTTTCTCTCCCTCTTTCTCTCTCTCTCACTGTTCAGTAGGTGAGTTGTGGACATCCTTTATGTGTGAGTGCTCACTCTGAGTGTGCACAGCTGGGCCACGTTGCTTGGAAGCAGAGGGGAAGGATTTCCCTGTGATACGCTCACCATGAACCGGAAGAGAAAATCTGCACTCTGTGAAGGAACTGTGATGGTGCTGCTGCTGGGTCTTATGACCTCTGCCTTAGAAGTGCCTCTGGACTGTGAGTGCTGAGGCGACACTATGCACATCACTATCCAGATTGTGCTGTGATATATTGTTGCTGTCCAAAGAAAAACAAGTGTCTCCAAAATGGCAACTTTAGTAGAGGGCAAAATCTAATATAATGTTCATGTAAGTCAATGGAACCAGACTTTTTTTCCAAACAATTTTGGGGCTTTTCTGTTTTCCATTTGTCATTTATCAATTTTCTCACAATGTAGACATCAGCTGCTGTGTTCAAATGATAAAAGTACAATTAGGCAAAAATGGAGATACATGGTTTTCTTTGGACAGCGATAATATATACTATAGAATTCTGAAAACCACATTTGTTTATCTAAAGACTGCTGCTTGGTTATCTGTAAATAACAAGGTTATCTTGATTTTATAGCCACTTTAATTAGCATTCTTAATGTCCTGCAAAGCATTCATTGCTTTTAAAGGCAAAACAAACTTTACTCAGGAAATCAAATTCACATGACCATCTTAACAAACTGATCATTTCAGTGAAAAGGTGCCTCTAATTTAAGCTGTTGTTAGGTCTATCTATGTGTTTCTCAGCCTCTGTTTTTTATATGATGTACTATTACATATTATGTATTAAATAACATGTTTTGCTGATGTTGTGAGCATAAGTTTGGACAGTCTCTAAAGGGAGCAAAACATGGATGTTTTCTGCTAATTTTAATGCTGATTTGTATTTCTTTGCTGACTTTAACATATTTTCAGATTAAGTAAATTAACAGTAATCGTGCATTTAATGAAGTGTGTTCTCTTTTATTTTATTTTCACCTATAACAATCAACACAAATCATTTGACCAGGGGCACCCAAACTTTTGCTTACATAGATGTTATAGTCATGCAACTCTATAAGGGACGTAAATCACAAAATTATTCATGCTATTTAAATGTTGGGCAAGTTGTATATTTTGTAAATATTGCTTTTGTCACATGACTACTTTGATACAATTATTAATCACTAGTTTACTTAGCTATAGATGCATAAGAAAATATTTATTTATTTATGTATTTATTTTCTATGTTTGCATTATTACTTGTAAGCCATTGAGTTAATTTACCATGTTCTTTAGTGTTCCAAATTGATTGTGATTTAAAAAAAAACTTTCTTTCCCCTGTTTTTTCCTACGTCACAAACACATACTTTTTTACAGCACTGTAAGTGTGCATTTCCCCCTCACCTGATTTCTATTTTTGCTACTTTGTTACATTTAAATGTTTTGCATCATCCAACTAATGATAATATAAGATGCAGAAAACTTCTTGAGTAAATGCATATTATGTAACATATTGGGAAAAATAGCAAATCAAATGAATTTATGGCACATTTTATGTATAAAGCCTTTAGATGAGTTACACCAATCAAAAGCTACTGAGTATATTTTCTAACATCACGACTTTTTACATTTACGTTTACATTTACATTTAAGGCATTTAGCAGATGCTTTTATCCAGAGCGACTTACAACCGTGCTTAGTGTTCCATGTTTAGAATCCTTTCTAGCTTGTACAAGAAGGTTAGAATATTAATAATATTGATCAGAAAAAATCACAATTAGATATTCTTCCCAAATCATTCAGCTTTATGAAATAATTGCAAATACAAAAAATACAAAAACCCATAGTTAAGTTCTGTGTACAGGATGTGTAACTTGTTTTGTTGATGTTCTAAATGAAAACATGTCATTTGATCAGGGTTGTTCAAACTTGTGCATACAGTTAAATACAGCGAGCTTTGCTGGAGTTTTAAGTGTGAAATTGTGGTTGCATGAGAGGAGTGGCATGTCCTGCTTTCAGAGGGTTAAAGGCTGCTGTGTAGTGACCGTCTCACTTCTTTTCTTGCTACTAATGCTGAACTCTCTCACTCTGTGCTCATCTACTTTCTGTTTCATGTGGACAAATAATTAAAGCTAAAGTTCTGGAAGGATGTAAGTTCGAGCACCTTCGCTGTGGTGTTATCTCTACTTGATTGGTTTGCAGTGGTTTTGAACGTGCATGCTGTTGTGTGGCCTGCTAAGTTTCCTTTGCCTTTTTATCCTAAGCCATGACACTGTGGCATGCTAACATTTTAACGCTCATAAAGCAAATCACACTACGTGAAATGTCACAACTTTACTGCATGCCGTAGGCACTTTCGCTATTGGTCGCTCTTGTTTTACTGCAGTCAGCTGCTTAGTTGGTGCAGAATTGGGCCTAAAGTAGATGCATGCTGTGTGCTGTGGTTTTTTTCTGTTTTGTGCTGAACTAGAGTCTGCAGAGGTGGGGCAGCTGTGTGGAACGTACCTGTGTGCAGACGGGTTTATGTGCGGTTATGAAAGTGTCTGTCTGTCTGATAAGACTTCACTCTCTCCACTTCAGTGCCACAGCCTCCCACTATAACCCACCAATCCCCTAAGGATTACATCATCGACCCACGGGAGAACATTGTCATCCACTGTGAAGCAAAAGGGAAGCCGCATCCCAGGTGGGTGTCAGTTGGAATCCCACGGTTACGGTCACCATGGAGACCTGCACAGTTTCTTGACGTGTGCTGTCACTGAAGATCCTTTTGCTCACACACACACTCACACACACTTACACACACACACACACACACACACAAACACACACACTCATACAAACACACACACATGCACATACCCTCTCAAACTGACACACACACCCACACAGACACAGACATCTGAGGGCGCTATGCTAGTGATAAAGTGAAAACTGGCTAATATTTTTATCTTAAATGTGACATTGTCTGTATGCTACAAACCAATGCTAGATGAGGCAATTAAGGTTAGGATTTCTCATTGCCCACCTAATCGTGTATATCCTCATCCTCCTTAAGAAACTTTTCATTCTTATCTTCTTGGTGCCACTTTCTTTTTTTTTGTTGCTATTAGATAGTGAATTAGATAGTGTGTAGGAAGTGTGCAATGTATAGATGAACACTGTTGAATGTAAAGTGCAAAATGTGTAAAAGTAAATATCACATTATACAAAAGAAAAAATACATCAGTAATATAAACAATTAATAACCTGTCTGTCAGCCAATGCCAGATTTACACTGTTGTGCTGATTTCCTTTACACCTTAAAAACTGTAGCATTTACATGCTAGTGCCTGTACAGGCAAATGAACGCTGCTTCATTTCAGGTAGAACGGGAATCAAGAAGAAGCTAACTTCAGCTTCATCCAATCTCTATCCACTCTTTGAGACTCAGTTTCAATCAGCTAACAGGGGCTATACCACTAGAGGTGGTGGCCACTGGTTCAACCCCTTATTAACTTCAGAGATACACTTGTAACATTTATGTTCTGTCTGAGTGATCTTGTGCTTATATGTGTGAGATTACACGTAAGCTCAAAAACACTGCCCACGCACTGGTAATTCTCCAGTGCTGTTGACTAACAGTGAAAGTGCCTGGATGTGAAGGAAATAACTTTTATCACAGCTACACTGCATGTCCAAAGGTTGGGTTTTATTTTAAACCTTTCAGTGATGTGAAGGAAAACAAGCATATTTGTATTTAAAGCTATTTGAAAAGTCACATGTACACCCATACTTTCCTAACACTGTGCTGTTTTGAATTGCTGAATTGCTGTCGTCTTGCAGCTTTTCATGGACGCGCAATGGTACTCATTTCGATGTGGATAAAGACCCTAAGGTGATCACGAAGCCCAACGCGGGCACCCTGGTGATAGACATCAGTGAGGAGAAGGCCGAGGCATATGAGGGCGTGTATCAGTGCACGGCGCGGAACGAGCACGGCACCGCAGTGTCCAACAACATCGTCATAAGACAGTCCAGTAAGTAACCTAGTCTGTCTGTACTAGACAAGCAGCAGGTATGACATAAAGCTACATAACCCAAACAAATAAAACCAGACCTAAATTTTGTTTGATAGATGTCAATTCTGAAAGTGAAAATTGCAGTTCTCACTCTTTAATGCTTCAACGTCGAGAGCTATTGCTGATCAGGGTTGGGTAGTAAGGGAATACATGTAACAGCGTTGCACAATCGGGATATAAAATAAAGTGACTGTATTCTGTTATAGTTACTGTAAAACAGACAGAAATCAGATTACAGGTTACATTATGAATACAAGGTGATTACCAGCAGGAATATAATAAAACCACATACACGTAAACTCACTGCTTCTCAACTGAATTCACTTTTTTGAATGACAAATATGTCACATGAGTCATGTAGCATTTTCATTTTGGGAAGCAGGGAGAGGGTCCTGTAACCAGTAGAGCTTCCTGAAGAACCCCCCTCCCAAGCAGCAGTTTGCAGTCTTTGTTTTAGTCTATGTATAAGTTTAGCAAGTGTTTTATTTTATTGTCAGAACTGAGATCTGCAGAGATCTGAATCAGGCATTTACTCTGGTTGAGCTAGTTTCACCGTCACATGTGATTTCTTTAATTACATTGCTAAGATGTAAACAAAGACATTCAGAGTGGTTTGAGAGAGATTCCCTGTTTAAGAGAAATTTACAGAGTGAGAATATTTTACAGTGGTGGTGACAGGAACCAGACATCCAAAGAGTTTAATGCTCCCTCATGGAAAACTGTTACATGAAATGGTTATAAAAACGCTCCCTGATACCTGAGATGCAGTACTTTTAACATAAGGCTTTGGCAAACATGCGGGGCAAAGAGCTACAGACGGGACATTGTAAAGAAAATAGCCCCAAAAAGAAAATGTCTTATTTCAGATTTACTACTATTTTCCATCACATGAAAATTCAGAAGACATGTGTAGTTCTCTGGTGAATTGGGTAGTACATAAAATAGCTACATTTGTGTTGTAGACATTGTGACTCCTGGTTTCCATCATCACCACTTTTAAAGAAATAATTAAGTTTAATACATTAAGTCTTTCTTTCACATCAAACCGCTCGGAATGACTTTGTTTACATGTTAAATCTTATGTTTCCACAAAACAGCAAAGTACACACAGCAATAATTTTGCATCAAATTAAAATGATAACACAATATAATGTACTTACAAGCACAAGCACAAGTAATCAGTAGAAGGTTTAGAATCTAGACTTTAAAATAATTTATCTGCTTGCCTCGGTGAGCTACAAGTAATAAATAATTATTGAATATGCTTCTGTTATGAATGTCACGCTTGAGTAACAGCCCTCCAGAGAAATAAAATGTGCTGTGCTGAAAGCTAATGAGGATTCTCTCAGTAAGAGACTTTTGTTCCACAGAGTCCCCCTTGTGGGCGAAGGAGAGAAATGAGCCCATCACGGTCCAAGTGGGCGTGTCTCTGGTTTTGCACTGCAGACCTCCAGCTGGCCTCCCCCCACCCATCATCTTCTGGATGGACAACAGTGAGTCAACACATCAAAACATGCTCACGTTCATTGACCTAATAACATAAAGCTCATGGAGTGAGTAGTTTATAGAGAGCACATGGAAAGACCACTGGAAAGAGGAATCTGTTGCTTTGTAGACAAATGATCCCACTTTAAAAAAAAGGTCTTCTCTTATTTATTAAATAAGGACCAGTTTACCAAATTAGGTCTCACTTTTTTCCCACAAATAGTACAAATAATACACAAAAAAATGCAATCAGTCAAGTTTTCAGACTTTAGATATATTGATTTATTTATTTATTTATACAAGGGAACAATGTACATTAATGTAAATGCATCCGAATTTATCCATAGGCTCATTTTCATCTGTAGTCAGATGAAACATCTTCATCTGATGTTATTGTAAATCATAATTTATAGAGTACTTTCTAGGGTACTTCCAAACCGCAAATTCTAAAAAAAAACATTATAAATCAATATATAATGCATGCATTTTTATTATTTTTTAAAGTAGTTCTAGAAAAATCTTTATGATTTTATTTAAAATGAAATTAAAATATTTCGATTTATAATGCGTTTGATTAAAAAAAAATAATAATAATATTAAAAAAGTTTTAGTCCATAGACAGGACCTTATTTTAGCCACATCCCTGCATTTTAGAGCTAGAAATGAGATTTCACCTCTGTCCCTCATGGTCACATGGTTTGCAGTTAGATCCCAATGTTTAGAAGTAAATGTGTCACAAAGTCTGAAAGTCAATGTGTAACATTAAGAATTTCAGAGTTTAGTACCGAAACACATATTTTCTCCAGTTAAGTACACTTTTTTGCATTTTAATTAAAAACATTATGTTTGTATGTGTGTACAGTTGTGTTTTCTAGTCATGTACTGGCTGACGTTTTTGAGTTCTGCTCAAAATGAGCTAAAATTGTCACTACCTAAAGAGCAGTAAATAAAACTAAGGTATATTCGAAACTAAAGGATTGTGTTCTGAAGTCCAAGTCAGTTTAAAGTGCCAAATGTGTTTTCAACTCTGACTTTGAATCAGTTTGGTAGAATGATCTATGAAGGCACTGTTGATTTGCTTTCAATCCTTGTAGTTTGCACAGATTTGCACATTGCACAAATCTGCAAAATCTTCTAGTCAGTTTGAGGCAGATAAAATACACAATTTGTGCAAAAGTGTGCAGACATCTGTTCTATAACGTTTCTACTGGAATCAAAGGTATTAAGAGGGAGTTTGTCCCTCTTTACTGCAGGTAAAGGAAGGAAGGCTTTGCACTAGATGTTAGAACATTACTATGAGGATTTGTTTGCATTCAGCCACAAGAGCATTTATGAGGCATTGAGCATGGTGACCTTAGGCTCACGTACAGCTGCTCCAGATTGTCCCATTGTATTGGTCAGTGCATTTCTATAGACACTATAAGTTGTGTGAGCGGTTGAACACCTGCATCACTAAAGGGTTCACCTTAAAACAGCTATATTCACTCATTAGATGTGTCTGGATAGTGCTGGACTAACAGTGTATGTCAGGCTAAATGCATTAAGGATATCATCATAACTTATTCAGATTCACTAATCAAACATACAGAGTTTAAGGGTTTCTCCCCGCGTGTGTCTCGTTCTGCAGATTTCCAGCGGCTGACTCAGAACAGTCGCGTGTCTCAGGCGCAGAATGGAGACCTGTACTTCTCTAACATTCTGATGGAGGACACCAGAAATGACTACATCTGTTACGCCCGCTTCCCTCACACTCAAACTATCCAGCAGAAGCAGCCCATCACAGTCAATGTGCTAAACGGTGAGGTTCTCCACACAGCTAGCACCGCAGCTGAAGACACCAGTTTAGATCCCTTATTTTTGTTTACCTCATGATATCAGGCTCATGAAGTCTCATAGCAAGTTTAATGTTACTCCATTTTGTCTGAGTGTGAGTCAGCAGCGTGCTTCAATGTGGTAATAGATGTGAATAGCTAATGCTAACGTAGGTAGCACACCGTTGGAAAAGTAGGATTTAATTTCATTTGAGAATTTTTCATACTGTTATTTATTTATTTATTTATTTATTTACTTATTTATTTATTTATGTGCTTATATTTGGTAAAAGTAAGAATATGAGTAGAGAGCATACAATAATATTAAAAAAATGCCTATTTAAAAAAAATATATATAATACCTATTTGGCTTTGAACAATTTAGAATAGAATAGAATAGAATAGAATAGAATAGAATAGAAATGCATATAGCTGTTTGCAAATGTTTGAGCAAGTAAAAACACACTTCTGCATTTTGATACTCAATAATCAAAAATAAAAACGTATCAAAAAATGTTTTTTAGCTGATTTTGCCATATTAGAAGAAAATAAAACAAAAAAAACTGTCCTGTGCTAAATTTATGTGCAACTTTATTTTATTTTACTTTTATTTTCACTATGAATGCGTTTTGGGTTATTTGGGTTTGGGCTATTTGGGTCAAATTTGTCAAACTGCAACAACAGGAATAGACCTGGACTCCAGTGAGACCTATTCCAGTGAGTGAAATGGTGCTAAAATCAAAGAGCGATATTGGGATTTAAACTTTTATTCCTTTTGATTATTTTTTGGGTTTGTTTTGTTCAGTTCTGTTCTGTTAGTCCTGCATGCTTATGATTTTCTGTTGTATTTCAGTTGATGCAATGAATGAGACAGTCTTGGCAGCTTTTTTGAATGACACTGATTTTTTGGGTGGTGAGTTCTAGAACCTCGTCCAAGTGAACCCTGCTTCCTACTATGTATTTCCATCTAACCAGTAAATTAACACAGCCCCCTTTAAACCTCTGCCCACTCCTCACTCTTCATCATCATCTTCAGATGATCCACATCTTCTCTGACTCTGAAGTTTCAGTCACTTTAATTTAATATCACGTCAACACCTCCATCATTCTTCACCTTCACTTAAGGATGAAAAAGAGACTACAGCTGACATTGCAAGCCACGTTTGCTCTGTGCGTTTGCTAAATACATTTACATAGAACAAACGATAATTAATAAGGTATAAGACATAAAGGTCTTAAGGGCTAAGTGATGGCAGTAACTAGTCCTTTTTCATCAGTCACTGTTAGTGTAACCCCTTAATATTTAGATGATGTACTACATTTATGTCACATACTAATACACCTGTACACTAAACTTTGTCTCTGTTTAAGAATAAGTGTTCTTAGTACAATTTTTGATCAAATATTAAAGGTGATTATTCCTTTAAAATTGTCTCATTTTCATGATTTTTCCTGAATCCTTCAATTCACTTTTTAAGCCTAATGTAAAAAGAGGCAATTGAAGGATACTGTCATCCAATCAGAGATGCCTGCTATCCAGTAAAAGGTTCACTTGATTGTACAAATAAGTCTAATGTAAAGGGGGAATTCCATCAGTTTCTCAACATTTCTGCAGAATTCAGTAATTGAGATGCAAACAACGTCAGTGAAATGTCTCCATTCAGAAAACATACAGACTCTTTAGAGAGGTGGTGAGAGGAACCAGGGGTCACAAAGACTGCAACACAAATATTGCCATTTTATTAACTATCCAAAACCACCAGTGAACCTACATGTGTCTTCTGAGCGTTTATTTATGTTGATATCGGATTTAGTAATGGTAAATCCTAGTTTTATTGGGGGTACTAATTTGTCTGTATATAATCCTCTATCATTACTGGTTATTCTAGACTTAAGGCTCATACAAATGGTAACAAATATATGGCATGATGGCTGCGACATTGCTTCATGAGGGTTTTGCAATCAGGCATCCTTAGAAGTCTGGTTCCTATCACCACAACTGTGTGTAATTCTGTAGAATGGAGCGTTTCACATCAAATCACTCTAAATGAATTTGTTTACATTTCAGTGATTTTATTATGCAGACGTTTTGGAAAATTATTAGACATCCCCTCAATGTTTTACCTTTTAGCTTTACCACCACAGTGACAAAGAAAAGGCATATATTACATCACTGTTGTTTACCAGTCAGTTATATTGTGCTTACTTTACAGTCACTGGTTCAAAGTACTTTAGTTGTTCCCTGGAATATCATGGCTGGTTCTTTTTCATTCCTGGGCTGGCTACTTATTCAGACTGTCTCTAATCCCTGAATGATTGTGATCCTCTTTTTAGATCGTCCAGCAGGAGAGCGGAAACCCTCCTTTATGTACCCGTCAGGGGCCAACAGCACCACTATGGTCCTGAAAGGAGAAACTCTGGAGCTGGAGTGCATCGCCGATGGTCTGTGAGTATCTGGAAGGAGAGTGTGGTGGACCATTGTAACAAGGGTACAGTAGACAGATAGTAGAGGTACGAAATCATTTATTGACAGTTTTTCCAGAACGTCATGGCCTTAACTCTTTAATTCTGCCTTCTAAATAACTGTGTTTATAATGCACAGCGGTCTCTAACTGATGTCATCAAGGCTGTTATAAGAGAAAAAGGAGCAGGAGCATGAAATATTTGCTTTATATGTCATGAATAGGAATGTACTCTGTTCAGCCTGAAAGATTAGTCATTTTTTTATTGAAATTGCAGTTTAATTGAGTTCAATTTTCAAATCACAAGAGCTGCCATTTGTACCCGGCATTATTAACTTTCTCAAGTTTTAAGTGAGGAAATTTAACCCAATAGCAAAAAGCCTGGATCTGTCTGAAAATGAGTTAGGCCAAGCACCCACTTTTTGTGACATCACAACCTCAGCTTACTGGAGGTAAGATATGGAGATAAACAGTAAGCGCAGTTTAATAGCAGTGACGATATTAAATATTAGATATCAATTAGAGTTTGATATAGTATGTAATCATTGTTAAAATTTTAAAAACTTTCTATTCACTCTTCTGTTCATACAGTCCGTAAATGGAAAAACCAATGCATTTACTTATATCTGCATATTCTGCCTGCAGCAATTTAGCCCTGCCCACTCATGTTGCTAAAAGCAGTGCTGAGTGCTTTTCGAATGGGGCTTAGAACAAGGCAGCCAATCAGAAGAGAGCTTATTTACACATATCAGTCTTAAAGACACAGAAAGAAAAACAGCCTAAGGGATAAAGAAGGGTTAAGAATTGTTATATTAAAATGTAACAAATTACAGGACAAAAAAAGCACATGCTTAAAAGATTATGTCACAAAGAGCAGTAAACCATGGATGGAACTGAAAGAGGAAGGATCCAGGACAGGGATGCATTAACGACTAAACAGTTGGGGTATAAAAAAAAAAAGAAATCACCTTTTTTAATCCAGTCACCTTTTTGCGCTGCATTTCAGGCCAACGCCAGAAATCTCCTGGACTAAAGTAAACGGTGACCTGCCGAGTGACCGCTTCTCCTTCCAGAACTTCCAGAAGATGCTGAAGATTACTGAGGTGACAGAAGCGGATGGAGGAGACTACCGCTGCTTAGCCAGGAACCGCTTAGGCAGTTCTCAACACATCATCACTGTGGTGGTCAAAGGTGTGTGCTGTAGTACACTAACTGTTTCCATTTTTGGTGGATGCCACTTTCTGTGTTTGACGCATCACATCTTTCTGCCATTCCACCTCAAAATAAATGGGGAGAAACTCATCCATGAGGTGGAGGAAAAGAGGAATTCTACAACCAAACAAACTGGTTTTCCATACTTGAGGGGAAAAACTAGGATTTAATCGTCTCAGATGGCTTGAAATAAAAACACTCCATTGAATTACAAATAGCAGAAATGCTACGTTAGTCATCTCAGTAGCCCACTTAGGCAAGTTAGTTGACTAAATAATTACTGTTATCTGCATTTCAGTTACCATATTTATTAGAAGGATTTGTCATTTTGTTTTATTTAGTTTACATTGTAAAGTCTGTTCCTAATATATCCTAATGAAATGGGTTTATGTACTGACATTATAGACTGTAGAGAGCATACCACTTGTTAAAGTCTGAAGCAATTTTTGATAGGTCCATGGTTTGTTTACATTTGGACTTGACATGCGCACTTGACGTTTCCAGTCTAGACATCCTGAAGGCTTTGTGACATGATTTGGTACTATATTCACTGGTGCAAACTGCTGTAGTTTGGAAAGTGAGCACTGTAATACTTGATTCTACCTGCTTCCATCCAAACAGCGGCTCCATTTTGGATCAGCGCTCCCCGCAATCTCATCCTGGCCCCCAAAGAGACGGACATGCTCATCTGCAATGTGGGAGGCAACCCTAAACCCACTATTACATGGTCGGTCAATGGTGTCCCTATAGAGAGTGAGTATCCTTCAGTCAAGATTTGATGTCTGCCTATGAGGAGCAGTAAACTATGTTCAGAAGGATAGCAGAGTGAATGTATGTATTTATATAATATGCTATTACTCGACAGACTCACCCAAAGATCTTAGTCGAGAAATAAAGGGCAACACCATTACCCTAAAGGACGTGCAGGCCGGTTCCAGTGCTGTCTACCAGTGCAATGCGTCTAACGAGTTTGGCTACTTGCTGGCCAACGCCTTTGTCAATGTGCTTGGTGAGTTATGGCTGTTCTTGTGTCTCAGGATGAAACTGACTAGTACATGTCAGGAGAATATTTCAGCTGATGGTCAGTCTGTCTGTGGATTTCAGTAGAAACATCTGCTATTGCATAGTAATAGTAAGTTCTGATATATAGTCAATCAGAAAAGTCATGTAGTGTTTATTCTTTGGTTTTGCACTGACCCCACAAGACTAATGTAGCTGACAAGTAACAGGAGCTTATGCATCATGATCATTAAACATTGTATTCTTTCACTTATCACTTAAAGAAAAGAAAAGAAAAGAAGGAGTTACAGTGTTGTTACATTACATGCTATTTTAGCTGAACCTCCAAGAGTGCTGACTCCTCCAAACAACGTGTACAAGGTTATCTCCAATCGCCAAGCAACACTGGATTGTGCCGCCTTTGGATCGCCTATACCAAAGATCTCTTGGTAAATGTATTTCAACACAGCTCATGTCTGTACCGAGGTCTTTACTGGCTTTCTTTAAAGAGTGTGTCTCACAGCACTCACACCACTAAATCAGTGATACTGACTGTGTCATTATTCGCCTGAAGGTTTAAAGATGGCCAGACTGCTATAGTGGACGGGGATTCCTATGTACTGCATGAAAACGGCACTTTACAAATACACGTAGCACAGCCACTGAACAGCGGGAAATATACCTGTGTGGCAACCAACACCCTGGGCAGCAAGGAAAATCATGTGTATCTGGAAGTCAAAGGTAGGAATAGCACCTCTTTTGCATGCTGTGTTTAGGTGCTGCACTGAACTGATGTATAAGTGCAATGAAAACACAGTCTATGTCAGTAGTGATCTCACATGTTCATTCATTTTAAGTAGCACTTGGAACACATGTCCTCATGTACTGATGGCTCTCATATCAGATGCCTGAATGAAAAAGAATGAGTGCGAAAGAGAGGAAAAGCCTCTGACCATTGCTTTCTCTCTCTGTTCTCAGAACCCACGCGGATCCTGAAGCAGCCAGAGTATAAAATGGTGCAGAGGAACGGCAAAGCTGTCTTTGAGTGCAAGGTGAAACATGATCCCACACTTATCCCTACCATGACCTGGCTCAAAGACAGCGGGGAGCTACCTGATGACGAGCGGTAAGGTTGAAGGTCCACAGCTATCAGTCATCAGTGTACGCATCAGTCATGAATCTTTATGGCTGATTCATATTTCTTTACAGTCAAATTGGCTTAGGGACAATTTTTACTAGTCTACTTTAGCCTGAAGCTGGCACTGTGTAAGCTAAATGAGCACACTGAAATGTATTTAAATGATGCTGCAACCTTGTTAATAAAATATCATACCATAATTATAAAAGATTAATTGTGCTAAAAGCCAGATGTCCCTTATTTTTGACTTTGGCTACTAAAGTACTTCAAATCAAGTTGCAACATAAATAACATTAATATTTACTCTTTAACGAGCCAGACTGTCACCCTAGTGGCCATTCTCAGATATGTTTAATTAGTATATCAAACTCTTTTAACTAGGACATTACTGACCCTCTGAGAGTAGAATGTTGTGACTGTGCGAAGCTGCTAGTAAGCAATGTGTGGTGAAAGGGGAGGGATGAGAGCCTTCTGCTGTAAAAACAATTCCACCTCTCCACAAACACAGCCATGCTGAGATAAAGCAGACTGCACAAACGCACCTCCCTAACGCATAGGGAAAAAACAAAGGGACCTCCAAAACAGGCAGAAAATGAATGTTATGACTACCGTGAAAGTAACCCTGTTGACTATTTAAATAACATGAATCAAATAAAGTGTTGCATGAAAAGTAAGAGAGACGTAGCAACACAGATCAGCTAGCGTTACTTCATTAGCTCCTCTGAAGAGGCAGCTTCTGTTACTCATCCAGCATGTAAAAACCTACCGATTTCTCTCAGCAGCTTTTGAGCAATAAAAGATGTATTTAAATTTTAATCTCCGGTGCCATCATCTAACAGTGAGCCTATAGCACTAGGCTACTTTTGGCAGAAGTCATTAACTCTACAGACGCTCTAATTTTAGAACTTAGTCCAAATGCACTTGCATAGTTGTGACAGCTAAACATTAGGACATTGATCTGGCTATTTTTTCTAAACCCATTTTATGAGTAGGCAGGCTAGACTTTTAACTAGTTTTGCTTACCAGTGGTTTTTAGGTTGTCCTCTCAGATATTTGGATGGCTTTTCATTGCTTTGCGTTCAGCTGTACTTTTGATTAGTTTACTAATAAGACAAACATAGCAGGAATGAATGTTTCTTAAGGCTGGGGTTGAATACATGGTGTTTTTTGTTCTGATTCTACATTCATATGTAAAATGTGTTCTTATTTTGATAAGGGCTCTTTGTGTGCTTGTAGGTTTGTAGTGGACTCAGACAGTTTGACAATAAACGATGTGATGCAGGAGGATAAAGGCAACTACACGTGTATAATGAACACCACTCTGGACCAGGACTCAGCAAGCGCCATACTCACTGTAGTTGGTACGTTCTTGTTCCTTTTCTTTTTCATAAGCTTTTCAGACCTCTCCTGTTGTCTGTTTCACAAAGCAAGATGGTTTGTTTTTACGTGGCTATCTATAAGCTTGATACAGCCTGGGATTAATCTAACCTGTGGTGTCACTCATGTGAAGAAGATAACTTCTTTAGAGGATGAAACAAAGCATACTACATTAGTATTAAAGCTATGCTATGTAAGTTAAAACTTGCATTAGTGAGTCCAGATAAAAATAAAATATGGGGTGTGTGTGTGTGTGTGTGTGTGTGTCAGTGTGTGTGCTGTGAGTTGCCCCGATGAAGCCTGTGATAATCAGTTGAAAGTCAGCAGCTAAAGGCCAGATTTTTCCATAACTTCACAATGAAACAAGATTAGTACATACAGAGCTTAAATACAAACATGATTCTTTAGAATAAAACAAATCAGACTGTGTTTTCATTTGCAGAAATTCTTCTTTGAAACCCTAAAAGGCCCACAGGGTAGTAGCAGTGACAGCATTGCTTTTCACCCTTAAGAATGATTTCTTTTAAAGGTGCCATAGAATCCATTTATTCTGATGTTCTACGTAGAGGCTTTGTGTCTTTGGTCAGGATGAAATAATACTCAAATGTGGCTTTACACACTCATTAACACCCTACACCCTGACTTGAGCTCTTTTGCCTTATATGGTGTGCTCATTAATATTTCAATATACTTTGCTCTTGATTGGCTGGTTTAGAAGCAATACGTCTAAAATAGGCAAGAAAATAAAATGAAACTCAACATCAACATATTTAGATGATGTGCTTTAACCCTGCAGCATGGCTACTTACTCACAGGTTGCTGTTGGGGTTGTAGATCTGCCTGTCTGCACTGTGCGAAACCTCAAAATTGTCCAAGGTTTGAGAATCTGTCTGGAGTGGAATGTGCAGAGCAAACTAATGTCTTTGAATTAAAGTTGTCCTGGATTTTCTTAAAGATGGGAGCGCTCAAGCTGGCTTTGGTAAGTTTTGGCAAGCTTGGTAAGGTCCACCTTAAAAGGAATTGAGAATTTTTTGAAAAGGGTATGAAAAGACCTGACATCCCCTGCACTGCCTGGAAAGTACATTTCTCTGCAGTCTGTCGGCAGTCAAACAGTATTTAAGGTGGAACAGAACATTCAATTAAGAGGCTGGTGAGCCTGGTTTAAAGATAAACATCATCCATTAATCACAACCTTAGTGCCTGCGCCCGGGTAACAGAGAAGCGCAGGCATTGTAGAACAAGTTAACCACACCTGCATTGTTTGGTATAGAAAAGCTTAGACTAGACTCCAGGACACGTTTAGCTTTGGTGGTTAGCTATAACGCTGCCTAATTTAATGCTGACCTTTAATGTTTTGCTGAGGAGGTGCTTCTCCTCAGAGTGCTAATTCAGTTTCCATATATGTCAGAGCAATCTGACTGTTTTCCTGTACATTGGCACCGGGGTGCCTAAACCTGGTCTTGAAGATCTGCCACCCTGCAGAGTTTTACTCCAACCCTAATCTGACACACCTAAGCCAGGTGATGAAGACCTTCAGGAGCATTGAATTTTCATCAGAATTTTTCAGGATGGCCGATCCAGCGCCAGTTTATGGGGAGCCTAATCATTGTCTGTTTTTGGACTGCACATACTGATGTCATGAACATACATGATGCTCTATTCAACTCGAGTTCAAAAGCTCTCAGAAACATAACAGTAGTGTCAAATTACCTTATGCTATTCTGTGCTCATGGAGTAGTGCATTTCTATATAAAATGAATAAGCATGTACAAACTATGATCTTTCATGAAACCTCTGCAGAAACCTATTCATTTTGGACTCGCTCGGGAGCACCTTCTAGCGTATGAAAAACCTGCTGAGTGTCAGTCTTCCTCACTGCACATTCTCTAGAAGATGTCCAGGAACAAAACCCTGTTTAAAAAAAGCATCCCTGATGAAGTGTAGCCTCCATTATGATGTGTATAACTATTGACTTCTAATATAGGAGCTAATTTTGGAGTGCACTTGTGACACTAAATATGAACTCTTCTCCTCCCTTCTGCTTTTCCCCTGGCAGAAGCCACTCCAACTCCAGCTGTAATCTACGGTAATGCACAAGACCATAGCACACTCAACCCCCCCTCCCCCCCCAGCTCACTCTTATTATTTATTTATTCATTTGCTTTAAACATTTTTTCCCTGCCATTATCTCCACGTTAGCTCCATGGTGGAAAAAGTGGATTAAAATAGGGGCCATTTCTTCAATAGAATCCTTTAATTTCATTTTGTTTTGGTTGGTAAGTCAGGTGTGCGCCATTCATTTGTTATGCTTCCTTTTATTTGTGCTTTTATTCACGAACTTACATGTCACTCATCTTGATTGTGACGTACTTGAATGCCATTTGGTTGGTGCTTGGGTGATAGCGAGTGACACTGTGCATAATCTTCCAGAACGCCCAGACCCACCCACAGATCTGGAGCTTACTGACCAGCGGGAGCGAAGTGTGCAACTGACCTGGACTCCTGGAGATGAACATAACAGCCCCATTAAGTGTGAGTGCACCAAGAGCTTTCACAAAGGCCTTCTGCATTTTTATACATGAATAATGACTAATTTCCTCTTCAGCAATTATGAATAAGCATATTAGAAAACAGAATACAGCTGTGTTAAAAAGATTTGAGTGACATGGCTGTGAAAAAACGGATGGAAATATCGGATCTAATGACATTGTTGAATGCATTCTGTACCTCACCAGTGTTTCTGATCCAGTATGAGGACTCTCTCCATGAGCCAGATATGTGGTATAATCTGACGGAGGTACCAGGTACAAGCACTACCGCCCACTTGGATCTCTCCCCATATGTCTACTACGCCTTCAGGGTGTTGGCACTCAACGACGTGAACATGAGCGAACCTAGCATTCCCTCCAGCCAGTACCGCACTAACCCCGCCCGTAAGTGACACGACACGGCTCTTTTTTAAATACTCTGCCCTTTTTGTTAAAGTTGCAGTATGTACGATTTAGGGATTTGGAGACCCCTCTGTTGGAATTGCTAAATCTGATGATAGTGATCGCTTTGAAAACATATTCACAAATATCTCAGATACTCAAAAATTGATGAAAGTTGGGTCTTCTTAAGATGTTAGAAGATGTCATATCTTCATCAGTATAATGTTGATTTTGCATCTGAGACCTAAATATTGAGCTGGACCTTCATTTTGAGGCTGTGACTCGGACGATACTTTGCATGATGTAATCCAAAAATGCTACTACTTTCAATTTCAATAAACCAATCTTACATAGTTCAACTGTAAAGGACATTGATGTACATACTGTACACCTTCAGGGCCCTAGTCCCATCTGTGGATCACTGATGTTATGGCAAGTATCTCACCAATACAAATACAGACAGACAAATATCAATTTAAAGTGTTGTGTTTTAAAATGGTTGTGTTGAAGCTAGAACTGTCACAATTGTTCTAATAATTAATCACAAGTAATTATTGAACAATAAACGTTAAAGATCTTTTAATTCAAAAAGCAGTGCATTTTGTTGTTGCTATATGAGTAGACACATAGAGTGATTTGCATTGAGTGTATATACCATACCAAATTGATATATACCAAATGCAGAGGTTTTGGTGCCCCTGGTCAAAATTACGTGTTCTGCTGCTTTTATGAATAAAAATAAATGAACTGAAATCCACAACATACATATTAACTTTAATTCAGAGCATGTTAATGTACATTTACTGTTTATTTGCTGAATTTAACAAATTGCAAACTTATGGCACATTTTACATTTTATGTTTTTTTTTTGTTTTCAGTGTATTAACCTCAGCAAATAAATAGATACTGTTCTCTACAATTATTGTTTATTAGACAGATTGGTAATAAAGCACAACAGCATGGACCAGGCAAACATTACCGAGGGGACAAGGCAGAGAGAATAACCAGAGGCAGGCAGGGGTCAAGAACCAGAGAGCAGGTGATACAGGCAGACAAATCCAAAGGAGTAAGACAAAAGCGTAAACCAGTAAACAAATGGGGAATACCATACCAGAAGGGCAAAACAAACCAGCAACCAGATCAAAGGGAAGAACCGAGAGGGAGAGAGTCAGAACCAAAGAGAGGTCAAAACCAGAGAAGATAAACAGGGAAGGCAAGAGAGAACGCTCAGTGTGCAAACTGGGTTTGGCAATACTTCGCAGAGTGTATGTGTGTTTGAGGGGTTTAAATGCTAGTGGTGAAATGAGATGCAGGTGTGTGATAATCAATACTCAGGCGAGGGGGGGGGGGGCGAGGGAATGAGGTGTGATTGGACAGTTCGGGACACGTGACAGTGACATTGTGTAATGAACTCTGGGACATGTTTGGGAGCCTCAGAAAATCAACAAAACTTGCCAAGAACAAGAGAGCTACAATCCCAAATTCTACCATAGTAATGTACAGCATGCATGCAGCTGGACTTCACCTTGAACTGCAACACACACACTCGAACTGGGAAATGGGTGACGATATTAACCGTGGCGCTAATAATTTATCAATTGACAGCCCTGATCAGAACATGCATTAGTCTTTTCACAAATGAACATGATATAGAAACTGAGCTGTGTGAGTTTTACAGCAGCAGTAATACTGTACAGCAGCAGCAAGTTTTTAAATTGACACTCTTGTGATCCTCAGAGCCTGATGAAAACCCATCTGATGTTGAAGCTATTGGAACCCAACCAGACAATATGGTCATCTCTTGGAATGTAAGATGATTATGCTGAAAAGACTCAGTTTATAAGAGCATCAGATTTGTCTTTTCAGGCAGGGCTGAAATCGTACTGATGTCTCTGTGTATGAATAACAGGAGATGACGGGGCTGCAGTCTAATGGCCCTGGGCTTCAGTATAAGGTGAGCTGGATACAGAAGGATACAGATGACGACTGGACATCCATCATTGTCGCTAACGTCTCAGAGTATGTGGTGACAGGGACGCCCACCTTTGTCCCATATGAAGTAAAGGTGCAGGCCATTAATGATTATGGGCATGGGCCCAAACCAGAAGTGGTACTTGGATACTCGGGAGAAGACCGTGAGTCTGCTATGTGTTTCCACTTTGCAAAAATACTTCTTAAGCGCTAAATTTCTTTTGAAAATTTTGTTACATGCAAAAAGAACTTTTCTTAATGATTTCTGTTGATTCCTTAAGGAACACTATTTTTTAATTGCTTGAGTTTTACTCTGACCATAGTTAACACCCCCTTCATCTTAGTAAACAACATCTGATAAACTCTGTTACTCAGAGCTAAAGAAGCCATTTTTATATTCTTTCTTGGCCTTGCAGGACCAGTGATGGCTCCAGAGGGTGTGAAGGTGCTGGTGCAGAACAGCACGCTGGCTGAGGTTCAATGGGAGCCCGTTCCTCCATCTACAGTCAGAGGAAAAATGCTGGGATATAAGGTAGGCCATAGAGTCAAAGACTGTTCATACAGCTGTTGCCAAATTTGTAACTGTCACGCTGAAAAGTCTTTAAAAGACTTCTTAGAAGGCTGGCGGATATTGGATGTTAAGTGGGTTGATAAAGTTGTAAATACAGTTGTATGTAAATGTTTGTATTCCCCTGGTCAAATTACATGTTTTGTTGATTGTGTAAATAAGCTACACATTCATTACAGAGAACACACTTATACACATTTTAATACACAATTATACTGTTTAATTGCTGAATTTAACATATTGGGAAGCAAGTCAAGAATAAAGTGTGGCTTGTGCAAAGGCTATGTCACACGTTTCTTTTTTCCCAGTTTGTTAACTCAGCCAATAAATTTAAATTGTTCACTAAAATGCAGAAAAATATTTCAGTTTGTTCCCCATATGGTGTTAAACTTAATGGATTTCTGGAAAAAATAAATTCAGAGGAAGGACCAAACCTGAAGCTGTTCCTCCTTCTAAAAACTCCCTAGAAAATCCCATCTCTGCAAATTATTGCAGTCCATGCCTCATCTACCTCATCTCCTCCTTCTTCCTCAGTCCTATGTCAGTCCTACCACTGTCCCAAAATAGGATGTCTAGTCTTCTTGTTCCAAGCAGTCAGCTGAAGTCCTCATTGTTCTAATCCCTCCCTCACTCACATATTACCACTGTACATTAATATTAAAGGTGCAAATCAACCAAAAGAAAATCAACCAAACATGTCATTTGTGCAAAGCCATTGTGCCTATGACTTGTGTAGATGACCGAATTGTGTGACTGGTGTGTGGTAGGTATACTTCCGGAAGGAGAAGAGTTTGCAGACGGAAGAATCCAAACCAGAAAAACTGCAAATGCTCACTTTCAGTGGGAATGAGACGGAGGGACGTCTCCCTGACCTACACCCCTACAGCCAGTACATCGTTAATGTCACGGCCTTCAATAGGAAGGGTGATGGGCCTCCGAGTGCAGATTACAAATTTGAGACACCAGAGGGAGGTACGGTTTGGAAGGGTTTGCTAACTCGAAATCTGTAACAGCCATAAAAAACTGGTTGAATAAGCTAATGAGCTAATATTCCACTAAAAATCTGTTTTCTACCTACAGCAGAACCTTAGACAACCATTTTATAGTTCTAGTAAGTCCTACACCATGGTGACCACCCTAATCAGGACCTGGATGTGATTTGAGGGTTGAGAGAAGATTTGGGAGAAAAATTATGGAAAAGATTTAGGTGACTGTCGACCTCTAGTGTTGGTTAGCAACACTAGCCTTGTAGCTCCAGCGCTAAATTAAAGCAGAACAACCTGGAAATCAAACATGTTTTGGCTGATTGATCTGGGGAAGGAAGACGGTTGTGTAAAATTTGATTTTTTAGACCTTTTAGACCTTGATTTTAAGATGAATTGTGACCAAACAGATCATCATAATGCTTATTAATTTACATGTTTTCATGTTGACTGGGAATTTTCAAATGTTTTAATCTTCATGTATATCTTTGCATAATTATTAAATCCAATTTCACTTTTCATTTCTTTGTCGTGGAAAGTTCCGGGACCTCCTACTTCACTCAGGATCACAAACCCAAATCTGGAATCGTTCACAGTCGAGTGGGATCCTCCTGTAGATGTTAATGGCCGCCTGACTGGCTACCTGCTTAAATACCAGCCCAGTAAGTCTTAAGTTTCAAAATAGGAATTCTGAAATTGATTAAAACAATGTATTAGATGATGACATTTTCTAACCAGTAGGACAGTTTCTGTGTTTAATCATTTTTATTTGAATGGCTAATGGTTCAATGGCACGTTGGGCATAATGGCCTTCACATCAAGAAATACTGCTACCACACTGTCTGTCAATGTCTTTTTTTCTTCCCTGTTCCCTTTTAGTTAATAACACAGAGGAGCTGAAAGAGATTACCCTTCTGTCTAATGAGACCAGTGTCATTCTTGAAAATCTCAAGCACAGTACACGCTACAAGTTCTACCTTAATGCCATGACAATCAAGGGCTCAGGGCCTGCCGTGACAACAGCGATCACAATCATGGATGAAGGTGAGGCTCAGCTGTGAGGTGAAACCCCTCAAAACCACATACACTTTTAAGGGAAAGGCAGTAATAATCTTACTGCAGCTTCCAGACCATCACTAAAACTATGTAGAAGTTTCATGTAAGTACAGTATGTTAAAACAAAGCTTTTAGCCCACCTGAAGTCCAGACTGGCTTTTAAATGGGATTCCACTTCTTTAACATTTCTGCATAAATTAAAATATATAAAAAAGTCATTCAGAGCAATTTGATGAGAAATGTTTACCAAGTCAGAATAGTTGACTGCAGTTGTGATTGGAACCCAGACACCTGAACCCTTTAATGCTTCTAAAATCTTCATCATGGGAAATTACTACATATAACTACATGGTGAAGAGGCAGGGCAGAATAACACCTTACTTCAATGTAGAGGGCTTGGCTAACTGCAGTGTGTTTCATTCATGAACAGAACAAGACCCTGATTCTCAGACAAAGTTGACCTTTTTCACCTTTGTACCAGTATGAACCCATCCCAATTCTTAAGATATTACTTGGGCCAGTCTGTCTTAACAAGATTAGTTGCTTTTGTATGATTTGACTGTTGTCAGTGTTGCATATAAAAACTCAGTGGACAAGTGTGAATTTATAGTAAATAACCCTGCTGGAAAATCCAACACAGACCGGCTCACCAGGAAAACCAGCATATGCTGTGTTTTAGATGCCGATATGATGGTCAGCCTCAGTGAAAGTTGCTATTCTGATCACCAGCAGAGCCAGCATTATGGTCGTTGTCCAAACAAACACAACCACCACCAAAAAAAGCAGCTTTACAGGAGAGCAAAAACCTTGTTTGATTTCTATGTGGTGTTTTTATTCCAGGCGTTTTTATTGCTCTATCCGTCATTAAATATTCACACAATGTACAGCTGATCTCAGATCTTTTTAGCAGGCCAAATGGTTGCTGTAAAACAATAATAATGTTGGGAAGTTTCTTTACAATTGACCATTTCACGTCACACTGAACTTTATTTCTCGGTGTTTAAAAACTGATAAATTTCCAGGATGGTTTGAACATTATCTTCACAGTGACCTTCTGCATGAAACTGTGATGTTCTTCTTTGGTACAGTTCCTTATCAAAACACACCCTTTGTCTTTTGCTGTAGTTGTTCCTATGTTCCCATTTTGAGACAGGTATTATTTGGTCCTGATGGCTCTTTCCAAATAACACTACGAAAGTGTGTCTCCCTCTTTATTTTGGAGAATGTGTGGTAGAGTAGATGACATTCCACATGTGCTCTAGCCATTTTTGTTTTAGAATCACAGTCCTATTTATTTTCTCCCTGTGTTATCTTTTGCCCAGCTTTTGGGCCCACTGTGTCCGTGTCCTGAAATAACAGGTATTGCACTAGTTAAATGTCAAACATTTCAGATTTGGTTTCTTGCAGTAAACCAGCATTGTGCTTAACTCGATCTCCCTCCATTAACTTTACACAGCTATTTAGATGCTCTCTGTCATGTGATGGTACTTGCCCGCTGCTTACAGTCGCCCTGTGTGTCTCTCTTCTCTCCTGTCTCTTTTGTGAAGCTTTAATACGGCAGCCCACAGTAGAGGCGGGTAAAGGTAACTCCTGAAATCAGGCATGCATGTTGCCCAGGCCTCAACCAACAGTCCACTAGCACCATGAAGACATAGACACACACGCATGAGCCTCCCTAAACAAAATGCTTTCCACAGATCTGCTCCATACTTGTCATGGAGGAGTATCATTGACAGGGCCAAAGTTCCATCCCACTGCTTTCTTTAGGGTGCAGCTCTAAAACATGTTGATCAGCAAACTTAGGTTCCAGATGTAAGGCATAGTTCTGTTTGTTTGCTCGCCTGATGTCCCTAAATGAATATTCCTGCATTTTTTAGGCAATTCTCTATCTGCTGCATCTGTAGCCTGCAGTTGTTTACCACATACCATATTTTTCATGTGCCTCGCTGTACTCAGAAAACCCAAGAGACATTTGATAGAAGTCAATAGGCTGTTGCTGAATTTTGTTAGTAAATGTTAGTTCAATTAAGTTGTAAATCAATATAATGAACGATTATGGAGACAGTCATGGATAAGATTTGACGAACATTAATTTCAGGCGTGCTGTGGGAGAAAGAAACTTAAGTATCAATATCAAAGTGCGGCATCAGTGTGTAAATAGGAAAAGAGCACAGAGTCTGATATGAGGCAGGGCCACTGCGTTAGAGTGATGAATAATGGCAGATTACCTGCCACTAATTATATGCTTATATTATATGATAGTACAAATATTCACTGATGGAATTTAGCATCTGCCATTTAGCATCTGCCTATTGGCTTCTGTTATTATTAAGAGAGATGTTTACTTCTTTTCTAGATATACAGAACAAAATAGAGATTAATATGAAAAATACTGGAGTATTCCTTTATGAAATAAGATGAATTCTCCAGTATCTCTCTGTCTTTCTCTTTCCGTCTCTCTCTATCTGTCTGTTTCTTACTTCTCTTGCTATCCTACTCATAACTGAGATCCATCCCACACTAGCTACTTGCATGATGCTGCATGCATAACTTTTTGAACTGTGCGTCTCTCTCTCTCTCTCTCTCTCTCTCTCTCTCTCTCTCTCTCTCTCTCTCTCTTTCTCTCTCTCTCTGTGTCACAGTCTCAGTATTGTTTGATGTGTCTTACTCTTTTCCATGTTCTTTCAGGCACAGAATCCCCTTCACATCCAATCTCCCCTGTCACACAGTTTGTGCAGCCCCCATTTTACAAGGGTACAAAACACCCACCTCTCACACCCCCTTTTTGTGTGTATGCGTGTGGAGTTTGTCTGTTCATTTTGTACATATGCGCAATACTGTACAACTGCAACAAAGTGAATGATTCAAAAAAACATTATTCATGTCTTGATTGATCAGATGCCATCCCAGAATGTTCTTGTGGGACGGGTTCAGATTCTCTCCCGGAATGTTCTTGTGGGACGGGTTTCGATGGACCCTGATGTGTGTCTGAACACTAAACTTTGTTCGTCTTGGCTCTTCTACAATAATCTTTAGCCCTCCTTCTGTGTGTGTCTATGTTGTGGCCAGCACGTCCAGTAGGCCCTGTGTTCGGGAGTGTGAACTTTTCCCTGGAGGAAGACCACGCCATACTAAACTGGGAATACACAGGGGACGAAAACAATGTATATGTGGAATATATGTTAGACAACAGTAAGCTATGCCTCCTCGTTTCTGGTCTTTTCCCTGCATTGTGAGATTAGCAGACATCATATGACAGCATGTGACATACCTCAGATCAGAAAAGTTACTTCACTGGTTATTAATGCTCAGCCTTTCAATACCTTTCAATACCTTTCAATAAGTATTAAGAAAAAGACATAAATCAGTTTCCTACACACATGTATATTTCTAGAGCTGTCTTGTATGCCATCCACAGTCCGTCTTAAAAAGTGTGTAAAAACCTGTTGGCAATACTTTGAAGAGCCATAGGTAAAGTAGTAGTTTGGAGAAAAATCAGGTTTATCTGCAGTACTGTGCAAAAGTCATTTTGTTGATTCCAGTCAAATTGGCCATTAAGTACTAGTTATTTATTGTTTTGGTACTGTTTCTGAAAAGATAATCCACTTGCATGCAGAAAGGAAAGGCAAAGGAAAAGGGTGGAAACAGAAGTTAAAAAAGAAGATACAGAGAAAATATAAACTGTGCAAGACGAGGTAGACCACCAAAACTGTTACCATCAGATTAATGGTACTTAAAGTTCTTGCATTTGAGAGAACAGAAAATCAGGCTCCACTTTTGCTTTACATCTGAAACAATCCACAGGTGTTTCTGTCCATCCTTCCACTGTGAGAAGACAACCCAACACTGTGAGTCTGAAAGGATGTTTAGCTGTTAAGAAGCTCTTACTGAGAAAAGAAAATAGACAGAACAATGGACTGACAACCTCAGAGTCGAGAGCTCAACGTCACTGAATGTTTTTGGGACTAACTAGGCTTACGTGGGCTGAACCAGGCTTACCTGGGATGATTGGCTGATTTTTTTCCCCTCTCCACAACCTGGGCCTACCACAGGCTTATCCAGTAGAATGGAGAAAGAATATTTTAATTAGCCAAAAGTCTTTAAGATAGTGAAAATAGTTAGTTTTCTGTGAGTCACTGTATTATGGGCAATTAAACTCTTTCCTTCACACTCTGCCCTTTATCCATCCCCCAGTCTCAGCACTGTAATTGCTGCAGTCCATTATCCGTGCACCAGTGTTTGAATATGAAATTTAAGTAACGTTACCAGTTAAAAGATGAAGCTGTGGAGGTTTAACAGTGAGACTCTGACCTGTAGAGTCTGTTATTTTATAACCATCCAAACACAAACAACACCTTGGCAACAACTAATGGCTAACATCACTTCAGTACATTACAGGTACGAGCTGAACAGATGTGCTTCATGCCTTGCCTGCCGTCACAGTGATTAGTGATTAGCGAGTCGCTTTCAGTGATCAGATTCAGCAGGTTTATAAGTTTGCTGTGTTCTCTGACTTTGTGCAACTCAGCTGTCTGGTTTAACTCTCTAGTGTTTCTGTGTGCCAAACCTGAGTGAATATATGAGTAATTTTTAAGACTTCTAATAAGAAGGGTATGTATGTGGGACCCTCCCTCGCCATTGCTGAAATGCCAGAGACACCCATATGACAACCACTATGCAGCCGGTGGCGGTCCGGTAAAACTAGATAAATAACATTCCCTTAATGGCCATTTTGACTGGAAATGAAATAAATAAAGGTCTCTGACATGTGCACAGCATTGCTTAGCAAACTGTGAGTTATAATGTCAGCCTGAACAACTTGTTCATCTTACTGTATCTATAATATGGGCAAAAACAGCATCAAATTTGACACTATCACTTTTAATTTTTGCATGATTGGCTCATCGTAACCTCCCTACATCCACCTGCCCACCTCTTCCCAGGTAAAGAAGCCTGGAAAAGGGAGGCTGTAAATGGCTCCCGGACGTATCAGTTAAAGAGTCTAAAGCCGGGCATGACCTATAGGGTGCGTGTGGTTGCCAAAGACCACACGGATGCAACGGTCCACAGCACGGAGGAGCTGCTGATTGCGGTTCGAGGTGAGGGAGCACGAATGCAGAACATGTTCCAGAATGATGTGTTCCATGGAACTCCTTCCGTTCGCCATCCATGAGATCTTCTGTGGTTCTCCTGTAGATTAGACTAGAGCAGTGGGTCTCAATCCAGGTCCTAGAGCACTGTCTTGCTGCTGTAGAGTTTTCACCCAGCTCTCCTCAGGAAGGGCTTGTTTCTTCATTTCTTCTTGTTCCTCGGTTAGATCAGGTGTGTTATAAGCTGGAGAAACTCTAAAATGTGAAGAGCAGTGGTTCTGCAGGGCCCGGATTGAAAACCAGTGCACCAAAATGTCATGACTCAAAAGCATGTGGGAGGACAAGTACAACAGTTAAAAGTAGAAGCATGGCATGCAATGTTATTTGTTTGTTTCATTGCTGTTGTTTTTGTGGGGTTTTTTTGTGTCTTTACTGCCAGAGTTATTAAAAGAGAGAAATTCATTCATGTGGTAGCATTGTACTGTTCTGTCATTTCAGCTTTTCTTTTTATTTTTTGTGGTGAAATGGTACTCACCAAGCAGTATGTTCTTTTGCAGGTTTATACACCACATGTGGTCTTCAGTGTTGCAGTACACACAGTGTAGCATGTGTATGTGTAGTGATGCTACATGTGTCACCCCCCCCAGAGTTTTGTGAATACTTGCACTGCAAAATGGAGAACTAATAACTGAGGGTGTTTTAACTGCTCTGTTGATTGTCCGTGTGTGTGTGTGTGTGTGTGTGTAGCTGTGACCAGCAGGCAAGTTGATATAGCCACTCAAGGTTGGTTCATCGGCCTAATGTGTGCCATCGCTTTGTTGATCCTCGTCCTCCTCATTGTCTGCTTTATCAAGAGGAACAAAGGAGGCAAATATCCCGGTGAGTGTGTGTGTGAGTGAGTGAGTGAGTGAGTGTTTGCACTGGGGAAATGAAACCTCTTGCTCAAAAATGACATACAGTTGCATGCAGAAGTTGGGTACCACTAGTTAAATGATATGTTTTGTTGACAAAAATAAGTTAAATACAACCTTTACAGAGAACACACATGTATGCACGTTTTAATGCACACTTACTGTTTGTTTGTAAATTGGGAAATGAAAAAAAATCATTAAATGTGGGCTAGGACAAACTGTAGATTTTATAGTCGCAAGGAAACGTAAATGCACCCTTTGGAATTACCTGGATTTCTGCATTGATAAATGGGGGCTGATCTAAATCACAGATTTAGACTCAGTAATTATAACAAAGTTTAACTAAGCTAATAACACACAAACTGAGGTACTTTTCCTGTTTTCATTGAATAACATCCACAGTACAAGCTAGAAAAAGTAAGTGAACCCTTGTGTTAATGACTTTAAGAGCTCTAAGATGAAATTTGAAGGGTGGGTTTCACAGGTACTTTACCCATTAAATAAAGGCACTGTGCTGTGCTGAAGAAACTACAGAAGCACACTTCACCAAACATTTTACCAAGCTGCTCTTATAATTACTCATTATATATTGAAAAAGTTGATGTTGTTAACTGTGGACCTAGTCCATAACTTAGTTATGTAATGTATGCACATATTACTTAATGTGTATATATCCACTGTATTCACTTAATGTGCATATATTCCTTGGTTTCTTTTGCCCACAGTGAAAGAAAAGGAAGAAGCTCATCAGGACCCAGAAATCCAGCCTATGAAAGAGGATGATGGCACATTCGGAGAATACAGGTGAGGGGAGCCATTATTAATCCATGAGAATGCATTAAAGAGTCATGTTATAAATAGATTAAACAAGTCATGTCTGAACAATGCCTGGATAGTTTCAGAAATCCTTTATAGATTACACATGCTCAGCATCCTCCCTTTATGTCTAAATGACCTGAATTCCTATATTTGGTGATTGCCAGACATGAATTAAGTCTAATCGATTGACCCTATGTGTCCAAGGGTTTGTAGACACCTGCTCATCCAGAACATCTTCTGAAGTTAAGGGAATTAATATAATATTTGTGCTCCCTACTATTCTGGGAAGACTTTACTTTGACTGTATTTTGGCACAAGAGCATTAGGAGGGGTCCTCTAGCCCAGTGGTTCTCAAGACCAGTCCTGGGGACCACCTGCTTTGCTCAGTTTTACATACTCCTAGTGCTGGACGATATGGCCAAAATTTATATTGCAATATATTCCTTAATTTCGGTCGATACAATATAATTCAATATAAATACTTTGAAGGCCTCAAAAAAACTGCCAAGAATCCCTACAATGGAAATGTGTAACTACTACAGTCCAAAAATTTAACTGAAGTCTTTGAAACCTCCTCACACAAAAACTATATAATACTTTAGAAATAAAAATGGTCCAAAAAAATCAATGCTCACTTTTATTTGCATATAGCCTTCATATACCAAAACATGACATCCCTGTCAAACATAAATCTCTAGGCATTATCAATATAAATAACTTTTACTTTAAATTAAAACAGAGGCTTTTTCTTATTCTTTTGTAAACAAATTGAGCATATTAAAACAAAAGTGCTTCAACCAGGATAAAACAAAAAGCCTTCGTATACATAAAAGGAACATGATATACCTGTCAAATCAACAAACCTCTAGGCTTTATCAATATAAATAACTTAATTACAACAGAAGATACAAAAGTGCTTCAGACAGTTTAAAGAACATCGAACCATCGAAAGTCGAACCACTTCCACACCACTGAATTAGTCCTCCCTCTCTTATCAACTATGTCTTCTGTCTTTTCGCTTGTGGAAGCTTGTTCGCTCACTTGTGCATTGCCGTCAGGGGCACTCATTTCGCATCTAAAATGCCCCGCGCTGGAGCTGAGCCTAGCGTAGCGTAGCCTAGCCTATCTGGCTGCGTGCCTGTGATTACGTCATCACGCACTGACGTAGCCCGGCTACGGAGACCGATTGTGTTCAACTGTGCTTGAATGCAGCGAACTGACGGCGCCCTGTAAAAAAAATGCTTGTCAACGACAGATTCTGTAAATAATACATATCGAAATACCGCAAAAGTGATATCACCGTTATTGAAACATTTCTTATCGCGATAAATACCGATATATCGAATTATTGTCCAGGTCTACATACTCCCTTCCCCAACCCACCTTGATCATCCAGCTCATCAGATATTTGTCGCCCTCGTGAGCTGCATTTTTGACAGTGCAGGACAGGAGGTCAGGAAGTCTGAAGATCTGCATCCAAAAAAGCCACCCCAAATTGTACAATTTGTTGAAGACCCTTTCCTGTTCCAGCATGACTGTACACCCTTATACGCACAGCAAGCTCCATGCAGACATGGTTCAACTTCAGTGGCCTAATACCACAACTGGGATACCAACTCCACATTAATGCTCATGGTTTCCAAATGGGATGTCACCAAGCTGAGACAGGTGTGATGGTCAGTTGTCCACATACTTTTGGTCATATAGTGCATCTTTAGCAATGTTACTTTATGGGAAAAAGGACTAACATTCAACATTCAAAAAAGATCATGCAAAGAGCTTTTATTCCAGGCAGTTCTGGAACATTTCATCTGTCCATTCATGTCTTCACATGAAACAAGCAGCTGTTTTATATTATATTAAATTATATAAAAAAATAAAAAAGTGATTTTCTTCCAATGATGTTTTAATAGATAAAGAGAGTATTTGATAGGTGTATTTTTAGCATGAGTATCAACATAATTCACTACTTTCTGTTGTGTAAAGGATGATAATGTCCTGGACTTAGAGTGAACAATAGACTGTGTAATGCAAAATGACCCATTTATGCAAAGCATTTTCACCCAACCTAATATTTAGCAAAGTCAGTAAAGGCCACAGTTTTCGCTACGGCCCAGCAGTCATTACAGTAGGAAAAGGAGTTAAAAACTGTGTTTTTGCTTGCCCTCTCAGGTTTTTGGACTTTCATTTTCCTCTGAGTGGAAGCTTTTCCATCTTCACTCCATTTTCAAACAACTTGAGGCAAGCAGGACTTTTCCTGAACCACCCCGTCTGTGCTCTGTGTATAACAAACCTAACCAGAGCTCACTGTGATGTAATCTGACAAAATTGCTTTTTAACTGGCCTCTGATATTTATTTCTCTGATATTATGTTCAGAAGCTCCCTAATTCAACATCCTGCTAAAATTAGGAATGAGATTGGACGTAATTGGGCTGATTTATGTGTTGTACTGCATTTTGGTAATCCAGTTTTTTTGGTAAACCAAATTACTTGCAGAATAAGAGCAGCAGACACTCCCCAGTTTTACACTGCAAAAAACATAAATGAAGACATCTTTAGTCTAAATTTGCTTCAAACAATCAACATTATCTGCTACTAGAATAAGACAGATTCACAATATACAATGGCCTAAAGCAAGTAAAATGTATAAAGGTGGTGTAAATGAGAAGAATTTGATATATCAACCACATTAAGATTATTGCATTTTTGCAAAAATGTTGTTAAATTTCACATTCTCGTGCTTTGTGTGTTGGAGACATGCACACCCACTCTGCATTGTCTAAATGTCATTCCACCAAACAAGATGATTTATTTCAGTTCACTCATAATTAGAAACTGAATGTTTTATGTCTTAGCTATATATATCATATATAGTTCTCATATGTTCTTTATATTTGTGGGAAATTTTGGAATAGGTCCTTGGAGAGGTAAGAGAGAAACTGCAAGTCTTGCACGCCAAAACTCCCTTGATTTGTGTTATACAAAAAAGAAGCAAATCCATTGTAACAAAACGTGCTACCTGCTAACTGCATCTAATTCTCCTCAGTTTAAACCCCCAGTCTTCTTTTTGATTTTGCACATATAATAATGTATGTCTACCTTTTTATATGTCTTGCGTTTTTTTTCTTTTTTTTCATGATAATTTTCAAATAATGATTTTACTAGTTTTCAAAGATCTAGTTTTCAGCAATGTCTTTTTGCATTTTGAAGTCCCCAAACCCTGAGTGCACGACTATCCTACTGGGGAAATAAGCATATGAATAGTGAACCTATACATGCATTTAACTGCATGTCCCTTCTAACAGCAAAATGCACTGACATACCAAAAGGCTTGGGATGGCAGTATGTAAATTGATTATGAAGTGGTATTATCTCAGGGTGCGGCTTGGGGACGGCCACACCTTTGTAAGTTGTGAGGTGTCATTTTGTAAGTGAGGTTGAACACTAGCCAGCGTGCTCCCGGCAGGGTGACATGGATTATCAGAGTTTGAACAATTCATAATAGTGGGTGCCAGATGGATGGAACTTTCCATTTCCAAAGCTGTGTGGACATTTAACATTCCTTGATCCACAGTGTCAGATGTGTACAATGAATACATCACAGAAAGCATTAACACCCACAGTGGACAGCGCAGTGGCTGCTCATGGCAGCTTAATGATCGTGAGCACTGGTGTCTGGCTAGAACAGACAGTCAATAGACTCATTCAATGCAGGAGGCCCCACACATGTATTCCGCAGGTCAGTGTAGCGTTCTGTAGCTTGCATGTGATATGGGAGTAGAACACCCACCAAAGTGCCTCTGTTAACACCACATCACAGGACACAGTGCCTCGCCTGGCTTGTGTCACCAGTAGTAAGTCATGGTACCACTTGTTTCGGGCTGATGGTAGGGTTTGTGTGTGGCACAGACCACATGAAGCCATGGACCGCAGCTGGCACTCCGCAGGCTGGTGTTGGTCCCATACTGGTGTAAGGTTCTCATGGTAGTGGCGGGGTTCACTGGTCCACCTAAACATGTCAGTGACCGGTGCCCGCTACATTTCACTGCTTGGTGACCAGCCTTTTGTGGACTTAATAGACCTCCACAATCATGGGATATTGCCGTTGAACTATGCACCGTGCCATTCTGCTCAAGCTGTCCATAATTGGTTTGAGGAGCATTCTGGAGTTTCCATGAATGGTGTGGCCTGTATGTTCGCCCAACATGAACCCAATCAAAGCATTCCACCATCATGTCTCGTTCTGACTATGATTTACGCCACCGTGCCATGAGCATGCTAGCCCCAGTGTTCAGCCTCAATCACAAAATAACACCTCAGAGCTTATACAGGTGTGGGCGTTCCCAAGCCGTCCCATGAGGTAACTCCACTTCATAATCAATTTACATACTGATATCACCTGACTTTTAGTATGGTAGTGTTCACCCTAATTCAAAGTTGTTCTTAACCTTCTGCTGACTGTGTCTCGTCTCAGTGACACGGAGGACCACAAACCCCTGAAAGGCAGCCGGACCCCTTCCAATGGCACGGTGAAGAAAGATGACAGCGATGACAGCCTGGTGGACTACGGTGAGGGAGGCGNTGGACTTTCATTTTCCTCTGAGTGGAAGCTTTTCCATCTTCACTCCATTTTCAAACAACTTGAGGCAAGCAGGACTTTTCCTGAACCACCCCGTCTGTGCTCTGTGTATAACAAACCTAACCAGAGCTCACTGTGATGTAATCTGACAAATTTGCTTTTTAACTGGCCTCTGATATTTATTTCTCTGATATTATGTTCAGAAGCTCCCTAATTCAACATCCTGCTAAAATTAGGAATGAGATTGGACGTAATTGGGCTGATTTATGTGTTGTACTGCATTTTGGTAATCCAGTTTTTTTGGTAAACCAAATTACTTGCAGAATAAGAGCAGCAGACACTCCCCAGTTTTACACTGCAAAAAACATAAATGAAGACATCTTTAGTCTAAATTTGCTTCAAACAATCAACATTATCTGCTACTAGAATAAGACAGATTCACAATATACAATGGCCTAAAGCAAGTAAAATGTATAAAGGTGGTGTAAATGAGAAGAATTTGATATATCAACCACATTAAGATTATTGCATTTTTGCAAAAATGTTGTTAAATTTCACATTCTCGTGCTTTGTGTGTTGGAGACATGCACACCCACTCTGCATTGTCTAAATGTCATTCCACCAAACAAGATGATTTATTTCAGTTCACTCATAATTAGAAACTGAATGTTTTATGTCTTAGCTATATATATCATATATAGTTCTCATATGTTCTTTATATTTGTGGGAAATTTTGGAATAGGTCCTTGGAGAGGTAAGAGAGAAACTGCAAGTCTTGCACGCCAAAACTCCCTTGATTTGTGTTATACAAAAAAGAAGCAAATCCATTGTAACAAAACGTGCTACCTGCTAACTGCATCTAATTCTCCTCAGTTTAAACCCCCAGTCTTCTTTTTGATTTTGCACATATAATAATGTATGTCTACCTTTTTATATGTCTTGCGTTTTCTTTCTTTTTTTTCATGATAATTTTCAAATAATGATTTTACTAGTTTTCAAAGATCTAGTTTTCAGCAATGTCTTTTTGCATTTTGAAGTCCCCAAACCCTGAGTGCACGACTATCCTACTGGGGAAATAAGCATATGAATAGTGAACCTATACATGCATTTAACTGCATGTCCCTTCTAACAGCAAAATGCACTGACATACCAAAAGGCTTGGGATGGCAGTATGTAAATTGATTATGAAGTGGTATTATCTCAGGGTGCGGCTTGGGGACGGCCACACCTTTGTAAGTTGTGAGGTGTCATTTTGTAAGTGAGGTTGAACACTAGCCAGCGTGCTCCCGGCAGGGTGACATGGATTATCAGAGTTTGAACAATTCATAATAGTGGGTGCCAGATGGATGGAACTTTCCATTTCCAAAGCTGTGTGGACATTTAACATTCCTTGATCCACAGTGTCAGATGTGTACAATGAATACATCACAGAAAGCATTAACACCCACAGTGGACAGCGCAGTGGCTGCTCATGGCAGCTTAATGATCGTGAGCACTGGTGTCTGGCTAGAACAGACAGTCAATAGACTCATTCAATGCAGGAGGCCCCACACATGTATTCCGCAGGTCAGTGTAGCGTTCTGTAGCTTGCATGTGATATGGGAGTAGAACACCCACCAAAGTGCCTCTGTTAACACCACATCACAGGACACAGTGCCTCGCCTGGCTTGTGTCACCAGTAGTAAGTCATGGTACCACTTGTTTCGGGCTGATGGTAGGGTTTGTGTGTGGCACAGACCACATGAAGCCATGGACCGCAGCTGGCACTCCGCAGGCTGGTGTTGGTCCCATACTGGTGTAAGGTTCTCATGGTAGTGGCAGGGTTCACTGGTCCACCTAAACATGTCAGTGACCGGTGCCCGCTACATTTCACTGCTTGGTGACCAGCCTTTTGTGGACTTAATAGACCTCCACAATCATGGGATATTGCCGTTGAACTATGCACCGTGCCATTCTGCTCAAGCTGTCCATAATTGGTTTGAGGAGCATTCTGGAGTTTCCATGAATGGTGTGGCCTGTATGTTCGCCCAACATGAACCCAATCAAAGCATTCCACCATCATGTCTCGTTCTGACTATGATTTACGCCACCGTGCCATGAGCATGCTAGCCAGTGTTCAGCCTCAATCACAAAATAACACCTCAGAGCTTATACAGGTGTGGGCGTTCCCAAGCCGTCCCATGAGGTAACTCCACTTCATAATCAATTTACATACTGATATCACCTGACTTTTAGTATGGTAGTGTTCACCCTAATTCAAAGTTTTTTTTTTTTTTTTTTTTTTTTTTTTTTTTTTTTTTTTTTTTGAGGACCACAAACCCCTGAAAGGCAGCCGGACCCCATCCAATGGCACGGTGAAGAAAGATGACAGCGATGACAGCCTGGTGGACTACGGTGAGGGAGGCGACGGCCAATTCAATGAGGATGGCTCCTTCATCGGCCAGTACAGTGGCAAGAAGGAGAAGGACACAGCAGAGGGCAACGAAAGCTCAGAGGCTCCGTCTCCCGTCAATGCCATGAACTCCTTTGTGTAATGGGCCCCCGTAATCTTTGACCCCTGCCGACACCCGCCCCCAATCTCTTCACACTTCTTTCATCTGGAGAGCAGACTGTCCCTACTTCACTGTGACCCTCCTGACATCACATGGCCGCAACAAACAAGCAAAATCGACAAAAGCAACCCACTCATAAGCATATGAGACTGCAAGAGCGAGAGAGAAAGAGAGAGAGAGAGGTAGGGAGGGAGGGAAAGCAATACACACAGGAGGAATGTACCGAAACTAGCAGACTAGCCCTGGTCTCCTCGGCTAGAGCGAATGCAGGAGAACCTTAATGTGATAACTGCTGTATTATCTTTTTGCAAACGTATATATGGAATATATAGAAATTATATACACATATATGAGAATTCTATTTTCTGAGTCTGTTTGCAGTCAGTAGGCATTGAATCCCATCATCTCGCCCCTTCCCACCACCCCTCCACCCGTGCTATGGACTCACTGCATGGACTCAATGCTACCACACACCCCACTTGCTCCGTGAATCAGTGGATCGGCGTGAGCTAGCGTTCGAGAAGCTTTGGACCAATGTCTGGTGGATGCTCACGCTTTGCATCACAGCTGCCTTCTTCAGGTCCCCTTGTCAAAAAGTGTTGAAACCGGTATTAATCACGCTAAAAGGCATCAATGTCTTTGTGGACATTGTTGTGGAACATGTGACTCTGTGTTAAATCTGTTCTTTTTTGACGTCTTTTGTGCCAGGCAAGAGCTGCAGCAAAAGATTATGGACTAGATAGCAGGGAAGTGGGCTAGAAAACTCTCGAAACACATACAAACATGCATTCAGTGCTCAAACTGTCCCGAATTCTCTCACACCATAGCTACATCTGTTTGTTTTTTTTAGTTCTCTTGAGGTTCTTTTCGTTGCCATTTTGTAAATTTTGCATCGATTGGCATTGGATAACGCTCTCTTTTTTGCTGTTGCACTACTGACGGAGAAACTTCAAGGATGGTTGCATCTCAGCCGTTACTGTCACTGCAGGCACTCAACATTATGGAATAAAACCCCCATTGGTCCATAACACAGCCACTGAGTGGCTGCTGGTTATATGGCATACTGTACTGGTCAGTGGGTGTAAAGCTGGGTGCTCTAAGTCGTCTTAAGCACGGTTCCTCAGTGCCTTGATAGAAGACAGGTGTTCTGTGGTCATACGCCAACCTCTATACCCTCCTCAGCCCGTCCATCCATTCAAAGTGCTAGGTTTCCTCACAGCCTTGCAGTCAACTTTGGGGTTGAGAGGGGAGGAGGAGCTTTCAGAGCCCAGCATGGACTAAGCACCCAATCACCAGATTCGCACAACTGCTATACAAGATGATGTCATCCATCTTCTGTCAACGGGTGCACTTTAGCATCCGCCTGGCACATGTGCTAGTTGCACCGTAAGGACGTGGTTTACGCTCCATTTATAATTCGCTGTATGCTGATTTCGGTAGCTGGAAATACGGGCTCAGTTGGCAAAGTTGCATCTTATTGTAACAAACAGCATTTCTGGAAAAGAAATGTGCTTTCGGAGCCCACAAATGACCACTCTTCCTACAGCTACAATTTCTAGAGATATTTTTTAGTTATTAATTGGCTATGGAATTTGTGTAACCAGCACAGGTAAATTTACCAGCACAGGTAAATGAGCCACAGCTTTTTTAAATAGGAACAAGGGAGAAGAAACACATGTAAATGGACTGACAGCCGCATGTATGCTGACTCTTGCATACATTTTTGTGTAGTCAAGTGAAATTATCCCAAAACTAGTCAAACTGGTCAATAGTCAATAAAGATTCTCTCAATGTATGATTGTTGTAATCTTATTATAAGATTATTTTTTAACTTCTTCTAGATGTTACTTGTTTTAGGTGATATTAGTAAGTCACTTATCTTACTGTATTGACAGATAATTCTGGTCATTTCAGGCAGAATTCCAAAAAAAAAGCAAAATTATCAGCCAATATAGTGAGATTATTTGAGATAAACCTTCCTGTTTCTCAGTTCCATCTGTCAGTCCCACCTCCAATCATCTACAGTTAGGGTCTGGAGTTCTCTCCATTCCTTCAGTCATACAGTCTGCCCTTATAATACCACCATATGTTGAAGGCATGGTCCAAACTCACAATTTGTCATGAGTGGATTTAGAAAGTATCGTTCTTTGCCAGAGTTTGCCATGACTCCCTGCATGGTGCTCGTCATGCTGTCATGCAACTTCATCGACTGAACTGGAGTTTGCAGTCAGCCAAGTCAGCATACGTTTGTGTGTCACATATACAATTGAAACCACACCCATGCAGCATAGTTGGAACGTGAGCCAGGCAGATACTGGAGTGCACCAGTTGAATCATCTCACACCACAGGGAGGGGCTGTGCATTATCCGGAGAAGCAGCTAAAACTACTGCCAATCTACTCTCGCGGGTAAACTGCCATTGTTACTGACCAGAAGCAAGTGGTCCTTCACACTGGGGACAAATGGGGGATGTTATAATAAATAAGGAATGTGGAGCTTGCAGTAATCTGATGTTAGTAATCTCAGTGTATGTGAGAATGAGTAGGAAGAAAAAAACAAACACCCTTTTCACACATAACCATGTTTTTTACTGCATGTTAATGAGTATTGCAAGCTGTCGAGTCGTAGTGCAATGGAAAGCACACAAAACACACACAGTGCGCAGTGCTGCTGTCATCGAGCGTGGTTGGAACATGTGTGCATGAGTGAGTGTGTTTGCGTGTGCATTTATGAACATGCATGTACTGATGTGCATGTTTCTGTAAGCAGGTGTGCGTGTGTATGAAGAGTCGGTGTATGGTTTACAGACCTCAATTCCAGAGAAGTTGAGGCAGCATGCAAATCAGTACCGAAAGCGGTGATTTGTACATCCACTTTCACTTATTTCTGTAAATGTACACTCATTTTATAAATGATGCCTGCATGTTCTGAAAGTTGAGACAACTGTGATTTAAGGCTGGGTACATCGTGAAAATCTTATACGGGTGACTCAATCATGCTACTATGCACAATAGAAGTCGGACTCAAGCTCATCTGGCAAAGATAAATGTTGGAAACATGTATAGTGTATAAAATAATGGATGCCATATTCCAAAGACAAAGAGCCAACCCTAAAGTTCATATGCCTGTGCCTATTATAGTATGGTAGTGTATTCATGCCCATGGCATCGACAACTTGCCTATTTGCCAATACACCATTAAAACTGAAAGATTGCAGACTGCAGAGCAACAAATGCTGCCATGTAGATACATCTATTTCAGCATAATAATACAATGCCACATTCTGCACGACTGGAGTGTAGCACAGACCCATTGGTCTCCCATTAAAAATGTAGGGAGCAAATGGCAAAAAATATGCTTTTAAAATGACTGATTGACATCATGAATCTTTTGAATGATTATTAAGCATTGTTAAATGGAAAGGTGATGCAAAACAGTGGAAAACATGCTCCTTTTCCAGCTTTTTTGGAACGTTGGAATAGTTCTTGGACTTTACGAATCATTGCTTTCTGTTTTTATTAGCCTTTCACATACTGTTCCAACTTTTTGGGAACTGAGGTTTGTGCACAGTGTATATGTGTGTGTGTGTGTATGTGTGTGTGTGTGTGTGTGTGAGTGCATGGTAGCAGAGTGCTTGGGCTTGTTTGTCTTTTATGGCAAGGCCCTAAAGTTCATGATATAGCTTGTCATAACTTGCATCAAGTTTTTTAGTTTGGAATCGTCTGCTTTTAAATGTGTAGATATTGCTTTGCTTTGTAAATATAAACACTACACCAGTTCCAGACACATGGGATTTGATGATGCTCTTAAGTGCTGATATAGGGCCAGTGTCCCCGGCCCAGCTTTTTTTTCTCAGCTATTGGAAAATACAGCAAAACTTGGTTATCTTGGATCAGCATACCAGTGTGACTTCCACCTGCACAGTAGCGTGTAGTAGGTGGCTGCTGGTTAGTGGAATGTGTTGTGTCTGACACTTTGCAAAGTGGCACTCCTTCTTTTGCTGTGAACGTTATTTTAGGTTTATCGGGACAGATGCCCTCTTGGCCCAGTCTTTCCTCGGACCAGCTAGGTGGTAAAGGCTGAGTCGGATGATCATCTGACCTCAGTCTGTCTCTGGCAGTTCACACACTTTTTCCAGTTGTTGGAAAAAAATAAGTAAAAAACAAAACAATGCTGCAAGCATTGCAGTTCCTGAAAAACTATGGCTTCACCGGTGTGTGTGCAGGTACCCTGGGCCACATGTTATTTGTGACTGATGATGAGATATGGTAGAATATGATATTTAACATTCTGGTCAATGTTGAAGCGCTGTGGAAAAAAGCATGAAAGGCTGTAAAATGGTTTACTCTCTATAATTGCTGAATATTTTGTATTTTAACTGAAGAAAAAAAACAAAATAAATGTTGGTTTCAGGATTTCACAACCAAATCTTTGTTATTCATTTCATTCTGTTTTGCTCTTTTCACTTATGCCAATCATCGGTAAAGTTGACAAATGGAAACAAATGGTTACAGAATACATAGGTATAAGAACATTTTGGATCCAGACCCCTAATAGCATTGCAGCAGTTCACCCAAAATATCTCTAAAGGTGTCCATTAGATAACCAATTAGATATATAAGCAAATGTTTTCATATGAAAGCTATGCATAATGCAGCATATCATATGTAACATTTATTTGGTTTTTGGTTTTAAACTAATAACACAAAAATGCAATGCAAATGCAAAAACAGTGAATGAACAGTCAGAAACACTGCTATAGTACAATATGTTACAGTCAGCTCCACAATTTTTGCCACTGTTACCAAGATGGGTGTAAATGGGTATATAGATTTTATGTTAAGGCCAGGCTTGTTCCAAGGTTGCGACATAAAGTAAGAGAGAACCATTCCACATTTAGTAATTTAAAAATCACTCTTTATTTTTTAATTAGAAATAATATAAAGAATCACAAAGGTGTAAGCTGTAAATCTAATACAGTCCACCTGTTTTGGTAATCTGGGAACCCTGTTCAAAAAGAGAAAAAGAGAGAGATAAAAGTGTGAGTCACTGTTTGCAAAGACAGGAGTAAGCTGAGAGAAAGAGAGAGAGAGAGAGAGCGCTACTACAGGGAGAGCTTAAATACCCCAACATAGCCCTGCTCCCCAGTGGTCAAACATTTCAGGGCCATTCATCCAACTCCAAGAGGCTTCCCCAAAAAGAGTTCATCCAGGAATGGTCATTGTGGTTACTTAGCTGAATCTCACATTGAAAATAAACCATATGGACAAACGTTTTGGGACATGCCTCTTAATCACTGAATGTAGGTGTTTCTTTCAGTGCCGTTGCTACAGATCTATAAAGTCAATTCCCTAGTCATACAGTCTGCATTTAAACACATTTGTGAAAGAATGGGTTGTTCTAAAGACCTCACTGAATTTGAGTGTGGTACTGTAATTGGCTGCTATCATTGCAACAAGTCAGTTTGTGAAATTTCTTCCCTCCTAGATAGGGAGGGAAAAGTGGAAGCATTTGTGGAAGTGGCTCATAAAGACTTGTGGAAGTGGCTCAAAGTTACATTACATTACCAAGCACAATGCCAAGCGACAGCTGGAGTGTTGTAAAGTGTCACCAGTGGACTCTGAAGCAGTGGAAATGCTGTCAGTCTGATGGACAAATCTGGGTTTGGCAAATGCCAGGAGAACTTTACCTGCATGCCTGCACTGTGCCAACTGTAAAGTTTGGTGGAGGAGGGAGAGAGCTACGGGGTTGTTTTTAGGGGTTGGCTGAGGCCGCTTAGTTCAAGGGAAGGGAAATCTTAAAGAATCTTGACTCCACAGAGCCCTGGCATTAAACCCATCAAACACCCTTGGGATGAACTGGAATGGGGATACCCTGGAATTTTGATCATTCTTCGGATGTGCACTGGTACCTGAGTACTTGATGTGAGAATTCAAATAATGAAACTACTATTCAGGTACTCATTCTGTTTACTCACAGAAAGCCTAAGTAAGAAAGCCTGCTGTGTTCCCTCTTTCAATAAGACTTCGCATTTCGGTTTTGTTTGTAATCTTCTGCTTCCTACTCATTTTTCTGTGCTACTAATTTATTTAGCATCCATATCTATCACCTAAAAGAGTATGCCTTCAGCCCTATAATCCTATAACTCTATAAACTTGCTCAAATATCAAAATTAGCCAAAATGCACAACCCTATAGGTGTCTAAATGCTGCTAATGCTCTCCCACTGCAACCCTTAAAGACGTGTACCTCTTTAATCATCCTCCTCACGGTGTGCAGCAGATACTTGCATCCTTTTCCAGGTGGGTTCACTACACCTCCAATTGTCTTTATTAATTACCTGTAGAAATGATGTCCTGTTGAGTGATAAATGGCAAGCTTGCCCTTATCACAGGTCTTGCCCTTATCACAGATCCTAAGGATGTACATGGCCAAAATGCTAGTGCATCAGCATATCTACACAGTAGTTTACAGCCACATGTAATACAAATTAAACCTGACAAATAGACACGCTTATGCATGTGTGCACCCCACCCCGCCCCAACTGCCTTTACCCACAGTTCTGTTTGGCTGACCACCCATCTCCCTCTCAGCCTCTTTATCTGTTTGACAGCGATTTAGAGGATTAGTATTTATTCTGATTATTAAGGCCTGGCAGCCGCCCATTGTGTTCTTCACTGGGCACAGCATAAAACCCTATTTCTGATTATCAGCTGTGCGTCACTTGAAATGTAAACTTTGTTGATGATATCCTGCTTTGATTCACATCCTGACTGGATGCTAATGGGCGTGATGGAAAACTGGGATAGACTGATTAATAAACCCTGTCCTCTGTCTCTGGCTGCTCCTGCCACTGCAGATGTTTAATCCTCAATCCTCTGGATTTACACTGGTGTGTGTGTGTGTGTGTGTGTGTGTGTGTGTGTGTGTGTGTGTGTGTGTGTGTTCAATTCCTTGTGTTGCCCAAATGTTCCCAGGATGATGAAAATGATGAGCATTGTGACATGTTGGTAATATCTGACCCTTCCCTTTTTAATCCATATGATTTTATTGGTCATGTTCAGGCACAGCAGAATTTATACTGATTTCCACAAAATAAAATAACTTCGATCTAATTGTGTGTGTTTCACAGTGGTTTTATGTGAAATGGTGTATGGTGGTAATGCGAACCAGGAATCACATAGTCTACAATACAAACATAGGAAACATGTGTGTCCTCTGAGTGTTGTATGTAATACTGATGAAGATAAGATAAATCACTCATCATGAATGTAAAATATTTACTAATGTAAATGTAAATATGTGGTAGGGTGTTCAGGAATTGCGTGTTGATTTTGGGTTTATTTGCAGTATCCATTACAGTTTCATATACTTTCTGTGATGCACTTTTTAAAGGCATTACACCCTTTAAGTGTCTCCTTTTATCACCAATGAGTATTTCACACTCGATCACTGTTTATATCCTAACTATTTAATCATGCAGTAATGCTAAGCAATAAACATTAAAAATCACCTTTGATGTTTTGTTGTTATTATTAGTAGTAGTATCATTTAAATATTTGCACAAATAAATAAACAAACAAACAAATAAATAAATAAATTTCGTGGTGACTCCGGATGTTTTGCTATCCGGCGTCGACCTGAAGAGGATGGGTTCCCCTTTTGAGTCTTGGCTCCTCTCGAGGTTTCTACCTCTCACTCTGAGGAAGCTGCTTTGTGACAACATCTGTTATAAAAGGCGCTATACAGTGATATACAGTACAGAACTATGAAACAGGTTATTTACGTACAATGCCAGAATTAGAGCACAGCTTCCGGATTTACACTGCTTTGTTATTACAGGAATAACTCGTGTGGGATTTCTAATGATACTTCATTTCTGACAAAAGTTCTCTTTGGCTCTCCGCACTAATGTCTACACTTATTCCTCTTTAAAGCTGAGCGATGCTACACTCAGCACTACCCATCACACACTGCCTGTCCAATCGGAGCGCCTCGCTCTCCTCTCTCCACCAATAGGACCCCCAGATCCTTCTTACTCCACCAATAGCAGCGCGCCTTGTCTCGCGGCTCGTTGGCTGAGTGCTTAGGGTCCAGGCGGCGGCCCGAGCAAGTGAGCTGAGGGGGAGAGAGAGAGAGAGAGAGAGAGATAGCGGCGATTAAACTCTCTCTGCAGGTATGTGCTTTTCTGTCACCATTGTGTATGTATGTATGTATATATGTGTGTGTGTGAGAGAGAGAGGGAGAGAGAGGCGACCTTGAAAATTCTGGGTACCGTAAAATATACTTCCACGTTTAAGCGCGTCTGAAAGTCAGAGGTGTGTGAGAGAGTACCGCACTGCAGAACTACGGCGCGCTCCGGTCTGCGTGTGTGTGTGGGTCTGTCAGGATGATGTCAGGCTCTGAGTGACTCTGTCTTTTTTACCATCAGCAGCTGCGATCTGGAAAGCGACACTGTGATGTGAGGGTTTAGGGGCTGATGTAGGATGTCTGGGTATCAGTGGACAGTAGAGTTACAGAGACCCTCTCAGACCGCTAATAAGTGAGGGGGTGAGCAGTGACGCAGTAGTTTGGGCTGACTTGCATCCAGAAAGGTGGGGCTGGCGGAGGATTGTCTTTGCTGCCCTTGAGGTATTACATTTAGCAGATAGTGAATTTACCATTGCAGATCAATGGTATGTATGTAAGATATTAGGGCTGTGACAACTGCGTCGTGACGTCATGGCATTACAACACAAACTGACGGGGCAGATCATACACACTTAAATCAGATGGTTCTTCAAGGATGGCTCTTTAGTGAAGGGAGTGATTCTTTGTAGAACCACGAGTTCAATATACAACCATTCCATGCTTAAATGGTTCTTTGCATGGTGAAACTGTTCTTTGGTTTGACAGAGAATTTGCACTGAAAAAATGGCACATTGGCCAGTAAAATGATCTTATATCTAATTGATATCATATATGTGTTATATTCTGAGAGTGTTGTAAGCTTATAATAAGATTGGCTACCTTACGTATAGAGATCTTTTACTTGTTATAAATGATTCTAGTAAGCCAAGTTATCTCATGATACTTGCAAATGATTTGGCTTGTTTTTAGGAATTATGCTTGGAACAAGATGCTATGTAAAACAAGTAAAAACATCTAGAAATAAGTTAAATAACCATATAATAACTAATAATTAAATATAAGATAACTTTACTTGCCAAGATACCATGTTTTGCAGTGTGCTGTATACAGAAGCTTTCTGACAGTGGTAAATTGCACCAAAAAGGTTTTTTCTGTAATAGACATTTATTCTATATAGCCATATGCGCTCATCATTAGGGACACCTTGCTAGTATTGGGTTGGACCCCCTTTTGCCTTTAGAACTGCCTTAATTCTTTGTGGCACAGATTCAACAAGGTGCTGGAAACATTCCTCAGAGATTTTGCTCCAAGTTGACATTTGCACACCCATGATCTGAATCTACCACACCCCAAAAGTGCTCTAATGGATGGAGATCTGCTAACTGTGGAGTTCATGTGAGTACAGTGAACCCATTGTCATGGCCAAAAAAAAGTTTTGTGACATAGTCGATTATCCCCCCCACCTATCCCCCACACCATTACACCACCACCACCAGCCTAAACCATGGATACAAAGCATGATGCATCCTTGCTTTCATGCTGCTTATGCCAAATTCTGATCCTAACAATCAATCAGAACCTAACAATTAATCAGATCGGATAATGTTTTTCCAATCTTCTGTTGTCTGATTTTCGTGAACTCGTGCAAATTGCAGCCTCTAATTGTTGTTTGAGTTTCTGTTACCTTTCTATCAGCTTGAACCAGTCTGGACACTTTCATCTGACCAACATTTTCGCCCAGAGAACTACTGCTCACTGGATATTTTCTCTTTTGTGGGCCATTCTCTTTAAACCTTAGAGATGATGCTTGAAAATCCATAGCCTGTCCAAAACCAAAAACCATGCCACATTCTAAGTCACTTACATCACTTTTAAATGCATTAAGATGCTCCCATGTGATGGCTGATTACATATATAAAGAACCCCTGAAGAACCATCTTTGTGTAGAGAATGAACACTGTATGAGTTTTGGCATCTAAGAATAGAACTGCGTTGTTTGAATGTCAAACTTTAAATGATTAAATGATCAGCACTAACCAGTACCTCACTCTTGCACTCCTCCTGCCTCCCAGCTCTAGTACTGTAACTAGATTATTATAGTCATTATTTATATTCATTCAAGTTTTACCAAGAACACAGAATCATAAACCCAGTATGCTCAACCAGATTGAGTGTATCATTACATTCCTCTTGGAAATAAATCCTGTGACTTTCAGAATAAAGCTCTCTGCGGATCACAAAACCATCTCCTCCAGAACTTCCACACTTAAATTTTTGACTTGATTTTGGAGTCCTCCACATTTTATACTGATTATTTCCTCATAATCTACCATTCATCCACTATGCCAGTGTTTTCTGTCTGCCCTATAGAGCTACACTGTGATGATAAAGAGGTGTTTATGTATAGCAGTCTGACCTGGAAGCTTATCTGAGAATACAATTTGGTTTTCCCTCCCTCACAGTCAGCTTAAAACAAACAGTGACCTAAATCTGAGCATGCTGGTCAAAAAGGAGACAGCAGCAACAGACCAGGACAGGATTATGGATAAACGTGATCTTGGATCAGCTGACCTTGGCACCACAGCACGAGAGAGATAAACAGACTGATGTGGACGAAGGAATGGATAGAGAAATAAAGCAGGAACAGTATAAGATGACTATTGACAGGCAGGCTGCATGGGCAGCACACAGAATCTCCCCATCCCCCTTCCCACAGTCAGGAGGGTCTGTGTGTCCTTCAAAGTCCATGCAGGAGTGCTGAGGAGGCTGAAAGCAGAGCAGGATGTCTAAAGGGAGGGAGGCTGACTGGGTGTGTTTCTGTTCTGCTCTTCTGATGCAACAAAGCAGCGAAAATTATCTCAGACTGAAATTCACTCAGTAACCCACTCTCTCCACCAGTCCATTTCATGCATGTGTTTCTGCAGAGTCATGCGTTCTCAGGGATGCAAAGAGTGCCAGTGCTGCATTACACTGCAGTGTGTGTATGTGCATGTTGTCTGTACAGCGTTTGAAAGAGTAGCATGTACTAGGGATGTACCAATACCGCTTTTTCCTTTACAATACCCATTTCTGATCCGCAAGCATCTGCTGATAACCAAGTAGCGATACTAATTCTATGCATTCAAAGTACTTCATAAGTGCCTGTGACCCCCTTTACACCTTCTCACTTCATGTGCCTAGTATCTAGATAGTGTCCTGATAATATTTTTGCCACATGCATTTGCACTTCATAATCAAACATCTCTGGTTAGCTGGACTGAAGTCTGATTGTTGTGTGGGATATTCCATATGCAGTATGCTTGTTATGTGACCGATTGGCAATGGTTTATCCCTGCAGCCTCTATCGCCTGCAGTTTGTTCTGCAGAGTAGCATCTGTCCAGATTGCTGTTAAGCATATAGATTTTGTGCAGTTTCCAACCAAAAACTGGGTCTATATGTCCCACAAACTGTACAATTCTACTTTAAAAATATTGTAATTTGAGTGAATTGTTCTACAACAACATTGTAAAATGTTGTTCTATGTCGCAAATCAACATATTGAGCTTCAATAAATGGCATTTACTGGTTGGATAATGGTGGCATGGTGGCACCGTGGGTAGCGCTGTCGCCTCACAGCAAGAAGGTTGTTCGGTCAGGAGCTGTGTCCAGGCACCTTTCTTCGCATGTCCACTTGGGTTTTTTCTGGGTGCTCTGTTCTCTTTCCACAGTCCAAAGACATGCATTCAGGTGAATTGGAGATGCTAAGTTGACCCTAGGTGTGAGTATGTGAGTGAATGTGTGTGTATGTCTGTCTGTCTGCCCTGTGATGGATTGGCAGCCTGTCCAGGGTGTTTCCTGCCTTCCACTCACTGAACACTGGGATAGGCTCCAGCACCCCCTGCGATCCTGTAGGAAGATGAGTGAGTGGTTGGATCACTTTACAATGTTTTAATGGTTTCTGAGCTGCGAAAAGTGGCTGTGATGTACAAAAAAGCTTTTAGTGTGTGCTGAGCTGATACAAGTGGATCAGATGCAGGAATGATCTGTGTTACTGATTTTGCTATGAGCATTATTACTGCTTGTCTCAAGTGTGAAATAATCCCACACTGCCGGTATGTTGTTTGCTTCAGTTTAGGTCCATCTACTGGCGTTCATGCATGTCACTAATGGTGCCGTCTGTTTCCAGTATTGATACAGTATTTAAGTGCCAGTGTCGGGGCGGAGATTAGACTTGTGCAACCTGCATGCTGAACATATAGTAAGATAAGCAGGACTGAAAGAAGATGATTAAGGATTTAATATTGGCAAAAGAAACATCAGTCACCTTCGATGTGTGAATAGCAGAGGTAGCATTAACTAGCATTACAGCCAGGAGAAAAAAAAAAACATGCAAAGTATGGTGCTTGTGCTCTGCTGCGGGTCACCCTGTTAAACTGGAAATAATTTAAGGTGTTGAGGTGGATTTTCCAGGAGTTTTTGGACCACGTCATATGTATTAACATCACACACATAGCCTTAAAAAGGTCCAGCATGATGTTTAAATCTCAAACACAAAATCAACTTTATTATAGCAAAACCCATGTTACAAAATGCTTTTCAGTTACATATTTCCACAAGAGAGATCTTCAAATACTTATAGAGTGCAGCTTGGAATAACAGAGTAAAAAATGAGACTTCTCTTCAATATGAAGAAAACGATGATGCTGACAAGAATTTAACACTGATGGTGAAGATGTGGTAGTGGTTGGAGTGGTGGAACATAATGAATTACCTTGATACTCAGATTGAAATGTATTCAAATGAAATGATGTTTCCCTACAAAGGCTGTTTTCCATTCCATACCATAAAACAGTGGAACAAAAAAGATACTGATGCTTTTTAACTTTGGTCCTGGTGAAGACTTTTGAGAGTGAAGACTTTGGATCCTGGAACAAGTTAAACCTCACCTCTCATTGAAAGCTGAACTATCCAGCCTCACTTAATAATAATATCAGGTCAGACACAGGAACATTATCCATGTCAGTCCAACAGAGTTTTTAAACACCTGAGAAGAGTCCACCAACCAGAACTATTCAGCCAGCAGCGTCCTGTGGCCAGCATCCTGTGACCACTGATGAAGGACTACACGATGACCAACACAAACTCTGCAGCAACAGAGGAGCTATCGTCTCTGACTTTACATTTACTAGGTGGACCAGCAAGGTAATAGTGTTTAATAGAGTGGACATTAAAGACCGTGAGTGGACACAGTGTATTAAAACTCCAGCAGCACTACTGTGTCTGATCCACTCACACCAACACAACACACACTAACACACCACCACCCCATCAGTGTCACTGCAGTGCTGAGAATGATCCACCACCAAAATAAATGATTAAAAAAGTACTTAGAGGAACAGATGGACAACAGTCTGTAATTGTAGAAGAACAAAGTGACCAAAGTGGAGCTGATAAAATGGACAATAAGAGTAGATACACATAGGTATATGTAATGAAGTGGCTGGTCAGTCTGTTCATAAATGCCCAAGTGAAAGGGGTTTCAGCATCTCATGGGTGGAGTTTGACTATATGTAGCATCCATTTTGCTGAGTCAGGCCATGGTAAATGATTCATGTTTCCATCAGACTACAGCTCAGCCTCCTGCAGTGTATGCTGTTCTAAAGGCACACAGCTTTGGGCTGCAGTCTGTATCCACAGAAAACAGCCTTAAATCCCAGAATGGCACAACCCAACATTGAACTGACTGTTTAAATAGCACATTATATACATATATGGGTCCTTGAGTGGAGAGCAGACTGGGTAAAGAGGCTGGGACTGGATGACTCTGTTCATTATCTGAAGATGAATAGGTTTGAGTAGAGAGCAGATATATCAGATTGATGAGATTTTAGAGCAGATTTATGGAGCTCTGCGATAATAGGACGATTTATTATATTAATAGAATCTTGCTGTCTTTATCCTCAGGATCGCTTGATGGGAAGGAGCATTGCCATGGCCACTCCAGTGGTGCTCCTGTCTATCCTCTCCTCTTTGCTGTTATCAGCTGGTGGGTGATACTCACTGTGTGTGTTGTGGGGATGTTCCGATGTTCACTTGTAATTCAGTGCCTGGTTAACGCCTAATCTGTAACATTACAGTTTCTGTTTCCTTTCTCCTGTAGATGCAATCAAACCCAGGTTCTTTGAGCCCAGAATCTTTGACAGTAAGTAACATGAGTTTCTGTTTCCGGTTTAAACTGTAGTAGTAGACGTTATTAGGAGGTCTACCTGAGTTTATCTACATTTCTACTCTAGTATGGGATCTTGACAATAAGATGCCGTTTTTTGTGTCTCAGAGGAGGCCACAGGTTTTGGGCCAATATTCGAGGAGGAGCCCCTAGACACAGTGTATGCCGAGGATTCACCTGAAGCCAAAATCTCCATGAACTGCAGAGTTCGCGCCAATCCACCAGCCACTATCAAGTAACCGATTCAGCTGCCTCTGCTCTATGTCTCTGTTCCAAAGCACCCTGTTCACCCTGAGATCAGCATGGAAAACTGCATTAATATTATTGTCTTTTCACTTGGCTGTATTGTCTAAACAAAACATCTTTACAGCTGCATGTGAAACATACAGAGAATACACATCAGCAGTAAAAAGTGTTTTGACGGTGCATGTTGTGTGTCATTCAACCTGAGGGCTTTGACCTCCATGGTATTCCCATAAGACTAGTAGAGATATACAAAGAACTTCTTATAAACCTGAAGATTCTTCTGCACTATGTGGAGAAGAAGAGATGCTAAGTGCTAAGGAACTTCTGTTGCTACTTGTATGTATGTTTTAAGCAGGGTTCTGTCTGCAGGTGGTGGCATAACAACTGGGAGATTAAACTGATGGAGCAGCCGGACGAGCATTACAGTTTGGTGGGTGGAAACCTGGTCATCACAAACCCAGAAAAGAGCAAGCATGCTGGGAAATATGTGTGTGTAGCCAAGAATGTTTATGGCACTACCATCAGCAAAGAGGCTACTGTCAAGTTTGGGTGTAAGTGGATATCTGTTTATTGTTCTGCTGGTGTACGTGTGTTTGTTGTTTGTAGGAGTGGAATTAGTTGGAAGTCAGTAGAATCTATAGAGTTGCAGAGGCAAGTACTTCCAGTTAATCTTGTTGCTATTACATTGTAAATCTGATGACTGCACCATTGTTGCTGTATTTCTATTCAGTATATTTTGTTTGATTTCTTATCATCTCAGATCTGGATCAGTTTCCTACTGATGAGAGAGAGGCTGTGTATGTTAAAGAAGGACAGGGGGCCGTCCTTCTGTGTGCCCCGCCCTCTCGCTTTCCAAGTAAGAGCATTATGACGGCCTTTACTATAAACATACTGCACTGCGTTTATTTTAATATTTAATGCTTGTTTAGTCATGTTTTAATTGTGATGCGGAATGAATTTAAATATGACAGGACCAGTATTAAGTGACTGCTGTTTCATGTTTGTAATAATGTTTTTGTTTATAAGCTTTGTGCTTAATTCAGAATGAACAGAGCAACCATTTTAATTTCTCTTCCTTTGTACAGTCCACTGATTCTCTTAAAATCCATGCTGGTTGACATGATTCTAGCATTTCTTTCTCTCCTCTCCTCTTTTGTTCCCTCTCTCGTTCCTAGTTGAGGTGATGTACCGGTGGATCTATAATGATTTCCCCAATTTTATAATCCCTGACCAGAGACGCTTTGTGTCTCAGACCACTGGGAACCTCTACATTGCTAAAGTAGAGGCTTCTGATGTCGGCAACTACTCCTGCTTCGTGTCCAGCCCCACCATTGGCAAGAGTGTCTTCAGCACCCCAATCCCCCTGGTGCCACAGATAGAGAGTGAGTGTGTGTCTGTACACAATAACAGCACTAATACAATTTGAATTAATACAGAACGCCTCGAATGTAAATGTTAATAAATATATTTGACAATTAATCTGTTTTGCAGATTGAGTAATTTTATATTAGATTTATGTTGTGCTTACAGACTGTTTCCATTTGCAACAGTGCATACATTACTATGAGGCTTTTTAGAGACATAATTAACGCTGGTTTAACCCTTTCAACTACGCCTCCTTTCAGAGGAAGTGAAACGATATCCTGCAGACATTCGGGTCAGATTTCCGAAGACGTACGCTTTGGTGGGGCAAAACGTGACACTGGAGTGCTTTGCCCTGGGAAAGTAAGCTATTAACTAGAGGTGATATGACAAAAATATAATATCAAGATATTTAAAGACTTTTTTTTTTCACAATACATTAAAAATATACAATATTAAGTTTTTTGTAGTTCTTTGTAATGCCACATTTAAAAATGTTTTGACTATAAATACACTATGAATACAATGTTTCACACACTGCGCTGCAGAAGTTCCAAATAAATGGCACTAATTTTGCTCTTTCCCTTTTAATTAAACATGCAGTTGTTCTTTAATTACTGGCTTAGAAAAGCACATTGTGAAGTAATGTGATGTAATTTATCAACTGTTAATAATTACTGTCATATTGACCACCCCTACTATTAACATCAGATATAGTACATACACTTTATGGATGTGAAAAGGAATTTACACATCTAGGCAAAGTGCACTGTAAAAAACATCTTTCCTCCCTGCTCATAATGAGAACAGAGGCTTCTTTGTCAGGACAAAATTTTGCTACTAGTCACAAACCCTGACAATTTTTATTCTGCAGTTTTGGTGCTGATTTGGTATATCTGTGTGCCACTCAGTCCTCTCCCACACATCCGCTGGAGGAAACTGGATGCCGATCTGCCGCCCAACTATGAAGTGAGCATGAATGGAGCTCTGCTGCACCTCATCAACGTGCAGTACGAGGATGAGGGTAGCTACGAGTGTGAGGCCCTCAACGTTAGAGGCATGGACTGGTACCGCCAGTGGCTCTATGTAGAGGGTAAATTCCACATTACACTTCCGGTGGCATCGTCATCAGCTTGCAATGCATTTGTAAAGCCTCTGAAGCCTTTGCCATAGCTGCTAATAATAAAACCACAGTGTAAAGCAACATATTGCCAATGTCAAAAAATACCTCAAGTATTTCTCTCCAGATTGATTCCAAAACTTACTTGAAATAAAGTGATTGTTTTTACTAAGATAGTATAAAAGAGCTTTTGCCTTTGAATACTTAAAATGTAAAAGTTTTGTGTACAAAATTCTTTTACAGAAATAAACTCAGTATTAATGGCATGGTATTGATGGCAGTTGAAAAACACTGCCAAGATAACCTGGACTGTGACCAGCCAAAACAATCAGTTCAAACCATTTGTTTTTTGGTTTTGAGCTATTTGTTTTATATAGGACTTTAGCTGTGTTTGTNTTTTATATTAGATTTATGTTGTGCTTACAGACTGTTTCCATTTGCAACAGTGCATACATTACTATGAGGCTTTTTAGAGACATAATTAACGCTGGTTTAACCCTTTCAACTACGCCTCCTTTCAGAGGAAGTGAAACGATATCCTGCAGACATTCGGGTCAGATTTCCAAAGACGTACGCTTTGGTGGGGCAAAACGTGACACTGGAGTGCTTTGCCCTGGGAAAGTAAGCTATTAACTAGAGGTGATATGACAAAAATATAATATCAAGATATTTAAAGACTTTTTCTTCACAATACATTAAAAATATACAATATTAAGTTTTTTGTAGTTCTTTGTAATGCCACATTTAAAAATGTTTTGACTATAAATACACTATGAATACAATGTTTCACACACTGCGCTGCAGAAGTTCCAAATAAATGGCACTAATTTTGCTCTTTCCCTTTTAATTAAACATGCAGTTGTTCTTTAATTACTGGCTTAGAAAAGCACATTGTGAAGTAATGTGATGTAATTTATCAACTGTTAATAATTACTGTCATATTGACCACCCCTACTATTAACATCAGATATAGTACATACACTTTATGGATGTGAAAAGGAATTTACACATCTAGGCAAAGTGCACTGTAAAAAACATCTTTCCTCCCTGCTCATAATGAGAACAGAGGCTTCTTTGTCGGGACAAAATTTTGCTACTAGTCACAAACCCTGACAATTTTTATTCTGCAGTTTTGGTGCTGATTTGGTATATCTGTGTGCCACTCAGTCCTCTCCCACACATCCGCTGGAGGAAACTGGATGCCGATCTGCCGCCCAACTATGAAGTGAGCATGAATGGAGCTCTGCTGCACCTCATCAACGTGCAGTACGAGGATGAGGGTAGCTACGAGTGTGAGGCCCTCAACGTTAGAGGCATGGACTGGTACCGCCAGTGGCTCTATGTAGAGGGTAAATTCCACATTACACTTCCTGTGGCATCGTCATCAGCTTGCAATGCATTTGTAAAGCCTCTGAAGCCTTTGCCATAGCTGCTAATAATAAAACCACAGTGTAAAGCAACATATTGCCAATGTCAAAAAATACCTCAAGTATTTCTCTCCAGATTGATTCCAAAACTTACTTGAAATAAAGTGATTGTTTTTACTAAGATAGTATAAAAGAGCTTTTGCCTTTGAATACTTAAAATGTAAAAGTTTTGTGTACAAAATTCTTTTACAGAAATAAACTCAGTATTAATGGCATGGTATTGATGGCAGTTGAAAAACACTGCCAAGATAACCTGGACTGTGACCAGCCAAAACAATCAGTTCAAACCATTTGTTTTTTGGTTTTGAGCTATTTGTTTTATATAGGACTTTAGCTGTGTTTGTACACTATTGTACACCTGAAATCTTTCTCTTAAATGACAAGAAAATATACACTGTTAAACATTCTCAAACATTCTCAAAGTCTATGAAACCCACCTGTGTCAATGATGCTGCTGGCAGGTTTGTGGACCCATTTGTTATTCTCTGCTTTTCAATATGGAATCCCTGACTAGGTGCTCCAGAGTGGGCTGAGCATATTAACGACACTGAGAAGGATGTTGGCAGTGAGCTTACTCTATCATGCACTGCTGTGGGAAAGCCACTACCATGGATACGCTGGTTGAAGGATGGCTACTCTGTAAGTTCCCCTCCTGTTCCATTGTGAAAGATGAAAGCAGTTAATTGGAGTAAACCAGTGGTTACTGTAATGTATCCATCACAAACTTTGATGCTACTTTCCAGTACGGCAAAGGAGAGCTGAAGTTCTCCAGTCTCACGTTTGAAGATTCGGGCATGTATCAGTGCATTGCTGAGAACACCTGGGGAACCATATATGCCAATGCAGAGCTACGGGTGGTCTGTGAGTACCCCTTTTCAGTGTTTCCTTAATCAGCATGCAAAAGAAGGCAAATGAGGGAACAGTAGACTGTTGCCATTATGTGAAAATCTCTGCATATCTCTGCATATAATACATACATGTTCTTTTCCATCATGTATGATCTTGAAATACATTACACTTGTTATTTGCAATAAATCCTAATATTAACACTTTTAAATTGTGTTTCAATGCACTCTGTGTAGCTTGCGCACCCACATTCATATACAACCCAGTGAAGAAGACTCTGCTGGGTGCTGAAAATGGCCGTGTGGTTATTGAGTGTAAACCGAGAGCGGCTCCAAAGCCCAGGTTTATCTGGAAACGCGGCTCTGAACTTCTCTCCAACTCCTCCCGGTCTGTAAACTTCATTACTAAACAATGCTCTTAGCACCTCTAATGCTCTTAGTTCTAGTTTGTAAAAGAAGGTTACTTATCTTTGTTGATTTGTTTGGAACATAAATGCAGTAGAGTATAGTAAAGTACAGTACTATGCAAAAGTTAAAGACCACCCTTCATTTATTCACCTTACGGTCAGAACAACCATTAAGTACAAGTCATACATGTTTCAGCATCAGGAAGACTCAGATCCCATTTAGATAATCCCATTTAGTAATGTTGGTGTATAGGCTCTGGTCTGGCCAGAATGGAGGTTGATGTTCTCCTTTCTCTCAAAGAAGAAAGCTGAAGATTACTTTATCAGATGGTGGCAATTTTGGTGGCCTAGCAGTCTTGCATGATTGTTAAGAGTCTCATTTTCTCTACATCTTTTATTAATTTTTGAACTATTTTCTGTTGACTTTCTGCTTCATTGTGTTAGATTATCTAGTAACTAATCTCTTTAGAAATAGCTTGTTAATAGTTAATGGCTGTTTTGTTTGGAAATGAAATAAATGAGGGATAGTCTCTGACTGTGTTGTCTATTGAGATAAAAGCTTTTAACATATATTCAAATTAAATAATACATGATAATAATTATTTAAACATATACAAATTAAATACGTTATTACTTCTGATACTAAAACATGGTCACCTAACCTGTCCTTGTCCTATCTGATGTGTGTCATTAGTATGTTTATCTGGGATGATGGGAGTCTTGAGATTCTGAATTCGACCAAGAGTGATGAGGGCTTGTATACATGTTATGCTGAGAATGACCGCGGCAAGGCCAACAGCACAGGCACCCTCAGCATCACCCGTAAGTGAGAGTGTTCTTAAACTGCTGCCATCTGACACTTCCTTTGATTAAGAAGGACATGCAGGCGTTTAATGCAGTTTTTACTGTATTATAAAAGCTAAAAGTTGTAATAAAGGTTATACACCTTCAATATTGCACTCATGAGTATCAATAAGTAATCTAATGTCTGTTTACTTTGACTTTACATGTGTGTCTCAGAGGCTACTAAGATCACAATAGCCCCATCGGATGTGGAGGTAGCAGTGGGTGAGAATACTGTCCTTCAGTGCTCTGCCTCATACGACTCCAGCCTAGACATCACCTTCATCTGGTCAGTGGATTCCTACATCATCGACTTTGCCACCGACTTTGAGCACTATGAGCAGATGATGGTAAGATTGACTGAAAATGTGAGCCCCCTAATTCATGTTTACACTGCTTACACCATGAAAAAATATTATTTCTTAATAGACAGAGTTGTGTGTAAGGTTGTTTGTTTATTAAGATTTATATACTAATTGAGAGCAAGATGCAGTAAGACATAGTTCAGGTAAAACCAATTTCACTAACAAATATGAATATTGGGTCTCAGTACAGGGTGAGATAGTAATACAACGTTCATTAGCTCTAGTTAGAGCTTGGAATAGTGGTCTGAACCCAACAGGACCCCTCTGCTTTATTCTGCTAGGTCAAAAGTAAAACTAGGGGATGTTGAATGATTTGTGGTAAATATTAACTTCTATTTCTTCTGATTATTAAAGTGCAGTTATGTTCTGTAAAGGTCAATGCCTGTTTTTGGCCAGTAATAGCAGAATATCCACTTTTTTCAGGCTTGAGGCTTGAATGCTGAATGGAAAGTGCCAGACAGCCAGTTAGTCGTTTTCTGTCTTGTCACATTCATAACGCATGGCTGTTTTCTTGCTTCTGATTTGTTGAAGTCACCTACAGGTAGTTTACAAGCCCCATGTTATTATTTTTCAAACTGTGACTTATAAAGAGGTTAGTCTTTCAGGCCTAATCATCGCAATATGGAAAGCTTATCCAGACAAAAAACTTTGGAATGTAGTCTGAAAGCATTACTTTACATTTCTTAAATTGGAATTTAAATTTTATGTCATATTATTTTTTTATTTGATTTATCTGTGATCTAATAGCTGTTTTTCTATCACTACATGGTCATTTAGCCAGTGCAGTCATAAGATAATATTACATTTTATTCTGCACTTTGGTAATGAGCTGGTTTGGGGTACGACTTTGTTTAGTTTCATTATGTGAGTCAGGTCGGGTTAAAAAAAAACTCTGATTAGGGATGCACAGTAGAACTTCTGTCTCTTACTACAATGTTGGGTTCAATGTTGCTGATATCTTTTAAATGTACATTTATGACATTTAGCTGCCAGAACGGGTGCCAGAACAGGTGCCAGCTTGTCCTGCATGCTGTTTTCCATACTGACTTATGTAGACCAGTCTTTAACTACAAGAGTTTGCCAAAGTAGCTTTAATGTGAACACAATATGTAGCAATATCATCACTATATGTTATTTGTAGTGTTTTAATGATATTATGCAGCCCTTGCTGTACTTATAGCATTTAGCACAGATGGTAATTCAGAACTGTGTTTTTGCTCAGGGTCGGGAGAACAGCGGAGACCTGCTGATTAAAAACATTCAGATCAGACATGCAGGGGAGTACATCTGCACAGCCCAGACCATTGTCGACAATGCCACTGTGTCTGCTAATGTTTTTGTCAAAGGTTAGTCTGGATGTTATAAAGGATGAATGGAGTAAACAAACAATGCAGCAAATGGTTGTGTGATCCTGTCACATCAGAAAGATAAAATGATCCGTTAACACAAATTATATTACTGCGTATGCTATAGAGACTATTGTTTGTTTTGTGTAGCACAGACGTGTTAATAATAGCTGTTAATAGTAGCATGTAATGTCTGTTGGGTAACTAAAAGTTCTGATTTACAATTTAATTAGAATTTACAATACAAGCTGCAACTGAGCTCTATAAATGACCATATTTCTAATGTATATAAAGAGCCAGAAATCCATGTAGACTTCAATGTGAAGGCCTGTGCTGTATTAGGTCGGCCAGGTCCTCCAGGCGGCGTGCGTGTGGTGGAAATCAGAGACACATCAGTGAAGCTCATATGGAGTCTGGGTTCGGACCATGGCAGCCCCCTCGCTCAGCATGTTGTACAGAGTCGAGACTTCTATGCTCTAGACCCTGAGGACTGGAAGACTGCAGTCACCTGTGAGTCCACTAGAGGGCACACCTTCATAAAATATGGATTTTTGTCACATTCTTCACTCAGCAAAATGTTACAGTTTGGCTCGTTCTTTGAGGTGAAGTTTAACATAATGTATGAATCTACATGTTTATATATTACAGCTAACTGGATTACTTTATTATTAAGGTTCAGATTCAAATTCAATTATTAATATGAAGTTTGTCTTGTTTAGCTCCTGTTTTCTTGGATGGGAAAACTGAGACGACAGAGGTGATTGATCTGTATCCCTGGATGGAGTATGAATTCCGGGTGTACGCCATCAATGAGCTAGGAGCAGGAGAGAGCAGCGTACCCTCCATTAAAATCAAAACCTGGGATGCTGGTGAGTGCGCTCATTCACAACAGTGTTTTAATGAGTGTAATCCAAATATAGATCACACAGTTTCTATGGACAAACATGTTTAGACTGAATATGTTGTGCACATATTACAAAAGATTTGGGTCATTTTACTCTCAAACATTTGCATATGAACATATATATGCATTAAAAGTAAGTTACGTATGTGCTTTTTTTAAGTGAGTAATGTGTTTGTAATGCCTGCTGTACTACAAAACCAAAGCATGCGGAGGAACAACGTCTAACTCAGCCTGTTCCACTTCCAGTTCCTACAATGTCTCCCACTGATGTAGATGCCTATGTGGGCTTGAAAGGGGAGTTCATCGTCACCTGGACCGTAGGTTTTCCTACTGAACTACATTATGCCAATGCATTAATTTCATGACAAAAAAGGTTCAACCTATCTGACTGATATTTTCACTGTTCTCATCTTTTTACACAGCCCATGAAGCCCCAGTACTTCTTTGGTAAGAATTTTGGCTATGTGGTGGCGTTTAAGCCCCATGAGGACATTGAATACAAGTGGTCGACTGTGGCGGATCCGGAGGCCAGGCGCTTTGTTTACAAGGACACCATCATCCCCAACACTGAGGTCCAGGTCAAAGTGAAAGGCTACAACAACAAAGGAGAGGGGCCGTATAGCCTGACCAAAGTAGTGTACTCGTCTGAGAGTGGTGAGAGTGGTTTCTTTCCTGACCTCTGCCTCAGTCAACAAAGAAGGACAAATGTTAGGATTAATGTTACGATTGAAAGTCAAACTAAAACTGGAATAAAGAATGAATTTTATTTCAAAAGGGACATATAATGTACTCTGTGATATAGATTCTCAACCTGGCTTCTTTTAGTGTTGCACAATGTAATACTCCAGGTCTAATTTCTGTGGCTTCCTTGCACAGCACCCACTGAGGCACCGCTGGATGTGTATGCCCGCCAGGTCACCTCTACAGAGGCTCTGGTGTGGTGGCTGCCTGTCTACCAGGCACCTCCTCAGTGGGTAGATGGCTACCAGGTAAATCTAATACATGTTTCATTCTCCAGAAGGCTTTTCTCCTGGCTCCTTCCTACTTTTTAGAGATTGTGTTTTGAAACTCCACAAATGAAATAAACTGTAGTGCACCCTCAGTGATTTATGACATCTCTCTAGTAATCCTACTAGTGATTCAGTGCCAGCCTGGAAACAGCCCAGAACCAATTAAATCTATAATATTTACACCAACCTAAATACGTATCCCTCAGATTCCTAGACTGACAATACTGTACACTGTAGCCTTAATAACTGAATCCCTCATCTATCCAGATTCGCTACTGGAGGAAGTATGACGACAATGAGGCGGCTGCCTCTCGTGTTTTAGTGCACAGTTCGGTTAACCAGACTCGCCTGGAGAACATGCGGCCAGACTCACACTACCTCATAGAGGTGCGGGCGTACAATGGAGCCGGACTCGGGCCACCCAGTGAACACTGTGAGATGTTCACCAGGAGACCACGTAAGACCAAGAATATATATATATATATATATATATATGTATATATATATATGGTTCTGAAAGCAATTCTGTACGGATGTGTACTTACCATAATAATGACATACATTTTGTATTTATTATACAGGGAGTTTTTTTTTTCTCAGTGACCTACACACTCTCTAGTTGCTTTATTAGAAACTCCTGCCTTGTAAGTCCACACTGCTGTTGTACAGAGACTGGAGGCTGTTTGTGGATGCACAGCATGTGTTAGCCATAACCCGGTAGTCAGTTTCTGATTGTAGAACAGAATATCCTCTTCACCAAGGATCTGACCACTGATGAATAGTGTAGATGTGCTACAGTCAGTAATGTTATACTTATATGGTCGACCTACAAGGTAGTTGGACCTTATAAAGTGGCAGCTGAGGTCTCACTCCATCTGCGTATTATACACATCCACAACTGAGTGTATTTTTTCAAATTCAATTTTTCAGCTCCAAGTCGTCGTCTGAGAGTGTACAAGTATGTCAGCTTTACTCGCAAATGGCTCTATATCTACTGGGATCACATCTACAATTACTGGAATGAGTCTTATGTAGAGGGTTACAAGGTGGGTGTTTCATCAGAGACCACTGTACAAACTTTGGCCTGCAAAGATGTTTAATTTGGCCAATATCTTTAGCCCTAATTTGCCCTAAATCTTTTAAGATTTCACATTTCAAGGGAAACACTTTACATAACATGGTACATTAAGTAGCATAGAAATGATATACATTGTTATATAACATTGTACTGCTTCTTTTAACTGTACACTTTATTGTCTGTTTGGCCCTCGGCTCATGGCAAACATTACACTTTGGTCCCCCAAGGGTATCAGTATCCACTACCGTTTAGCATATACCAGTTTAAGTAACATCAGTATAACATATTTTACACACAATTTTTTAGTGTTTAAGGAGGCAATTAAGCTTGCCTACCTTTCCTTGTGTGAAGATCTTGTTTAGGAAGGAAGGGGAGCGCTATGGGAAACTGTACACCACCGGCAGGCACTACATTGACTTCCCCATGCCAGAGACAGGCGATTACGTGGTTGAGATACGGGCTCGTTGTGAGGGAGGAGATGGACCTATATCACAGATACGCGTGCAAGGTGAGACAAGTACTCAGCAACTATAAAGTGGAATTCAGCTGAATCCTATAAGCTGTGCCTTTAAATGAACCCCTTTTCTCAAATGTACTTAAGTCAAGACATGTTTGGTGTAATTAATTTTACGAAAATTCTACATAATTAAATGGTTGAGAATGCAAACAAAGTAATTCAGAGTAGTTTAATGTGAAATCCTCCATTTTAGAGAAACCTACAGAGTCCGGTTTGTTCATAGTAGTGGACGAAGAGTTTAATGCCTCTGAAAGCTCAGGCACAGAAAATTATTGCATGGAATAGTTAGATACATGCTGCCTAATGCCTGGCTCATTGTTTTATAATAGTTTTGTGATCATTGCTTTATATTGTCTGTCCTGTGCTAAGTGGAGAGCTATAATCACCTATTACTTGTGAGCTATATTATCCTTGAGGCTTCCGTGCAGAACTAGGGAATGACACCAAATATGTCATGGCTAATAGACTGATATTTTTAGGCCTGTGGAGAAATTGTGTAAATCAGATGCTTGATCAAATGATTCCTTTAACCTCACTGTATTGTAATGCCTGCTTTGGATTGTTTTGCCAAACAGGTCGCGCTGCGCTAGGCTCCCAGTCTCTCAGTGCTGTCTCTCTGCTGCTGCTGGTGCTTGCCTGGATGAACCTTGGTCTGTAGAGAGATCCTGCTTTACCCACCAGGATCAGATGGGACTGTGAATTATAAATAACCACCACCACCCCAACTGTTCTACATATGGAGGGGCAGTTTATTGATATGTTGATCTGTTTGATTTGCCTTATGAAATGCCATCAGTGTTCAATTCAAGTTTTAAAATGCAGACACAATACTATCACTGGAGTGAGAGACAAATTCATATACATCAAAACATGTAACATATATAATAATTGTATTTTGTCATGAAATGTAATGTTTTTTTTAAATAATTTTCATGTGTTTATTTGTATTTTGTTTCTTTTGTTGGAGCGAGGCTGACAATGTATTGTTATATAAGGAAGCTTTATTAACTTGTAATGTTTTAGCGGTTAAAAAGACATAATTTCATCTTTCAGAGAGAAGTCTAAAGACAAACTTAGTTTTTCTGGTTTTGATTGGAATGTATGAAGCCAGGTTTAATAATTGCACCTCCACGTGGTTGTTGGCTGTAGTTCTGTTACCTCGACTTCAGGTGAACAAGAATAGATTGTCTTTGGTTGCTTATGCTGCAGATTTGCCCATGCATTAGAAAGTGCGCTAATCATCATTGTAAAATGATCTCCACATCATATTTGCTTACATGTGGCACTAATTTTTGAAGTGCGATTTTTCACCCCACACACGCATATGAATCACTGCTAAGTGATGTATGGAAATCTGTGCAGCACAATCTGTATAAAGCTCTGTCCTCATTAAAGTTTGTATTTAGAACGAAAGAACCTGCTATGAAGTTCCTGCCTTACTTTGGTCACAAACATGGAGCCCATGCTCACATTTCAGCACTGAATTCTGTCACTTTAGCCATGACTATGTATCTGTGCACAAGAGTTCCTTCTCACTTTGGATTATTATTGGAGCTGATTAATTAATTGAACTTCAGTTAACTGATAACTTGTGCTTTAGCTCCTCAGTCGGCACAAATTTATATCTGTTTTATCTCTTTTATGCTAAAATAATTTGCTTTTTCCTTCCATGTGAAATCATACAGAGGGCATATGCTTTTGAAATCCAACAGATCTATGCACATATGTATGCAAATATTACTATGAACACATTTAGTTGTAGTTTTGAGCAAAAAAAAAAAAACAAAACAAGAAAATCTTCCTCTTCTTCTGCTTACACTGTAAAAAATTGTTTAAAAATTAAAACTAAAAAAACACTCAAATGACTAGCTGCCAAACAAAAAAACATAAAATAAAAGTCAAATATCCTAAAGCAAAAACAATAATATTAAAAAAAAAATTCGTTAAAGGTTTTGCAACTAAAAACCAATATTTCTTGTACAATTGCAGTGAAATACTGGCCTGCCGTTTCTGCCCCAGGGCTTTCTTCAATTCAGAGAATTTCTATAATAATAATAATCGCAATAGAATTCCCGAAAGCTGCCTTTTGTAAGGTTCACTTGAACGTATAGCCAACAGCAGTGTGGCTTGGCCATCAGTGGCAGACTGTTAGATAGCTACTCACAATGAAGGTTTTATCTGCAAAAACTTTAATGAAATTTACTGTAGATTTATTGTGGTTTTTTTGCTTATTTTTTAAATAGGATATTTCACTATTATTTTACAGTTTTTGTTTGGCACTCGTTACTGCCAGTCATTTGACCATTTTTTTTTACAGTGCATAAATATAAAACTAGGATTTACCTTGAAATTACAAAGAAAAACATCGAATTGTTAGTATGGTGAACCTTTATGAATAAACATGAACCTCCGTATAATGTGCTGCAGTATTTAATTACAGATAATTATTGTAATTTTACATGAATTTGTATGTAATTAAAGAAGAAACAATACTGCATAAATAATTTTACAGATAATGTCCATAATTTTACTGTTTTATGTACAGAAAAGATACTTTTTTTACAGTGTACCCTCACACACGAGGTGCATTTCTCATGTTCCACCAGCAGATGGCAGCATAACTTAGCATTTGTATTTTTCAAGGCTTTCTTTAAACCACATTTTACTTTTATTACCTTCCCAAGCAAAATGTAGAGATTAGGCAGTTTCCAAATAAATATGATGTATCATAAGACATAAACAGATTACTACTACACTAGTGCACTGGCATAGTGAATAATACTTTGAATAATTATACGCTTTCTACAACACATGGGCAGGAGTGTCACAGATGGGATGATTTGGTACGCTATGTGTCTTCCACCCACCCACATCTCCAGATGTATCACTGTGCACATCTGTGCTTTGAAAAGTGATGGATTTGTTCGTGAGCAGTCTGTACTTCTCACTGGTAGGTAGATGCCCAGGCAGTGATGTGCTATGGAGGTAAAATGATCAGTTTTTAGGAATTGTGATCAGTTAGTCACTGTTTCCTGCTACACCACGAGGGTGTGTTTGAAGTGGAGTGCTTTAAAGCTGTTGCTAAAGCATAGTGGGAGCACAGGCCTGTGTATGGACTTGGGCATGTCAGGCATTGATTATAAGCAAAGCGGGTTCTGGCTTTCCATTTTGAGTGTCTTGACAGTAGTATGTGTTTAAAATGAGTCTTAGATTATAGGAAAATATTAGAAGCGTGTCTCAGACCAGTGTCAGCTTTCTCTAACTGGATCAAAAAGCAAAGAGGCAAAGAATCAGAGTGGTTACCAATATGAAGTATGATGATGTAAACTGTTTTTTAGTATATTCCTAAATAGATTACAACATATGATTGTAGTATGAAAAAGACTGTATAGCTGTTAAATGGGAGTTCTGGGTGGCTTCTACTTTAAGCTAGATGGCTGAGTAGAGATGACAGATGAAGAACAGGTAGGAGATGGATTGGTAATGGGGTGCGAAAACTTAATCAGGTAGAGATTGCAAATGTGTAGGATGTTAATTCGTAAGGAGGAGTTTTAGACATGGTCCTCCTCCAAACTTCAGCTACCCTATAACATCAGTATGACCTACTTTGTCGGTGCACCATGTAAAGGGACAGTTAGAGATTATAGCTCATCTTTTTCAATGCCCAGTTTGTATTACTTTGTGGTCTGTTTCCGGACTCTGGCTCTTCTAAATCCAGTGGGGTGAGCAAACGCTCCACCAACACTGTCTGATACATATTTACTAACACTAAATGCTACAATGGTACCGTTCTAATAATGAATCACAACCCAATTACTATCTGTGGTGGTCCTATAGTGGTACCTTTCCACTAAAATGTTGGGTGGACTCACAACATACAGTCTGTAACTGGGACTGTATATGATAGACATAGCAGATAAAATGGTGGATGAATGTTGGTACATAGTAAGTGTACTTAATGAACAGGCTACTCAGTGTGTATTTTGAGTATATACATATATTTACGAGTTTACAGTGTGGACAGCATGATTATACCGAATAATCCACCAAAAGTCTAAACTGGCATCCACAAAAAAAGATGAATGTGAAAACAAGCTTTATGAAGGCCTGTTATAACGCACAGAGGCAACACGCCTGCTTCTGCTGTCAAAGAGAACACAGGTAGAGAGAGTGTGTGTGTTTGTGTGTGTGTAAGTGTGCTTTTAAACGTACTGCCATCCTTCATGCTCGACTAGGCACATCTAACTTGTCTCTTTTCATTTGTTGTCATGAATTATCAGACTTTTTCGAGGCGATGTGGGTCAGAAATCACTAATTACGCAAAATCATTGGAACATTAATCTACACATACATATTCTTTATCTGTACAGTTGCAATTCAATCATCATTAACCCAATCAATCAACAAATGCCAATTTATTCATTAACAAACGAATTAACAGAAAAACGTATAGTTCTGTGGAAAAATTTGAAGCCACCCTTCATTTATTTACAAATGGCTATTAAGTATGTAATATAGTATCACTGTCATTGTCCAGTGTTTATTGCGGCTTCCATTCTTTTCTGGAAAATTGTTTTCAGTGTTTCAAAAACACTACTACCAAGTTCAGTCTCAGGAGTTTGTTGTATTTTTTCTTCTCGTGATTCAAATAATCCCAAACAGTGATGTTAAAGTCTAGACTCTGGGGTGTTCAGGCCATTGTTCTGAGAACACCAGCACCATATTCATTTGCTTTCATGTCCATTTCCTTAATAAGGCTTTTTTGACTTCTCTCTGAAAGATGAGAGGGACAGTTTTGGTGATCTACCAGGTCTTGCCTTTTGTGTTTTCCTTTTGATAAATTTGATTTATCAATTTATTGAATATTCTCTGCATTCTGTGTCAGAAAAGAACTGATATTAAAGGCACAGTCAGTAGTCACATTTACTGCTACTTCCCTGGCACACGCTTTCACAGTGCCTGTGCGGCACCTGCTGGGATGTGGTTATCCCAGCTCAGCCTTTGACAAGTTCCAGTGTTGCCCCTCCAGTGGAGGAAAGGATTCTGATTCCTGCTTTTGAAAGGGTGCAGGGAATGCAGTCCTGCTCCCTCTGATTCTGTGGCAGGTCTGAATCAGTATGTGTGATAGCTGCTAGTAATGGGCTCTGTGATGCGAGTAGCGAAGAGGATGTAATGTCAGAAAACACTGCAGCCTGCTGATGATGGGAGATGAAAAGGTTTTGGATGAAGGGAGTGCACCTCTCACCATCGCTTTCTCTTACTGAAGGATGGATGTCTCTCTCTTTACTGTCTCCCTCCAATGACAAAAACTACATCCAGCCAGAAGGAATAAATTAGATGTGGTCTTTGTGTGTAAATAATCTAGAATGGGACTGGGGGTGCTGCTGTAACCTCTGCAGGGGTGCACTCATTAGGTTTAATATCGCCTCCCTCTCTCTTATTCACGAGATGGATCACTAAGGCTCGATTTATTCTTTCACTTGTGAAGTCATGGACAGAATTCTACGCTTTGTGTGTCGCTTGTTTGTGAGGGAGAGACTCTGGGTGACTGAAGCTAATCTGAGCAACTCTGCCTTGTTGCAGAGATCACAAGCAGTTAACAGCATACAAAAACAGGGAGATAGTCAGTCTGATTGATTGGGTTGCATGATTGAAGTGGAGTAGCTCAAAGCGTTGTGCGATTTCTCTCCTCTTTCATATATTTAAGAAGCCCCTGCCTCTTTGCATCAATATGCTCCACATCCATGCCAACAGAAGTGAACAGAAACATGATCTAGGGCTACATTCATATTGCACGCTCAGATTTGTGTTTTGGTACTATCTGATAGTCGTCATTAATGTAAACACACCTCTGCACTGAAAGGAACCACACATTTACCAACAGGTTTGCCTCTGTTTGCTCTTTCAGCACTGGTAATGATGTCAGCAGTGTGAAGTAAAGAAGAAAAAAATATAGTCACAGTCTGATCAAGAGGTTTACATGCCTGATTATTGAGGCCTAAACCCACTAATCAACAACTAATCACGTCTGCATGCGCTCACATAATCTATAGTGATTTTGCTTCACCCCAATTCAACTATATGCGATTTCCACCTGCCCCTGCCTGCTTCAACCATGTGTCATTTCCACCTGCTCCCACCCACTTCAACCTTACGCCGTTCCCACTCACCCCCGCCCACCTCAATCATATGCCAATCCCACCTGCCCCTGCCTACTTTATCCATACGCCATTCCCACCTGCACCCACCCACCTCAACCATATGCCATTCCCAGCCACACCCACTAACTTCAGCCATACGCCTTTCCTACCTGCACCTGCCCGCTTCAACCATATGCCAACCCCACCTGGCCCTGCCCGCTTCAACCATATGCCAATCCCACCTGTGCCCGGCCACTTCATCCATACGCCATTCGCACCTGCCCTCGCCCACTTCAACCACATGCTATTCCCACCTGCTCCCCCCGGCTTCAACCACACACCATTCCCACCTGCCCACACCCGCTTCAATCATACACAATTCCCACCTGCCCCTGGCAGCTTCAAACTTGCGCCATTTCCACCAGCCGCTGCCTGCTTCAACCATAAGCCATTCCCACCTCCCCCCGCCTGCTTCAACCTTACGCCATTCCTACCTGCCTGCTTTAACCTTGTGCCATTTCCACCTGCACCCTACCTGCTTCAAGTGTACGTCATTCACACCCACCCCCACCCACTTCAACCATACGCCATTCCCACCTGCACCTGCCTACTTTGGCCTACGCATGTGGTCCTCATCCACTTCTGCCTGTGTTTGTTATAGTGCACTCTGCTGGTGTGCGATGTGTCCATGCAAACTCTTTGACATGGTTGAGCAGCCTTTGCACCTCCACACACCCGGCCGCACAAAAGTTTCAATGTCGCAAATAGAAGTAAATATTTTGTGTATTTTTAGGCCAAACCAAGCCATGTAAATTTACACAGGGCACCAAACAATAAACGTCTCACTACATGACATCACCGTTGAAAGACAAGTGGGCAGCACCACACCATAGGATCTTGACTTTGTTGTTAACATCATTTTTCATTGTGTCAGCATTATATTATTAGATAATTAGTCTACAAGACATCTACAAGACAGCTGAAATGACAGGATCAAGGAAGGCTGAGGCACATTGGGATACGGCAAGCAGACAAAAACTGCCCAAGTCTGCCCCACCCAACCAGCCATCCATAACACCCACCCGCACAAGCCCGCACAACCATGTTGGCTGTTTACCTGCAACAATTGCGGTGCCACAAAGTTCAGGCCCAGATGTTCAGGACCACATATGAGTGGCTCAAATCTGATATGTACAGATATGTTTTGTGTTCACTTAGCCAGGTTAAAGTGGAGCATGTTTATTAAAATGTAGACAAAGTAATTCAAAGTAGTCTGATGTGAAAAGCTCTGTTCTAGAGAAACTTCAGACCTGAGCCACTTTCATATGTGGTTCTAGATTGTATACATATCTGATTCATGACCATGTGACTGTAATGAAAATCTTGAGACTGGAATTTCTTGAGTTTTTATTCCACTGTGCAGTATGGCAGCAGCAGCTGAATTAAAGTTAGTGACAATCTACCCTTTTTACCTTCTACTCTAATCACCTTATTGCATTGATCTGCTATTTTCTTGTTGTTGGTCATGACACTTTCAAATGGAAATGGAAAGATCAAACCTGAGCAAAAATTGCCAATAAGGCTTGCAGTGTGAACACTACCATTGGATTTTGACCATGTTGGGCTTGTGATGTGAATGTAGTCTGAGGCAAAGACACCCTTCCTCCATATTGCTGAAAAGAATCAACTTAGCCCTGAGCTTGTCCATACCTAGACTTAGGTTGAAATACAAACAATAAAATAAATCCAAATATGTCATCATGGGGACATATCATGAGTCTCATGCTAACATCAACAACTGTAAATTGTAATATGATACACCTTTAGAGGGCAGTGCTGCGAGAGTGTGTTTATTTGAGTTTGAGGTGCAGTTCAAGTGAAACCAGAATATAAACACGAATGGTACGTTCATGTGTTAATTGCTATTTATCTCATTGCAATAAGCTCGCTAAAGGTAAAATGAGCTATTGAGGTAGCGAACACCATCAACATGTTTGCTAGCAACTAGATGGATTTGTTCATATTCCTTGGAGAAAAATGTGAGCAACTGATCCCATGGCACAGCAGCCGTCCCGTTTGTGTTCGCTCCCAATGATAAATAAAACAGTTACGTCCTTGACTGCAAAGTGTGGGCCATTTTTGCTCCTAGTAGAGCTCTATGAATTTCCCCACCAAGTGCATTGTCTGTTATTTAGTAGGGCTGTTACAGCAAAAGGGGGATGGTGTGAATAATCTAAAACTGCCATAAAGTCTGGGGGATGCTCTTATCCTATAGCAGGACGCATGTAAAATCGCATGTACAAGCTATGACAGTGAGTCATCAATCATCGTACACATGGCAGGGCCTGTGGTGTCTGCTACGTCCTGGGAAGAGGGATGTGGAAAGTGTCGGACGAGAAAGGGTTTGATTAGGAGACCTGCGCAAACACACACACACACACACACTTGCTCTCCTGGGCCAATTTGATCCGGCTTGTCATTCATAATACACAGTGCTGTGTGTCACAGTGTTACCTTGCCTGTCAAGCCCCCTGCAGTTTTACTGGCATGGCGGGGGGTGTCATATATGATCGAAATTGCTTGTTACATGGACACTTTTACTGCACTGCTTACCCATAAAGCATAGCAGTGTGACACCCCACCTGTGGCCTTTGTGATCTTTCCCACACTGCTCTGGATTCTGTCACCTTTTTTTTTTTAACTAGAGGATGTAGTCCTGCCTTATGGTCATACATGAGAACTTACCTACCATGTCTTCATAGCTAGCATCATGTACATGGATCACTCTACTGAATTGGTTGAACTTTAAGCAAAATTCCAAAACAGTTTTGAACAGTTGTACACACATAAAACCATAATATTTTTCTTTAAAACAAAGCTTACTTAATTACTGAGAATGTGTTTTTGTTAGTGACAGTTCTTAACGTTACTTTTTTTTGTGACACATTGACTTCAGAACAGTTAGATCTACTTGCTCACCACGTGGCCATGAGGGACAGGGATGCAGTCTGCTCTAAAATGCAGGGGTGTGGCTAAAATAAGGCAGTAGATGCTTGATTTGACACCTATTGCAGTCATAGTTACTAACACTCACCATTGTGGTTACCGTAGCCACTCCCATTTAAACCTAACTTTACCTCCATAATCTGATGTCTCACAGAATCCACATTCTGCCAGAAAATATATATATATGAGCCTTCTGCGACACAACTGTCAGCTCACTGTGCAGTCTGAAATTCCCTGATCAGGTAGGTAAGTTGAGTGTTTCTGGCTTTTAATTCTATTTAAGACATTGTTTACGTTTTTGCAGTCGGGTTGCCAGTCCCTCTAATCTGTTTAAACTTGTACTTCTTTTTTGTAATTTGTAATTGTAACTGTGCTAGTCATTGTTGACCAGAGAAGGTTCTTGTTTCCTCTTTTGGTTACTCTCAACAATGCTTACTTATTAAAGTTGCTTATGGTCAAATTTGTTCAGAGCATGCACATTTAACCAACAATTTTGACATCCATCAGTTTTGTTTTTGACATATCTGTATGATCAAACTCACTTCTGGGAGGCAGTGTGTAGAAACTGGAGCATAAGGGTTTAACATTTGTGAAAAAATGCTTGATTTGCGGTTAACAAACCAAAAACTATCATCAGTATCATCTATAGAACCAATAATAAGAATACAAATAACAACTATCATTTCTGCACATGGCAATCCGGTACAAAATGGACATACTTATTTTACATGCACACTGATAAACAAATACTGCAACAATTCTGTGTCTATTTAAAGACATATTACCTTTTTTGTGTTATATGACTGACACAACCCAATAAACAATACAAAACACAGCTAATGCAGTAGCTTCTCACTCCACCTCAGCTATTGGCTCATAAGCCACTGAGTGCTGTCATTTTATAGGCTCGCTACTAGTGCATATTAGTGCATATTAGTACATGGTTCACGTGAATGATAAATGAGATACTGGTAAGCTGGAGCTTGATTTCACACCCTGAGGCTGATTCATCACTTGCAATTATATTTCATGAGTCAGATACAGAGCAGTTTGTATGCCACTAAAGGCAAACAAATCTATGCTCTTGTTTATGCAACTTGGATGAATAAAGACCTTTGTTTGTTCTTCATGTTCCTAGGTAGTTTTCCTGCTGTTCTCACCCTTGGCTTAATCAGTAGGGTCTGGAATTGTAATTCTATGTGGCAGTTTTATTACTATTTAAGTATTTGGTTCACAAATGCTTCAAAACTAATTTTCATCAATCATTTTATCAATTTTCATCATTGTTGTGTTAGATCATTTCCCCATTATCAGCCATAACTAGCATGTGTAAATGTGTGTTTTTATTGTGCTAAATGGGTTTTTTATGTGTGATAGCACAGTGCAATGCAAGTCATAAAAACCCTATATAAATAAAACTGATTCTTTTGCCATCCAAACCTGAATGTTTTTCTGCTTATGCTAGATTTAATCTTCAATAACGACCACTTGGTTTTCTGTTCTTTGCTTTGTAAACATTCTGCTGGTGTCTTCCCACTATCTTCCATTAGACCCCCAGTCAGATTTGGCAATCCCACCAAATCCGACTCTTTCTGGGAGAGTGACTTTTCCTGGCAGAAGACGGATGGCATGGTCTTCTCCGAGCCTAATTAAGGATTACCCAGACTGTTGAGCAATGCTGCTGTGCCAACCTTTTATGCACAGAATCGTTTTTCATACCACCTTACAGTTATTGTCAACAGCTCTCTCTGTCTTCAAAGTAATGGACGTGATGTTTCCCAACACTTTTAGATTCATGGCTTTTTTGGTTTACCTGTCAAAAATCATTTTCATGTGGATTTCAGGTTCTGGAGTCTTTGTGAGCTTTGCTTGTGGTCTGTAATGATGGAGGAGCAGCTTTAGTGTTTGTGTTGGGAGGGAGACAGAGAGAGAGAGAGAGAGTGAGATGAAAGACAGTGACCTGCTGCTCAGTAGATGAGGTCATGGACTTTATCTCTGCTTCCTCAGCTGAATTCTTTTCTCAGGTAGGAGCTTCTCACCAGCCCTCCATCCTTCCGCATATCAGCACACAGCTAAGCTTAGGTGGCTTTGCCTCGTGCTGGGAGCTGAATCAAGATGAACATTCTTCAACTCTGCTGGAATGCTTTAGAAAGAAGAGGTGGAGCACAGAGAGCCACAGTAAATGTATGCCTCATACCACTGAAACTCCTAATACAAATCTGAAATTTACACAATTTGCTACAATGCACACTGATTTGTCAGTTTATTAGGTACCCACCTACACACTATATCACATTATTTTCTTGTTATTTACTACACTTCCAGGGCATTTATCCATGTCACCTGAACACATCTAAACGCCTGTTTGCCTTGAAACATAAGTAAGTATTAATAAGCATAAACAATAAAAAATGAAAATATCTTGCGACATTTCTTCCCTGAGCAGATGAATCTGCTGATTGCAAGTGTGCCGACAGAGTTTTCAAAGAGAACCCAGTCAAAACTTGGCTAAGGTTGTTGCCTCATCAGTATAATATTGATTTTCCATTCAAGATCTAAAGCTGGGCCTTGTTTTTAATGCTTGGCTTGTGAGATTGCAAAGACGTATGGTGTGGTCAACAAACTTCTGCCAAATCTGACCCCACCCCTCTGGCTTTTAAATTATTGTAGCATCCCGCTAACTGGCTTGTTCAGCTGTGGACATGTGGCAAGCGCAGAGCAGCAGTGAGACTTAAAACATGTTAATAGTTGAGAGTACAAGCTTAGATGTGTGTGATTTTGTGTCCGGGGTCCTTTCTATGTGGAGTTTGCACGTTCTCTCTGTGTCTATATGGGTGTCCTTCAGGTGCTCTGGTTTCCTCCCACAGTCCAAAGACATGCTGTCAGGTGAATTGGAGATGCATAGCGAATGTGTATGAGTGAGTGAGTGAGTTTTAATAGCAGAAATAGTACTATTACTGAATGTGCTAAAAGCTAAAGAAAATTAATATTGTAAAGTAACTCATTTCTAAATAAAACGTGCCATATCTTCACCTAAATGTGTTTCTGGGGAAAACTGCCAACAGCTAGTAGTCGGTTATTGGCATCTTGGTAATGTTGTGACAGTCTGTATCAAATTCAGCTAATTTACTGATACCTTTATATCAATAACTCCTAAGACAGCATGGCATCAGGGCAGCAGCTGTCAGGTTCGGACACATAGTCTCTAACCAGCAAGGTGCATGAGGCAGGTGCAAGTGGACAGACCCAAATAAAACTGGATCAGCAGCGGTCCTACGGTGATAGATCTATAGATAGATGTTGTAGAACAGTCATGAACACCGGTCCTGGAAGGATGGAGTCCATCACAGTTTGATGGTTTCACTGCTCAAACACATCTGATATATCCCATCTCTCCTGGACTAGATGTGGTGACCCCTGATATAGACAGGGGGCTGATAAACTGTGCAGCAGATGGGCGAGTCAGTAACTATAAGTCTATGAAATGCACCTGTATGGTAGGTGAACTTAATTAAATGGCCAATGAGTAGATGTCATTGACAGCCAGCCTCTGCCTGTTTCTGATGTATGAACATTTAAACTCCACTGCGATATGTCTTGTTAGGAACCAGTCTGACAGGAGAGCTAGATTGAAAGGTGAAGGGAGTGAACTGTGCTGGAAGTGAACTGTCGAAAGCCAACATATTGCCATTGCCTTGTCGGCTGGGAAGTTGCGTTTTCACTTATACAGTTATTCATAGCACCTACTCTGTACATGTATATTGTGTTCCCACAAGAGCAAGATTAACCTACTTAGGACGAAAATCTGGATTCAAGTTCCCAGGGGCTGTACATGACGGATTCAGCATACAGGCGATTTATGGGCTTTGTGTGTACTTGAGGTCACGGGCCGCTTCATCCTCAGTGTCGTGTGTCTTATGTGACTCTAGCTTCTGTCTGAAGTTACTTTAGCTGTTTTTCCTCTATTTAATTATGAAACAGACTGTCATTTAGGCCTTAAGCAAGGCTGTGGGAAGGCCTCCTCTGGGCAACACCCACACACAGCACACCTGTGAAGTGTGTGACTGTACATGTGTGTCTGTGCGAGTGTTATTAGGTCACGGACTGAGGTGTCTGATGTCCGCTGCTCTGTAGATGGAGCCGCCTCGCGTGGGAAAGGCTGTAATGCATGGCCTAATTGAGACAGATGCATTTTTAATGACTGAGCCTCTGCTGCCTTGCCTCATCAACTACAGGAGACATTAAAATATGCCCAGCCCGTAGAAAGCACTAATAAGCTAGCAGCAGGCATAGCTCGCTCAAACGGACCCTCTTGGTCGGTTCCTGTCACTGACACTCAGCTAACCACTGCCCTTTCTCTAATGAGGATGGGAAATGGGAAGTGAGCTCTGTGATGCTTGCTGTTGAAAAGCAAAGTGTGGCCTGGATCTGTTCCAAAAGGCAAAGTCTCTGTACTCATCTTGTAATATCCTCCCAGTCGGGCAGAAAACATGCAAATTATTTTCAAACACTACAAGATAACCTCCTTTTGTCTTTTCTATCTTTTTATGTGAAACCATCCTGTCATTTAACAAATGTATGTAGCATGTTGACTCACAATAATGTATGTTGTTGGGGTCAACCTCATCACAGACCTTAAGGTATTTACATTGAAATGATATAGGCTATTTTAATTCTCCCTTAATATTTAACAGATATGACGGTAAGATGTATCATACTGAAGTTAGCATGCTAACCAGCTAACTCCGAGCTGTCCTGCCTGTAATACCGCTGCTCAATCGTGTTTAAGCTCTCATTCCCAGTTAGGTCATTTCAGGACAGGTAACCAAAGAAATGAAGAGTGAACACAAAGATCGCTGAAGTTCTGGCAAGTGATCGCTGTAAAACATGATATAAATAGAAGTGAAACGAGACTTATACAGTAACATAGACATCCACACCTGAGCTATTCCACACTTATACAGTAACATAGACATCCACACCTGAGCTATTCCACACTTATACAGTAACATAGACATCCACACCTGAGCTNATCCATGACTGAGATATACCACACTTATACAGTGACTTAGACATCCATAATTGAGATATACCACACTTATACAGTGACATAGACATCCATAATTGAGATATGCCACACTTATACAGTGATGTAGACATCCATGCCTGAGCTATTCCACACTTATACAGTGACATAGACATACATAATTGAGATATACCACACTTATACAGTGACACAGACATCCATAATTGAGATATACCACACTTATACAGTGATGTAGACATCCATGCCTGAGCTATTCCACACTTATACAGTAGCATAGACATCCATACCATACTTATACAGTAACATAGACATCCATAATTACTTATACTTATACAGTAACATAGACATCCAGAAGCGGAGCTGAAACAGGCGATGACCCAGATTTGATAGGTCAGTGGTGATTCTCTCTGTATGTTATTGATTTATGAAGGTGTGTAAATCAAGTATGGCAGGTCCACAACAATGTTTAGGTATGAGACACTAGTCACATGAAGGCCTGGATGCAGGGTTTTCCAGCAAACCATTGCCCAGAGCATCACATACTCTCCGCCATCTTGTGGTCTTCTCTCAGGGTTTCCTGGTGCCAATACGTCCCCATGTATATGTAAACAGCTGTCCAGGTGAGAAAAAAGAAAATGGGACAAACTGGATCAGACAACCTACTTCCATTGCTCCAAGGTCCAGTTCTGATGCTCACAAGCTAATTTTAAGCAATTCTGCAATGAACAGGGGTTAGCATGGGTATTCTGACAAGCCTGAAGCTATGCAACTGCATAAGCAGTTGAGATACAGTGTGAGATACAATGTGTTGTGACACATTCCTCTCAAAACCATCATTTAAAATTTCTGTGGCGAATGCCACAGTAGCCCTTCTGTCTGTTCATACCAGACAGAATACCCTTCGTCTTTTGGTGGATTGTGGTTTTCCCTTCTTCTGGCCATTGTGGGTGGTAACTCACCACTGCTGACCAGCACACTGCACGAGCCTTGCTGTTTCTGAGATGCTTATCTGGCCATATCAATTTGGTTCTTGTCAAAGTCTTCACGCCTGCTCATCTCTCTTGCATCCAACACATTGATTACAAGAACCAACTGTTTAGTCAATGTTAATCACTTCATCTGTGAACAGTCAGAATGTTTTAGCTCATTGTTGTATATCACACATATATTTGTCTTCCATATGGGAATATAAGTATTTTTTACCTCCTTCGTTTTTCAGCACTTCCTGTGGTGCTCTGTGATTGTTGCTCTGCATGACTACGCCTCCTGCACATCGACGATCGAATGAGCCGGGTGCATCACAATATGTTAAGTTCCAGTAAACCAATAAGATAAAAACCACTAGTATTAAAACATTTGATGAGCAGTTTCTCTACCAGTATTTAGCTTCATTAGTCATATCCTTATATAGTTAATATAGTTCAGTGGAAAAGTGATCACTGCAATGGACAAGACCACTGCACATAGAAGAGTGAGATAGATTAATGGAGAGTGCTCAGTGATGGACGGACAGACAGAAGCAGAGAAACACTGCCAGAGATGAAAGAGAGAAAGAATATAACTAAGTAGATCTGAAACAGTATTTCATCAGGGCCCACTCACCTAAACCCGTTCTGCAAACATGTCGGTTCTTAATTCATCCTTTGAGACGTGGCTGCTGGGAATATTTGCACATTTGTAAAAGGTTCTGATTGTAAAGGAATTTCTCTATTTTAACGAGAGCTGTTCTCTGTGGATAATTAGCACTTTTCTCTACAGCCAAACCCTTGTATATGTCTTTGAAAAAACCCACATATGTCTTACAAGCCAAACAAACATTGGAGCTAAACTAAGCTAGCGCTTTAACAAGGAGCTTAATGTCATACTAAGAGATCTTTTTCTTTGGCATTCAGTAAGACGAGCACAGAGGGGTGTCATCTGGAATGCTCTAGATTTGTCTCGTGTCAGGGAGCAAAGTGTTTATTTTTTAAGTGACAGCCCCAAGGATGTCTCCAGAGATTGGGGGCTAGCTCACAGGTATTGCACATGGTTGAAAAGGAGAGAAGAAAGTTCAATAGCACCCTAGAAAGCAGAAAAAAAGAGAGGGTGGGGGGTTAAAGAGGAATTTCACCGTTTTTTTTTTAAACCTCTGCATAATATACTGGTTGAGATGTGAACATAGTAAATCAGAACATTTGCTATAAAATCATTCATATGGTAGAGAAACAATATCAGTAGTGCTGATAAGAACCAGTGATGGCAAAATTTATAGCACAAATATATCCATATTGTATGCTTCTGTATACTGTAGCGTAGTCACACATAGACAGAGAGCCTGATATCTTTAGTGTGTTAACCTGGCCACATTGTGTGGATTTTGCCAGTTGCATTCGGATTGGCTGTCCCTGTGTAGGCACTTCTGTATATCATTGTGAACTGGTCCGACATAGATCAAAGTTTTATTGTTCCAGCTCAGTTCAGCGTAGTAAACGGTAGTCTCAGCCAGAGACACTCCACCCATCCTATACTTATGTGTTTTCCGAGGGTTTTCCGATTGGTTGTTTTGTGTGTCAGTCTAATTTTCTTTTCCTGTAGAAGTAGGTGGTTCTTGGCCTAGCTGTAGCATTACTTGGCTGGAACCAAGCCCAAACCCTAAAAAACAACCCCAGACCCCATTCTCCTACTCCACCAAACTTTACTGATGGTACTATATATTCCAGAGGTGACTGCCAGATAGTGAAGTGTGATTCATCACTCCAGAGAACAGGTTTCTACTTCTTCAGAGTTCAGTGGCAGCAAGCTTTACACTCCAGCCAACATTTGGCATTTCGCATAGTGGTCTTAGGCTTGTGTGCAGCTGCATAGCCATGGAAACCCATCTGATGTTACTTTTAGAGGCAGTTTAGGGCTCTGTAATAGGTGATTCAACAGAATATTTTTTATGTTTTAGCACTCTGGTCTGTGGCTTCATGTCTGAGGTGGTGTTCCTCCTAGATGCTTCCTTGTCACAATAGTAGCAGTTGATTAAACTGACTTGTTACTGACTTGAGTTCTATGAGTTCCACTAAGCTCTTGAGTATGACTTTAAATCTTTTTAAGACGCTACAACATAAATGTGGACATTTTATTACAGTCCAAAACCACCAGTGAAGATGGGATAAGTTGAAACAGACAAAGTAGTGCCACATTCAAAAACACAGTATCAAAAACTGTTCAGTAAAACAGGACTAATTATCTTTGCTTTATAATCAAGCATGCAGTTGGGAAGTTATGAATAGTCTTGCTGCCCAGTCCTATGTAAAACAATATATCAGGATTCATGCTGTGTATTCTTTACCATTTAATGCAATAACTCTCATCTTATCATAATAACATACAACTCTTTAGACGTCTGGTTTCTAACACCACCACAGTGAACAATTCAGACTGTGTTTAATGAGTGAATTATGCTGTAATTTTGAAAAATAGATGGATGGTTAATGGAACACTATAGTTTTCTCCCACTGAGATCTGTCATAAGAGGAATTCACAGGAGGAAAGCGTTTCACACTTTGTGCCTTTCAGACACACACACACACACACAGGCTGGCACTCCGAGGCCTCTTCAGTGATCGAGGCTTCATGTGGCAACTCAGGCAGAACCAAAATATTTTTGCAATGCCTTGCCATTTTGAATGCAGTGACAGCATTGCTTAATGACTGTGCCCCAGTAGACCATGCTTTACTTAACCATCCTATTCTCCGTTTCACTAATTAGAGAAGCAACCTGCCTGTAAAACCTCCCTGTGGACCAGAGGAATGCTTAAAGGAGACAGCCTAGTGACCCTAATCTCATCTCCTGTCTGTGTAAGCAATGTTCCAGCAATCCATAACGCTTCATTTTAGCCTCAGAGAGCAGGTACCATTAAATATTTATCTTATGTCTTTGTGTGGGCTTGTGTGTTTGGCTGTTTTCCATGGTGCCTGTCTGTTTGTTGTGCTGTGTGTTGTATGTGCAAATGGCTGAAATGGAGATGAATGTGCGACGCAGAGGGCAGTGGGCGGTAAGCAGATGTGTACGTGTGTCTGTGTCTGGACAGTAAAAGCAGGCTGCATCCGCAGCTCATAATCAAAAGACTAATGAGACTCCGGAGGAGTGGAGGGGCATGAAGGGTCCACATCTTAACCAGCACTCTGAAGTACAACACTTTAAAGTTTAGTGGGAGAGAGAGAGAGAGAGAGAATGAGAAAATGAGAGAGGGAGAATGAACGTGAATGAAAGAGAATGAGAGGAAGAAAGAGAGGGAGATAGACAAACAGAGAGAGAGAGAGAGAGAGAGAGAGAGAGAGAGAGAATGAGAAAATGAGAGAGGGAGAATGAACGTGAATGAAAGAGAATGAGAGGAAGAAACAGAGGGAGAGAGACAAACAGAGAGAGAGAGAGAGAGAGAGAGAGAGAGAGAGATAGCAGGTCAGAACTGATGAACAGCCAGAGACTATATTCGCCAATAATGGTGAAGTTACACAGTAGACCCAACTGATGAGCACGCAGGAGGATCAAACCACTTTTATCATGAGGTACGGGTATAACAGGAATAAAACTTGAAATATGATGACGGATAATGCAGTCTCACTTTATTTATTGATATTATAGCACAGAGAATCAAAACTAGAAACCAAAATCAATTTATTTGCGAGGCTTTTAGAAGGCCCTCCTGGTTAGTCAGGTCCACCATTACTGGCCTGACACCTCTGTAAACATCACACAAACTTCAAATACAATACAAACTGTAGTCCATGCAGGTATTGAGGTGACCTCTGGGTGTAGAGGAACATCAAAGAGAGGTCATAGGTTCCAAGTCATGCTAATTAGGTTAGACAGTGATACATTACAGTGACCTCATCTCAATATAAGACACATCTGTCCCTCTCTGCTATATATAAACGCCTCCAGCTAATAGACTACGTATGGATCATGTAGAGTTATTGACTTCATATCAGTATTAAGGTCCAGCTGGTTCAGCTCGTATGGAAGTTTTGAACTGAAATGGCTATATAGTGTTGTATTGTCCAGCATAAGCAGCGTACTTGTTAAATGAGGTCTTTTGCTACATTCTGATAAGAATGATTGTATGATTTCCCCTGATATTGATCTTCATCAGACCCACCCATCCATCTTTTCATTCATGCATTCAGCCGCCCACACCACTTTTGTCGTACATGCAAAAATGCAGATTAGCTGTGTGGGTTATTCGCTGACCTTTGACTCCAGGCTGACCCAGAACCCTCTGCAGGGATTTAGGGGTGAGGGTAAATGAGTTGAAGAGAGGGGTGACATCTGTTTCACCCCGCTCTCCTCACACTCTTCCCCCCAAGAATGGGAAGGTCAACCTGCACTTTGAAAATGAACAGTGAGGCCTTTATACTGATTGGGTGTTGCATATGCATATGAGCAAGATTGCACTTCAGACTCATTGGATGTGCTATCATTTATCAGCCTTTAATCAGCTCTAACTGCCAGATGTATTTACTTTTGTAAGTGAAATGGCCCTTGTTCGGTGAGTTATGTTAAGTCAGTGACATTAGGTCATATCTGAGAAGATGCTACCTTTCTTTCATCAGCAACAAAATGGCCATCCTCCGCTTAGGTTGCTTTGTAAATTGAAAGATTAAAAAAGTCCATTTAAAACACTTTGATATCAAAGGTGTTGCATATTTAATCATTAGGATGGAAACAAAGTCATTCAGAGTTGTTTGATGTGAAATGCACTTTTTTAGAGAAAGTTACAGTGTCAGAATTGTTCACTGTGGTGGCGATAGGATGTATGAAGTGTTTAAGGCCTCCCTTATTGTGCTGGCTGGTGCCTGAGACAGTGTTTTATGATAGTTTTGTGGAGGTTTTGGTCTGTTTTTAAAATCCACACATTTTATATTTGTGTAGTAGATATTGTGGCCCCCAGTTCAAGTTACCACCACTGTAAAGAAATCTGAGTCAAAACCTATTACTACAATTATTCATTTCACATCAAACCAATGACTTTCTTTACATCTCAGTGATTAAACTATGCAGAATAAATTGCTTTAAACTATTTTCCACTTGTAGTTCACTGAAACAAGTTGAGAAAATCTGTCAACAATAATCTTCAATTAATACCACAATAGCGTTTGTAAGTGGAAGAGGACATATTTTGTTATAAATGGAATTAAACTCCTTTTGGACATACAGTACAGTGTAATACACTATGTAACTACGGAATTCATTTTGGAAATACAATTAGTGTAGTAGAGAGTTCAGTCATATAGTTCTACCTTTCATTATGTTTTTACATCATTCCAAAGCAAACAATCCTTTCTCGATGTGTAATGAAAATCACTGAAGAGCATATTGAATCTCCAACTTAGGTCCAATTTCAGTTTAGCAAGTGTATTGAGTATCAAGCTGTGTTACCAAGCATACAGAGTTTTCAGTGCTGGAGGTTTAAAGACTCTCTGTTATGCTTTTCATTTTTTCTCTTTCCTTAAGTGTGTTATGTCGCTTTTTGTGCATGTAAACTGTCTGCAAAGTTATAAATCCTGCCATGGGCACTTGAGTTTTCCCAGCTGCCTGAAACTCCTTGTTGAGATTCAATCCCTTTTCTCTGTTACAAGGTGACATCATCTGGTAACACAATCCTTATTGGCTGAATATTGGCAAGCTTGGTGCCCTCACACAACATGCAGAAAGCTAAAACAGTAAAAACTTACCACTCTGAAATGTCCTGCTCCAGTCTAGCTTGTGAAGGTGGATCAGGTCTATCAGCTTTTTGTACCTGACTTTCAGGATCTGACACAGCAGAACCAATACCATTGCAAGAATAGCCTCAGTGGTGTGGAGGTGGAACTTGTAGCAGGATGCTGCTCTTGCGAATGACCAGTGAGAACAGAATGGGTGTTCTGACCAATAAGAGCACCCTGGGTTCATCGGGAGGTCAGGTTTAAAGACTATGGAGCTCCAACAGTGTTTTGGTCAGAGGATGAATACAAAGGTACAGTATGAGAAAAATATTGTGTTTTAAGAAAACTAAAGGATGTGTATCTATTCTAGTAGACCTCAAAATAAAACTGTGAACACTGAAATTTAGCATAATATGCCCCCTTAACATGACAGGTGTCTGTAGTTATAATGTTGGATTTAGGAGTCATGTTCTTAACCCAAAGTTGTAAACAATTGTTTTTGCAATCTTATTAAGAAAAACCTTTACTTGCTTTCGGTACTTATTTTCCCATGTTTTTGTCATTACATTATTATCAGGGGTTTTGTCTGTTTCTGTCCCATTTCTATTTATTCTCCATTTTGTTAATGTCTATAGATCCAGCTATGTGTTTGTCCTACTCCCTTTTTGTCACTCCCATCACCTGTGTCTAGTTTGTTACCCCTCCCGTGTGTTATCTGTTGCAGCTATGCGTTGTTGTGTTGTGAGTGTTTTTACTCCTTTGTGTTGGCTCATTTCCTTTGTTGTGCATTGCTGTTGGTTTGGTTCTGTTCCTCGGTTGCCTTGTTTTGTGTTCTTCTGTCTTTGCTTTGCTAGTTTCTATTTAGTCCTCTTTATTTTTTCCCTGCCTAGTGTTTGCTTCTTCTTTGTTCATTTCATCGATACTAGATAAAACATTGAGCTGGGGTATAAATACTGGCTGCTCAGTTTTTCTTGTGGAATTAAAACTAGTCTCTAAAGAGCAAACTTTGCATCATGTGTTCTTACTTAACTTTATTAAGGACTTTACACAGGTGCATTTTAATTTCTGTCAAAAATATAAGATAAAACAATATATAAGATAAAAACATAACTATTATATATATATATATAATACACATCTTAATTTCAGTACTTTCACAACAATGACCATTATTAATACCATTTTATCTGTTGATTTTTTTTTTTTTAATTTCACCCAGTGTAACGCACTGCATTTATACTTGTTCAGTTATCAAAAGAGCAAAGAGGTATTGATGTATCCTGTGACATTAGTCATTCTGTCCTACATCCTCGAGGGGGATATATTTGTTATTGTGGAGGAAATACACTCATCATCAAAAAAAAGTTGTACGCAGAAGGAAGTGTTGGATTGCAATGTTATTCGGAAGGAAGATAAAGGTTACCAGGAACAATAAATGATGATAAATTTAGACTGATATGGGCAATATTTATTGAGCTACACATATAGAAGTAGTTTCTCTCAATATGGTGTTGGACTGCCATGTTTACTAGCACAACATGCCAGACGTCTCGGCATGGAGGTGTAGAGGTTCCTAATGGTGTCCTATGATAATCCAACCCATGCAGCTTGAATATTCTCACACGACTGTTGGTCGTCTCCACCAAGACAGAAGTAGGAGACGTCACTGAAGATGACCCGCTGCCATTTTGTGTCGCTTCAATCGGTTCTCCCTCTCTGTGGTTTGTGTAGTTCTCCCTGATCCTTCATGTCACTGGTGTGTGCCCTTCCATCCACTGCCACCAACAGCATGCTATGGTATTATCGGCATAACCGGTATGTGGCAGAATATTTTGACAAGACCATCCCGTTCCCCTGAGCCCATAGTTCACTTGCAAAGGATGCTACCAACACAACAACATGAGTCAGAATGGAAAGCACTATATAGTCAGTTGGGTACAGCAATTAGGCCCATCCTTGCTTACGTCACATGCGTGGGCGAATGTGAAACTTAAATCATTCGCAGGTGTCAAAATGTCAAATATACTCACTAAGTTTCCTTCCTGTCGGTTGATTCCTACTGGGTGCAACTTCTTTCAATGATGAGTGTATTTATATTTGCTGTGTATCTGTTGTGAAGCCGAAAAGAACAATCCTCATTTGTTGAGGGGCTATTAGAGGGTTGTGAGCTTCTACTGTGCAATAACAATTACACCAGCAGGTTATTAAGTGCATTGTGTCTTGCTTTCTCTTTGTAAGCAGGAGCATACACATACAATTACACCTGCTCTTAGAACTCCAGGCTGTATTTATAGAGACATGATTGCTGTGCTGTGTTTGAATGAAAGGGGTTCTGAACTCCATTAATGGACTGTTCAGTCATCTCAGGCTCATCTGCTTCAAGAAACAAAAGTGGGGTCTTAACTTGTGCTGCCGTCTGTATCCGTGCTGTTGGTCTCTTCTCTTCAGTATTGATCCCTTCACGACTCTGCGCTCTTTCAGGGAGACAATGTGTGTCGGAAAATGACTCGGAAGCCCATCAGTGCTCCCAACAATTAGACCCAACATGTGTAGCCTGCTGGAGAAGCAGCGTAATCTTCAAAGGAGCTTCAAAGTATTGATTCTGGCCGATAAGGTTTAGTGTAATTCATTTGATTAGGGCTGACTTTGTTGACCACATCAAAGTAATGATTCCTAGGTTCCGCTGACCTTCTAATGATTCTGCCTTTTAAATGTATACGTGTGTGTGTGCGTGTGTCTGCTTGCACGTGCATGTGGGTGTATGGGTGGGTGTGTAAGAGAAATCCAATTTCAGATAATGGAGACTGTAATTGAAATTTATTTTGCCACTACAATTCGGACCTCCAATTTATCTGGCCGGGTTTTAATGGATACGGCTTCACTGCACCTTTTAAAATTCACATTAGGACCACGTCATCAAACACTTTTACATTCTCCTGTTTACTTTGAAATGTCTCACATTAGCACATTAGTGGTCTTAAATTGAGCAAAAAACATAGAAACTGTCTTTGTGGGAACTGCTTGTGAATTTAATTGAACTTGTCCCTGAGGTTTGGTTGGATAAGGATGGTTTTAGATTATGATTAAAGTCGGTGGTTATACTTACGCTTGCTTTATTTTGGACATCAGGTGTCATTTACGCTTCTCTGGCCAGATGGAACAGTTTCCCCTCTCAGTGCCTCAGCTAGATTAAATAGGGTGAATCAGTGAACTGTGGGCAAATTCAGCCTACTGATCACCCCACCCAAATCCCACTCTCACTGCACCACCTTCAAAAAGGAGTGAACTGCCAGTGCTGAAAAACTATACAATAAATATCACACTGACAAAATGACAGCGTAGAGCAGATTAGCCTTGGCCAATATTTGAAACTCATGTATTTATTGTTCTCCAGGCGCTGGGCTCCTCCATCTTATTCATTTAATGGCAGTGAAAGGACATGTATAAAATACGTTATCTCTCTCTGTAATGCTAATGTAGTCCTAATTTCTACATTTTACAAACAGTTATGCATCTGTATCAGCATCTATGTACATGGAAAATACTGGAACTTATTTTCACTTCAACAAAACATGTAAATTAAACCTGTGCATAAGATTGTATAAGCACGTATGTGTGAAGTGCAAACTCCAAAATACTAGGTAATCACTGTAGGCAACATGATGGTCAGTTCTAATTCTGTTTAACTACACTAAAACTAGGGCTTGTGCAGTGGATAGCGCTGTTGCCTCAGACTGGTTCCTATCGGGGGTCCTTTCTGTGTGGTGTTTGCATGTTCTCCGCCTGTCTGTGTGGGTTTCCTCCCACAGTCCAAAGACATGCAGTCTGGTGGATTGGAGATGCTGAATTGCCCCTATAGGTGTGTGTGAATGTGTATGTGTGTGTGTCTGCTATGCAATTGACTGGTGGCCTGTTCAGGGTGTTTCTGTCTTCTCCCTGTCACGCAGAAGAAAGATCAGTGAATGAGTAAATGATGGATATTACACTATTAAACTGATAAAGGACCTTGTTAAATTTCTTATAGAAAACTACCCAACACTTTGTGGAGCTTCACTTTACTTTCCTGCTTAAATATGTGACAATACAGTGAAATTTAGCACCTGTCAGACATTTATGTGGAAATTTAGTCAGACTGTCATGGAACCAGGAACTGTTATGATGGCCTAAATGATTCCCTAGTTTTTACTTCATACTTGAATTGTAAGTGTTAGCATAAATATTTGTGACAATACTATTGGTGAGGTGTACTTTCCTTTATCTTTCCACCTTGAAGAGTAACAGTGAAAGTTCCTAAACCTTTGATCCTCAAAGTATATCAGACTAATAAACAATCACATACAGTCATATGCAAATGGTTTATTTACAAAATATTTTGTATTGGTGACAAAAAAATAAATGGCACATTTTACATTTTATGTTTATTGTTTTTAGAATATGTTAAGGAATATGTGAAGAAATTACATTTGTAGCAAAATGCCATATTTGTGTGTTATCTGTAGGGGATGTGTTAACTTGTTACAGTTAGAAAATGAGCAGGGCCGTCCAAACTTTTGCATATGGCTGTAGATAAATAATTTTGTCTATTCAAGTTGGAAAGTTTGTTTGGCTAAATTTTCCACCTGCTCCTGTGTGTATTTTTGTGGCTGAAAAGTAAGAAAAGAATGTAATAAATATTTCTTGCACTATTCAGATCATACCTTTTTGACTCATTTTAATCATTAATTTTTGCAATAGTTCTGTTTCCTAGACATCAGGTCCACTGGTATTAAATGCATTGGTATTATCCAGTGGCCTTGTCCTGTCACTGAAACAATGTTTTGCTTTGTTTATTTTTTTCTGAATTTTTAATTCCATTTACATGAGGACACAGTCATCTGCTTAATTCTGTCAGATGTGTAACCAGTAGGCCCACACATAAGAGTTATTTTATAAAGTTCAGAAACTGAAAGTTCAGAATATAATTGATAACTATATTAAGGTTAATGAAAGAATATACAAAGACAAATACAGACCTCATCCACTCCAGACATTGTTTATTATGTTATGTAGAGGTGGTTTGGAGCTGGTAGGTGTTTCTGTGTGATGTGGCCTGAGATGTAGCATCACTCAAACGTTGTCATCATAATTGATGAATGGCTCTGATACGCACCCCTGACAGGCGGTCTGCCTGTTCTCTCCCATCTCTGTCAGTTCAACCTTCACCAGCCTCAAAAAGCCAATTACCACAGCTTCTATTGGTCGTAACAGGCCAGTGAGCAAATGACCGCTCTGGGGCTGCTCTGAGGCTGCGTAGGTGCTCAAATAGCTCTGTGTTCAGCTCAGCCCCCTCACACCTGATCCCATACTCCCCCCTCTGCTTCCACACAAGTCATTCCCCTCTCTGACTGACCAGTGACCCACTGACCGCTGCTGACCCTGTGAGGCAGCCCAGACCTGAGACCAGTGCGCTACTGTAAATCAGCTTTTAATGAGCCACTGGGCAGATAATGGACGTGGCTGGAGCCGTCACCAGGGCTGGACGCTGGGGGCTAATCTGTTACCAACGCCTGAGAGACATTACATGTGGTTATGTGTTGAATTGTCACTGGAGGCCAGTTGGTCAGAATTGTTCTGATTGGATTTTAGCTTACAGTTCAGAACAAACCCTGATAGCTGAGGGTATTTTGCTGGGTATATCTGGATTTAAAAGCTGAAACTGCTTTTGGCAGAGACTGGACAAAGAAACCATATTGCTTCCAGTTTATTGTTGGTGAGGTGTTAAATCTTTTCTTCTATCCTCTACTTTGGTTTTTCCTACACGATAACAAAGAAGATTCCGATTATTTTTCTGTTCCTAATTAAAATAAATGCATTTTGTTTCCCATAGCCTGCCTAATGTTCCAGTTTGCTCCAAAGATGGGATTAATTGTATCAGACCGCAGGGCTAGGTGTAAGTTTCATTCGAAAATCTGGTACATTTATGCAAATGCAGTCATTTCTATACAATTATGTTATAACTATGTTATAACAATCATGTTTAAATAATTTAAACTAAAGAAGCCCAAGCTTTCCAACCTGAAAAAATGAAATGATATTACTACAGCTGTATGCAAAACTTTGAGCACTGTTTGTCAAATTACATGTGTTCTTGATTTTTAAGAGAAAACAAGTTCCATTTCTTGGAAGAAGCATATGTGCTAGCTCTAGCCTGGTACCATTGGGTGATACAGGGAGACCTAACTAGTTGGTGGAACTGACAAAAACTGATTTGAACAGAAAACTGGGTAAATAAAAAAATAAACAAATAAATAAATAAATAAATACACACACATAAATAAGTTTTGAAATTCATAGTTTTTTATAATATTAACCCAGTGGATGATAAGTTTAATGTATAAATCCTGTATTAAAACAGCTTCAGATCAGTTTCAGATCATTGGAAGGAAGCTGTAAAAACAGGAAGATATATTAATGTGTCCAGAATGATAAATTGTGCTGTCGCTGATTCCATATTCACTGTGAAAGCTGTGCATCAGGAATAAAGCTCTTATAAACTTCAGATCCAGAGTGTCTCATATTCGTGATTGAATGAGTAAATCACAAAGGCAGTTAAATTGACAAAAAGCATCCGTAATTAGATAATGAACAGGTTCTAAATGTGTCTCCTGTTCTCAGAGTACCCCAAGACGGATAACAATGTCATGGTTGTTGCTTTTTCTTTCTTAAGAAACAGCATGAGGCCAAGTCTGCCCAGCGTTTTGTGTTTACCTAGCTGATGCAAGTCATCAGGTAACTGTCAAGACTGTCAAGAGCTGTGTGTTAGAACAGGCTAAACAGCAAAATGTGCCGGTGGATGGGGACCAGGCATTTAGGCCTGCAGCTTGGACAGCGCAAGTTTGTGGTTGCAAGAGCACATTACTTGTTAACTGTTTGTGGCTCCAGTGTGTACGCTACAGAAGCTAACAAGCCTTGTCTTGGCTTTTTGAGCCTATATGGGACAAGAGGCTGTTTTTGCTGAGCTATTGCTTTAATCAATGATAGAGGAAAAGAAGAAATAAATAAATGAGTGTAGGATTTCCTGACTGTCTGAAAACATTAATTCTGAACCTGAGCACTTAATGAGGAGGGAGTGATTGAGACCAGGCACTGTTATGACTTCATTACAGCAGAATGAATCTGTCATACTGCAGGCTTATGTTCCTCTCTGTGCAGCTCACTGACTGCTGACCCCTGGTTCCTCTCATTCGCAATGCTTCCGCTGTATTAAATAGCATGGATAACATGAGAGAAAATGAAGTGTACATTGTCCAACAAAGGTTCGCAAGGCTTGTCAAAGGTGCCATAGTATTTTAAATTGCTCTCTTATGTTCTACATAAAGGGTGTCCTTGGTCACGCTCATTTACGGCCGTCTGATTTGGTTCTAGAATTGTTTTCCCTTTTTTAGTGAGCTCATAAACATTTAGGTGAGCCCTACTCTGAGTTGTTGGTTTACAGCAAGACACAGTGATGAACACAATGAGCAGGTCATCAGGTAACTGTTTTCTGACAGCAACATGTCGAAATATATTCTGTACTTCCAATCAAACTGTTTAGTTAGTTATTCTAGTTACATGCGGCTTGCTAGTAGCAGACATTACCTATTTATTCTAGGTAGTTGCTTTTAATCTCAACATCAACACAAAGTAAATAAAAGTTGCACACAGTGGTTAAAATCACACAGCATGGCTGCTACTTATAGGGTGCTGTTGGGGTTGTGATGCTAATAAAGGTAGTTCCACCTTCAGTGCAGTGGCATGGCTAGGGTGGCCACTTTCATAACCCCAAAAAGGAGGGCATCATAAATCATAACCTATATCCTATATTACACATAAATGATTGCTATACTCACCAAATTGGGTAGAATGGTTGACATTCATGAGTCAGACGGGAGCTTACTAATTGACTAGCATTTAGAGGGCTGACCTGCGGTTAGGAGGTAGGTGAGTCATGATGTCACATGACTTTGTTAAACCAATTAAATGCGAGGCATGTTGTTTGACACGGACGTGTGCCAATGGCACACATAATACTGTTGGCGAGACGTGACGTGTGGCCATCCTAGGCATGGCCAGGTGGTGTTTCAGAAATATCTTTGGCAGCAGGATTTGGTGCATGCTTCTGGTAACATGATGCTCACAATAAGTGAATCAAAGACTTCTTCAGCCAGTATAAGTGGCAAGGAGAGTTAGAGGTTTTCTTTGGAGGGTTTGTGAAATGCATAGCAGATGCTCCTCTATACAGTCTCTCCAGTGTCAAGTGCTGAGCAAAGCTACTCGATATTGTCCAAGGTTTGAGAAACTGTCCAGAGTGGATTAATGTTCATGGGAAGGATCTTATTAAAGATGTGAGAGCTTTAATTATGTAGTGAATTACATGTACATGCTTACACAGGTACATTCTTCATACATCTCCTTTTCTACTGTTAAATACAAATATGATCTCAATCAAAAGTGTGGGACCCACCGATTTAACAGAATTTGTTTATTTGATGAGCTATTTGTGAATGATGAAATTATAACACAGGTTTGTAATAATTTACAGTAACCACAGCCTCTAAGGGTTAAATGAAAAGTCTCAGTATAACTCAAACAGTATTTGGAAAGTTCTGGTGTACCTCAACATTTGACGGGCAGAGTAAGTGCTGATGGTTTGCTGGTAACCTCGCTGTGCTCTGAAGCTGAAGAGGGCCGCAAGCTCCACCTGTCAAACCAATTTCATCACTAGCATTAGCAAAAAGACAGGGGTTTCGCTCTAGAGCCTGAAACCCTGCTCTAGTCTGAAACTCTGAAACACCTCTCTTCCCATTTAAGGGCTTAGGGAATAGGTCCACTTGAACCACGATTCAAAGCACTCTGTGCTGTCAGCGGTCTCACACAGAGATTTCCATTCTGCCATGGTGTATAGTCTACAATCCAGCAAACACTGAGGTTTTACAGGAGCTCTTTAGAACAGGCTCACTGACCCTCTTGCTGGGCAATCACTGAGCAGCAAAGGGGCAGCAAGGTGAGCTGCAAATCCAGGGGTGAGTGGGCAGATGGAGCGCTGGATGAACTGGAGATGGAGAGTTAAGCACCAGCGTTATTTGCCACAGCCTAGGGATTTTGACAAGACCCTTGTGGATTCACACTGTGACGACCTCCTGGGGGTTATGTCAGATGGTGTGTGTTTGCACATGTGTGATTGATCAAGTGCTGTTTTTTTGTAAGAGGATTGTGAGAGACAGAGTTGTGCAAAAGTTAGAGACCACCCTTTCTTTTGCCTAATTTCCTCTCAAAATAGCTTTTTAGTGTCAAGAAAAAAAAAGCTCTGCTACTGGCTTGTACACTGCTCTCACTTTGTGTATGCAGCAGGGTTGGGGATTTCAGTGCTTGGCAGTGGGGTCAGTTGGCATTGTTAGTGTCTACCACGTCCTGGAAATGCATGGCTGTAAGTGACCTGCCCACTAACCAAAAATGTCTTGCTTTCAGAAATCTGCTAGGTTATATTTGCAGTTGTCCATACACCCAAAGTTCAGCCTTAGAATTTGGTGGCATTTAAGGGGAAAAAAGCAGGAAACATATTTGTTAACAAAAAATGACATTAAAGCCTCTAAACTGTGAGTATAGTATCAAATCTATCAGTATAATGTGTTAATATGTTCACTCTTCTGTACACTATACAGCCAAATTCTATATATAGCATCCTTCCAGTCTTAAAGCCTTTGAGTTACACCTCCTCCCAGCAAAAGCTGCTCCCAAAGCAGTGTTATTTCATGTGAGCTCCACTGTGGTTTGGTTGTCTGTGTAGCACATACTAACACTTTGTATAAAACACAAAACACAAAAACACACTTTTTTATACTGTTTTTAAATGATATCCAGTCATAGCAAAGCTTTGCATACATGCAATTCTGTTAATTTAATCCAAAAAAATAATGACAGTTTTGTTATTCACTGATTTCATCTCTGATATCTCTGTAGAATGTAAACTCCCACATGTAGCAGTGTGTGTAAATGTTTAGTTTGCAATTAACAAACCAAAACTTTTATCAACATGACATATAATACCAATTATAAGAATGAAAAAAGATATATATAATAACAATAGCACCAATAATGTGTGCACATCCAGTACAGTAGATTAACTTATATGCACATTGGTATAAACAAATGTTGCAGCTATTCCATGTTCTTTTTAAAGACCAATAACACCGTGCTTTTGTTTTACATGACTGACACCACTGAAACAATAAACTAATAAAATAACCACACTATACAATCACATCATTCTAACAGCTTAAAAGAATAAAACATTTTGTTTATTTCACATTTTATTCTTTTCAGCTGACACTTTAACATGTAATCACTCAATGCTTGACCTCCACCAACGAGCCCAGCTGTTGGCTCATGAATGCTGTCATATTCTCCAAACTCCACTACTTCATTCATATGTAATTAAAGGTGATCAAATCTGCATTCCTTTTAATACAACTTCAAGGAATAAGGGCTCCTGTTATTAATTTGAAGAAGCTACTGATAGATATCAAAATTGCTCATCTTTAGTGCAGTGGCATGGCCTGGGGGTGTTTCACAAATAACTTTTACAGGAGGATTTTGGTGCATGCTTCTGGTGACATGATACACACAACAAGTGAATAAAAGACTTGCACAGCCAGTATAAATGGCTAGGAGAATTAGATGTTTTCTTTGGAGAGTTTGTGAAATGCATAGCAGATGCTCAAAACATGAGTGATATGTGATGGTATCTTTGTGTAATTTTACCTTTGGTGAATATTGAACTGGGAGCTGGAGGCGGAGGAGGGGATGGTGGACCAGGAGAATGTTTAAACAGAACAGAACTGTCTAGAGCTGTGTTTGCTGATAATGGAGTACATCAACTTAGGTTTATTTTTAAGAAATTCCAACTTGTGAGTGAGTAAAGTCTAAGAAAAAAAACTCACTCACTTCATGGGTCACTTTAACTTGTAGATTGTCTGCAGTTGTGTGGTCAGGCTGTATGTTACGGTAGCCAAGCTTTAGAAAGCCAGCAGAGTGAGCCTGACCTGCGAAGAAGTACAGGCTAACCTAATCCTGAGGGCCGTCTTTCCCATTCGTTAAATTATAAGATGAGTCATGGACCAGAGGACATATTACAGGAACATCCTATCTTATGTTATAAAGTTATGAATGTTGTGAGAGCTCCATTCTGTTTATCAGAGAGTTGCTGCTCCACAGTTTTAGTTTCTGTTTCCCAAATGATTTAGCCGACTGCGCTAACGTTATTCCTCCTAATAAACAGACACACGTTCAGCTCTGTCTCCTCACCCTCACTGTAATATTAATGAGTTTTCACTAACATTAGCACATAAAGGTAATAAGAGGGGGCAGTGGAGATCAGGTCTGCAGTGGATTTAAATATGCTTTTAGAAAAAAGAGCCTCACAGATGAAAGGTCCATATTATAGAATGTAGATTCAGTCTTCACTGAAGTCTATATGGGAACTAAATATATACAAGACAAGATTTCAGAGATGTTGCTGTAACACGGCCCCAGACCTTTGACCTATCTGAGTTCTTTGGATAAGACCCCCATGCCGCTACGGTAGTGTTGGTAGTCTTTATTGTGTTGATTGCATTTATTGGATTTATTGCATTGCATTAAGAAGCAGCACCATGTCATCTCAGCGCATTTGTGAAGAGAGGAAATGACGGTTAAGATGACTGTTACTTTGACAAGCTAGAAAACTTTAAAAAGGTGAGTAAATGACTAAAGTAAAAGGTGAGTAAACACTGTTTAGAATTTCTAAAAGGCAAGTAAACAGTGTTTATAAACGCTTACCCTCCACTGTACCACATGAGTCCCTGATAATTGCCAATGTAAATGTTTAAGCTTTCTCTTTTATTAGTGATGGGAAATTTAATTAAGTTTACCAAACTGATTCCTTCACGCGCATATCTAATCAAATCAAATAGCCACCCACTTTATAGTCCAGTTCGCAACATGTTGTTATTGGGATATACAAATTGTTTGCTTAGCTCATGAGATAAGAGTGAAATTATGGACATAGCAGTGGGCTGATGATAGGAGCCCAGACTTCATGTAAATGAATGCATTTTTTATCAATCATGTTAACAGCAGAGTGATTTCCATGTCCCCCAATAGATGTGCATTCTAAATATATTCTGATTATGTCACTATTTCATTTAATGTGTTTAGAACAGGTAATTCAGTATTCATGATCACAAACAACCGTGTTGAATCTTATGAAACTCATTGGAAAACCCACTTTTGGAAAGTTTGCTTCAAATGAACAAATCACTCTTGACTATCATGACTATCTCTTACTCAGAGCCACAAATCAGCAGAGCCACATCTGCACACAGGGCAAACTGTGATTACTGTCTTTCTTAGCTATCCAATTCGTACACATATCTCCATCCATCCTTCCGTCCACAGTGCATTCAGCTGGGTATATGAAGCTATGGCCATCAAAATGCATATTGTCTGTCATGCATAACTGAGGCTTGAATAAACACGTTTCTGTATTGTGTGGATACAGCTTGCAGCTGAGTTATGTGGCACGCATGGCTGCCTGGTGAGTGTAGCTGCGCTGCTATAGTGCCTATTTCTGAGATGAATCTCACCTCGCTACCTCTTTGTCACGAACTCCGTTATATGCCAAGGTTGCTATGACAACCATGGAGCGGCCAGGGAACCTATTTGGGGTGTTGGGGGAGAAGAAGAAGAAGCGGGAGAAGAAAAACTAGATCAACCACAACTCCATCAAGTGGATTTCCATGCATGTATCCTGTTCACCTTTCCTAGAAAACCAAGGTCCATTCCTGGAAGATGGTTAGCAGTAAGGATAGGTCCTTCACTCTTTATGAAGATCCTCTGTATTGTCTTTGATGCTCATTTTAAGCAGCTAAAAGGCAATAAGCTCCAGCTCAGGTTGAAGAGTCTGTAAATGATGATAAAGTTGATTGCTTTTGCTGTGTTGTGTCTGGAAAGCTCACATGAATTCCCTCTTTTTTTACGAGATGGGGCTGTAAAATGAAAGAAATGTCTTCTAATAAATGGCGAAGATTATGGCATAGATAGTTACAGAATGCAAAATTATATATATAAAAAAGAAAGAATTAAAGAAGTGATTTAGAGGAGAATATACTGCAATGCATTATATCAGTTTAGCAAAAAAAAACTTTTTTTCTTTCATTGTTGATTTCTTTTGTCTGTCACATACTATCACTAAAGAATCTCTTTCTCTGGGACCATATAGATTTGTTCACATGAGTACATAAATACAACACCTAACGCTGTGTTGGATACATATATATCATACTGGTTATATGCCAGGAAACAAAGCATAAAATTATTAAAAGTATTGTCAGTGGACACCTCTTTCCTTTCTAACCCTCTCTTTCCTGGCATTGTTCCTGTACTACTGCAGGGTCTGCATGGCTACACACCATTTTTCTCTTTTACCGTTTGAGCATAGCTTCTGGGGCAATGCTCACAAACCGCATGTCTTCAGTGATTCAACTGCACCACCGTTTCTTTGGTCGGCCTCGTGATCACCTGATGGGGGCTGACCAAGGCTATAGAGTTCTCACAGAGAACTCTTTCTAACTGTAGGTTGAAATTTTGCAGGAGATAACGTGGCACACTATTATGCTTAACTTATTTAACATATATGGTCAAATATCATGACAGGTGCATTTTTCATTAATCAAGGCACAAACAATGTAATGTACCCTCACAGGTACAACAGTAGTTTTGTGGTTGAATTGTGTGCCTTGATCAAGTTTTTCTAAGGGAAACGCTGCATATTTGTACTTTTTCATAACCTAATGATATAAAAGAGAATAATAGAGGGTATGCACGTGACATTACATTTAGTAGAGGGCCACTGTGGTTGTGTCCACTAAGTGGCAGAAAGACTAACTGAGGGGCTGGATTGGTATTGAGGGGCAGTATTAGTATTCAGCGTGTAATCTAATATTGGAAAGAGCTGTTGTGCAGTTTACTGTGCCATTTCCCCTAATAAACATAGCTTTGTTGTGGATTCATTTGCCACTCAGTCTGACTGAGGGGGTGCATCCTGGTAGGAAAGTGACATTAGTGCATGCCTTCTATAAAAAGGCTCGAGACAAGACAAGCTGGGTCCAGTTAATACAACTTCAAAAAACACTATTACAGCTTACTATTACTATTAATCCTGTTCGACTGGTGCACATATACGTATCACTCAGCAGCGGACATGCACATCAGAAATTGCTTCATGGTATCAGTATCACCACTGCCAGTACCAATACTGAGTTTGAATGCCAGTATTGGCACCAGTGCAGTATCAGTATCAGTGCAACACTAGAAAATGACGGTGTGATGGTGTGATGCATGTGTGCGTATGTTCCAGTGTAAGTAGACTAGCACAATATGGCTGCTGCTTTACATTGTTTTTGTGTTTGTTTTGTATTGTGAATATTGTTATGTTTCCCTGCTGGCTGATGACCTTGCCATCACTTCTGGATGATGCTGCAACACAGCTGTAGGGCTGTCTGGACTGGTGGTGTATAGCTGCATGAAGTCAGTACCCCTTCATGGCTAAGAACATTTCTGGCCTTTAAGGCTTCTCAAGCTGACTGCCTGTGTGGGAGTGAGATCTTACCTATAGTAAGGACTCTTCCTGGACTTTCTATGTGACTTCATACTGTGATCTAAGGAATCCCCCCTGTTAGCTTTGGGAACTGTAGATTGTGTGTGTGTGTGTGTGTGTGTGTGTGTGCGTGTGCGTGTGTGTGTGTGTGTGTGTGTGTGTGTGCTGTTTGCTATTTTATGTATTGTTGATTATTTATTTTGTTACTTTTGTAAAATGTCATGAAATAAAAACGATGATGATGAAAAAATGAACACATACTCCACAGGAAATATATTTAAATATGATTACATACTTTTTCTCATAATTTTCACTCAAATTTTCTATATATTGGAACACTAATAAAAAACAAAATGTTTTATTTATGCCACCTTTTATTATTATTTTTTTATGCCCCCCCATAAAATGTAAAGTTCAGCAAACAAAGCCATAGTGGATGTATTTAAAAAAATAAATAATAAATAAATAAACCAGATGATCATTTTGATTTGTTTACTCAGGATTGCTGCTAGGATTAGATGGGACTGTTAAAGTCAGTAGCGCTCTTACATATTACTGTTAATGATTTTAGCTGCATCAAAAATCAACTCAGCAATCCCAGTGAATGTAGCGTTATCAGAAAACAGGAAAGTAGCATGTCTATCCTTGGGGCTCTTGTAGTAATAAATACATGAATAAGAGATACAGAGCAGAAGGAATGAGCGAAGTGGAAAAAGATGAATGAGCTGAGACTCACTTTTTAAGCAAATATGCAACCTTTCACTGCTAACTGAATTAAGAAAGCAAAACGTGTAAAGGATGACAACAGATTGGCTTCAGTCCTCAGTGTAATAAGGAGAAAACTAGTTTGCACTGACCTCAGAAAGAGTTCTTCTTATGGTCAGATATAATGCCCTCTATAATGACTGTAAAATAGCACCACAAATGTGTCAGAATACATGATTGCATCTTTTAGATTGCACGTCCCACAGGGAATGGGCCAATCTTGGCCCAGTAAAAGTTTTATGGGGTTGTTACTGCAGCCTGGAGACTGCAGCCAGTGCCGTGTGTCTGTGTGTGTGTGTGTGTGTGTGTGTGTATGGGAGGGGAGTAGGTCCCCCTTAGTGTCCTGAGTGCAAATTTGTCTTATAGATCTGTTTTAGCCTGGCCCACAGGGCCAAACCCATTGCTCCAGTCTGGTTTGTTATTGAGAATATTGACTGGCTCCCCAGTGAGGGACATGTAGAGACTCGGAAGCTGAGATCAATGCAGCGAGTGTTACTACTTACCCTCTGTCCACTGCTGGACACATGAGGTCCACTATAACTAGTTGTGTGCTTCTTATGAGGACCTCTTTCGAAATTTGACTTTTCTAGCAATTACTGTTCAGTTACAAATGGCTTCTGATACCAGGTGTCATTATAATCACACACTGAGCGATATGACACTACTGTTTATTTTTTCCAGTTATAGATTCATTTATTTGCTGAATTTAACATTAAAAAAATTGAACTGTGACATGAGCAAAAGTAATGTCACATTTAATATTAATACTTTTACTCACTTTTTCTTCCCTATTTCATTGTGTCCATTTCCACCTGCTAGGTATGTCTGCATAGGATGCATCACCAGGAGATCAAAAAGATGTGATGTCTGGTTTCATGAAGCACGTGCTAGCCTGCACTCGCTCTCACAGCTTGGTAGCATGTGATAGGTGAGGATCTAGCCTGGAATCAATGACAGTGAGGGAGTGATGGGGAGAGAGGGCCCAGTAATTCTGTCTTGGACTCTAGCTATGGATGGCTGTGCCATCACCAGAAGAGGCTGGACCAGTGCTGAGTGCTGAGACAACTGTGCCACTCAGGATACGCTCCTATACAGAAACTTGTTTGTTTGATCAAACTTGTCAACGCAGAGTGTAAAAGGAATGTAAGTGTTAATAACTACCTAATTAAGTCATTACAATTAAGCACACAGTAAAGTAAAATAATGAATACGAGAATAATGGTTTATATGTGGTTAGTGTGATTTACCAAGATAATACAACTTACTAATGCTTTGGGTACATATTGCAATAAAACTCAAGACTGCATGTTATTCAAGTTTTTTAGTTACAAACATCTTTTGGCCCAAAGGTTAAAGGTTAAAAGGTCTGAGAGATGATGACTGCCAACATCACAACAAGCTTATAAACAGTGTGAGGAATAACTTGTGATATAATTTTACTCAAAATAAAACTTCTTATTCTTTAATGAGTAAATTTAAAACCCAGTCCTGGACTACAGCATTCTGAATGGAGATTCTCCATTGAAAAGAAAAGCTTCATCCCTGATCCCTGTCTCTGAATCTGACCCAATATGTTAAGCCATTGCCAACTGAAAAAAACATGCTTATTTCTATGATTAGTCTGAGTGTTCTCAAACTTTTGATGGGAAGTGTGTGTTTACTGTCTGTTCTTTTCCAGCAGAGCTCTACTAATGTATGAAAGTGATTTGCATGGAAATGCTTTTAGGGGGCGTCTACCTCCCAGGGGTTTATGTGGTTATGAATGGAAGATGTGATAAGTTCAAGGAGGAGTAAAGAAGAGATAAGAGAGGTGCAGGCAGCCTTATCTCACCCACCGAGACACCTCAGTGTCCAGTGGCTACAAAGAGAGAAAGCCGGATCTGATTGGCAAGACGGCGAAACATCTGACCATTTCACATCTCGCCCCAAACCAAGAGAGAAACTCGATGGAGTGTGTCAAATCCGCCTTCTCTCAGCCTAATACTTCACTCTGTGGGCCAAGATTAGGATGCAATGTGCTGGCTGGCCTCTAACCAGATGCACAGATAGAGATTGAATGCAGAGTGTGAAGCAAGTGAAAGGCCCACATTAAGAGAGACAGAGAGAGAGATATGCACTATGAGCCTAGTCTTCTATTTGATTAATCTTAGAGGTGGGAGGAAATTTTAAAAACTAGAACTACAACTTTGGGGTGGATACATAAAATCTTTTGTTCTGCAAACTGGTCAAATCAGTAGCCATAAAAAACATGTTCTGCCTATTTTGGAAATTCTTTGATTGGATGACGCATTTTCTTTCTTCAATAAAGTTGCTGGAATATATACACAGTGCAAATGTGCACCTTCATTCACAGTATTTATGTTTATGGCATTTGTCAGACGCTTTTATCCAAAGCGACTTACAATTTACATGTACACAGGTAGGCGAAGGTAGTGTTAGGAGTCTTGCTGAAGGACTTTTATTGGTGTATTGCAGGGTCGTTATCCAGGTAGATAATCGTGTCTACAGGATAGAGAGCAGAGGTGTTACCCACTACACTATACCAACCACCTATGATTTACAAGTGCACAGCGTTGTCGTCTTTGTGCGCGAGCAAGTCAACAATTTGGTAGTTGCACAGTGATGTCTGTTTTATCTCAGCACAGTTGTCTTTGTGGGGCAGGGGGTTTTCACCCCTCCCTCTTTCACCCCTCATTGTTCACTAGCAGCTCAACACTACCCTAGTTAATCTGGTAAGATATGTACACTGAAAACATATTTTATTTGACCATAAGATGTCAATTTCCATTCTGCTGGCTTCAGGGTCCTGCAGAAAGGGGTTAAATCAGAAAGAAGAAAGATGGCTAACATTAGTTCTAGGAAGCCAAATATCAATAAGGTTTTGACCTAAAATGTATTTTTGAAAATTCATTAATGGTAAAAAGGTACATGCAGGATGTTATTAGGCAAAATAGTTTCCAAAGGAAACAAAGTTTTGGATTTACCGTGTTTCAGAAGTTACTATTGTTTTGGAATGACATTACATATGGAATGACATAAAAACTCATGTAGTTTCACTGGTGGCTGTATTTGTGTGGTAGAAATTGTGACTCCTTGTTCCCATCACCTCTGCTGTGAAGAAATCTGGGTGGCTAAGTTTCTGTACAATGAAATATTTCACATCACACCATCCTGAATTACTTTTATTTACAGTTTCAGCTATTCTATTGTGCAGTCGTTTTAAAAACTGGTGGGTTTGAGTATGTTCATGTGATTGCTGATTCACATCCTGTGTCCTCTGTGTTGCAAATCCAGAGCTGATCATCCGGTCCATCCTCTGACATTATAATCTAGTTAAGCACCTGCACAAAGTGGAACAGCTGGCATGGCCTTCATGTGCACTCATGTACACACATGCACACATACACATATCTCTCTCAGAGCACTAGGGTGAGACAACGAGTGAGAGAGAGAGAGAGAGAGAGAGAGAGAGAGAATAAGAGAGGGAGTGAACTGAGATCCCTCACTGAATGCACAATCAACAAAAAGCGCTTGCCGACAGCTGGCTAAGTGCAACTTGACACCAACTGGGCTCTCAAAGGCAAAGGAGAGGGAGAGAGAGAGAGAGAGAGAGAGAGAGAGAGAGATGGAATGAATGGGTGGCATTAGTTTACTGTACCCCTGCTGTGCAAATGTAACTATAGCCAGTCCTGCCATAGAGAGCAGTTGGTAGCTGTTGGGTTTGGCTCTTAATGGAAGGTGGCTCACATTTGGCCCAGATGCTTTCTGCGCTTTAAAGAGGCCCTCTAGAGCAGTTTCCAACTCCACAGCCAGAGAGAAAGACTTCACTGCCAGGAGGGAAAGCCCCATAATCGAGTTTATGGGAGCTGCGGTATTGGGTTAACACATTAGAGATGGGCCCAGCCGTGTGTGTTAGGTGTTAGTGTGAGTGCAAATGTGAGACATCTTAGTATCACTGCTGGGCCCCTGGTCGTGGAGACCCCATCATATCAGTGACTGGGTGGCAGATGACCACTAATCCCTCTGTCCGAGCTGATGTGAAGACAAGTCTCAGTCAGCGGGCATGGTCGAGTCTGAAGGGGGGAGTTTCTTTCACTGAGTGATCATTCATAACTCTTACTGATGTGAAATGAAAAGTCTCACCTGGATGTTCCCAGAAACCTAAACACGCATTGACAGTGACAGCACACCCACAACCCTACGTCTTTCTTGGTACTGACCTCATTAGCCTGTGTATACCAATAATTTCTAATTATTTTGGTTTTATTTGGAATATATCTCTATAAGTGTTGGTGTCAAATTCCTCCTGCATGTGCTGAAGGTTATGGAAAACCAAGCCTAATGCAAGTGTTGCATTTTCTATTTGTCGTGATCCAAGCAATCACAAACTCACTCAGTAGAGTAGAGGTCTGGACTCTGGGGTGGTCAGTCCATACACCAGCAGCTTCTTTGCTTCATTTGCAATTTTTCAATTGTATAATTTGTTTTTGTATGGGCTTCTTGACAGCTACACATCCTTTCAGACTCATGGTGTTGAGCTGTGTTCTCACAGAAGAAGGATGGACAGAAACACCTGTCCATGAAGCAAGAATGGAGCTTGACTTTCTCCTCTGTCTAAATATGTAGTACAAGTAGTTTTCTGGTGCATATTTTGCACAAACATAGTACGTGCCAGCTGTGTCCAGCAGTACTTACTCAGAATGTAATGGTAAATATGTAGCAATAAGTACATAGTGCACAGGAGCAGGACAAAACATGCCATACTTTTAATATCATTCAATGTTTTTGTTTTACTTTTTGCAAGTAATTTATGGTCCATTAATGATGTACACATAATGTAAAGGGCCAAGGCATAACAGGTTTTGCACAGCTGTTAAGGATATGATTTTCTTTTTGTCTTGTCATCTTGAAATATCTTTGACTTTTGCAACAACAGGCCATTTTACATATCAACACTACCAACGACGACTGGCTGCTCTGCAAGCCCCCACTCCTTTCTCAAGCCCCAATTACTTTCTCATTCAGTGGCTGCGTCAAAGTTATAACTATAAAGCCTCAACCTGCAAAGGTATTCCCTCCATTGCTCACTATTCGATAAACAGAACCCCCCTGCTTTGTTTGTTACAGGCGCTCTGAAGATATGTCTGAAGTCCTATGGCAGATTTATAACCAGCTTCAAGGCTGTGTTTACCCATCTCAGAGAATACAAGCAATATGGTTCCACTTTACATCCCTCTAAAACTTCTGTTCTGATTTAGCTTCATGAGTGTCAACATGCTGTCAATCCAAGTGTGAACTTCTACCCTGTTCCTTTATGTTCTTCAACAGAACATTGATAGACTTTTAACATCTGTCTTTAGTTTATCTCGTGCATGTTTCCTCTGTTTAATTCATCTCGTAAACATATACTACTTGAGCCATAACTCTGCTATTCAGTGTTGGCAGAGCAGAGTGGGTTCTTCCTTTTGAGTCTTGGTTACTTTCAGAATTTCCTCAAGTTATTTCTGATAATATTGGTGTTGGCTTGTTCATCAAAGGTGTGGGCCACAGTTGCCACCTGTGCCTTGTAAAATGCCTGGATCAGTGGTGAATTTTTACTACATTCAGTGGAATTCAGGTAGCTAAATTTAATACTGAATACAGAACTGAACACTAAATCTTCTCCCAAGCATAAACTAAGTGAACTTCAAAACTTCCATCTTGAAATGGGTCTCCTGCAGGGAACTCTTGGAGAACTACCGTGGGATTTTTCTCTTCAGGTCTATTCCCAACTTCAGTCCTGACAGGTCCAGCAAAGTCTGATAATATTTCTAATCGAGCATACTCATCAGTTCAACTCATCCGTTAATTGTCAGGTTATATAGGTGTCCTGTCCTGGAGTTGATCCACCGTGTTGTAAGTGGTACATGTGCTAGTTTTGTCTGTGGCTGTGGGCCATACCCAAAAATATGTGAACAATGTGTGAGCTCCTACAGTCATGACTGCAAGCCACCGCTTAGCAAATATTGTTTCCCTCAAACAGAAATTTGGTCAATTTAAATTATATATTTTGTTGATTTTTAGGTGAAAAAAAGTTACACATTCTCTACAGTGAACACAATACAATATAAGGCATGACTTCTGTTAATTTAAAACGTTAATTTAATATTATTAGTAGTATTATAGGTTATAGGACATTTACATTGCTATGCTTTTCACCAATATGTTAAATTCAGCAAATAAATACAAATCATGAATCATGAAAAATAATTCAAATAATAATAACATATCTCTATTTGGAGCTGGATAAGTTTAGAATCTATTAATTAGTCCCAGAATTTTTCAGTTTTTTTTCAGTGCACTGGTTGCCATAATCATCCACCAGACCTTTACTTATTTATTGTATCAGAGAAACTAAGAAGAATTGCTCATAGCTTGATCGCTCTGTGAGGAGAAAGTGTGGATGTTTGAAGAGTCATGCAGGGATTTGAAACTGCGGAGTGACGAGTAATCTCTGGCTCAGTGCAGGATTCTCAGAAGGGCGTCTCAGATCTCCGTTCAGTCTCATTCATGAAAAACTATCGAGCCGAGATCCCTGAAGGTGCCCTGTGGAGGACATAAAAGACTGCCTCTGCCGCAGCCTTGCCCATCCTCCCCTTGTGGAGGAAAAAAAAACTTTTTCAGGAGAAGTTTCCCTCAGATACTTATTAAGATGCACTGCTCTTCATATAGCCTCTGGCAGATTGTTAAAAGAAGAATGGAGGGTTGAGTTCTGTTCATAGTTTAGTCAGTTGTCATTGCAGACAAGGTTATACAGAGACTTTGTATTCAGTGTTTGTAAATTTATAATGCCAGCCAAAAGTTTGGACACATGTTGTAGACCATGTTGTGCCTGTCTGAATAAAATCTATTTTTTCCCGGTTTTGGATATTATTTGAAAGTACCTATACAGTACCTTCATCTTCCTTCATACTCCTTGGCTGGTTCCCCAGTGTGAGTAATTCCTTGCAGCTTACAGCATCAATCCTTGTGGTGATGACGGGGGTGGCAACAGGACAGGACTGTTGCTCCTGTGCGCTGGAGCCCCAACGCTCAGTCTTGACCAACTATGCTGGTGGTTCCTGCTCAAACCGTCACCAGAATCAGGCCACCATGCTGCTCTGCCAGCAGGTCAGCACAGCTGTCTTTGTGGAGAAATATGTTTTGTTTTCACAGAAAGAGGTCCTCAACATTACCCTTTCACCCCCTTATTGCTCTCTAGCTGCTTAACACAGTCACTACATTTAACACTCAGAGAGCCAACAGTGCCCTAGTTAATCTGATAACAGAGTTACAGGAGAAACATGTGTTCTTTGATCTTTAGGTTTTGAGACTATTATGACTGAAAGACTAATTTACAAAAAGTAGAGTTACTAAATGAATTACCATACTAAATACTAATTACCATATAAAACCTTCAGGATGTCTGCCAGAGGTGGGTTCGAACCAGTTACATTTATTCAGTTACATGTAATTAAAAATTGTAAACAACTTTCAGATCATAATAACTTTTATTTCTATTCAAGTATATTAGTAGGTAAAGGGAATCTATCAGTAAAGCTAATTTGACATGACATTGCAATGGAGGTATTTATGAAAGAAAACATCACACAGGATGCCAGCTGACTGGCTACCAGGGGGTTTGTAGAAACAAGCTATAGTTCATTCTGCAAATTAATAAAAGCAATACCGTTGATGTCCATATATGATTATATATCTGTAACAAAAAAAATCACACATTATTTTCATATAAATGCACATGTTGAACTACTTTAGCCCTGTTAGGAAAGCATCCTGATGTCTATGGTGAAGCTGTTTGAGAGAATACCACGAATCAAAGCTACATCAAGTTGCCACTTTATCTAAAGTATAACACTTTGTATATCATATTTTTATCACTGCACAACTCTGCATGTGCTATTATATAACTGTGTCTTCATTATTATTATTATTATTATTATTATTATTATATACTGTGGAAACCAATAAAAATATGTGTACCTTTTGAAGGATACTGTATATTTGAATGACTTTATGATGCCATCAGCAGGATCTCAATTGTAAATGAATGCTTCGCCAGCCATTGTTAAAGTCATCCTTATTATAAAACAGACAAAAAGACACATCAAGGACATGCACCCAATTACTGGCCTTTTTTCTTTCAGAAGGTTACACATTTCATTTTACTTGATCTCTGACCTTTAACTGTATGACTGTATTGAACATACTGCTGTGTCAGAGACTCACTGGGTAAGAAACAGACATGAGGTCACCCCCGCTACAGCACCTCAATGCACCTTTAAAGGGTCGCTGTGATGACATCTGCCCATGTTATCCTGAAGAACTTCTTAAGATCCCCCCAGATGACCTTTTCTTGCTTTTCTGAACTGGAAAAGGATGCACAGATGAACTGAATGAGCAAGAGATGTGGGAGGAAGAGATGCTGGAATCGTTTGATGAATTGTTGTGTTCAAACAGTATGAGGTCAGCAGGTAAAAAAAATGAATGCTGTCTTTTCCTTTTCTCCCAAAGCAAGTTGAGTAAAGGTGCCAGCCGGGCTGGCAGGAGGAGTGTCAGTGGGCGGTGTGGTGGGGGTGGTGTGTTGAGTTGTGTAGGTGGAGCATGACGTGGAGGGAGGCTCCTGATGTGGGCAGCAGCACTCATCCTGCTCCCCTGCAGGCCTGCTGAGTGAAATTAAAGCTCCGCTAATCGGATTACCACCTCCCATGAGGACAGCTCCATGGCCAGCAGACAACTGCCCTGCTACTATACAGTTAACTGTATGAATCTCTCTCTCTCTCTCTCTCTCTCTCTCTCTCTCTGCACTTAGCCAGGAAGCCAGTTTGTTGATAATCAATTGTCGTCTGTGTGTCTTCCTGTTGTAAAGCAGGTGCTTCATGTCTTGAATTGTTAACTAAGAACAACCTCACTGCCGAATCATTTGAGCCATTATAATTTGATTAATTCAAACATCAAACATAATTCAAAAGTCTCAAATGGAAAACCTGCTGAGTTTAACTTCTCAGGAACATGTTAAATGTTAAAAGCATAAACAGCAGTAATTATGCATTAAAATGAATGCACATTAAGAATAATGCAAGACTAGCACTCTCATTCAAATACACCTTTAGTACCTTCAGCACTGTGGACGTTTGGTATGTTGGACAAACGTGATAAACCACAATGAAACAAAACTAAATGCAAAGAACAGCTGCCATTATAATAAAAATATATGTGTGTGTATGTAACTGTATACACATATACATAAATGAATGAAAGTCTTCATAATGTCCCCTCAAATCACAGAAACAAAACTGTGTGTGTGAAGAGTTTCATTCCAAAACACTTGTTTTCTATGAATTTTCATATGCGTTGCTGGAAGCGGGCATTACATATACAAAACGTGAGTGCTGTATTATGATTAATGCCATCTTTATTAGGGATTTTTATTATGTGGGATTTACATACATATTTCCAGTCTAATGTGTTGACCAGTGACTGTGTCACCACATTTTAGAAGAACATAAAACAATGAACAGATTCCTATGTGGAGTGACGGAATGATACAGTCATCTTGTTAATATTAACCCGTCAACACACACACACACGCCCACACACGCGCACACACACACACACACACACACATACAGCAGCAGCAGCTCTTTTATGAATAACCAATGGGGTTCATTATTATTCATGAGGTAAAGTGAATGTAGTCATGTGTACTGAGCCCCACTCACAGAGAGAGAGCGAGAGAGAGAGAGAGAGAGAGAGAGAGAGAGAGAGAGAGAAGGGGGTGTGTCTTGGAGCTGGACCTACTACAGCGTGTCTATGTGTGGATGAATATGCATCATAGTATGCCTGAGAGAGAGGTGAGCAGACAGAGAGAGAAAGAGAGAGAGAGAGAGGGGGGTGAACGAAAAGGAATAAAGGGAGAGCGGGCTGAGGAGAGGGAAAGAGAGAGGTGAGCAGACAGACACAGAGGGAGAGGTGACTCTCGCACACTTACAGTGTAGTGGAAGGTGGCCAGGGACGCTCTGAGGGCTCCAATCTTCTGCTCGGTGGCTTGGTGCGCGCTCTCTCGCTCTCTCTCCCTTGTTTTTTTTCTGGCTTGTTTTGCTTTTGCTCGTGAGCAGGAGAGTGAGAGGAGGGACACACTGATGAGATACGTCGCTCAGAACTTGCGGGAGATCCCTGGTGTGTGTGCGGGTGTGTGTACCACTGCCAGTCGTCCGCGGGGGGCTCCGAGCGGCGCATCTCGCACTCCGCCAGGATGGGCTGTAACCTGTGCACGCTGCAGAAGAGAGAGGAGCACTACAAACTGCTGTACGAGATCGCTCAGGTGAGCTTTACCTTCTTAGCTGAACCCTCTCTTGTCCGTGTCCTGCGCGCCTGTCTCAGGTGGTTCTGCCACCACTGCGCAGTACTTACTGACAGACAAAGAGTCCTGAACCGGATCTACAGCTCTAGGAAAGACCCTGGTATAGAACCTTCACATTATACAGAAGTTATGTAAACTTTTAAAAAGGCTCTTCATGCTCTACATCTCATCTACACTTTCCTGTCTTCTTTTCCTCTTTAAAGAACAGTCTACTGAAGGGGAGCCTGTAGTGGTTCTTCTATAGCATCGCTTTGTGACACATTTGTATTGTACAAGGTCCTTAAAAGTAAAGGAGAAAAAGAGATTGTGAGGAACCTTTTAAAGACTTATCTTTACTAGAAATGTACTAGGAACTTTACAGTATGTGGAAGTTTGTTAAACTTAAAAGGTTCTTCTTTTACACTTCTAAACTACAATATCCGCTGAAAGGTTCTTTAGGAAAGCATCACTGTGAGTAACACCTCCTTGATTTTGACTGTAATATGTATTTCTCATGTTGAACTGATGTACATATAAGTATCCGGTGAATTCAACGTATTATTGAACTCTTGTGTGTTGGAGTTGGACTCAGGCCGGTTTGTGTTTACTCTGAATGAAGCGTAGTGTTCTTTCTGTCATGCATGGAATACTGCACTTCTTTCTCCTTCACACTGGCAATATTTGCCTCATGGTTGCAAATGTGTGTTTGTATATCATCGGTGTCCAAAGAAAAACAAGTTTCTCCAAAATGGCAACTTTACAGGAGAGGGCAAAAACCTGATTTAATTCTAATGTAAGTCAATGGAATGGAGTTTTTTTCAAGCAATTTGGGTCATTCCTGGTGGTCTATTCATCATGAAATTTTCATGCAGTGTAAACAGCAGCTGTTGTGTTCAAATGATGCATGAAAGTGAAAATCAACAAAAATGGAGGTACATGTTCTTCTTTAAACAGCGATGCTATATGGGAAGGTTTCAGTCAACAGTGCTGCCAAAAAGTACTTGGACTTGAAAAGGTCAGTGTGCTAGGAAAGAAGATGTGGCATTTCTTTGAATTATATCAACCCATGACTGTCATCAAGCAGCTTTTTTGGAGGTTGCATCCAAAATACCATTGCACACGCACAAGCATTATCACAACCCATCACTGACATTATCACAAGAGACCAGGATTTATCTGCACAAGGACTCTGAAACCAGCAACATTTCCGTAAACACTTATAAAGCAACCCAAAGGACAACATTAACATGTACCAGTGGTTTAAGTGTGGATGTTGTAGGCTATTGACTTGTCTAATAGTATGCCAAGGTAACTGCACTTGTGGTACCACGCTGAGAATGAGTGCATCCATTCATAACTTGAACTAATGAAGCCCTGTGTCAGTGGTAAAACATCTTCCAGTCTAGTCAGCTTGACTTGTACTGCTAGTCATTTGTACATCATGGTCTCTCAGCCTCACTTGTTACTGTTCAACAGCGTGGTCCTGACATGTTGCAGCACGTGTCCACTGTTGTGGCTGCTCTTTCTGCATGCTGACCTAAACAGTCTCATTCAGATTCAGACAGCAGCAGGGTCAGCATCGGTGGAGCGGAAGTCTCTCACGCTAGGTTTGATGTGAACGCAGACAGGGAGCGATGACTGTTCTTTTCATGCTGCCAGCACGCTGAGCTTTCCTCTCAGACACTGAAGATGCCAACCTGAGCCCAGTTTTGGGGAAAGTTAGTTGATTTGCTTGCTTTGTTTTGCACTGGAGCAATGCAGTTAATGCAGCTAACAAGTAATGGAAGATTATTTACACCAATTAGCAGCGCACAAACTACTGCATGCCTAAATGTTTTTGCAAATTGATATTATCATTGAACTATGGGAATTCCAGTACTATGGTGATGTGTGTATGCATGATAGCTAACAGTAGTAAAAGTTGGTACTGCAGTATTGGGGCACTCAAGAGTGAAGAAACTTGTGGAACCCCAGCTAACCGACAAGATTTATTGTGGAGGGCAAGGCTGAACTGAGCCTTACTCAAATAGGTCTTGAAGAATGGCCACAATAATATAAATAATATACCATCATTAAGAGGGCACTTGTGTAGTCTGAGTACAAAAGGGCAAATGCACTGTTTATTATAGCCTGTACAATAAAGTATGTTGTCTTAAGGTGTAAATGTGACCGAGTGTCACAGAGATTGTGAAATACTTCTAGATGAGTTAGACCCATCACAAGTGACCAAACACTATGTGCTATGAAACAACTAACTGGCAGTCTGGCACACTGCGTTCAGCATTTGTGTCTCAGAACAGAAAACAATGGATATGATGATGTTCTTGGCTGAAATAGCAGACCTGGAAATCACAATTCTCCAAATCGTTTTACCCCACAAACATGCTGATTGACCAATTTTGCTTACTTTCTTGAATTAAATACTTACTATAAATATTGTTAATATCATAAATGTACCATTCACTTTTCAGTCCATAAATGGAAATTAAACTTCAGAAAGCCTAATTGGTGTCAAAACACCTATTCATATGTTATAGGGAGTGATTCAAGTCTGAATGGTGTCTGAATGAGGCACGATACAGAGTAGCCAATCACAACAGAGCTGGTTTGTCTTTGTTAATGGTACAGGAACAAAGACAGCCTGTTTAATTGTAAGAGATAAAGAGAGGTTGGAAAATGGTCATGTAAAATGAATGGTGTGATAAAACCACACACGTTATTGGTGCACCTCAGGGGAAAAATAAAATGCAGGAGAAAAGTAGTGTATGGGCCCCTGAAGGTGAGAATAAACTGGAAATCGTGAAAATATTATTAAATAAAACTCTTGCTTCATGGTCGGAAATGATGGGAGTGGAGGAGCTAATCCAGGACCCCTGGCTCTGTTCTTTTCCCTACAGACCGGTTTCTTGCGTTCCTTGTCGGTGTGGGAGAGCCGTCTTGTCTCTCCTGAGCGCCGCGTGTACTAATGAATATTTTCACGCCGCTCTGATCGCGGCCTCATTAAGCTGCTTTGCGCTTTAATTAGATGTAAAAACGGCCCGTTTTCGTGCGCACGGACGCCTATCAGAAAGATTATCCCTGCTGGTGACTGGCTAGGGGGTGATAGGAAGTTTCCTCTGAGTGTGTGTGTGTGCAACTCTGAACAGCATGGTCTTACTGTGATTGTAGTCCAAAAAAATTAACTTCTTAAACCCGAATAGGCTCCTTCACTCCAGTACTGACTCTAATCATTTACACACTGGCTACAAAGAAGCAGTTAAATGCATAGCAATTACTGAGCAAGTCTTTAGATTAAAGGCTTATGATTAATAGGCTTGAGCTTTAGGAGTTTAATATTGGCCCCTTTCTGATTCCCAGTTGTCCTTGGTGGTCAGAGATGGAGCAGATTCATTCATACAGCTAGCTCTTTTGTGGCTGGGCATTGAGGAGTGAAGTGCAATAAAGGAGGGACTAGTGAACAGCTTTATCCCTCGCTGAGTGGCCTGTTAGACAACAAAGAGTCACATCCTCTCTTATTTCTGCTCTCTTGTGCCCTCGGCGTGTCTGCTGCTGACGCACCTCTTGGGCTAATGTGTGTGTGTTTTCTGCTGCTGGAAACACGTGTAGGTGTGTGTGTTGTGCTTTGTTTGTGCTCCCCAAATGATGTGAAACTGTTTTGTATGTGTGTCGCTTGATATAACCTTTGATCCGGTGGACTGTGTGTAATCCTTATGAGTCTCTGCCAAAAGATGTGAGGGAGGGCAGAGTGTTCTCCAGAGAGAGAGAGAGCGAGAGAGAAAGAGAGAGAGCGAGAGAGAGAGAGAGAGAGAAACAGTACAGTACCACAGGGGAGAGGGGGTAGAACTCTACAGCAGCTCTCAGTGGAGCATATTTCTCTGGCAAGACAGAGAAAGTGTGTCAAAGAGTCTGTGCCTAATCTTTCTTCTCCCTCTCCTCTCTCGCTCTCCCTCTCACTTTCTTTCAGTCAGTCTTGCTCTCTCAGTTTCTTTATCCCTCTCTTTTATTGTAACTCTCCCTCTTATGCTCTCTCTGTCTTTCTCTTCCATTCTTTGTTTTCTATTCTGTTTCATCTGTCCCTGTCTTGCTCTTCACCCTCTCTCTCTAATCTTCCATTTTTTCCCAGCCTGTCTTCTCTTTCTTATTTTTCCTCTCAACCTCATTTTCTCTCTCTCTCTTTTGTCTCTTTCTTTCTCTCAGCATGTCTTGCTCTCTCTCCCCCCTCTCTTTCTCTCAGTCAGTCTTTGTCTTTCTCATTATTTCTCTCTCCCATCCTCTTTCTCTCTCTCTCTCTCTCTCTCTCTCTCTCTCTCTCTCTTCTGCCCACCTGTCCTCCTTTGCCAGCTTCCTCTTAGAATCTGTCTCAGTTCACCCAGCTGTGCTTTATTGGCACATTTATCTCCACGTCTGCGAGTTCACAATCAGAGCGCAGTCTGGCCACTCTGGGTCACCAGCTCTGACTGCACCAGCCAGTTCCCACGTCCAGACTGATCCTCAGTGTTGTACATCCGCACGTCTTTCTCAGTGTTTTCTCTTTGATTGTTGGGGGTTGTGTAAACTCAGTTTGGGGCCAATCAGCACCGAAGTTAGTGTTGTTGTTATTGTTGTTGTGTGGTTTTGGTGCAGTGGGTTATTGTGTTTTTGGTTGGGTCTGATTTTCCAAGCGAGCGTGAGGCGAGGCTGGTTGGCGTGGGTGATGAAACGCTGGATCGCTCTCTTACTTTCTCTTTCTCTCAGTCTGTCTTCCTTGTGCTTTCTCTCCTAACTCTGTCTCAGTTTTCTCCTACTTCCTCCTAATATCTCTCTCCCTTTTATTCTTTTCTCCCAGTGTGCCTTGCTCTCCTACTCTCTCCCTCTCTTACTCTCTTATGCTCTTTCTCTAGTTTTCATTCTCTTTTAATCCCGCTCTCCCTCTCCCTCTCTGCATGTTCTTTCTTTTAATTGGAATCACATGTAATTACAGCATTGCTAAAGTTGCGGTTCTGTATTTCCAGTACAGTAACAGTCAGTAATGGTGTTAAGATTTTAGTCTACAATGAAATATTGATTTGAAAAGATGGGAAAGATGAATAACGGTAATGAGGCTGGAGGAGTGGACATTAAATAAGAATCAAACATATGTAACAATAAGAACTGGATAGATATGGAAAAGTGGGGATTTCCTCTTCATGTGCTCGTCTATGCTCATGTGTTTGGGTTTGAGTGTAAGACACCCCCAAACCCCCCCCCCCACATACACACACACACACTGTGTTTAGGTGGTGTGTGATGATTCTAACTGTGTTCGTGTTAGTCTTCAGCCTGCAGGCCTGAGAGAGATTTATGATTTATGAGTGTTGTGTGTGTGTGTTCTCTCTCTCTCTCTCTGTTCATGGCATAGAAACCTGCTCACCTCTTTATACTACAAAGAGTACACACAGTAACATCTCTCTACGGTGGCCGAGAAGTGCAAAACAAATTAACATTTCGGAAAACAAAATTACAAAAATAAAAACAAATATACAAACGAAAAGAAATTACATTCAAGAAAACAAAATTACAAAAGTAAAAACTAATTTACAAGAAAGAAAAACTTTTACCAGTACCGAAACACGTTTACAAACTGCGAATTCTGACGGAAAGGGTAGGTCTAACACACAGGAAGTGTTTGTTGCGGACCCTTGTCAATCAAACTGTTTCGCGGTGGTAGAGTGAGTGGAAGAAAGAGACGAACGGGCGACTTCTAAACCACTTGGAGTTGGAAAGTAAGTGGGCTGTAACGCTAGCTATAGTGGATAACCAGCTAGCTAGCTTAAAATGGCTGAGAGCTTTTGCAAAACGGTCCACTTTTTACAGCGCACATGGTTTAGGCGTCGCCTGTTCGTCTCTTTCTTCCGTCTGCTCTTTTAGAAACTCTAAAGATCTTCCACAGGATGAACAAAAGCGTGCTAGCTGGCTAAAATGCGTGCCATAAATGGACAAAACATGCTTTAACATCGTAACCAGCCCAAACTCCACTCACTCTACCACCGCGTACTGTTTGAGTAACAAAGGTCGGCAACAAGCACTACCTGTGTGTTAGACCTACTCTTTCCGTCAGAATTCGCAGTTTGTAAAAGTGTTTCGGTACTGGTAAAAGTGTGTCACGTCTTTTTTTTTTTACCTCTTGTAAATTTGTTTTTATTTTTGTAATTTTGTTTTCTGAAATGTTAATTTGTTTTGCACTACTCGGCCACCCTCTCTCTCTCTCTCTCTCTCTGTCTGTATCTCTCTCTCTCTCTCTCTCTCTCTTTCTCTTTCATTCTGTCTCTCACAAGTCCTGTTACTTGTCTGATTTCATTGCGCTGGAGCTCATTTTAGGTTTGGATTTGGAAATAACTTGATTTTTGTATGATTTGATTGTGTCCGGAAGATATTGCTATGCACCTACTGTTTTGTTGTAAGTGTAATGTCTTACTGTGATGACTGATGCATTCTGGATCTTCACGCCAATTACTTCTGCTTTAACTGTCACAAAGAGCACCTGAAGGCATGATTCAAAACAAAAACAAAAAAAAAAACAGATAAGATTAATAAAGGGTCTTTTTTCTACATCTTCACACATTCACAAGATATTATTGGGCATCCTCTGTTTATTTTTTTTTTTCTTTCTTTCTTTCTTTCTTTCTTTCTTTCTTTCTTTTTGGCATCACCAAATACTACTGTGATTTATGAGTTATAATTTTACAGCAGCCCGAGGCGGTGGATTAGTTCTGGTGTTGTGGTGCTAGGTGGCGCTGTGAGTCCAGCTCCCAGGGGAGAGATGGAGCTTCTGGTCATGGCCAGTTCTCCATATGGACAGATGCTCCACCACATGCCCCTGTCTGGCAGAGGGGCATTTCCTACCCACTGAGCACAGCAGCGTATTTCAGAACCAATATTTGTTTACTATTGTGAAAAGAAAAGAATCAGAATCATTATCTACACAAAAACTGCACTCTTTAAAACATGGTTTTTCAAGGTCTTTATAATAAAGGCAATGGTTCTGCACCGAACCTTGAGCCATTTGAATTCATGAGTGGTCCTTTGTGCGGTCAAATGGTTTTTCTCTGTGATGGAAGACTTGTCGGAACAAAGACTTTACATTTTATATTTACTTTATATTTATTTAAATATCTGGGCCAATCCAAACAGATTAACCCAAAGACAAATGTCCACATGTTTTTTAACTGCAATCCCTTTAATTAAACATGTACAATTTAAATACATAAAAATAAAGACAGTTTGTATTCATGCAAACTAATAATAGCAACTATAAAACATGCTAAATAGAACAGGGATACAACACAGCAATTAACATGCAGGCTGCATGAACAGTCTAGTTGTTAGATTTATACAGGCCAGTTCCGTCCAGCAGGCAGGTAGCCAGTCCACCTCCGCCGCACTACTGTGGGCGTGAAAGCTGAATAGCAGCAGAAGGAATGCTGCTGTGTGTGCTGATGGCCATATGGAGTAGTATGGTCACTCAGTGTAACTCGGACATTAATGTGGCTCCAGATGGGTGGACTTTTTGGTTTTGTGTGTGCTAGTATACATGCATGCATCTGCATACACTGGCAATCTAAAAGAGGTGCACATTACTGTCAGTAACAAAAGCATGTTGAAATGGGTTCTCATAACTACATGTGCTAAGGCTGTACAGTTAAAGATTTTCATTTGAAACCACATGTGTATTTGCAGTGGAGATAGCGATGATACTCAGTAGGAAGATAAAGGTTACCAGGAACAATAAATATTAAAGATTTAGACTGATGTGGGTAATATTTATTGAGCTACACATTCAGAAGTCTCTCAGTATGGTGTTGGGCCATCATGTTTACTAATGGCACCATGCGATAATCCATCCCATGCAGCTTGAAAACACAGTTCCTAAAGATTTTACGGTAGGGCTGAATGTGGAGTGACACCAGGCCTTCTGGACAAGTGACGTGTAACAACAAACCATTTATCTTGGCGCTGACCACGGTGCCTCTACACACAGATTTGTTGGTCATCTTAACCAAGAAAAAAGTGAGACTTGTCACTGAAGATGACTCGTTGCCATTCTGAGTCACTTCATGACAGTCTGGCATAACACCATTGCAGTTACTGGCACCGTTGACGTGGTGTTACAGACATTGTTGTAATGGTCTGCATGCATGTAGTCCTTCCTTCCTAACCCTAACAGGATGACTCATGGAAGGCATCACTGCTTGCTGAATGTCTGCAATTGCTTGATTCCTTCTGGGTGGATTCCTTCTTTTGATGGTGTATTTCATTAAGATGCGAAGACTGTCCGAGTGAATTCACTCGCAGCTGGGTCTCAGCTGAGTTTGAGCTGATTTTGGATGCAGCTCCATTAAATGAAGGACAAAACACATAGACTTAATATCTTTAGGTGCAAATAAGACCCTTTGCTCCCAGCTGAACAGACATACGGTGCCTGTGGACTTTGGTCCATTCTGGAAAGGTGAAAGTAATATAAAGTGCTCCATCACTTCATGCAGAAGCTGAAACTCTGTGTGCTTCCACATGGGGTATCATTTAGTTCGTAGTCCAGTTGGTAGCACAGTATGAGCTGCTTTTGGAGATTCTAGCATAGAGCAACAGCTCCATCATCTTGGTTCACATCATTTTTAAAGCCAAAAGCTCTTTATTTATGAACAGGCACCTCAACACAAGCCTTAACAAAAGCTAAACGAGGTCCCAGCTCAACCCAACACACAACACAGCATGAGATAGGAAGATAGTTTGATTTGCTGGCCAAACATGCTGCCCCTCTTCACCTTTTTCCACTCTGCCCATTACACAGTGAATGCATAAACAGTCATTCAGAGTGGATTCTTGTGAAAGCTCCCTTCTAGAGAAACGTTTAGGTTAAAATTGTTCACAGTGGGTGAACTTGTGTGCGCGTGTGCATGCTTGTCTTTGGTTTATGCGTTGGCTACATGCACTCGTATTTGTGTACAGTTATCGGTATCATCTTTGCTGGGCCCAAACCCCTGTCTGTCTGCTACAAATGTAGTCATCCATCATGCTGTCCTTAAGCAGCTCTCTGACTGATTCTCTTCTGCCATAAAACACAATGGGGGAAGCAGAAAGAGAAGGGGCGAGAGAAAAAAAAGAGTGTTGTTTTGATTGATCTTGTGTCCAGGCTGGGATGATAAGCCTGACAGAATGCGCACGCCCTAGAGGGGTCTCTAAAACAGGCCGAGACAGCACTGGAACATCTATGTGTGTGTGTTCATCTGTCATGGGAATCTCGTTTAAAACATATGTTATTCCTCAGTTCTAATGGGGATAGAACAGCTTTGATTGGCAGTTAAAACTCCTCCCTTGCTCTACCCTGGAGAAGATTTGGGTGATGCTGTGCTTTAAGTGAATACTCCAGTGTTTTAACATCTGCTTCGTCTGTATCCTTTGCCTGTCTTCCATGCACAATAATTTTACTGTATCTGCCTGTACGCAGAAAAGAACAGAAAGCTTATTTTCTCAAAGCACACTTACACTGTATGTCCAAAAGTATGTGGACACCTTTTTTCAAAGCAGTGAATTCAGATTGTTTAGGGTGCACCCATTCCTAACACAAACAGTTAGGGTAGTCATCTTAAGGAAAAGTACTTTATATGCAACATAACTGAAAAAAAAAAAACATTTATTAGTAAAAGTAAAAGATTTCTGTGCGGATAATTCAGCACAAATAAATAAATAAATACATTTTGCTTCTTTGCTTCTGTTGATGCTAAAAGTCAATAGTCACCCTAGCCTTTTCCAAAGATACATCCACAAAACTTCTCTCAAACTGTGTCCAGGTCTTTATTAAAGTTGGGCACACATTGATGCGGTTTAGGAGAGTTTATAACAGTTTAAACAGTCACTTGAATAATCCCCCTTTGTGTGCACGCACATGACGCAGGCATGTGAATGCTACAAATTGGGTTGTGTATCTTTCCTGTAGCACCCATATGCCTATGAGATGCAAAGCAGTGAAAAGATTCTGGAGGGGAGCAGGAAGCTGTACAACACCTGTTGGCTACACTTGGTCTCTGACGTTTTCAGCTACACAGTGAAGTTTTGTTCATTTCTATGATTCATAGTCAGTCATACTGTGTCATAAAGCACATCTACAAGTGTGTGTGTGACCTTAATGAAGGTTTAAAGGTTGGGAGAAGTTTTGGCAGTGCATTTACAGAAAAGATTTGGGTGACTATTGACTTCTAGTGTTTATTAGCAATGATAGCCTTGTAGCTGTACAAGGCAGCACTAAACTAAAGAAGCACAATTGGACAGACTACATTGGGAAAGTGGAAAATTGTGGACATAGGATTCTTCACTAAACTATTTAGGTTGGCGTTGGTTTGGCTGTAGACAGAGCTTTAGCTACAGTAGAACAGACGTCAATGAAAATGGTCCAGAAAGATAGGAATGTGTGTGCCTATGTGTGTGTGCACTCATTATCTTCTCTCCATTGTATCTGAATGGCCAACAAAGCACAAATTGCACAGTACCTGGTTTAATAGATGCTATTCAACTTAAATGGGAAACTGCCGATCATGACAAGCTGCAGACATTTTAAAAGCTTTCTCTTTCTAATTGAAGCCTTCCACTTTAGCTCTCATTTGCTGTGGCGCGTAATTGACTGTACCTCTGTATTGTTATATTAATTACAACACATCTGTTTCTTATTAACTATACCAATGGAAGTGCTGTAGTGGAAGATAATTGTACGGATATAAACAATACAAAAGGGTGATAACTGTGTGAAAAGCGCTCGGCATATTTTGATGCCGTGTTTTCAGTCTGGTGTTACGTTTGGGTTTTACACAGCTGTTCTCCGGGTCTTTGGCAGTCTACTGTATGAAATAATCAAGTGACCTTTTCCTTTCCTCTGGTTTTTCATCCCACAGAGTGTGGGGCTTGACCTTTTCATCTGCTTATCAGATGCTCTTCGATGTACCTTATGCTGTCTCTCCATATCTCTGTCCCACTCTTTCCTCACCATGTACAATTGGACACATCCTTTGCATTTATATTCCTTCATCAGTGGTCAACATCAGAGGATAGAACCGCTGTCCGGATGTTTTTGGCTGACTGATTGTTCTCCACTCAGAAGTGCTGATGTACCTGTTGTGGGATCATTTCATGTTGAAGTCTTACTCCACATTGTCCCATCTCAATTTCTTCACCTTCTTTTAGTTCACTTTGAAACAAACTAAAAAAATACATCAAATTTAGTGCACCAACTCCTTTCTGATGATGTTTGGTAAATGTTTTGCATTATATACCACAAATGATGAGTCCTCATATGACAGTCCCACAGAGGGTCCAGCTTTCTCGGCTGCAGCCTAGCTTTTTGCACACAGCTATTGTCCAACAGACAACAAGCCTGTCATCAACACACAGATGTAACGTAAGTTAGCATGACCGAAATGTCCCCCAACAACTCCACTTAAGCATGTGGATGTGTCACATTATGTATGATAAAAGTAAACATTAACTCTTATAAAGGAAAAATATGTCCATTAGCCAATGATAGCATTTTGCTAGCTAGCCTGATTCGCTTTTGTTATAGGTTGGATGGAACAGAGGAACTTGGGGGTGAGTTTTAGAAAGTGGTATCCATGAATGTTGTGGATTTCGCCAGAATCCATCCCTGAAAGTTTAGCAGCTTGTCTTCAGGCATCCATTCTTTTCATTCGTGCCATGTAAGTGTCACTGCTGTGCTACTAAACGTCCACCACATGAATAATGTCTGGTCAGTGCTGGTCCTTTGATGGTTGGTGGGCTAAAATATTGTAGAGAAACAGTCACTGTAAACCTGTATGTTAGGTGTACCAGATAAATTGGAAGCCCAGTATATACAGGCAGAAGGTGGTCCTGACTGTACAGAGAGGATCTGTGGCACATTTATAAATGTGTATGTTAAGCTATGCTGATGACACACAATTCTACATTTTTGTTCCTTCTTCACTTGGTAGACAGACTTACAAGCTGTGTGTTAGGTATTTCTCAGTGGATGTCACAGAATTTTCTATAACTAAATCAAGAAATAAATGAAATACTGATTATTGGTACTAACACTGCTTCGTGACAGACCTGAAGTAGGAAACCTTGGTGTTATCTTAGACTTTGAGCCTGCTTGTCAATGCAGTAACTAAAGTAGCTTTTTATCATTTAATAAATATTGCTTTTCTTATAAATAAATATTACTTTTTTGTAAGTCTGTCCTTTTCTATCTCAGAATGACGCAGAGAAGCTTGTTTGTTACAAGCAGAATTGTTCACTGTAATGCTCTTCTTATTGAGATTCCTAAGAAAAAAATCCAGTAACTGCAACTCAGCATGTTTTTTGACCCTAACAAATACTGAAAAGAGAGCTCATATCACTCCTGTTCTAAGAAGCTGCACTGGCTGCCTGTATCTATGAGAATAGAGGTTAAAGTTCTATAACTGGTCTATAAAATAATCTAGCACCTGCTTACATCACAGAATGTCTCTCTGTTTATGTTCCAGCACGTGATCTTAGATCTACAGATGCCGACCTTCTGCACATACCTTCTGTAAAATACAGAAAACATGGAGGGACGTCTTTCAGTTATTATGCTTCTAAACTGTGGAAGTCAATTCCAGCTTCTCTTAGACAGTTAAGCTCAGTGTTCTAACTCTAAGTGTATCTCTAACTCAGCATTAGACTCATCATCGTGGTATTTCTAAATTTCATATGTGTCTTTGGCTCATTAAAACATAGAATTTCTATTAGTAGTGATACGGCATCCCTCTAAATAGCCCATATGGCACCATTATTGTTAATGCTTGTTGCATTTTAATGAATTTGTATTATAACCAAACCAATCAGGACTTTTAGTCACAAAGCGAACTATGGTTGAGAATATTTGTTAGTGATTCTCACTTAGAGCAAGAAAAGGCAAAACCGTGACCCAGTCAGCCCATTCACAGAGTTTTCAGATAGTCTTTTATACATACTTAAACAGATTATGATTGATTCTGAAAAGTTCAGATGCTCAATTTCCATCATTTTGCGAAACGTTTAAAAGCAATACTTCCTGGAATACAATCAGTTTGAACATGTAATTAGAATCTCAACATGCTATATTACTCTTCACTTATTTGGTTTACAGTCTAAATCTGTTTTCAGTACACAGGAGGGGATTCGCCACATAAGGAGTTTGAGGCAGGAAGAAAGGCTATTTGAAGTGCCAGTTAAATCTGCCAATATGAAATCCTGTTTAAGCAGGTCTTATTTTCTCCTCTACAACAGCAGATAGAAGGTTTACCATAACGTTCAGTCCAAACAGATCAAAATGTGTGTTTTAAATGTATTGTCTCAACAGCTAAGTGAATGTGTGTGAGTGATTTGTTGCATGTGTAACCAAACATGCTTGAAAACAACAGACACCATTATTTAATCCACACCAGCTTCTTCCTGGGAAAGTTACTGTCAGAGTGGTTCAGGTGTTATTTTTGTGGGATTATGTCATGTTATGAATTGCCATATTTAAAGAGAGAGAGGAAAAGAGGTTTAGCATGCTGGTAATCTGTGTATATGAACGGGCAGTGGTGTTGCCACCACTCTATTTGCTCTTAACATCACAGTACGTCACAATAAGTCTGGTGCTGCTTTTTAAGAATCTGGCCAACTAGTTATATTATTTTTACCAGTTCGGGCTAGACCTTCAGAAAACAACACATCTATGATAATGCTCATTCTGCTTGTATTCCAAAGGGATTCTAGTAGTTTGATAGTGCAACCGACTTCAAGCTGAATAAAACGATGTTCAGTATCTGATTTTTGCAGCACTGTAAATTAGTGGACAAATGTTCAGTCAACAGAACTTAATGTGCTGATAGGGTTAGTGGGAAATGTGGCAGGTCTGATGTGTCTGTCCGCAGCTCTGAAAATGCAGCAACATGAGGTGCGAGGATGAAAATGGAAAGTTCATGAGAGCACAGAGCTGAAGTGATCTGTCTATTGAAAATGACAACACTCCAAATGTGCACTGAATGGCTATAATATTATATCAATATTGTCTGATAAGTTTTGAAAAGCTTTGTCTGCTTTTAATTCAGTGTTTTCTCACCCTCATGCAGTGCATTGTACTGTACACTAGTGTCTGGCTGGAGCAGATTCGAATGGTCTTACAAAGAAGCCACAATAGGCATTTGCAAACACAGGATGTAATGGGGCTTGGGCAGGGGAAGCAGGAATAAAGAAACGTTCAGTGAGGAATAAGAGGTATGTAAATGGATATAGCTCTTTGTGTGACAGCGTGACATACAGTGTCCCAAGTATCTGGCTGTGACAGACAGGGTATTGCACGGTGTGTCAGCTTGGCCATGTATGTTTATTTATTATGAGCTACTGAGTTACTGTGGGCACACACACATACACACATACATACAGACAGCGGCAGACTGAGGGGTCAGTGCTCCTGTCTGTTCCCCTTGGCTGGCCGTGGCCCCCTGGGTGAGTGACAGCCTGTCTGACCACTGACAGACCCTGGCTCGGCCACTCTACATCCTCTGAGTCTGATAATAAGCCACGCCACACTGACCTCATCCATCATTCATTCAGCAGCTTAATGTAGCCTTGATTAAGAAAATCAGAACAGTGTTAAAATGCTGCATGATCGTATGAGAGTGTGGCATAAAATAATAATCTGTGTGTAATTATGAACAGGTGCGCTGCAGGGCTGTGTAATACGTCATTTGTTAAACATTTTTGCAATAATAGTCCTTAAAATACTGGTATAAAAACAAGCTGCAATATGCAAATAAGCCCCTAACCAATCAGATTTGTATAATGTGTGTTCCAGAGTAGTTTATTGTTTTGAAGAATAAATCTATGCATGTAGTACAAAAAGCATCAAATACTTTACAATACTGTCTTTAACTCTGCTACATTATTGATTCACAAAAGTGTTTAAAAAGCCACCAAGAACCTACTTCCATGTTTTCATAATAATTGATTAATCCTGCTCTTGTGAGTACAATATATATGTGCAATAATGTACAATTTGGAACTAATAACATTCCCAAGCCCACTAAATAACTGATGGATTTCACCAACGTTTTCCGTGTTTAATGTAAACTAGGTTTCAAATGCCTAAAGGCGGCATTCGAAAAATGATGCAACCTCTAGAATTCATACTCCAGCCCTATCACAGAAATGCACAGTACCTGCTCCCCCCGCTTCTATGGAAGCCCATTTCCGCCACTTAAAGAAAAAAAAGACCATATAGTAAGTCATAATATGAGATGCTAAGTCATAATTATTAGATAGTAAGTGATAATTATAAGATGCTATGGCATAATTATGAGACAATAAGTCATAATTATGAGATGCTATGTCATAATTATGAGATACCGTATGGCCTTTTTTTCCCTTTAAGCGCCGGAACCGGTCTTCCATACACTTCAGTCTTTGCTTGTTTGTTTTAGTTTCTTTGTTTGAGCGGGCAGCAGTCATCATAATGGTAACTTTAACAAAATGATGTTCTTTCATTGTGAATTTCTCACTGTTTGAGTCAGAAAAACGTACAGACAAAAAGCTAGCAACCAAGCAAAGCTATCCTTGCAAGAGTAACATGCTGTCAAAGGTAGTTCGTCTCTGTTGATGATACCATTCTGTGAGTGTGCATTGCCAGGATGGACCCAGCAGTACCTTGAATAAGAACCACAGACACAACAGGATCTACCTCACCTGCATATGTACTGCCTGTTTCACTCATTTCTCTCCACTTCTGTTTGTTTTTGTTCATTGACAGAGGGATGTCAGTCAAGTGTTCTCATTAGAGTATTAGGACCATGCCCAGACAATTGTCAGATAGGTCTGATCAGTGTTTTTTGGACTATATTGTTGGTGTGCGTGTCCCAACTTTAGACTAATTTAAACAGGCTATTGCAATTGGTGTACTACCACGTCTATGCACAAAGTCATTAACTGCCCTCAGATTCCCCCTGTGCTGCTCAGTTGAGTATTGAGTAACAGGCAGACCATCTGTGGCCTGTGGCTGGTATCACCTCACTGTAACCAAAGAGGAGCTATGAGTCATCAGCATGGGTCGCGCTCTAGAGCAGACCTTTTCCTGGAACACAAGACCTTTAGTGTTCTTGCTATAAGTTATAATATATAACCACAAATAGCTTATTGGTCAGAGAAATATGAAGGAATCAATGAAATCATGTCATGTTAAAGTCACATGTTAATGTCTGATCAACCAGTTACGCTTTATTTAGTCAAGATGTCATTTATGGAATATGATAATGTTACAGGCGATTGATTGACTCTATGGCACCTAATTACACTGCAACTCAATCCTGGTATCTTTGCATTACAGTAATTACGTGTCAGGCCGAATGTGTTCAAGGGTGTGTATTTCCTCTGCCTTTGTATGGACCAAAAGTAGGTCCGGGTGTATAAACAAGGTATATATATTAGGCTTGTCACGATCATTAAATAATAGCTGATAATTGATTGCCTTATAAATAAATAAGTTGTCTTTTTTGTTCATTCTATGCAGCTAATAAAGTACAAGCCTAAAGTGCCCAATGACTTTGCTGTTGATACTTCATAGCACTAAACAAACTATTACTAATTACTAAACTAATTACTAATTACTAAACTAACACTACTTACTACAGGTGATATTAACGAACATCAAATAAACCCTCTGAAGGTGACGCTATAGCTGCAGTCAAGAATTAAAATGTTTGGGTTTATAAGACCCATGACGCAGGGCACTGCAATGTGACAATATTTATAGTTATTGTGATAAATTAAGTCACAGTATGTCACAATATGTTTTTCTGAGCATGTCATCAATACTGGCAGTATTTAAAAATGCTTCTCAACTGCATGCTTGATTAGAAAGAAACCATAATAAGTCCTGGAATGACATTTGGGGGTCATGCAGTATGGGAAATGTTAAATGTAAATAATTTGGCTCATAGTTTATGATGGAATTCACGGCACTACTTTGTCTGGTCCAAATGACCAACTTTTCATGAGTTAACATGTACACTTGAAGTTGATATGATATTGATGATATCATATTTAATTTGTGCGGTATTACCTTGTTATATACCATGACGTCTCTCAATAAACCTGCTTTTGGCTTACCTGTATTTGCCTCAACCCAACAAATGGAAACGCACCTATTTGACAATCTGTGTATTGTATAGGAGTGTAACAATATGCAGATGTCATGATACGATACATGTTGTCATTTCTACATATAATATGATCATTTTTGGATACAGAATTGGAAAAGAAAAGGTAATGACCTTTATTGATTAATTACTTATTTTATTAATTTATTAGTAATGTGTGCTTCTTATTGTTGTCCCCAACAAGGTAGTGCTAGTATGAAAAAAATGCTATAAAAATTAAGTTCGTTAATTCATGTTGCACATGTGGTAAGTAAACAAAAAGTAAAGGAGATTTGCTAATGTAGCATTTCTAACAAACTGTGGAATCTTGGATAACCAAGTGTTGCTGCAAATTGGAAGCTAAAAAAACCTCCTTATGGAGCAAGTTATTTGTGTGTTGCCTGTTTAGAATCGGCACTTATCATCTGCATGGATGCAGTGGGGGAGAAATAGCTGCTGCCATGTTTTCTCCACGATGCTGCTGCTGGCTTTGTATTTGCCAGCTTCATACTCAACTTTTAATTTCAACTTAACTGAAGACCAAATTGGAATAAGAAGCTGGTGAATAAAAAGCAAACAGCTTCATGTGTTCGCCTCCAACCCGTAACTGCCATGTTTGAGCGATGTATTCACAAATAACGAGTTACAGCATATTAGAGGCATGGGTATATGGTACTCATGCTGGAAAAGCCCAGCAACCAAAGTGTTCCCAGAAAGCAGATGAATAAGAGGAAGTTTTAGGCTTGCTATCTCAACTAGCTGTCAGACAGCTTGGCCAATCGACTATTCCAAGAATAGGAAGGTATAGAAGGATACCAAATCAGGACTTGATTTGTGTTTTTTCAAATTCTGAAGTTATGATGGTTTTCACTTGGCTATCATGTTGATGGTTATCACTTTTAGGAATATCATGGACAGTGTTACATATAATTATAGAACCCATTCACAACAGCATGAACATCCATATCAAAACACCTTTATTACTTTGTCATGAATACATGTCTGAGGAAGCTAATTACTGAGGAAAATAAGCTAAAGTAGTTGTGACAGGCCTAAGCAGCACTGGAGGTTGCTAGTAAAAACCTTGGTAAACATGGTAATGCTAGTGTGTATAAGCTCTTAGGGCTGTGAGGGCGCGTGTGCGAGCGTGCATCTCCTCTGCTGTTGGTGTGAGCTGAGGTGTGAAGGTGTGTTTTCTGTGTTTGTCACTGCTTTGTCAGTGAACTGAATTCTTCGCCCCTCATGAATAATAATGCTAGTCGGTGCGATAAAGGAAGAGCGGCCAATTACGTTTGCATTGAAGGAGGAGAAACGCTCGGCTGAAGGTTGAGAGCTTATTAAAAGCACATCGTAATTTGATGGAAATGTATTTCTCACACGTAAAAAGTGTCTCACGGTTGCTTGATTGGCCTTGGTAGGCGTGTAAATTAGGATGTGTGTTTTTGCTTCTCACCTGCCAGGTTAATCAGATCATGAGCCTGAATGTGATGAGGAGCAGATGCCCGGCTTGGCAGAGCATTGGCCACAGTTGTGGTGTCCACCTGTAGTGGCACATTAGAACCACACTGAGTGCCAGTGCTGGCCAAGGAGCCACTGTCATATACATTAAATCTCAGGGAAGGAAATGTGGGTCCCAAAAGCAATGATAGTTACTTAGCAGACCTGTCATGACATCGGGTTCTGTCAGGTTTGGATGTCATTTTGTAGACACCTTGCTCGATTTTCTCTACCCAAGATGACCTGCTCTGTATTTTTGAATGTCTTGCCTGTACTGGCTGTTGGGCAAGCCCAGATAAACCACACACTGTCACTGGCTGATGAGCTTTTGAGTGCCTTCTTAAACATTATGAACTGTGCATGCCAAACAGCCTGGCACAGCCAGTTACACGAAAATTTGGGAGAATGGTTTATCGACCATTCTGACAAATGAACTCAATCTGCAGGGACTGTGTTATGATCTATATCAACCCAGTGCATTAATTGAGATAGTAATAAGAGAAATGTATACAAAAGCATATTTTATTGGGTACTTTCTACCCTATGAAAAGAAGTGACTACTTCCAACAGCTTAACCCCTAAATTTGAACAATAATTGACAATACTACAAAAAAACTAATTACAATGTTGCTTTTAAAAAGATCTTTTTGCTTGAAACTGAAGTTGAAGGATGTAGATTTATCTAAAGTCTAAGTTCAATCTAAGCTTTAATAAAAATGCTGTCCCATATTTTCAAATGCTGTTACTGCCGAAACATATGTAGTTTTAGTCTGTAGGCTGAGCCTTATTTTAGCCACACACCTGCATTGTAAAGCAAGGAGTGTGACTGCATCCCTGCCCCTCATGGCCACATGGTGAGCAGTTAGATCTTGTGATTTTAAAAGTAAAAATGTCCCAAAGTCTGAAAGTCAGCATGTAATATTAAGAACGGTCATGACCAAAATACATATTTTCTGTAATTAAGTAGCGTTTTTGTGTTTTAATGAAAAATGTTATGAGTTTATGTTTGTACAGCTGTTTAAAGCTGTGTTTGCTAGTCATGTACTGGCTATAGTTTTTGAGTTCTCCTTAAAATGAAAAGAAATTTCCTTTAAATTAAAGTCACTACCGAAACAGTCACTACTGAAACATCTGGTAACGTTTCAGAGGTGTTGTGATTGTTTTGTTCAATCACTTACTTTCATCAAATAAACATAATTAAGGTGTAGAGCCAGTCAAAGGACTGTAGCCCAAAGGTCAAGCCAGTTAAACATTTTGATATGTGTTTTCAACTCTGATGCTTCTATTTTGGGCTCCATTGAGGTAGAGCAGATAATATAGCATTTAGCTACTATTGACAATCATTGGTGTAATTTTAAAATCCAGTAGGATTGAAATGTGAACTAAAACGACTTCCCAAGTATCAGATAGTGTCTTCAATGCTGGTCACCTGCACCATAACATCAAAATGTACTTATCTTGACAGGCTTAACAGACTCAGGCACTAATAATTTCGTTAGTGCCACGTTTCCCTGATGTCAAGTCTGTTTGGTAGGCCTTGCTCACATGCCCCTGCGGACATGTCTCGTAATAATTTATCAGCAGCTTTGAGTCCTGGGGTCTTTCGTATTCATTTTCTTTGAGCACAAGTGACTGATCTAGGATCAGTTGTTGGCGTTAATATTTCAGTGAATCGCATGACACGGGCAGGGGGAGAGCTGATCCCAGGTGCTTATCTCTTATCGTCCTTCAAGATGTCTGATATACTGACCTCCTCCTGAACCCTCATTTGCACTGTAATGCAGCCTTTGCTAATGCGCTCCTCTAAGGGCCTAATTTAGATAGATTGCGGTGTGCATGTGTGGGACTGTTGTTTGCAGAGCTGCTGTTTGTTATAGTAACAGTTGATGCGGGATTAACGTGTTTGTCTGAGCGGTGGAGGAGCCCCCAGACACGCTACATCCATTACCCACTCAGACAGCCAGACTGGACTGAACTCCAATAGAATAATGTCCACAGCACTACCGCACTAGCTGTTTATGACCAGCTCATCACCTAGTGCTCATCTGACCATATTGTTCCTTTGTTGATCATCTTTCCTCTTCTGTCCTCTGGTGCCATCTCTATCACTCTCTCTCTCTATCCCTCTCTTTCTCTTTAGAAGAGCCCTTCATCCCAGTCATTAAGGGGACACCCTGGTGCACTCCCATAAGAGCAGTTGGACTGGCTAATGACTGAAGAGAACCGAAACCCTAAATTATGCTCCCATTAGTCTCACTTTGTGCATGACCCCACAGCTCACAAATGGCCCCCTTTTCTGCTCTACTGGGGACCATATTTAGAACATTTGTAAAGACAATCACACCACGAAACTGTCTCCATAGTCCCAAATGCAATCAACAAACACACATACACACATAATCTAACACAGACAAACACCCTGAGCACCAAATGGGTGAGGAGGATACATACATACCAAATACAGGGCTACATCGATTAGTTGATGATTACTCTGAAATAGTCATCGATGATGTTGATTATGGAGAAATGTCAACATATCATTTACTCAATTTGCTGTACTATTCAACTGTAAGTACCACCAGAGATGCTCATTCTGTGCTAGGTTTGAGTCACTGGGGTTTGAGTTTGAGTGGACATTTGATACAGAAGTTTAGTTTACCTGCCTCCTCCTGTCAGGTTTGACACAGGCCCTTTCATTAAAGAAAGCCTGAAGTCAATGTGCTTCTTACAGGAAAGAGGCAAAACAGCTTCAAGCAGTTTGGCAGGTGGTATAGCATGAAAGCTAATCCAGTTTACATTTTACTAGCCTACATTATTTTTAAGTAGCCTGCTAAACTTCAGAGGAACTGACCACTAATCTAAATTAGTATTAGTAGTAGACTGACATCACACAAATTCTGTAAGTTTGTTCTTGATCAATTGGGTGAAGTTGGGTGAATTGTTCACAACTGACAGTTGATATTAATTGAAGATTTACTCATGCAGTTTAACTATTTATGTCTAAATATCTTACACTTAAGCTACACCAAGAAAGCAGTTGAGATAATATTAGAATGTCATACTAACATTGATTAACCTTATTACTCACCTATGTGACCATATCAGTGTTTAATAGTTGTCGAGTCAAGTCACGTCAAGTCACGTCAAGTCAAAAGGCTTTTATTGTCATTCCATCCATGTACACAGTGGAGTGAAATTATGTTCCTCCAGGAACAAGGTGCAACATGGAACAAAAGAGTATAAAGTGCAAATGTGCAGACATAAGTGTGCAAACAAAAAATTAAATATACAATAAATTAAACAGACGTTAGACACGGGACAGTGCAGCACCGACACAGCACTGATTTCTGGACATGAGGTAGTGGAATAAGGTGCAAAGAGATTTAACATGCTGTGATCTGTGAGTTTGTGAGCAGCCAGATAACATACATGGTACGAAGTTGATGATGCAAAAGACTGAATATTGTTGATCCTTCCACAAACTATACTATTTTAGCAATTTGTGTGCTTTTATGTCCTGTGATGTACATGCTGATGCAGTATTTACAAGGTAATTATAAATGTCTGGGTCATAATGCATAACTGGAAATTCAAGTGCAACTTTATTTGGTAGGGATCAGTCAAACTGACTTATTTGTATGGGGTGGTTTTTGGCTCTATAGCAGATGGGTTTGTTATTGGAGCAACTTGTAAGATGATGCAAACCTTTCAAAATCTAAACAATACAGGGCAACATATCAGCAGAAATAAGTGGTGTCCATCTCTGTCGTGAGAAACAAGGAACTGCACAGTCACTCCACCTCCATCTTCACTCCTTCATTCATAATAACACTTCATTCCTTTACTCGCTAAGAGCATCTCCAGCTGCGTTTTGCCTCTGCTTATATCACTTCTTTCACTGCTGAATGTGATTTGTTGACGGGAGCAGGCAACAGTGGCCAAGAGCTTTGGCAATCGTTGAGTTTACTCTTCTTTTTATTGGCTACTTGTTTCCTAAATTATCTACCAGTAGAACCTTCAGCATGATTGACAAGAAGTGAGAATCCGTGACTGGGGCAGCAGCACTAGTTCTTCATCCTCTAATGTTAAATATAGAGGATTTTATTGGATTAGACACTATAGTGACTCACTATCACCTCTCGAGGTACAAAGTGGTATTACAGGCAGGTCCGAGGCTAGCTGGTTAGCATGCTGACTTCAGTAGAGCACGCTGACTTCTCTGCAACATGATACATAGACGTGTTTGGCACATTGGCGTTGACATTGAGAATAATACCTGACAATACAACCTTAATATTACTTGGTAATAGTTAAGAGACAGAGAGAGAGAGAGAGAGAGAGAGAGAGAGAGAGAAAGAGAGAGAGAGCACTTTTCAGTTCCTTACACTCTCTCTGTTATGTTAGCCATGTTTACTTTGCATTATTCCATTAAACATCACATTTGCTGCATGAGACTGAAATTTTTTCTTTCATGAAATACTTTTATAAGAATGACATTGCAGTAAAGATTGCACATGACCATAGTGAAACAGGTGAAATCACACACAAGAAAGAAAAATCACAAGAAAGAAAAGAAAGGTTGTAATCTTTTACCACAGTGTTGTTGGTTCTAATGACACACTCTGAACTTATTCTGAATATTTTGCTTCAGTTAATCCATTCATTAAGTGAAAACTGTTAGATTATTCCAGTGTTAATTGAATTGCTGAGCAATGCAGCAAAGACCTGAAGAGTAAACCGATGTCGGGGTAGTTGTGAAGCTCTCGTTAATAAATGTTGTATTGATGGTGCCATCCACGACTTAGCCTCTCTGAAGGGCCATTTCTTCTACACACACAGACAGACATGTTAGCCTGCTATGATATATGTCCCTGCTGTACCAAATACATTATTCATTCAGAGAGCACAAACTGAGGAGTGTGTTGCGTATGATAGGAAGGGGTGTGTATGGATGCTGTGTTTGTGTTAATAGAGCTGGAATTAATTCTAATGTGAGATACTGCAGAGCTTTGCCCGCAGGGAAAACTTTATTATATTGGTGTTGCTGTGATTACATTCATCTCTGACAGTAATCCTGCACTGAATGAGCATCACTTTACATGGAGTTGCTCCAGAAACTGACTGGAAGTTTCAGGCATCTGAACTGGTTAAGGAATGAAAACGAAAACCATAGCAGTATTGTTCTAGGAACAAAAACACAGTGGAAAACGTAATGGTCTGTAACAATGCCGGAACAGAACTTTTAATTTAAATCTCTATTACTGGGTAATAACATTATTTTATTACACAGTGGCCTTACTGTGGAATAGGAGTCCTTACACTGTTGTTATTCTTCTCCCTGCTCTTTCTCATTTCTCATGACTGACAACCTTCCCAACTATATGGTCAAAAGCAAAACAAATTTCAATAGTTTTAGTCAAACAGTACTTTACTGTGTGACAGAACTGTAAATAATAATATGATGATTTGTGAGATATTTTATATGGCAAAAGGCATATGGACAGCTGACCATCACATCTATAGCAGCTTGTTGGACATCCCATTGCAAAACCATTATGATTAATATAACAGCCTCCACTCTTCTGAGATGGCCTTCCACAAGAATTTGGAGTGAGTCTGTAGGAATTTGTGCCCATCTAGTCAAAAGAGCATTTGTGAGGTCAGGCACTGACACTGGACGGCCCCGCTCACAACTGACTTTCCAATTCATCCCAAAGGTCTACAGTGGGGTTGAGATCAGGAATCTAACAGTTATAACAGCATTGTTATTCTAAAAACAAGTCAAATATCTTACAGATATGTTTTATCTGCAGCATGTATGCACACACTGATAGCCCTAATTAACCCACCATGTTACTTCAATATTAACCAGTTTTTCTTGGCCAAATGATGTTTGTTCGAGCCTCTCGTGTCTCTAACTTTCAGTGTTTTCGAAGACGCTGTCAGACTGAGAACTCAGAGCTCAGAACTCGATCCAGTGGAGTATGGGACAAAAGCAGGATGGGAAATTTAATTTGTTTAATGAATCACTAACTAGCGCTATTAGCCCTATTCATATGCAGATTTTGTTTGCAGTCTCACTCGTCGTCGCTGGGTTTGGATGCCTGTGTAATGAAGCTTACCTTTACTCTGTTAGCAAACAGATTTCTTTCTATCAGGCCTGCATTGTCTACTCCCACACTCTCACTTTTTCTTTAATTCTCTCTCTCTCCCTCTCTTTCACTCTCTCTTTCTTTCTCTCTACCTCTCCATGGGCATGTGTGTGTGCTATGCATTTTGTTAAAGTGCTAATTGCCTCTCATTAATTCCTTGTCACATTGATTAATTGGTGCAGAGAGGCCACGGAAAATAGCTTCTATGCAAATGCTTAATAGTCTCTTTCAGAATGTATGAATATTTTAATGTGCAAGTGAGTACACTGGAAAACGTGGCCAGTTACCAGACTGAAAGCTGAGATGGTGAAATGCTGAATATAGAGAACAATGGGACACAAAGAGAGTGCGAGAGATTGAATATAGCAGCCTGTGTGGACCCTCACACACCACCGACTGCTTATTTTGGACAGCTCAGGTCGACATGTGCCAAGGGCCTTCACCACTCATTTATCACAGGGCTCTCTGGTTAATTTTGCTGTTTGTATGTGGCGGAGTGTGTGAGTCTGCACATATGAGGTTTTTCATAATTCATATGTGCCTTGTTTATTCTTCCAAATTTGCATTTCTCCCATACCCACCAGCTCTACCACTGATCAAAGGTTACACATGCCCCCGATGCATACAGCATTTGCTATGATATGCAGTCTTGCTCTGCATAAGAGAGTCACTAAGTTATCAATTGCAACCTGTGACCATGCTTTGAGTCAATCATTGGATATATCCAATTTGACACCAGAAGTGATATTACTGTTATTTACTACTATTTCACACTGGATGCAATTCATGCACATTCTTCTGTTAATAGTTTTTTCTGCATAACTATTAACTGTTCGAACAAGGTTGTGATTGGCTGATTCATCATTCTGCCAGACTTTGTTATTGATATGCTGTTCTTAAAACTTAATTTGTAGCTGCCGGCTGTTTTGATTATGGACCTGGATTACACGTAGGTAGGCACATTATAGCAAGAATACTAAATTTTAAACCTTCTAAACAATTTTCTACATTGTCAAAAAAGAGGGCTGTCCTGGTAAAAAGGTAAAAAGTACATATCGTCCATGAGCTCCATTTATGTACCTTAATTGAGTTTTAAAAGAATACTAAATTGAATTTCCTAGGGGGAAAGGGGCCTAACTTTAACTTCATATAATAAAAAGCCTGGTGTCAAAACAGCATGTATGGAGTCATTGAAACAACAGGTACTGAAGGCGTACCTTTGAGGGTTCACATTACTGTACCACCACCCAGGTTCACAGGGATGGTACCACCATGACACTGCATGGCAAAGCCTGGCATAGTTAGCACATCTGGTCTAAAATGGGTTTAAGGCACAAAGCAACAGGAGATCTGTACACATTGGGAATGAAACATTAAATCATTAAAGCAAATGTCTGATGAAAATGTAGCTGATTAGTCAAAATATGTTTGGTCTCTGCTAGTTTTGCACTGGCGCTAAAGTGGCTAACATTGGCCTAACTGATAATTAATGGAAGCTTATGTCCACTAGTGAATATACATATAGTAGTACATAGTATACATATACATATAGTAGTGGCAGCCAGTTTGATCATGCCCTTTCTATAGATAACAGTGTGTAATACAGTGTACAATATTGGGTGATTTAGGCATGCAGTTTGCATGATGCTAATCCTGCATCTTTCTATATACTCTCCATAGTTTAGGTAGTCTCAGTAATGGTAGCTGCATTAACCCCATAGTTCCTGTGCACTAAAATAGCTTCACACACCAATATACGACTTGGCTAATCATCTACATTTGAGGTGAAGCGAAGACTGTCTAGAATTTTTGCTGAACCAGCACTTTAAAACATTGCACTGATAGGAGTTATGCCCCAAGATGCTTTTTTTCTTTTTCAGGTTTCAGTTGGCTCCTACATTTTTATAAAAAATAAAGGTACCAAAAAGTATTGCTTGTGTGATACCATAGGGGAACAGCTTTTTTGATGGCTTTGAATTGGTATAGAATTACATTATGTAAAGAATCTTTTGTGGCACCTTTTTTATGAGTGTATTCCTTCCTATGGAATTATCCTGTTACCTGTTAATTTTAGCATCAGCTTATAGATTCAAGTCACTGGCGAACCCAGTCACCTTTTCCTTCTCAGTATCCCTGGCCATGTGCATGAGAAAATAGCACAGCAAGGTAAGAAAAAGAAAGTGCAGAATGAAGGTTTAGGAGAGGCACAAGTTAAGTACAGTGTATTCTTAAAGGTCAAGAATGGCTATGGCGCATGGAGAGAAACTGATATAATGATGATCATTCCTGGAAATTGGAGCGTTTCTGTGGAGATCTTCTGTGTAAATGGCAAGCCCATTACTCCAGCTAGAGTCTGTGGAAATGCCAGGAGGTTTAATGCAGTTATAGGCCACGTCTGTGCTGTATATGCAGGGAGGCAGTGATCTGAGTTTCTTTTTTTGCCTTTCACAGAATGAAATGGCATTCGGTGGTAGCTGTTTTCGGATACGCATTCAGTATTGAAATGAGTCATCCTGGGGGTCTAGAATGAGAACGCAGGTCTCCCAGACATTCCCCCTTTGTGGAGCTCGGGAGATTACATTTCTGATTGTTTGGCCTTTCCCAGCTGAGCTCACTCTTCTGTTCCCTTTCTATATTCAGAGTGCTAAAAAGCAAAGCGCCAATTGAATCAGTGTGAACCAGATCGGTCTGGGAGATTGGTGTAAGTGGGCTTGTTTTGTGACTTGTGCTTGAAGAGGAGCTGGAATAGAGTTGAGAATTCTCCAGGGAGAAGCCCAGGACCATTCTGTTGTATTCCTCTCCATTCCTACGGCAGACAGCAGAGAGGCAAACAATACACTGTTGAATGAGGGTTGTCCAAATAACCTCTAGAGGCTGGGCTTTTCTTTCTGGACTGACGTTCTTGTGTGGATGTGTGTGTGTGGTTACCATGTGGCATGCTGTTGCGTTTGTTGCCATCTCTGTGCTTTGGTTGCACAGCCAAGAGCTTCTCGTCCAGCTCTTATCTTGACATGCCACCCACATGCCGAGCCTATAGTCTTATGACTCTAGCTTTACTTATCTCACCTGTGTAAATGGCACAGCTGGAGGGACATAATGGCTCTGAAGATGTGTGTCACCTGAGGAGAACTGGCCCACATACAGACATGGCTGCTTCTGCTCTTAATGTTGCATCTACACCTGTTTATACCGCACACAAATGCATGTGCATGACTTCCTAGCATCCTCTGAGGTGACAGAGGACACTCTGGTATCTATGTGGTATACCAGTTGAACTTCTTGGCAGTACTTGTAGGGCAGTGTTCTTAGGACCACATGACACCTACATACGCTTGATGTGACAACTAACACTTTCTGAGCACTTTCTCACAAATTTTGAAGTAATTTCATCATCTAAATTAGAAAAGGACGCACTGTTTGCAATAGGCACAAAGAGTGTAAACGTGCCCTCAAAAGGACAGCAATGGCTTTAAGCTCCAACTGTGTACCTTAAAGGGAAGAGGTATGTACATGTACCTTGTCATAACCTAAAGTTTTAAAACACAACACTAAAATAAAAAGCCTGGAGACAACAACCAAGGGCATGGGGACTCAGTCCAGCTTAGAAAACATAATAGCAATGCATTATGGTACCGTTTTGTTTCTTAATTGAAGGTATTAAGGACACACTCTTAAGGGTACCACCCCTGTGATGTGAGGGGTACTGCCCCAGTGACAGTTCTTTTCTCCTGAGAGTAGAAAGGCTTATTCCAAAAAGCATTGTCTGTCATAATTATTGCATTTGGTCAATTTTGTCACCTGTGACATTTTTTATAACATTGGGTTGTGTCATGATACTTTATTGGGTGAAGTGATAACAACAGGCTTTGTAGCTTAGTTTTTATCACAGTGACAAACAGCCCTCCATGCTCAAACAACGTCTCATTGACTTTCAAAGTGAAAATAAGTTACGCAGCCACTACAGAGTTTTAAAACACAAAACAAATTATTTCAGAATCTGCCCAGAATTCCAGTATTACTACATACGCCAACACTTAGAGGTGTCTGCCTTCTCTCTTTCTTTCTCACTGTGTCCCTAAGGAAATAATTTTAACTCTCCCAAAACACTGATCTTTACAGCCTATGAAAGTATTTTTTTCCCTCTTGGACCCATTGATGGGGAATTATCACTGTGCTCACAAACTTCTGCTGAAGTATTCTTAAAAGATAAATATGTTAATTGTACCAAGAAGGTAGGATTCACAGGAACAGGATGAATTTAACACATCATTAAACTGACAGCTGGTTATTCAATATCAGCACAAAACAGAATGGCTTAGAGGGGAAACCAGTAAGCAATGATGAGAATGTGGTATAGTTTAAGGTATAAAGCCACACTGAGCAATGTATAAAAAGCTATGCCTTATAGTTTTGTTCATATAATTAGCGAGACACATCAGATGTACGGATCATGATATGCTCTCTTTCTTTCTACCCATAAATGTATACCTTAGATCACTAGCAACCCATGATACTTAAGGTGGCATTTCGTAGATGCATTTTAAATGCATCAGTGCATACATTTGTGTGCATTTGGCTTAAATTTCGGTCACTAAGGAAAACCCACCACACATTTAAGGGTTAAGTATTTTTTGAATTCACGAACAACAGACAATGCAAAACCGAGATGATACCTGACCTTTTCAGGATGGCGTTCTGTAGGACAAGTACACGCCTATATGACAGCTAATACAGAAGAGCCTGGCTCTGGATACCCTGTTTTATTGACATTAATGACCTTTCACTATATTCTGGGGGGTGGTGGTTTCTCTGCTTCACCTATTGTTTCTCATTGGGGAGCATTTCAGAGAAAAAACACACTTTGGAAAGTGAATGCTAACACCTTATTTAAAGGTTATTATGGAGGGACATCATAAAAGATTTATAACTTATAACATGCTGACAGGCCGTATAGACAGTTATGAATGTTGATGTGAAACGCCACAGGCAAAAAAAAAAAAAAAAAAAAGACCTGAACATGTTTACGAGAATGAACAAACCTGAGGCTAGGAGAAGAATCTGTCTGTGTTTGACCAGATCAGATTGTCATACAGTACAGTTACAAATGCTTGAATGACAGCACCAACTTCCTAATTTGGCACCACTGTTATGCTGCTCAAATACTGCTCACTACAAGAGTTATTAACTGAACCATTTGAACTTCTTCTTTGAAATGATTGTAAACACATTCTTTCCACTTTATACAGTCCCATGTTAACCAGGGATGCATACAAAAATGTCCAATCGACCAGAATGGAAAAGACATTCAAAACAGCAACCAAATATCACAAAAGGACGTCATACACTAGGACAAGGTATAAAAGCATTGGTAAAGCCAAATCAAGCCTAAAGTCATATGATTCCATTCCACATGTTGTCATTGTTCAGCGGTGAACTGCTGTTATGCTTACTCCAAATATTCCACCCACTACCCAGTGGGTATGGGTCCTATGACTGGAAACTATTAGCTCTACAGATGGTCTGATTATGGCACATAGCTTTTTGAAGGATTATTTCCACATTCTGAAATGCCAAATGCAAAGCTCACTTAGAAATGGGCTCTGCACAATGTGCTTCCAGTATTGTCTGGTGCGTTTGCCTTTCCAAATGCAAGGTGAAGTGAGATCAAAATCGGTTTATTTGGATTTCGGTGGAAGGAAAATAAGATGTAATGGAAAATTCAAATAAGAAGCCAACTTCAGCTTCATCAAGGCGGACGTCGTCAGGGTGGCTGCAAATAACGCAGCCATAAAAAGATGGTAAATGGCAATGAAGATAATTCTACTTAAAGCACAAACTGAGCCCCTGAAATCAACAGCCATGATTCTGATGTGCTCTCTCTTATGCACTGTCCCCTGTTTGCCCCACTCAGACATTCACATCTGTTGAGCATTCCTGCTTCGCTCAGAGCAGGTAGCGCTCCGTCTCTATACCGTTATTATTCACTCTTTTATTATTCACTTCTTGAGCCTCGATTAATTGGCCCATCTGTCAGAACACACAGCGGTGCTGATTGTGCCTCTCCTCCCTCTGCATGGGGTCCCGCTGATTAATGACAGCCATGTTTGGGACAATAGGGAGCTGCTTAGGTGCGAGACCAGGTGGACCGTACATCAGGATGGGAGGGAGTACAGCGCTTGCAGGTGGCACAAACCATATGACTGCGAATGGTATTAAATTTTAGGAAGCACAAACAGTTTTGTCAAACAGTCATACAGATTTATGGCACATTCTTTAGAGCACTTTCTTACAAATTTCAGGCAATATCATCATCCAAATAAGAGAAGTAGTTCATTCTGGATAGCTAACCAAAGGATTAAACAAAAGAAAAAAGTAACAGCATTCAGATGCAAGGTAGAACACATGCTGGGTATGTATACAGTTCATATGATGAACTCATTTGAACTCATTTAATACACTAAATGTAAAATCAACATACTGTCTTTATGCACGCACTTGTTCAAAGTTTTTTGTATCCCAAATATTGTATGCTTTATGCTGTTCCACTCTTTAGTCTGCCCATGGCTTGTATGGCCCATGTATGGTTCTACTGAAATTCTTTATTTGGTATAGAACATTTTGAGAGACTTTTGCTTAATCACTGATTTTAAAGTATTTGAGATTAATCATTTTTAATGCTAGCAACCCTTACAGCTCTGCTACATATGCAAACATCAAATTTATTCCCCACCTTCTGCTATTTACGAATAATTCAGCCAAAAGTGGCATAATTGCAAATAATGCATCAAACCCCATAGGCAGGTTATTTGTAACAGGAGTGGGGCTAGTGTTGTTTTGATAAACTGGTGCAAAAGACAGTTAATTCAATACAGTCCTGAGTTGTTTGAACCAGACAAGCTTTCTGATACAGATGTATTAATGAAAATATATATTGTTACAGAAAAGAGAGTGGCAAATTAGAAGAGCGAGTACCAAATGAAATTGAAATACTTGCAATTTATATTAAATCTGTAGTACATTTATGATTATCTGTATATTAAAATGTCCAAAAAACTTTGTTTTAAAGAAATGTGAACTTTCTAACTAGGTCTCACTCATTGTTTACTTTAGGGGGCTTAATTGTAACACTATGTAAAACTAACCCTGCCATGTGGAGGCTGTACTTTAGCCTGGCTCGCTCTCACTTTTGAGATGTTTGCATGCTTCACAACGATGCTATAGCCAAGTGGGTGATTAAACAATATAGGTGTGATTTTTTTTGTCTTATCAACACAATTTAATATTTAAAAAATTGCTATGAAAATGGTTACTTTCATGGGATAAAACCAATATCTGTCCAGTTTGTGGATGATATTAATATGAGAATATATTATTTTGGAAATTCCTGTGTCTATGTATCCTGTGTCTATGTAACCACATTATGAAGTAGACGGTGGTTCATTAAATGTCTCATGATATAAGCTTCAGTTTGCCCCAAATTCCTTTAGCTCCAGTTTCAAAGGCTTATAACAGAAACGTCAGAGTGGGATCAGACTCCTTCTGCTGCAAGGTCATCACAAGGTTGTGTTCATGCAGGGGAGCTCCAGGTTTGCTGCCCCACTGAGAGCATGTAAAGGACTGTCTGAGACAGTTTGGCAGTGAGGGCTGCTGGATGCACATTGAACACTCACAGCTGTTCTCTCAAGACCATGCCTGTCACTTCAGAATATGTAACCTGACCTGACACTTCTTGCTAACACGCTTTTGTATGTGTGATAACACCATGGATGCACTTTTGACTTAAGGGATTTACTTACACTGGAAAATTGACACAAGAAGCCGTGGTGTGGCATTGTTCATTCTAAATTGCTCAACTGATCTGCCAGTAATAGGTCCAGAACATGAGTGCAAGGCCAGGATTTTCAATGTTGAGCTGTAGTCAAACTAGAAAGTTGCAGTTTGTGTGACCAAGGCTTAGCTAACTGGCAACAACATAAATCTTCTATTTTGATGCAGTTAGAAAGTGGCTATCTCAATGATCGTAAACCGGGAAAAAATAGGGGGATTAATAGCATTTCCAGCATTAGTTTGTTGCAGTTGATTGCAGAGCATGTTTACTTGTTCTAATTAGACCCTAATAAAGGGATCTCTAACTACACCTAGTTAACAGTAAACTGTAAAGTGGCTTTATGAATTATTGTTGGAATTTCCAGGGAACATATGTTCCAGTGCACTGACATGATTTTGACAATGGGACACATTAAAAACTGGTGGACTCCTTGAGCAGTACTTTAACTACTGGTCTAGGAAGCTCTTTAAACAACCATAAAACAGTAACCATAAAACGGTAGGCAGTAGGCAGGATGGGGGCATCACTTCAGCTGCCTCTCTTCTTACCCTGATGCACCCATCACTCTGGAACAGGGTAAATCTGGACCACATGACCTTCTTCCATTGCTCCAGACTCCAATCTTTATGCTCCCTAGCAAATTGAAGCTGTTTTTGCCGGTTAGCCTCCCTGACAAGTGGTTTTCTTAAGGCTACACAGCGGTCGATCATTCAAGATTTTTTCCGACCACATTCCTTCCTCAAAGACGATGTTTCCCCACTGTACTTCCACTTTTTAATAATGCGTTGGACAGTTCTTAACCTGATTTTAGTAGTTTCAGCAATCTCCTTAGATGTTTTCTCTGCTTGATACATGCCAATAATTTGACGCTCCTGAAACAGATTAACATCTTTTCCACGAGCACAGGATGTGTGTTTCGACATCATTGTTTAACAAATGAGTAGCTACTCACTGTATCAGTTAGGTTTAAATAACTTGTTGCCAGCTGAAATATAATCACCCATGCAGTAATTATCCAGTGGGAGGCTCTTACCTATTTGCTTAGTTAAATCCAGTTGGTGACCTTTTGGCCAGGCAGTGTACATTCTTAGCAGTGATTAGTGCAGTTCCACAGTAAGCCCTGATGAATTTAATGCAGATGCCTGAATTATGAGGCTATATGAGTAAGTTATAGAAACCTTCTTATCGCTGCTATCAGAACAAACCCTTGTTGGAAATACAAACCCCACTGAATAAACTGTGCAGTACTTATTTTAAATTGTGCCCTGCTGTATTCTGTTGTTGTGTTCCTTCTTAAGTGATAAAACTATGTTATAATAGAAAATGTTACACTCTGTTACACTGAATAGAGAAATTATCTTCATCTCCGCAGCTGAATTTTGGATAAGTCTGATTTAATGAGGTTTTAAATAACGTTATTTTGTCGCCATCGATATTGATCTCTGCAAGAGACAATTCTTACATTCAGAGATGCTTTTTTATATGAGATGCATGTCTATCTATGTCTGCACACCAGTATGTCTGTTTTTTTAGCAGGCATGCATGGAGCAAGCAAGTGGAGCTCTGTTACTCTTTTTTCTGTCACTGGGTTTATTTAGAAAGATGTTAACTGGCTGAAATACAGGTTGCACTGAAGTTATAAGAAGCTCATTTAATTGGCTGGCCTCTGTTCTGGCTGATTGGAGGCCAATAGTGTGGTTTTGACAGGTGTCAGGTGTTGCTTGTCAGGCTTCACTTTGATTATGAACAGCAGATCCCTTGTGGGTTCCATATTTCAGATGGATACACGTACACACACATTCTCATTTAGCTACCAGGAGTACTTTAGAACTGATACAAACCTCAGTGAGTTGGGACAGTATGTGTAATGCTAATAAAAACAGAAAGCAGCGATCAGTAAATTCTCTTCGACATAGATTTAGTTGAAAACAGTATGAAAGTACTTCATACTGTATTTTACATGAAATGTGTCATTGATGTCCAAAGAAAAACAAGTATCTCCAAAATGGTAACTTCACAGGAGAGGGCAAAACCCTCACTTAATTTATAAAGTCACTGGAACCCAACTTTTTTCAAAGCAGTTTTGGGCCTTTTCTGTGAAAGTATTAAAAAGTAAAATTTTAAAAAATGGAAGTGCATGTTTCTCTTTGGACAGCAACGGTATGTTAAATTTGATACCTTAAAGTCTTGACCAATTTATGACCTGCACACTCTGATTACACACCGATGCATGTTGTAACACATGCAGAATGTGGTTCCCTGTCCTACTTAAATAACTGGGGATGTCCTTGAAAAAGACAGCATATGTTGCTCCAAAATGAGAATACATATTTTAGCATTAGTGATGTGCAGATGTGCAAGGGATTTTCAATTTTATGCTGGTCACTTGACCTTCTTCTTTGACCGAGAAAACATGAAGTCCATTGTTTCCCCAAACATATGAAGGGTTGATTCATCAGACCACAATACACATTTCCACTGTGCATCAGGCCTCTTTCAGTTATTATGCTGCTAAACAGGGAAACTCAAGAAGGTCACTGCACACTTTCAGGCAACATTTAAAAAACGTTTCTGTTTAACTTGGCGTTTAATGATAAATTTATAAATTTGTTTATCTTATGTGATTTTAAATTAAAATTCTTCTGTCTACATACAATCTGTAAATCACTTAGAGCACTACTAATATAAAAATGAAGATTATTATCATTATTATTATAGTTCCACTAGATTCTTTCCTGGATGCTCCTTTTACACGCATACATGATGCATGATCACTTCACTGTGTTTTTCACAATGTGTTTAAGGCATTCATTTCAGAATGTACAACAAAACTAGAAAGTTGTTATGGTTAAACATGAAATATCTTGTCTTTGCACTGTTTTCAGTTAAAAAATACACATCAAAATGGATGTACATATCACTGCTACTTTGCACTTCATATACTTTTCTGGAAATGGGGAAAGTTGTACAAAGATCATCACACCTGCTTTTAATAGTGCCTACTTGGATTTCTATCATGTGTCAGTATTACTACACTGTTGTAGAGTCTCCTCTGATGAAACTCGATTTCTCCCTGACAGGTAAACGGGCGAGACTTTTCGAAAACTGGACATGAAGTGGCCGTTGAAGCGATGCGGAAGGAACCCATCGTTGTCCAGGTATTACGGCGGGGTCCCACAGCCAGTAACCATGGCAACCTGCAAGAGGTGTGCGTGGTGGATGTGTGTACTCAGACGGACATCACGTTCGAGCATATTATGGCTCTGGCCAAAATGAGGCCAGCGACTCCACCAGTGCCTGACATCTGCCCCTTTCTGCTGTCGGACAGGTACTCACTCTCAGTATACTTCTATGTACTGTGTAAAAGTCAGAGATCACCTTCATTTACTTAAGGTCCGGCTGTACAAGTTTTTAACCTTTCAGTGTCAAGAATAAAAGCAGAAAACATATTTAATATTTACCAGAAGATTACACAGGAGTTACAACAATTAGATATCAGGGGTCTTTTTTGTGTTTTGTTTTAATTCTTTGAATTTATTACAGCTTCCACTCTCCAGGAGACTCACTTTCAGTTTTACAAATTAATCTGTATGGATACTTCTCCACACCTCCACAGTTCAGTCTCAGAAACGGGTGGTAATATTTGCTTCTCACAATCCAAATAATTCCAAACACATACAGTGATGTTACATACAAAGTCTGGACTCTGGGGTGGTCAGTCCATTGTTTTGAAAACACCAGCAGCTTTTCTTATTTCCTTTCCTCAGTAACATCTTCTAAACAGGTACACATCCTTTTAGACCCATAGTGTTGAGTTTTCTTCTCACAGTGGAAGGATGGACAGCTGGATTGCTGTGGATTGTTTCAGATCTGATGCAAAAGTGGAGCTTGAGTTTCCCCGCAAGAAGGAAGCTTTAGGTGCTGTTAATCTGACAACTTTATTTTGTTTTATGTCCAGTTCTGGAAACTTCTGTTTATTATCCTTTGGCTTCCACCTTCCTTATGCAAGTGGGTTATCATATATCTAATCCTCTCAGAAAAAACAAATTCCCTGGAAAACTTAGTTAGTTCATTATTTTAACCCCTTAAAAGTCCATGAGCCACCGGTGAGCCCATGTTGTTACTACACAATTCTATAACTCAAGAATAGCTCAACCACTTTGCACCGTCTTGTAGTTACTGAATGGTAAGTCTATTACATGGGATTTTAAGGGGTTAAAAACCCCTTTCAAGTACTTAATGACTGGAAATGGAAATTTAGAGTCTCTGAATTTTACACAGTACTGTAGGTTAATCCTACATTACTGTGACCTTAGAATGAACAGAAGGTGTTTTCCTGATTTCATATGATGTAATAACAATAAAAGCTGTTTATATCAGAGGCTATGCTGTAGGGGTTTTCACAACTGGTTTGCCACTCTTTTGCTGAAAACATCTGCTTTTGTAGACAACTTTTCTTGGGCCTGTAGGAGCCAATATATGATTGTTTTCTATTCTGTTGTCGTGTTATTGCTCTAAATAATTAAATCATCTGTTATTGCTGCTGGTCCTTGCTCCTACAGCTCTGGCTGCGAAGATAAAGCTGAAAGGTCTGAGATATCAGCATTATTGCTCATGAATTGACAGACTCAACACTTGGTGGTTTAAAATCGCTGAGTGAATCTTAACTTCACGACTCCGCTGCTGCATCTTGAAAGCACATTTTCCATCAATAATATGGACTTACATTTAAGCCCTGCTGTCTTGCTGTGAATTCCTTCATTACGGAGCATTTTTTCAGGGCGTTAAAAACCCCCTTCGCTCCACTAATATGATAAAGCTGCACCATGCCCTGCATATCATTACTGCTGCCGCTAGCTCTATCCATTGGCTTTAATAACGAGTTTACAGGGTGATTAAAAGCAAAATGGAGTGGCAAACAAGGAACACTTATCCTTGGTCTAGTTATAGCCTTGTACAGCAGCCAGACACAACCAATTTGTCTTCTAAATTGACCATCCTGCAATGAAGCATTTTTAGTCATGGCCTGAGAAATATCTTTGCAGTCTTAAGAAATAATTGAAGTATTTCCAACAGATCTCTCAACTGTGCATCTGTAAAGTAGATGCTGTTTAGAAGTAACATTTCAAGCTCATCCAAGTTCCTGTATGTGGCCCACTTCAGCTCCCTATATAAGTTACATAATAATAGCGTTGTTAATGTTAATCTCTGATGAATAACTTGATATCTTCTATTTAGGTTATGTTGAGTGTCATGGTCAAAAATAACCATAAGATTTTCATTGCACAGGTTTATAGTACACATTGTGCCCCTGAATGTATGTCCAGTGGTCAACTTTTCCCAGTACCCCTATGGGACTAGTAGTAGGTATTCACATGAAAATTCCTTAATCTCAAAGACAGGCATTTGAACAAGCTTACAAGTTTCTAAAAATGTGTCTGAAAGGAATAGGTCAGACTGATGTATGTAGGACTTCCAGAAGGCCCAGAGTGAACTTTTATCTCACAAAGATATAAGCTCATTCCTCGGTCGACAGTTATGTTGAAGTGTTGACCCTTTCATCAGGAGATTGGAATTTCAATACTTGCCATTAATGGCCAGGAAAGCCCAGCTCCCTCAGGGTGGATAGGATGGTCATCCCTCTCCTCCATCATACTGTTCAATGCTGATTCTGTTAGCAAATGTACCAGAATTGACAGTTTGCAGGAGCGTTCCCCTCTAAGCACGTTTAGATGTCCATGATGTTGCGGCAGTTTGAAAAGATGTGATGGCTGGCTTCACAATACTCAGAGGAAGCATACGCTAGCCTTCACCCTGCAAGCTCAGGTAGCATTTTGCCTGGAAGCGACCTATCTAGGAAGTAAGAAGTAAGTAAATCTGAGGAGAAAATTGGGGAATAGCTCACTTGTCCATATCTACCTAGATACCACTGAGGAAAAACATGTATGATCTCTCTTTAATTTTCTTTCTTTTTTGTCTATCACTCTAGTTGTCATTCCATCCAGACAATGGAGCATGAATACTTCGAGTGTCCGGAATATTTGTCCAACCCTCAGGCAGAAGTGGAAAGGACAGATGAGTTTGAGTATGAGGTATGTGTTGCATCCACCACTCATCCTCATACACTGTTTATTAAACAATTATATGTTGAAGGAATATTCCTGTGACTTTCAACTTAACCTCTATCTGTGGCGCATGGTCAGTTGCCATGGACAATAATTTCAAAGTGTTTTCCTGTATTAAGAAATTTTAGCGTTTAAAAAAATTTGTTTGGTTAACACAATTTTCCATTCACGCCAAATCCAGGTGATCAACCAAGGCATTTTTGGTGTCCAAATTTTGCTTCTGTAGTTTAGCAAGTCACACATCTATCAGCTCTAACACTGGTCAATATTGTTTATGTAAGTTTAGTCCATAAACAACAATTAACATAGGATTCATTTTTTAAGGGATGTATAATCTCTCAAAATGAGTTGGTACCATTTTAGAATATGTTTTAAAACATCCCGCTGGAGTCATGTGAAAAATGACCACATTCACAGAGATTCTAGATGGTAACTTTACAAAACAGCTTTCTTTTTATTTGCAGTTTATTACCAAAAGCCAAAGTTTGCATGTGTGTACATCAGTAGGAAATCAGTGCTAACAGAGATTTCAGAAATTTGCCCTGTTTTAGCTAAACAGAATGAATCTCCTCCTTTTCGTAGGTTTAGCATTTTTTTGAACACATGCACTACAGCCTCCAGAGTTTGAAGGTAGAGTAGTACCAGAATCCGGGACTATATAAAGATCGTAATAAAGAATATATAAATACTTTTTATTTCTGGAAACAGCTTGGGTGGTTATTTTTAGTGTTGGGTTATTTTTAGTGTTTGTTAGCATCATTCGCTTAGCAGCTCTATAACTGCTTATGGAGTAAATGGAAAATCATTTTAATTCTTTTTTAATCAAGTTATTCCTTTAAATCACAAAGTAACGTCCAAACACTGAAAATCCAATTCCGGCCATTCTTGTCAATTTCCCAAAATGCCACTACATCCATGGTATTGGCTAATAATGATACTGATACAATATATGTTCTTTAAAAACAAGTAAACTATTACTAAGCTACTATTACAGCTACTTAAACAAGCTATGTTAAATTAAAACACTTCACTTACGGTTATTATCTAACTGTCTAAGCATTGGATCTATGATCAGGGGATTGCAAGTTTGATCCCCAGAGATGCCACTACCATCCATAGTTCAAGACTAACTGCGCAGGATGGCCCTGTGGTGCTTTATGCATTTCGGGAGAAGTACCTGCCTCCAAGCTTGATATCATTTAATTTACACACATTTGACTTTGTCCATTAACGTTTTCTACACAGAATGATTACTGATGGAATTTAAGAACAGCCCAGTGGCCCCTATAAGTGTATTTAGAGTAAACATGTTTCTGTTCTTTTCTGGGTGCAGGAAACACGTCAAAGTTAGCGTCTGTAAAAACTGAAGATGTGTTGATAGCAAAGAAAGACAAGATAAAAAAAAACAGGCATATTCCTTTATAAATGCATATGTCCCATCTTTTGGAGAAACCTCTTTCCATTTTGGGTCTTCCTCATCAGTCTGAGGTGTTTCACACACGAATGAGCTTGCTTCATGCATGTTGGTACCTCAGCCTGTTTATTGTTTTCATGGGGCCACGGAGACAATAATGTTTGTCTTATGAGTACATTTCTGATAGAAGCTCATATCCAAGATTACATGTGAAGAAGTATTGCTGTGATGCAATACAGACAAAATACGCTCTGGATTAAAGGGGTATTATCAGTCCTTTTCTGGCAGACAGACGAGGAAAGACCAATGAGTGAATGCAGAGCCTGGAACAATGGACGCTTTGAAGAGATTATGAGTTATTGCTGAGCTTAGGAGACAGATCAATACTCAGCCACATTAAAACTGCCAATGATGAATATCCTTCTGTTAGATTATTGGCATCACTCTGGAGCTGAAATACAGAACAGCTCTCATACTTACTCCTTAGAGATAAAAATAACGCCATCCAAAACCACTGTAAACTTGAGATTAGCCTACTTCTTATAGTAAGCTTTCTATCCACTTATGAGGACCATAGCACTAGCACGCATTTGATAAACCGACTTTCAAAAAAAAAACATCTCAACATGATTTATCACATCAAGAACATCCAACCTAATGCTTTAACCAATCATTGTACATGACTATTTTAGGATGTGCAGTAACAGTCGTGTGCCAAAGTTTGGGTGACCCTCGTCAAAAGACATGTTTCACTGATTTTCTCAGTGAAAATAAGTTACACGTTCATCTACACAGAACACAGTTTTCATGCACATAAACTGTTTATTTCCTGAATTTAACATATTGGAAAAAAAACATTCATAGCATGCAGCCTGTGGAAATGTTACAGCACATTTAGATTTTATTTTATTTTATGTTTAATTTTTTTAGAATATGTTACACTCAGCAAATAAATAGCAACTGTTCACTAAAATCAGTAGATGCTATGTTATGTAATTTTATTCAGATACACTTTGCACTTTGGTTCTGCTGTTTATGATTTTTGTGGTTGCAGATGGCCCACTAGTGCTAGTGAAGTATGCTAGTGAGGACTTTCCGTTTTGCTTTTGTGTTCAGGTAGAAACCATGAAAGAGTTTCATATGAACCGATGTCTGCTGCTCAAACTGCATAAATGCATTGACCAAGCACAGGATAGCACCAGAATAAACAGCACTTAAATCACTATTTTTCATTTTCATTAGCATTTAAATGGTCTGTAAAGTCTTTTTTGACACTATGTTTTCATCTTTTGATTTGCTTTTTTAAGTCATTTATGGATGTTGGTACATCCTTAGTGTAGCCTGATAATTATATTGGTATATCTTCTTTAAACTATTAAAATTACTAAAACAATGCATTATTTAACATAAGCACCTACACAGCTACACTGTAATCTGGTTACCCGATTAACCTGATTTCATAAAATTGAAAATGATAAAATTATCTGAAAATGATAATAATTCATTTTAAATGTGTTACCTTATTTAAAAAAATGGTTACTGATTTGATGTGCAGTGGAAACACCAAGCTATTTACTGTTTAAAGTAACAGCTGTTGTGCATTAGAATTATTTAATTATTTGATTACAACATGTAATATGACCAGCTTTTGCATACGCCTAAATGTATGCATGTGTTCTGAGAATACACATATATAAGTATGCATGTATATGTGTGTGTGTGTGCGTGAGACAGAGAGCACATATGCATGTATGTGTTTCACATTCAACTATGCTAACGGCTGGTTCTGCTGATATATGGTTGTACAGTCACACTGCTGAACGGTAAATGGGTCGTCTCTGGTCCAGTGAACAGCGGCTCAGGGTTGTTAGCGCTCCAGAGCTGTCAGCTGTGACTAAATGGTGTCCTAAGACAAATGAACGTCACTCAAACACAGCACTGTCCTTACCCTTCAGTGCTAGGATGGCAGCACTGACATGCCCCCTCATTTCTCTGCCTGATTAATTCAGTGCTCAGACATGCTGTAACTTTTCATTGCACCCATTTAATTTATGGCTAAAAAATGCATGATGAAATTGCTGCCCTGCATATTTTATCTCATGCTGTTCTGTGCACATATTATTATTTCAGATTGTTTTGGACTCTGAGATTTTGATCATGAGATTAAAGTCTTAGAATAATCAAAATGTCTTCACCATGTTTTTCTCTTGTGCTTCCGAGAAGCGATTAAATGCCATTACAGCTTTAATCTTAAGAGACTCTCTAATGGTGCTGGATTTAAGCATGTTAGAAATGATTTAATTCCTCCTGACTGCTCATGCAAATGATGAACATGCTCATTAAGTGATTTATATTGTATGTGCAATGTCTGAACATCACCCACTGCTGCCACTTAGAGGACTGGTTGGGTCCAAAGCCATTGTGACAAAAGTTTTACACTTCAGTTTAATTCTCTTGTCACATGCTTATGGAACCTGCATAACTTTGTGTTTCAAAACATTTTGCTGAAGCTACATGCCTGAAAAAGCTTGTCTTTCTTAATTCACACATCCATTAATGCAAAAACTAATCCACATATCAATAAAGGTGAATGGGTGAATGGATGGATGGATGGATGGATGGATGGGTGGCTAATAGACTGTAATGACTGGATGAATAGATGGATAGATGGATAGTAGATAACAGATGAATGGATAGATGGGTAGATATGATTGGATGGAAAGATGATTGAATGGACTGCAATGTGTGGATGGATGGATTGATGGATGGATAAGTAGAATGGATAGATGTAATATCAAGTGGAAGGATGAGCAGATGTATGGATGGATGAGTGGAAGGGTAGGTAGATAAGTGGATGGATAGAGTCGGCAGATGAGTGGATGAATCAATGGCGGATGAGTAGATGGATGGCCAGATGAGTAGACGGAAGGATAAATAAATGACTGATAGATGCTGATTCTATTTGGGATATTGTGTTTCAGGAAGTTGAGCTGTGTCGTCTGAACAGTCAGGAGAAGTTGGGGCTTACTCTCTGCTACAGGACAGATGATGAGGAAGACACAGCTATCTACGTCAGCCAGGTGACTGCTTCTAGTAGACATCCATATCCACAGAAGATGACAGGATCTGTAAGATATTAGCTGTCACATTTCATTTAGTCTGCCTTCCCAGATTTCACCATAATCAGCATTTGAATATAATCAACACTCGTCCCGCCGAAGGTCTTATGAAAGAATGATTTTCTGTCTGATTGTTTCTCCGTGCACTGAGATAATCTCTGTTCATGCCCCTATAATTTAGATCATGGAAAAAGATACAGCACATGCTTATCAACTGTGAGGAGAAAGAGCAGAGAAACCCAGGGAACCACCCCAGATAAGAACAGAGAATGTGTTTTATATATTGCATTTTGGAAGTCTTGGTACTATTTGAAGCCATTGTGAACAGCTAAAGTTGGCGGGGGGAGGTCTAACATAACCCATCCAATGAATTTAAGCCATTGAATTAATCCAACCCGAGATACTGTGCTCCAGTCAGGTAATTAAAAGATAAAATGTAGTTCTGTCTGATGCAACCGTATTGTTTAAAAACAGCGCATCCAGCCAGTAAAATTGAAGGGGCTTCATTTAGTGAGTCTCGGCAACAATTTCTGTTTTTTTCAAAGTCAGAAAGTCTAATTATCTGCTAAGACAGAGCCAGGCGTGGAGAGAGGAAGTGAAGTCTGAAATGCGATTCCCGCCTCTTCCCTTTCTGCGTTTTAATTGATGATTTTAATTGCTTGAGAATGATACCCTTCTCGTCTCCAGCAGCGGGCAAAATGGAACGTGGGTCCCTGGCACTGTTTTCTACACATTAACCACAAACAAAGGAGGAAAGGAGTAGGAAATGCAGTCTAGTGGAAGAACTTGTTCTCTTGTTGAGTACAGATAGCTTGCTTTTACAGCAGCAAAATCTCTTTGAGGCATGTAAATACAGTGGCGGCACCTAAAACACCTTTTTTCGCCTCTCAGATGCCTGGCAGAAGGCAGATCGTAAACAACCTACCAACCTACAGAGATATGCTATTTATATACCTCTAAGGGAGAGGAGAGGGGGATATGCTAATGTGGCTTATTAAAAATGCATGTATGAATATGATGTTTGTGTCACTGTTCGGTGGTGGTTCTCCGGTTTTCCATGTTTTTCCCTCGCTTTTTAGCATCTCTTTCATGATCTAAATTATAGGAATCATTTCAGGGCACAACGCCAAGCAGACAGACTGAAAGTTCATAAGCACCTCTGCTGGGACGTGAACCTGTCCTTTGACACTTGAATTAAGCGTGACAGCTAGTGTGTTTCGGTCTCTTTCATCAGGCTCTTTTTTTGATTTTCGTTTGTTTGATGAACAATCAGTTGTCTCTCTTTCTACAGAAAAATCAATGCACAAAGCAACAGCTGAGATTTTCTTTTAATAAAAGGTGATATCACTCTGAACATGGACAGCAGAACAAGCAAGGATCGTGTTTGTACAGATCACAGTAGCAAATGCTAAAAATATACATAATGATAAACCAAATGTCATGAAATTCACCAAACGTCACACCGTCAAAGAGTATGGCAACCTCTCACAGTGGTAGTTAAACATGGACAACTGTCATAGAAACTGATGTGAGCTTTTGATCTATCTCTTCTAGGTCGGCCCCAACAGCATAGCCGCCAGAGATGGACGCATCAGAGAGGGAGATCGGATTTTACAGGTAGAGCTCGTGCTGGAATAAGAGGAAATGCACAGCTATTTGCTTGCTTGTAATACGTATAGAGCAAAACTTGTATGTAAACCACACACATATTTTCACAGCACCCATAAAATCCAATTACTGCCTGTTTTAGATGTACCTCAGATGTACATTTTCTTCTTCAGTAATATTGATGGACTGTGTCTCGATGGAAATGTGTTTGCATACGGCATTAGTATGGGAGTTTGATTGAGAGAGAGAATTCTGCTTTTGCTTGGAGCTAGAAGATTGGACCCCGCCACCCCCCAGCCCTACCCCTCCTCCTGTGGAAGGACTGACATAGGACTGGACAACAGAGAGGAGATTACATTTAAATGCTGTATTTTTGCTCCAGCACTTGAACATGATTGTTTGATATGATGGAAGCTGCAGCCATGTCTGTTTTATCTTGGCATGGCCATCTTTGAAAAGAGTCACAAAGAATAACGGTTTAGACCCAGAGTTTTTATTGGACAGAGTACAACATGACACACAATCTACTGTTGCATCTACGGTATAGTGAAGCTTTGTAAACCCATTGGAATTACATGGATTTCTCTGCAGTGTCAGATGATCCTTGGCTGTCCCTCTAAGTCTCTATGTCATTTTTTTGAAGGTTCTGCAGAATGCCTGTGCACTCATCTTTGTAGCACACCCTCTACCAGGAAGAGTAGTTATAATGCCCAGTTTTTTTGCACTGGTCTGACTGATGGAGATCCAAGTCTCTAGAAATCCTTCAGTAACCTGTTAAAAAATGTATGAGCTTCAGCATCATTTCTTCTGAGGTTTTCTGAAGTCTTTTTTGAGTGGACCATATTGCACTTAGTTGTGTTAGAGCAGGTAACTAAAATTATGTTTACCTTATATTATAGGCAAACTCACAGTTTAACTGTTTGGAGCACCTGACTCTAGTGTTACCTCTTTTCGATAACTCCTAGATTCAGATTCCCAAAGATTCAGTATCTGATTGTTAAAGAAACATTTGTCTTTATCATTATACGAACTTGATGTAGAATTGGTCCCTTTTTTAACAGTTGCACATTTGAGGCGTCCTGTTGTTCAGCAAGCTATGGGTGTATGGACTGCAATGTTTTAGTTCTCTGAATCTGGTGAATGTGTAGATGCACCAATGTGTGAAGCTACATTGTACATATATATTCAGAAAAAAGAAGAAGGTATATATGGCTTAAGGTGATTATATGAAAAGCAGGGAGATTCAGGATTGTTATTTTGAAGGAAAGTAGACTGACTCAAAGTGACTGGCGGGTTCTGTGAATTTCTCCCTCTCTCTTTTTTACTCTCTCTCTTTGGCTTGCTCCCCACCCCATTATCTCTTTGTGACAGACCCATTACTCTATACAGAAAGAGATGAACGCCACCTGTCAGGGTTTGGTTAATTGTGTGTCTGAACGTGCGCTGCTAGGATGCTTTTATGAATGCTCGGACTCCCGAGGCTGAGGTGCCTGTAATCGATGCACAGCCACTCTTTCTGTAAATATATAATTGACTGTGGGTTCTTATCTCAGGATGGGGGCTGTATATGTGTGTCAGTGTGTGTTTGTTTGTGTGCTTATTTGGGTGAGCGGGGAATCTTTGTTCCATTTCTGTCACTGATGTGGCACATTTTGCATAGTACTGGGCGTCATTCATTATCTTTCCATATGTATGTTTTTTCCAGATAAATGGCCGTGATGTGCAGGACAGGGAGGAAGCTGTGGCTCTTCTCTCTAATGAAGACACCAAGAACATTGTATTATTAGTTACCAGGCCAGAGGCACAGGTAAGCCACCAACCATTGTAATCAGTCTTGAAAGCAGATGAAGTTCCCTGTGAATGCTGAGACCAATTATAACCATACCTCTGAGGTCACAGGGCAAAGTGTTCAGCTGTGATTAGACAGTGATTATGTTTCATCTGACACACATTCAGCATTTCTTAAAAAACAAATCATTGCTAATCATTTTTAGTAAAGAGATCAAGAGGCATCAAAAGACAAAAAAAAAACAAAATAAAGGCTTTGCTTTAATTAGTTCTGAATCACAACTGGCTTTTACAAACTCCAAAGATCATTCCATCCTATTCTATAAGCAGTGCTATTTGTGTACAGAATAAACAATGGTGTGTGCATACAAATGTATGTCTATGTCAGCAATAGGTGCACCTCAAAGTAAATACATTTATTAATTAGAAGGGTTTTCTGGGTACTTTTGATATATAATGTATATTAAAGGATGAAAGTACTTTGTTACACTGTTAATTTCTATGGAGAAAGTTTTCTGTATGGTGTACCACAGGGTCCTGTATTATGTCCACGTTCATTTTCATTGTTCTATTTACTGTTGGGTTATGGCACAGTTATTTCCTTTCTTTTACTTTGTTATTTGAATCTATTTTAATTGTATTAAACATAATACATAATACATATTATTTTTGCTTGACTTATTTACACTTGCTGTTTTATTGAAATATACAATGAATGGTATTGTTAACACGGCATTAATTTCTATTCCGTCTTACTTTTATTTCACTTGCCTGTTTATAAGTGTTCAAACTTGCAACCAATTCATGTAAAATTAATGATTCTTATAAAAAATGGTTAATGGGATCTCACTTTCAAAGAACGTCATCCAATATTTATTCACATTTACTCCATTGTGCTAGAATAACATATGGTGTATTGCTTGAAGCAATAAAGCCTGCAGACAATCAGTTAATCTAGTCATTTGTCTCCCCTTCCAGATGGATGAAGGCTGGCTGGATGAAGATCACCATGATTTCCTGGAGGAGCTTAAGATGGAGATTCTGGAGGAGCAGAGGAAAGAAGATATCTTTCAGACAGGCAGCTGTGACAAGCAAGTGAGTAGGACTGCATGAAACCGAGAACATGATTCATGCCTCTTTTCAAAGAACCGTTTCCATGACTGAACCTCACACCCTGTTTCTTTGCAGTCCAAGATGCCAGATGAGAATGAAGCCACCTGCTCCTCCACCCTACAGGATAAAGACAGTAGGATGGGACATGGGGGCAAGGAGCAGTCCGGACCTCATGTCCAAATAAGGACTCCAAAGCGTATGTTGCACCAATGGGAGGTGGAGCCACGTCTGGTACCCACCGGCCCAGCCAATCAGGGGCTGAGCCAAGAGGGTGAACGGGGTGAGGCTGGAGTGGAATGCGATCGCTTCCAGCAGCTTCTGCAACTGAAGTGCCAGATCCGGAATGAAGGCGAGTGTGGCCTGGTGTACCGGCGCAGCAGCACCATTGAGTGCAGCCTGACAGAGCAGGCCAGGAGAGGAGGAGGTGTGGAATGTGAGCTGCATATGCTGAATGAGGAGTTACGCAGTATTGAGCGCAAGTGCCAGAGCATTATGCAGGCCCACCAGCTGCGCAGAAGCAAGCGGGACTCACCCCGAACAGACAAGGACAGTAGGACTCGCCGGGCCAAGCTAGAAGACATCAATGAGCAGCCTGAGAAGACGCAAGGTGAGAAGCTAATGGACAAGGACAGCTCAAGTGCATACAACACGGCAGAAAGCTCACGCTCCACTCCTTTGTGCACCGAAGGTTCCCCGGAACACTCTCTTCAAAGGCGTATCCACCAAGCCAATCAGAGGAACTTGCGCAGTAGCAATGCTATTCATACTCCAAGTGGTAGCTCCTTAACCTCCCTCAGTTGCCCTGCTTATAGTCATTCTTCACCCACTCATGGCAATGTCACTTTGGCTAACACCACTGATACTAACTCCTCTCAAGCTAGGTCCACTCGTACTATTTCCACTCCTCCACTGCCGACGCCTGTCACCAGTCCTGGGTCACAAGGTCCAGGCCAGGCTCTGTCCAGCAGCCTAGAGCAGAGTCCCAGCAACCCATCCGAGTCAGACCCTGCCCTTCCGGCTGATGATGAGCAGCATGATCGGACAAGGAGCCGAAGCCGAGCAGGCCCAGGACGCAGCCAACCCTCTCCGTACCACCCCAATGCCAGTCACTACCAAGGCTACATGCAGCTTCTCCAGCAGCACTCATCCTCCTCCCTAGAATACTCTCAGAGCCAGCTAAGCTTGCTGAGTCTTCGCGGCCGGCCCTCCCCACCTCAGCCTGGTAGGCTGGAATGGAAGGTAAAGGTACGAGCTGATGGGACTAGGTATGTGGCACGGCGTCCTGCTCGAGATCGGATTCTAAGGGAACGGGCACTGCGAATCCGTGAAGAGCGCAGCGGTGGCATGACCACAGATGATGATGCTGCCAGCGAGCTGAAAATGGGGCGTTACTGGAGCAAAGAAGAACGTAAACAGCAGCTGGCGAGGGCCAGGGAGCAGAGGCGCCGCCGAGAGTTCATGCAGCGCAGCCGGCTAGAGTGCCTAAAAGAGACTGCTGGAACGTCAGGTGCTGAGGTCAGCATCCTGGAACTGAGCCATAAGAAGATGCTGAAAAAGCGCAACCGGAAAATCTTGGACAACTGGATGACCATTCAGGAACTTATGAGTCATGGGGCCAGAGCGCCTGAGGGCACCAAAGTGCACAACGCCTTTCTGTCTGTCACCACCGTGTAGGGGTCAAAGCTCTGAATCAGTGATTTCTAACCCTGGTGCGGGAGCATTCCTGCCCCCTTACGTATTCAGTGTTTTCCCTGCTCCTTGGATTCAGCAAATCAGCTAACTAACGAGCTGTCCCTAGTGGAGGAAGGTATGTCAGAGCAGGGAAACATTAAACAGTACAAGGCAGGGGTACTCCAGGACCAGTGTTAGAAACCCCTGATCTAGAATGAGGCTTCACATTCACTCTGTGCTACTAACTTTTGTACTGACCTCCTTCCAAATGACAGTTTTATATTGTACAAAATTGTGATATTTTTCATGTTTTTTGTATTACACCTTAAAGACATTTCAGACCTTCTTTCAAACCAGACATAACTGTGATCGAATGTTCAACTTTTTTATATAACTGAAAGTATCTGACCACTTCAGACCTCTCTGTCTTTTTTCTACAAGTGCATAAGACTGCCAGTTTAAATACGGTTTCAGGCACTTCACTATAGTGTTTGGCACCTTAACATTACTGCCCTTTATGAAGTCATGTGTGTTTCTAAGTACTTGAATTTTCAGTGTGGGTTTATGCAGCCGCTCTCAAATGTCCTGTAAATAGACTCTTTTTCCTCATATTAACTGTTGAATATGTGCAGTTCTTTGTTTGAACTTGAATGGTTTACAAAAATCAAAGGCTTTTTCATATGGTATGGGATAATACCATTGACATGCAGTATTTATGATCATATCCCATTGTTCCGTAGCTACTTCTGTAGTTCCGTAGGAGTAATTATATACAGTATATTTTATGTCTGAAATTCCTCTCTCCATACCTTATTCCACCTCTGATGCCAAATATGGTTAATAACTGTATTCCCAAATTATGGTACTGAGATGTGTCTGAGGGTTTTTTAGCGATTTTGAATTTATCACTGTTGTTGTGCCTAAGGATCTGGTGCTTTCCACTGTCTGCAATGACTCATTTTTCTACTATACATTGTGGTGAACAAATGTGCATTTTTGCTAACTTATTGATCTTCTACACGTAGCTATTTCCAGTGCAGTTGGCCACTTTTCACTCAGGCCAACACCTTCTAAGTGTGCTACTTGGGGATAATAAATTATTGGTATAAAACTCTAAGATGTATTATTACCTTATTTTCGCAATCCTAGTCAGTTTCCTTGATTGATTTACTGCAAATGTGATTAGCCAAGCCAAGTCAATCATCTGTTGAACTGACTGGTCTTGAGTTCCAGCACCAGAGCACCTACCAGTATCCCAATTATGACCTGAAGCATTGACAACTTCGGCATTTTCTGTGTTCCTGCTTCTGCCAAAATGCCATCCATGTAACTATCGTCAAACTGACATGACAGCCGACAAATTCAATCGAGCACGGCTGTCTTTTAACATAAAAGGGATTCCCCAATCGAGGAGCCCGTTCCCTCGCTCATTATTTTGGGTTAGAATGGATGAAAGCGCAGGAGCTTGGCTCTTATAAATTCTTAAAGGGAGAAATCACTGGCACAGTGTGTTGAATCCTGCATCAGAGGGGAGCCACTTCAGTAACTCAAATTAAAACAGCTGAAACATATCAGCTCAAGCACAACATAACCCAATGAATACATAGATTATCTTTTGGAACAAATTCCCCTTTTTTTGGGAAACTCTTTTGATAAAAGCCAAAAGATAAGTAAATAAGTCCATAACAACATAACAAAACATTATTTAAAACTATATGGTAGTTCATAAGAAATTCCCTGCTGAAGTGCACCTGTTTCTGGGAAGCTGTCTCCTGTCTTTGAGGATCCTGATTGGTGGGGAGCATGTATGTTATTTCTGGGAAGATCACAAACTGTTGACTAGCTCAGTATTAACCATCAAAACATCTCATGCTGCTATGGATGAGACTGAATGGACACTGTGGTGCTTTGCTCAGTAATATGAAAATGGTCTGTAATAAATCATAGTTAATGGCTTGCTATTTGGCTAAGATCTCCTTGGTGGTCATGCGCTCTAATGATTATGCCAGATTTGACAGAAGTATTAGTGGTAGTATTAACTCAGGGGTTTCCATCTCAGTCCTGGGACCTCACATTTACACATTCTCTCATCTAGCACACCTGATTCAGCTCATTAACTAATTAACAAGCTCCTCAACTGGTCAGGTGATTAAGAGAAGGGAAATTGACTGACTTTGGGAGCAACTGTTAACCAGTATTAATGTTTACACCCCAGCTTTAGCTTTCAGCTAATTAGAACGCCCTTCATCAGATGAATCAGATGTTGCAGATGAGCAGGAAATTGTGGAATTAGTAGCTGTAGTAGCTGTGTCCCAAAAGCTAAGCTGCACTCCAAGTGGGCTGGATTTTTAGACTGCTATGTGAACCAAAGCTGTTACAATCCAAAGGATCCTTTGAATACTGCTGTGAAATCCTTCATGCATGCATCTGACCCAATGAAAGTTCAAGAAAACGCAATGTAGATTAAATCACTACTACTACTACAGGTCATTTAAAAAGACCAGGAACACGTATTGGAACATTATGCTAGTTCTGTATGCTAGTTCTGTAGTTGTAGAAGTGTTTAGGAGGTTGTAAACACTTCATCATCGTATTTTCTTAATTACATTCCATGTACTGACTCCTTTCTGATGATGTGACGACACAGCTGTAGTAGACCGTTCCATTTTACTTTATGAAATGCAAACAAAAAGCCTTTATATGACAGTACTAAAAGGACCCACCTTTTCCAGCTTGTGTCCCAGAAGATATTCAGTTTAGCTGGATGCCTTAGTCAAGTGTAAAGCATGAAAGCACGAGACAAACCACAAATCATGATACGTTAATTTTGTGTCTCCTGGTTTAGGGCCACAACACTGTTTATAGAGTATGTACCTGTTTATTACCTATAAACAAGTCTGAATCTGAGCTGTTAAAGAAAACAGACAGTCTTATTGGGTTTCACTGGGTTTTTACCATTTACCATTTACTTCATCTTATGGCATCATTTTACACCTTACCACCTGGTACTTCTAATTCTGATTTCTGGTTTACTTTCCTGCTTGTGTGACATTACAGTAGAATTTACACTATGTTTGTACTTACTGCCTTATTACTTCAAATAATAATGAGGTATTTTACAAACCTCCTTTTTCGACAAGAATCTGTGATTTGTTTGTTCTATTCGAGTTTTACTTAACCAATAAATGTATAAGGAAATTAAAACAAATTTTGAAACTTGTGAAGTTAAACTGTTACACCCAAACAAATATGGGTCATTATTTTGGGCCAAACTTTGCGAGAGAATAGTCAAACAGTTCAAAAAGAGCTTTTCTCAATGCAAGACTGCATCCCAGACCAAATCCACAGACCTGCAGCCCTTTAAAATATAAACCTCATCCACAAACTGTTAGGAGTTTAGTAAGATCAACTGAGCAAATAAATAAACACACAAAATGTCACACGCTGCATAAAGATTAGCCTGGAAAATGCTGGGTCAGACTTGAACTGGATAAATTAGCCCAAAAGCTGAGGACTGTCCAAAGGGAACGTTACTTAGCGTGTTGGCTATTGGACGTGCTTGTTATCAGACTAACCGAGAAGACCTGCTTTCTGAAATACCCCACACTTTGTGAAAAAAACTCTGTCGTGTTTAGCATAAGAAATACAATAAAATCTATACAGTTTGTCTAACACTTCTAAAGTCCAATCAAGAATTTCTAAAACAAGATCACAAGTAGAACTGTTTCTGAATTTACCAAAAGGAAGTATATGAGGGCTTCAAGGACCTTGCTGTTGTTAAAAAGCTACAATACCAGACACCCAAAGACACATACACACAAACACCCAGCGTAAGTCAATCGGGGTATTTTATTTAACACATAACACAGCAAATAAAGCAAAACATAACATGAATGCTCTCTACTCTGCCCTCTTTATGGGCCCTTCAACCCTCAGTCTTGCTCGCTACAGTGTGTGGCGTGTAGGCTACACGTCCCCCTCTCCACACTGGAGAGAGACTATAGACTATAAAGTCCAATCAAGAATTTCTAAAACAAGATCACAAGTAGAACTGTTTCTGAATTTACCAAAAGGAAGTATATGAGGGCTTCAAGGACCTTGCTGTTGTTAAAAAGCTACAATACCAAAAATTCTATCTAAAGTGTTACGTACCTCCTTCAAAAGTGCCAAGATCATTCCAGCAGCGTTTTTAAGCACCTTGTGATTTGCAGTGTGAAACTGTAAAATCTGTCCACCACTAATCATAACCCACCAGTTTACACAAGCCACAATAATAATGTTTAAGAGATTTCCTGTTTCAAATAGAATATTATAAGCCAAGGTTCTGTCTCATCTGTGCATGCTGGTTTATCAGAATATCTGCATTTACCTCGTTATCACACTCTTCCATATTCATTTATTCATACCTACTCAAAATGATTGACAGGACAGAAGTGCTGGAATGGGGAGGGGAAAATCAAAGGAATGACTCTCTCTCTCTCTCTCTCTCTCTCTCTGCAGTAATGGGTAATAAAAGCATGGCAGAACGGCTCATTCTCTCATTGCACTGTTCTGTTATGGATGTGATTAATACTGACTTTCACACCACAGATAATTGAATAAATTTCACTTTAGCTTGGGTGCACTGCGATTTCACACCAGACTGAGATTTTGCACAGGTGTCAGTGATGAGCACGCTTCAGCTTCTGTTTTAAACACTGACTCTTATTCATCGCTTTTTCATGATACCTAGATGTGTGCTTCAGAGCTCACGCTGGCCCCAGGTGAAATGCCACAAATTATCTTCCGCTTTTAGAGCTCTTTTATTGTGTGCTGACCACTATTTTTGCAGTATTTGTCATTTGCAAGTCATTTACAATATTGTGTAGTCTGGGTTAAGCTTATGGTGTTACCAGATACATACATAAATTACCGCCTGTGGACAAATGACACCAAGAAGTTTTAAAATGGCTGACACATCAGTCTTTATGGTAGATAAAGAATGGCTGGCAAAAGACAACTTTGGGTTACATAACAGTGGCATAACCAAGCTGTAAACTTGACATATTCAGTCCTGAGTTGTTATAACAGATTTATAACAGTTCAGTAGTATAATGGCATGCTAAGCTGGCTTTACACAGGGAAGCATTCTTGCATGCTTTAGTTGCTTGAAACCTACTTGCAACTAAACTGCCCTTGAGTTGCATAATGTTAGGCAATCTGTGCTCTTTTTCTTCTGTTCTTCCATCAGCCAGGAAACTACTATCAAACTACTACCATGACTAACTACTGCTATCTTTTCAGTGTCACTGCTATACTGCCCATTGATGGATAGGGTTGAGTCTTAAAACTGCATGTATATGGTAGCTGTTTCTGATAAAGTGGCCAGCCATTTTTAGCTACACAAGGTGGGGAAACTCAGTGCAAATACTGAGATTCTCAGCTGATGATATATGTCAGTTAACACCCAACACTTCTAGACAACAACAGAATTTTGCCCTACTGGCGAGACAGCCATTAAATATGAAGCTGACATATGGCATTCTTCTTGAGTTGCTGACATGCTGGAGTTGAACTCAAACTGCACCAGCACTTTCTCTTTCATGAGAATGCTCTTTGAAGCTTTAGCTGAGGGAGGTTGAAGAGTTGAATGGACTTGCATATGACCAGAGTTCTGGCAGACAACGAAAAGAGCACTTTGTTGAATACAAAGATAACTGTATATAGTGATTATTAAAGAAAGGATAACCAGATCATTTAGATATCGCAAATAGATTACACTTCTCAGGGTTTATCCTTCCAGTCCTGATTCTCCTTGTTTTATATACACACATAAGCTCACTGGACAAAAAAAAGATTAGCCACCTGTGACTGAAATGTACCTAATAGCGTGTAATGCCTCCAAACAAAGCACAAATAACAGCTGTGATATGATTTGGGATTTACTGGACAAATTTCTGGATGTAGGCCACATCAATGCTCAGCCTCTCTTGCATCAAAGGATTGTGCAGTTTGGTCAGATTTGGTGGATGCCTTCACTGGCATCCACCTGAGGGGAGTTTCTGAGGGGAGTTTCCTGTAGACTGGGATTGTTGCCACTGCTGGTAAACCCGTATGACCATACGCCTCCATACACCTGCAAATTCAGCTACTTCCTTCACACTATAGCATTTGGCACACACAAATCCAATCACTCCTTTTTGCCATTCATTAACATCTGCTTTGCAATCCATTTTCCACACATCTAATGAGACATTTACTACACTGCACCGCCTCTTCTCAATCTACGAATCCCGTCCCGTCACCATGTACTTTTTATATTTTTTAAATTCATATTTACTTTTAATGCAGAATTTCTATTCAGAATGCTTTATAGTCAAGGAGTCACCTGTCTGGGCAATCAAGCCTTAATTCTTCATGTGAAAAAAAGCTTATTGTGGCTCATTTTATAAAATACAATATAGGAACCATGAGATTCATCAACATTTACTATTGAATGATTCTAATGCGATTCATAAGGATTTACTGGCACTGCCGAGCTTAAAGAAAGAAATTTTTACTACACACACGTTAACAATCACAAATTGGTTACAGTGTTTATGTACATGAAAGTACTGAAATAGCGTGAACCTCAAACACTGTTGTTCCTCCTTAAAAGACAAATCCTGTAGGACAGCAAAACAGTCGATTCCAAAGTCCTGTCATGTAACAGTCCTGGCTCAATTTTCTCATTTTACTCATTTTCATTTTTATGCCCCTAAAATTTCCATACACTATGAAGATTTTATCCACTTTTTGCCAGTTGAAGCAGATCATCTTATACTCAAAGTTTCATAGTAAGTAACATTACCTTGTGTCAAGATCAAAAGCAAGTAACTAGCATAGGCAACGTTAGCTACTAGCAAGCCACAAGTAACTAACATTAGCATGGCTAGCATAGCCTGTACAAGCATTTAGGGTGGAACAGAACATTGGATTCAAAAGCTGGCATATTGGAAGCCAATATCAGCCATGTTTAAAGCTGAACATCAACCATGCTTATTTACACAGAGGTTAATTTATTTCCTCTCTGTGTTTATTTTGATATGTTGTTTCTGTGTGATCATCATGGTGTCTTGCTGTATACCAGCAAATCAGAGCTTATCAAAATATTCATGAGCTTGCCAAATAAGGGAAAACAGAACATTTAATTCTAGAGCCTAATCATAGGATGTACATGTGCATGTAAAACCACATCTGGCCATTTTTCACCCTGACAAAATCTGCATAAATCTATCTAGAACATCAGAGAGCAATTACAAATGCTTAAAATCCATTCTGTGGCACCTACAAGAATTCACTGATGTTACTTAAATGTGTAGTACAAACTTCGAGGGCCAGCTAACATAACACTGGAAACGTCATTGAAGCGCTCACAAAAGTTAGCAACAGTGTAACAGTTTTATTTGCGTAAAAATGACTAGACAAAACATTTTTACGTTAAACATTCATCAGCACCCAACATTCCTGAAGGAAAGTAAAATAGCAACATAGCAAAACAGCAACATACAAGCACTACTTTCTTCTCACGCCTTAAACTGTCTAAAGAATAAACTCAAATTACAAAAATATATATTTTATACTTTAGTGCATTTAGCCGTGTTAAGCTGTTTCCTTGTAATGGGCTTCAATGCAGAGGAAAAATCATACCCTGACATTGTGTAATGATTCTGTTGGCAGTAGGCAGTGTTTATGACCAGTAATAGTTGAGAGATATTTAATGTTTCTAGCTTGTTGTTTATACTGCATTAAGCTGTTAAGTTCTTTCTGTACAACAAGTTGCCGCTGCATATATCTGAGAGATTTATTAACATGAAACCTTATTATAATACTTTATATCTTTTTTAGTTGCTTTTCCATCAATAGTACTTCTCGGCTCCACTCTACTGGCATGTGTTGCCAGCTACTTCATTTTCCACTGCAGAAATCCCATCAGTTCCATATCAGTGTAGCTGGTCATCATAGCAATGACCAGCGATGACCGCCTGATACAGGCATGATATGGAGGACACAATTTTTGTTCAGAAGAGGCTGATGGCAAAAGACAAAAGACTGCTAAAAAAATGACAGGAGAGTTTAGGAAATCAGAGTACAGATGAGGAGACTCAAAGGTGACACCAGAGGGACGCTAGTGTTATCATATGTGTTTAGGGTGGAAAAGCATCTTCTCGCTCTCAAAGATTCCCTTCAACCAATCAGTTGATTGGTTGCATCTGCAGTGGTTTTATGTCACCCTTTTGTGTCAGCTCAGCTCAGCTGGAACCTCAAAAGAGGACATGGTACCAGGTTTGCCTGAAGGACAGTCAAAATATGTGCGTAGGGATGAACTGAGTAGAGTATAGATCAGTATTTACAGTAACCATCCCGTACTTGCTTCAGTTTCAATCAATCCTTCTGATGGAATTTCACAAATCCATATAATGAATTTTTAATAAATCCATATATTTTTATGGCTATCTGAAACTTTTGCACAGTACAGAATTTCTGGTAAGAAGGAGTTTTATGACAATAGTATACTGTTTTTCTGATATGGTTCGGCTCAGTGATTAATAATATTATGATAAAGTTAATATCATCTAATGAAAAACTGGTCAGATTAAAAATGGTAAGATTACAGGCTACTGATCACTATGTGGACTGAGTGACACACAACACTTACAGCTCGCAAAAGGTTTATTAGGACACATAATCACTAACACTATCATACTAATTAATCTGTCTGTGCAGCAAGTCCATAATTACACTGTAATTATAAGTGCTATGATCAGAACTGAGAATATAATAACATGTTTTTTGGGGGGTTTTTTTGGCCTGAAAACACCATAAAAAAGTTATCATGATGAACACACAAGTCATCATATGTAAATGGAATAAAGCAAAATAAACCTACTTTCAAAATGTAAGATTTTACTGTTGTAAGCATTTTACTGTTTCTGTTCCTTCATGCCATCATCAATATGATTTATACATATATGCACACACAAGATGGTGGGGCTGGATAACTGATTAACAGTGAGTCGGATTGATTTTAGGCGTATGACTGGAACAGCTGAACCCACTTAGCAGAAGATGAAGAGCTGGTAAGTGAAACTGTGTGTGGGGGTGTGTTAGTGATGGGGAGACAGTATAGATGGGAAATTAGAGAATGTGTGGACTCGCTAACAGTGCTGGGTTCTCTTAGGAAGCATATTTCATTCACTTTGATATTCACAAAGAACACAGAGCCTCCTGCTGCTTCTAGAAGAAGCTTTATTGTAGAGAATGTGGTTGGTTGGCACAGTTTATGGTCAAAGCACTGCAGGACAGTAGGGGGAGTTCTCCCAAATACACAATAGTCACTGGTTTCCATAGATCTCTTTTTCTGTGTTACTCTGATAAACTTCTAACAGTAGTCAACAGTTATTATTGGCTAATATAAACACTTGTGTCATCAGTTTTCATTTAGCAAAATACTGATATTGGTGTTGATATGATACTGACTTGAAAGCATCCTAGTTGTTTCCTGATGTGGGCAAGGTTGGTTGTCACATTGCGTTTAGGGTTAAAAAGGGTTTAAAAATTAAAAAAAGGAAAATGTATCATAATAAATTTGTAACAAGCTGCCAGCTGTTTGGTGATAAGTGAGTTTATCTTAAGATGAAAATAACATAACACAAACTACTATACCGACATACAGACACCCAAAGACACATACACACAAACACCCAGCGTAAGTCAACCGGGGTATTTTATTTAACACATAACACAGCAAATAAACCAAAACATGAAATGAATGCTCTCTACTCTGCCCTCTTTATGGGCCCTTCAACTCTCAGTCTTGCTCGCTACAGTGTGTGGCGTGTAGGCTACACGTCCCCCTCTCCACACTGGAGAGAGACTATAGAGTTTATAGAGGCACAATGCCCCTCCTTCTGATCCTGCACACCTGTGCATGATCAGTGAGGAGCGCATGCTCACTTTTGGAGGGAACAGCAGAGACTCCACCTCTCCCCCACCACAATATATATGTAATGGGTCAAGTCATAGTTTACTTTGGCCATTGCTACATACAAATGCATTCTGTTCCCTAACGAACATTTAATTTCATGAACTATTGTTTAAATTGATGGTACATTAGGTGGCGTGTTGACAGAATTGGCTGAACTGCCTGAAGTTTTACCTTTCCAGGTGTCCAACAACCTGTAAGAACCTCTCCCAGCTGTCCTCCGTAAAGAATAGATCTCTTTATATCTGCAAACAAAATGTTCTTGGACTTTTTCTCACAGTTGCTTTGTCGTCCTTGCAAAGTTCTCTCTTTTGCATCTGAGCTCCAGCAGCTCATGCTCAGTGACAGACTCTAACAAGGCTCTCAGTATGATGTGGATTTCGTGGTGGGGAAGGAGAAAAGCTTGGAACCAGTGCAGCAAAATATGTATTCAAATTGACGACTATGTGTCAGGGGGACAGAAGTGCCTGTGTTCAGTTCCGACAATGGAAGCTAATCCAAGAGAGAGACTCTGTTTTAGCAGCTGAAATGCAGTCATGGAGAGTTCAGTCTGAGATTTACTATAAACCACCCCGAACATCACAGTTCCTGCTCGCCTGATGCAGAAGGCTGCATTAAATTTTCATTTCTCCAGACTTAGAGGAACAAAACCTGCAGAAGCTCGGATTCTGAGAACAAAAGGAATAATTATCGCCGTGTTGAGGTGGAGAAATAATGGGGGAGACAAAGGAGGCTGGGGAAAGAGGGATGTGGAAAGATGCACAGCTGTATATCTTGGCAGGGCTACTGGCTTTGTGCCTGGTGTGTGTGTGCATGTGTGTGTGTTTCTTCCTGACTACTGGCAGAAGAAAGCGTCTCCGGTCTGACTTACAAACACAGATGACTGATTCACAGACTTGGAAAGCCCACACTGGAACAATCATGAGAAATCATTTGTCTCTGAGAGGTTTACTAACGTAAAACCGTATTACTGTGACATATGAAATAAGAAACACGAAATATGAGTTATAAGTGCCCGATTATCAAGCATTAATTTTCCTCCACTCTGTACTGTAGGTAGTGGTACACTATATTATATATAGTGTTTAGCAATGACACCACAAAAAATATGCATAGCAATAATTACACTGCTAAACAGGAACAGAGGATGTCATGCTTTCAGCTGGAGGAATTGCTCTTTTATTGAACTGACAAGCATTCTGAACAGCAGGGAAGGTCACTTCTAGCACTTCTAGCACAGTCACCACAAACATAACAATAATGAACATGAACAGCAACAACTTTACTATCTATTTACAGTTTTATGCACTAAAATAGTTTTATGCACAGTAATAATTCAATTTACATGATCAAATTCCAACATTTTCATCCCTTTAATTAATTAGGTTGTTTTGTTACTGTCTTTAATTAGGTTGTTTTGTTACTGTCTTTAAGGCTGATCTATGTAAATGAGTTCTATTTAGATTGCCCTGTGTTGTTCAGATTGCCCTGCCAATTGTGCGCTCTGAGCTGAAAAATCCCTTAGAACTTCAGCATGAATTGGTTTTGCCGAACTGCTGTAGGCTAAATAGGTGAATAAATGTGAATGAGTTGGTTCTTGTGACATCTCAGAAACATTAAATTTAAAATAGCACATTTTTAAAACTAACAATGTTTATATAAGCTCACAGAACAAACATTTAGTCATCTTCAATGTTTTAAGGTGGTAGTAACTTCAGGCTCCTGCAGATGGTGTTGCACAAGGATGATTGGGCTATAAATACCTGTGAGGTGTGTGATGGGATTCATAGATTCAGAAGAGCTGGTACAGTGCAGTGAATGTCTCAATTGATGTGTGGAAAATGAGTTGCAAAGCAGATTAATGATTGGCAAAAAGGAGCGATTGCATTTGGGCGTGTCAAAGGCCAAGGAAAGTAGCTGAATCTGCAGGTGTATGGAAGAGTCTACCGTCAGTGGTCTACAGGAAATTTACAGCAGAATTGTGGTAGGGAAGGCATCCACCAAATTTAAAAAACGTATAATAAAAATCTTATAATACACATGACTAGTTATAGTAGGTTTGTTCACAGCTGCCGGCTGCCCCCAACATGGTGGAGGAAAGTATTAATCCTAGTAATACCCTTATTTCATTATTAGTTAAATTTAAAGGGTTAATTTCTTGAAACATTTAATGGGAATTTTTCTAGCCGAACTGAACATGTCACATTAACCACTAACTGAAACTAACAATGGAATCAGTCATTCACATTTTGTATTAATAGATTGGACCAATTATGAGATAAAAACCTATTTCAGGTCTCGTGGAAGTTCTAGATATGCCAATATGCAAGTATGAGCGATAGCCTGACCAGTATGTTTCAGGCAGTTGTTAGAAATGGAAAACTGGGACCTCAGCTCTAAAACAGACTTCTTTTCAAAGTCATTGTAAATCTGTTACAACCTAAAACATGTTAATATCTTTTAAAACCTTCAAAAAATATATGGTATGCTTCACATGTTCGTGTTTAATCTTGTCCATAACCCAAACACAATTAACACGAATTACTCTTAGAATAGCACTAAAATGTTCCTAGAATCTGACAGTGATACTAGGGCAAGTTAGCATTAGCAGTCAGGCTACAATGGTACATAAAAATGTTCATTTAAAGGTTAAATAAATAAATAAATAGTTAAAAATTTGCATTGTGGTGTTTCTTTTCTTAATTTTTGATGAGGTCTTGATATTCATGGCTTCAACTGAAGGTCTGCGTCTGTTATAGGCACAGTCTGCCATTACGGAGTACGATAAATTAAAGTCATCAGTTTTGGTTATCTGCATAGCCTGTATGTCATACGAGTCAAGCTTTTAAACCTAGCAGCCTTGAGGGCTCTTGCCCGCTAAGTCCACACGTTGTTGACATTGCCATAGTGCTGACCTGGAGGAAAGCGTTAGAGTTGAAGACGCTCTATGGCTGTTATTATGAGCAGTCAAGTCCAAATCATCACCCCAAACAGTTTTCCTTATCGTGTTAGAGTACAACGTTTGCGTACAGGGGCATGTTCTTGGTGCCTGAATGCTCAGGAAAGGGAGACTCTAACGATGCCCAGGCAGCAGATATATCTCAAACACTGTTTCCAGGCTTGTCTTTTCCCTCAGCTGCACTCTTCACTGCTTCTTCATTCATGGTAACATATTTAAGTCTGTGCCTCTAGCTTTTTACCCCCACAAAACACTCCCCAGTGAGTCGTCCTCACCACACCATGTGGTGTGCTCACTGAATAAATACGTCTTCTACAAAACTGCAGATCACTGCCCAGGTTTTTGTCCTGCCCATGTTCCTTGTGGCCTGAAGACAATTACATTAATATGCAAGATCCTTAATGCCTTCAAGCAGCATGTCTACCGTCTGAACGTTTTACACTGATTAATAAAAACGCTGCAGGTTACCATAGATGCTAACCTTTCATATTTCTCCCTATGGTAAAAACATATTTGACTTCTTCAGTACAGACATATTTTGTAACGTTTCTTCTGACAATGTCAAAAAAGTGGTGAGCTTCTCAACATACTTTAATGAACGAGAAATTCTTGTCTTCTATTTGCTCCTGTAAACATGTTTCCACAGGCCAATATTCTAAGTGCTTTCAGTATCAAATTCCAAGTGGCATTTGACCATATGGACCATTATATCCCCGTGTCCCAGGTCTTTATATTCTCCCTGTTCTGATCATTAACTTTTTAAGTGTCATTTACTCTGATGGAACCAAATTGGTTTTATGGATGGGAGCGTGGTTGGGCATGCTATTCTATCGGCTACAAATATCTGTACGGCACTGTGAGACTTATTACTCTGGTCCTGTTTTTCCTGAAGATCACAGATGGTGCCTCTTTCAGAAATCCTTTACAAATCCCCCTGAAGCTTTGAAAAATGAAGAGCAAATGAAAACAAATGGAAGGACCCACTCAAGATGATTGCGCTAGCCTGTTTGGGCTTTACAAGATACGGAGGCCTAGTTCCCAGTATTTCATTGCTGCTGTTAGAGGTTTGTTGTCTAGCTCTTCAAAGCAAAGCTTCACTTTTGATTCATTAGTTTCCTCGCATATGGACGGAGTAATATTATCATTCTTAAGTAAAAGTACTGGGTCCAAAAACACCTCAGGTGTTAAATTCCCTGCACTACAGTGGAACTCAGTGCACTTGTTAGGTCTTCTGCCACAAGATTTATCACCATGTTTGAAAAACAAGGCATTCTGTATATTAACTGTATGATAATTCTTGATGCTCAGTCATTTCAGAATCATCTTTTTTTTCTGGATACATCTCAAATAGCTCATCTTTATTTAGTGAAATCTTTTAAAAATGCACAGTTCTAAATAATTAAAATCATTTTATACTCTTATCTGCGACCAGATGGTATTGTTTTGATAAAAGCATTGATCCCAAACTTTCAAACTGTAATTCCGTTTTTTGAATGATGTAGTTTTGCTGATGTATTTTTACAGTTATGATTTGGGTTATTTGGGTGACTATTGAGTTCTAGTGTTTGTTACCAATGTTACCCTCACGTGTCCAGGTCTAGACTAAAGAAGCAAATTTCAGACTCCAGTATGTCTTGGCTGATCGACAGCATCTGCGGAAAGTGAAAATTTGTGTCATTTTGATTTGTCTCTGGAATATTTTCCTTTAATAAAGGCATTTTCCCTAGCCCCTAACACTATCTTCTTTAATCTCATTACCTCACTTTTTTGAATCCTTAGCTTTGGCAGTCCATTGGCTGTAAACTGAATGACGCAGACTGAACTCCTCTTTAACTGCACCTCCTCCAGCTCCACAGCACTGAATTCAACTACTCCAAACTCGCATGAGCATCCAAGTGGGTTGTACAAAGCAAAGTGTGCGCTTCACTCGCTCCCTGATCAATAAAAGATTAATTTGAAGAATGGAAGTGAGATCACAATCAAACTCGCACCACCCTGAGGGAGGCCTAAGTTTATTATCTGACAGCAAGACAAACAAGGCTGCATGAAGCTATCGATTTAGCTAATTAATGAAACACAAGATTGTGTTTGTGCTCTGAATCATAACAAAGAAAGTGGCCCGATAAAAGCCACTGTAAGCATGTGAGTTATTGCGTTTCTCTACCTTAAATTTCTAGAATAAAATCTAACAAGGTCTAAAATATGTAATAACCAAGGAGGGGGCACATATGCAGTTTTTCATTGTTTACTTGAAGTGACTTACAGGGCCAATATCATGGAAAAATGACTTTCCCTCAGTTTTTGGAAATAAATGAGTTTGAAGTAATACACATGCTGCTCACTGCCCAGTGCATACAGTCCATATACAGAAACTAAGCTGCAAAAACAGCCCGTTTTGAATTCATTGTTTCGGTGATGTCACAAGAACCAACTCATTGACATTTATCCATTTATTTAGCCTACAGGAGTTTAACTCCACCCACTCTGACTAAAGTTACAAGCTAAAAGAAGTTATGACTTCTTTTTGAATGCGGCTCAATACAAAGCAGCCAATCAGAACAGAGCTCCTTTACATACAGTATCTCACAAAAATGAGAGTACACTTTTATATCTTTTCATGGGACAACACTGAAGATATGACACTTTGATACAATGTAAAGTAGTCAGTGTACAGCTTGTATAACAGGGTAAATTTGCTGTGCCCTCAAAATAACTCTACACACAGTCATTAATGTCTAAACCGCTGGCAGCAAAAGTGAACACACCCCTAAGTGAAAATGGCCAAAATGGTGCCCAATTAGCCATTTTCCCTCTCTGGTGTCATGTGACTTGTTAGTGTCACAAGGTCTCAGGTGTGAATGGGGAGCAGGTGTGTTAAATTTGGTGTTAGTGCTCTCACACTCTCTCATGCTGGTCACTGGAAGTTCAACATGGCACCTCATGGCAAAGAACTCTCTGAGGATCTGAAAAAAACAAGTGTTGCTCTACGTAAAGATGGCCTAGGCTATAAGAAGATTGCCAACACCCTGAAACTGAGCTGCAGCATGGTGGCCAAGACCATACAGCGGTTTAACAGGACAGGTTCCACTCAGAACAGGCCTAGCCATGGTCGACCAAAGAAGTGCACGTGCTCAGTGTCATATCCAGAGGTTGTCTTTTGAAAATAGACGTAGGAGTGCTGCCAGCATTGCTGCGGAGGTTAAAGGGGTGGGGGGTCAGCCTGTCAGTGCTCAGACCATACGCTGCACACCATACGCTGGCTGTTGTCCCAGAAGGAAGCCTCTTCAAAGATAATGCAGAAGAAAGCCCGTAAACAGTTTGCTGAAGACAAGCAGACTAAGGACATGGATTACTGGAACCATGTCCTGTGGTCTGATGACACCAAGATAAACTTATTTGGTTCAGATGGTGTCAAGCATGTGTGGCGGCAACCAGGTGAGGAGTACAAATACAAGTTTGTCTTGCCTACAGTCAAGCATGGTGGTGGGAGTGTCATGGTTTGGGGCTGCACGAGTGCTGCCGGCTGTGGGGAGCTACAGTTCATTGAGGGAACCACAAATGCCAACATGTACTGTGACATACTGAAGCAGAGCATGATCCCCTCCCTACATGATAACGACCCCAAACACACCTCCAAGACCACCACTGCCTTGCTAAAGAAACTGAGGGTAAAGGTGCTGGACTGGCCATGCATGTCTCCAGACCTAAACCCTGTTGAGCATCTGTGGGGCATCCTCAAACGGAAGGTGGAAGAGCGCAAGGTCTCTAACATCCACCAGCTCCACAATGTCGTCATGGAGGAGTGGAAGAGGATTTCAGTGGCAACCTGTGAAGCTCTAGTGAACTCTATGCCCAAGAGAGTTAAGGCAGTTCTGGAAAATAATGGTGGCCACACAAAATATTGACACTTTGGGCACAATTTGGCCATTTTCACTTAGGGGTGTACTCACTTTCGTGGCCAGCGGTTTAGACATTAATGACTGTGTGTTGAGTTATTTTGAGGGCACAGCAAATTTACCCTGTTATACAAGCTGTACACTGACTACTTTGCATTGTATCAAAGTGTCATATCTTCAGTGTTGTCCCATGAAAAGATATAATAATTTTTTTTTATTATATAAGATATAACAAAAATGTGAGGGGTGTACTCACTTTTGTGGGATACTGTATATCAGTCTCAAAGACACAGTAACAAAAACAACCAATTTAACCTGTTCTATAAGGGACAAAGAGAGAAAAATAGGCAAGTAAAATTTGGTACAAAAATAACACAAATGTTATAAGTAGACCTTGAGAGACAACAAATTATATAGTTCTTTGTTCAACCAGTAAATGTGACTTTGTCTGCTCTGTTCTTTATCTGTTCATATCTTCCTCATCTTCTTTCTTCCCTTCCTCACACACAGACTCAAACACTTTCAACAATACGGTTTAGTGGGTCACACCCACAGTGATAGATATGTCTCCTCCTCTCAGTTGTTCTATAATTAACCAATCCATGCTTTGATAGGTAACACGTGCTGCGATCAGAGTTGTGCGTACTTCAGTTTGGCACAGAGGGAGTCTGGCTTGTTCTCAGCATGAATCTGATGTTGCTGAATCTGACAGGCCTGTTTAGTTTTAACCACTATTGATCTCAGAGAAAATACAGCAGAATAAATGTAAATGTCTGGTGGACATCTGAAATCACTGGGTAAATGGACTAGTGCCTCAAATCAAAGGGCATAATTGCATAATCAAGTCACTGAACCAAACAAAGTCATAAACCTACCAACTTAGATTTCTTTACAGTTGTGGCAATAGAAACCAGGACTCCACAGTGCAAAAATGTAGCCATTTTATATATGTTCTATATAGCCACTGGCTGTGAATCCTTTCTCCTTCGCTTTGATTGTACTGACAGAAACTGTACTGACAGTATGCCTGTATACATGAGTTATTGAGATGTAAACAGTCACTTGGAACGGCTTGATGTGACACACTATATACAGTATATATGTCTAAGGCATGAGGCAGTCTATTTGTAACCATTCCATGTGTTTTTTCTGAGGGACAAAGCATCCTTAGTAGCCAATAGCTCATCTTTTTCTACCCACAGTTCCTCTAATCCTTCATGAATGATCAGTTTCTGATCACAGGATCACTGCTGGCTGGTTGTTTTTGGTTGACAGATTATTCTAAATCCAGCAGCGTTAGTGACAGTGTGTAAAATCTCCAATAAAACTGCGGAGCCTGATGTACTCGTCCCGGCACAACATACTCTACCATGTCAGTGTTACTGCTGTGCTGAGAATGATCTGCCTATATACCTGGCTAGTGGTGAACTTATGGTGGTTCCTTTCTGGTAATACATGAGGTGGTGGGGGGGATCAATTGTTCAGCCAATGGGCAGCAGTCTGTAATTGTAAACCGATTAAGTGGTCACTATTTCTGATAAAATGGCCAAGGAGTGTAGGTGTCAAGGTAGGTGTACCCAATAAACTATAAACGTTCACTGTGATTAATTATTATCCACTGTGATTAATTATTATTCAGAAAGGATATGACTGCATGTGCCAGGCTGTCAAATACCAACACATCAGCAAAAGAAGGAGGCACAGGCTGTGTACAGGGTGATCTCCTCAGTGGATTATACATCTGGGTGTGGGTATACACTACAGCACGACAATAAGATCAATTAGTAATATTCTTTTAAGGTTCGCATGGTAGTTGGCCCTCTCTCCCATTTGTAGTTTCCAAATCAATCATATTGCGTCTGAAATTAGAAATGAAATCATTTTGCCATACTTAGCGCCATGTCATAATGCACACACAACTAAAATAGATGCATTAAACTTTAAACCATCTCCTTGGGGGCTTGGGAAAGCTAAGTGTTTCTTATATCAACCCTACATCATGCCTATCTCTCATTAATCTTTATGGATTACATTAATTACTTTTTCACATCAATATTAACACTTGACCTGTTCTGACCTCAGCCTGTTTGTTGGGATATTTTAAATGAATGTAATTCTTAAGCAAAATAAAGGCTGTGATGGGTAAAGCAGGGCTGTGTAAAGTGGCAGGAGAAATAATTCCAAAGTTAAATTAAAGATCAGAGAGTTATAATGTGTGCATGTCTGTAGATCTCCATTTAAATAGTCAACTCAAATGTATTTATATAGCACCTTTTATAAGAGATGTTGTCACAAAGCAACTTTACAGAGAATCCGGGTCCAAGCCCCCAATGAGCAAACAAAGAGTGACAGTGGCCAGGACAAAACTCCCTCTGAGCAAAGGGAAGAAACCTCAGGAGGAACCAAGACTCATCCTCTTTAGGTTGACCCCAGATAACAAACACAAAAAAGGATCAGAACGTACAGTTATAGGGAATATTGAATAGAATAACTGTTATTAATTATTAGATAGAAGACTATGACAATAGTCTGTTATAAAGTATATGAGAAGTGTTGAGTGTTTTGTGAGGCAGATGAAGAAATGTCTGATTACTCTTTGATTAAATAGCAGGATCATCAGATGGGCGCGTGGGATGCAGGTGAAGCGCCCTCAGAGAACAGGACAAACTGGTCAGCAATACAGGCAGACAGTAGTGCTCAGCCAAATACAGTACATTGTCAAGTCTTACTTATGGAACTTGTAGACAGTTCATGGGCATAGTATATAGTAGAGATGGTAGAAACATGTTCCTACCACTTTTCTAATTACAAAAATTGTCTCATTGTTTTGCTAGCTTGTTAATTGTATATACATTTGAATCAACGCCTACTAATCTCAGTTCAGGATGAGTACAGAGGAACACTTAGCTGCCCAGCATAGGCCAACAAAAAGCAACTCAGAGGGAGAACCAATATGGGTCTGCATTTTAGTGACACAACCAATCAATAGTTCAGTGATAGGACCAATCAGAATATGCAATTCAACTGGAAGGTGGGACTTTTCCTAGACAGTACAGTCTTTGTGGGCTCATGGGAGGAGATTCTGCTAATTAATCCAGTAAAACAAAAACTGCTTTTACTGCAATGCTCATACTAAAGCACTGTCACAGTTCATGCTTCTATGTGAATTTATTAAATGTCAGTCTGAAAACTTCTTACTGCTACTGCTAAAATAAGTTCACTTTGCCTGCCTTGGCTGGTGCAGAGCTGTCAAACTTCAGTCTGTTTTAGCATGTTAACACTCCACCCATATTCAGGTCCGCTCCAAACCACTGGACCATGTCGATTCATGAGGGAACTCAACAACGAGTATGCTTTTCGCAGAGGACATCAGAGCTGTACTGTCTCCACAATCTGGCTGCTTAAGCGTTTACTCTTTACAGATGCTCATTTTGCTCCTACAACACAAAACAAACAATAAAGTCTGTTTGCAACAAAGATCAGAGCCTAATTTTGGCCAAGAGCGACTTATCTGGTTAAACACTAGTTACAAAGAAGCAGATATCAGTGAAAGATTATTACTACTGCTAGCTAGACAGCTACTGTTAGCTAACAAAGTTAGCTATCCGAGGCTGAACCTAATAGGAAAGTCAGTTCACTTGGCTGCCATTTTTGTAACACCGCCAGGCAGTTATTCCTGGCCATACAAGCCTAGACTCCTACCTATTTCTTTGAATGGGGACAGTCCAAAATACTCCAAACTGAAGGACAAATTATCATTTCAAAAACATATTTAAAATCACAGATAAAATCTGACTAAAAAAAACTCTAAAGTGGATTGTAGCTTTTGTAGCTCAATAATACACAAAAACATGATTTTCCAGCTTATTCTAGCTACTGCAGATCTCCAGAATGAGGGGGGCTTTTGTCACCCTTCTTCGCTCATGACATAAGCAGTAAGCTATTTGGCTAATTTTCTTGAAGGGCAAGACTTTCCATAAAGCATTTGCCATGTTCAGAGAGAGAGATAGAGGCAGACTAAGAGGGAGAGGTGACCAGGTAAGCATTTAGAAATTGAGCTGTAATGTCCTATAGAGTCACAGCAACCCAAGTATATGTAGAATTTCATGAAATGCCATGGAAATATTCCTAATTTTTCTGAAGTAGGATCCCCAGACTCCCTGCCAAACGTATGTCCAACGCCCATGAGTCTATTATTCATACTCAGTCATTATTGAGCTGTTCTAACTATGTGTAATATCAAACTATGTTTTCCGAATGCTCAAGTGTCGTCCAGATGTTTGTAAACAAATAGTCTCAACATTTCTAAAATACCCAAAAGTAATTTTTGTTTGGAGGTTTAACTTGATATCTAAGAGTTCACGGTTTGCCTGTTCAACTGTGGCTCTGAATTTTATTTTTTTTACCTTTAGGTACACTAAAAAAATATTTTCACTGTGGAAATATTGTACATTTTTTAACTGCTGAATTATAATAAAAGGTAGCATTTTGAAGCAATTCAATGACTGCAATTTTACAGATTTTACCATCATTGAGAAAGAATGCTTTCATTTTACAGGTTATATCTGGCACACCTGCTGTTGGAATTTGTTGTAGGAATTTATGACACCTACCACATATGCATTACTGATGGTTTTTCTTACTCTCATAGATGTAAAAAGGCTTCTCGAATGCTAGTAGGGAATCTGAATTATTGTGGAGAAAATGAATGTTCTATATGTTTCACATCATGAACAATAAATACAAACATTTTATCGCAGCATGCTGGTTTTAGAATCAGATTTTTAGGAACCTGTTTCCAGATAAGTTGGGACACTGTGTAAATTGTAAATTAAGCAGAATACATTTATGTTCTCATTTAAATCTTATATTTATATGAACATATCAAATGAAAATGTATTATTATTTAAGAATATATTCATTCATTCTTCTGAGCCACTAATCCTTTAACACCCTAGGCAGGTCACCAGTCCATTGCAGTGCAGGCACACTGTCATGCTCCCGGGTTTTCCCGGCTCCGCCGCTCCTCTGGACTCAACTTCTCAGAGGGCATCACTCGCTGACGTCACACCCGTGTGTCCCCAGTCACCCAATCATTCCCGCTCTCGGTCTCCTGAATATTAGGCCCACCTGGTTTCCATTTACTGCCTGTATATAAATCCCATTCAAACACTTCTCCATTGCGAAGTTTTGTCAAGCCTCTGTTTGCAATCCTGAGCGGTCTATCTTGCTGTTCGTCTACTCTGGTTCTGACCTCCTTCGTTCTTTGACTCCCGATCTCTTCTTTGTCCCCTTTGGCTTTCTATCTAGTGTTTTCTCTGGCTTTTCGATCTCCGCTCATCCTCTGACTATTCTTCCTGTCTCTCCCCTGTACTCTGGTTGCCTCGCTGACTGTCTGCCCTGATTCTGACCTTAGCCTGTATCCTGACTTTGATCTCACCTTCTCCTTTTCCTTTTATAGCACCAGTGCTAAATACTCAAAAATGTTTGCATACAGACCCATATGTAATGTGATGTGGACCTGCAGCTACAAGAAAACCCTCAAAGATACACATCAGGAATATTACAGCAGTGCATGGCATGTGAGCGTGAGTGTCCCTTTCCACATCTTACTGGAATGCAGGTTACAGTAGAGAGTTCTCTCAGTGGCTGACCCTAATTGGAAACATCTTGTGTTGTACTTCGGTTTGCAGTGGGACGGCTGTTAATATTTAATAGCCATTATTCTAGACAGCCTGACAATGACGGATTGCACCAAAACAAAAGTCAGCTTGCACCACGCATGCTGGCCTACAAGATTAATAACGGTCCTCCTCATCTCACTGAGAAACATCTGCTGGGACGATGGGGTCACAGTATTTCAGTCCATTACCTTCCTAATGTAGACCGCTTCTGGTTCCTACCAAAACTTTCTGTGTGCCTTTTTTCCACCCTGCTACCAGCTGTGACTTTTTGCATTATAACTCCTAATGTGAGAGAGTGTAGGAGTCTTAAACGCCTTCAATAACTCACACAGACACTTTTACCCCATTACCTCTTAGCGTAGTACAGCTTTAATTCAACATGTGAGATTTTGTGCACACGGTGAGAAATGTACTGGAGCTTGTGTGCTTTATTAAGTAAATCAGCAGGTGGAGAAGGAGTTGAGATTTAGCACAGATAAGTGGCTCTTTATGGTCTATTCACCCTCTGCTTCGTGCTCATGCATGAGTTTGACTGTGCAGGGTGTCGGTGTATTCTCCTGACGATACCTGTCATTTTTTTGACAGTGCTTTATTCTCCAGACAGTTTCATGTCTTTTTCCAGAGCATCAGGCTGTTCGGCATCTGTCAGTGTCCGCAACGTGCAGTCATGGGGAAATTAATTAGCTGGTGGGAAGGCAGGCAGATGGGTCTGAAGGACACTCTGTCTGACTCAGGTGAGAAGACTTACACACTACCACTGTCAAACTGCATCACACACACACAGCCCCCCCCAACCTTTAGCTTTCTGACGCCAGTGAAGCTTTGATTCCTGAAATGGTTCTTCTCAATAAAATAACAAAGTAAATTTGCAGTAGCGTAACTAAGTAAGTACATAATCAGTTTTACAGAAGCCTTGACAGCTCAATATATCTGATTGTTTCAGCATTCATTGTGTCCACTCTTTATTACCAGTGGTGGATGAAGTACACAAACCATGTACTTGAGTTAAAGTAGAGATATCCAGGGTAAAATATTCCTCAGGTAAAAGTAGAAGTTCCACTTGAGTAAAAGTACTAAAGTATTTCCCTTCAAATGTACTTAAGTATGGAGAGTAAAAGAAGCATGATATATTATGGCTCTATTGTACTATTATCATTTCTGTAACAAGACTCTTAATCAAGTCGTTTTAGGTGAAGAGACTCTAGTGTCACTCTCGGTCCACCAGTCTTTTAATAGAAGGTCATTAATTAGTCTAATTACACTGATGTCTATTAAAATCGTCATAAGCACAACAGTTTCCATTAGGTAGGAACAACGGATTTTACATAACGTAGTGGAGTAAAAGTCAGATATTTGACTCTGAAATGAAGTGGAGTAAAGATTAAGCCACCCAAAATGGAAATACTTCAGTAAAGATTCACCAAAAAGCTACTTAAGTACAGTAACAATCCTTACTGTCCACCACTGCTTTTTACAGCGTCCGTTCTTTTCATGAGACTTTCAAAGAAATCTGCACTATTTAAATTTTACTGTTAGAGGTTGATTGCATTTTCAGCTTATCACAATCCAAGTAATCTAAACACATTCAGTGATGCTGAGATCTGGAGGTATTCAGTCAAAAGTTCTGAGAACACCATTATCTATTTTCTTTTCTCAGTAATAGTATCTTGACGGCCACAATTCCTTTCAGACTCATAGTGTTGAACTGTCCTCTCACAGTGGAAAGATGGACAGAAACAGCTGTGGATTGTTTCAGATCTAAAGGAAAAGTGGAGCTTGGCTTTCTTCTCTCTCTGAAAGATGGAAGCTTTAAGTTCTGTTTATGTGATGGTGACAGTTGACAGTGGTCTACCAGGTCTTGCATAGTTGTTAGGAGTCCCATTTTTTCTGTAGCTTTTGATCATTTTCTGAACTCCAGTTTTGAAAATTTTGAAAAGGTTTTGAAAAGTTTTTTTCTGTTTCTCCTTCCTTGTGCCAGTGGATAATCTTATGTCTAATCCCCTGAAATATGAATACATGCACAGTGCTGTATGTGAGGAATTACATGTACATTTGAGTCATCAGCTTTTAGTCTGCACTTCCAGCTTTCTTCCATTTATTTGTGATTTCATGTCATAAAAGAACCACCTTCGGTTCCCCTTAATAATCTTTCACAAGATGGTTCTTAAAGACCCTCCCACACAATATAAAAAGAATTCAAATCAAAATGTCCCACTTCTATCTTCACACATATATTTAAAAAATATTTTTAAAAAATTAACTGTAAATGCCTTTGGGGGACTGGGGAGTGGTAACCAGGAACATAGAAGCCAAAGGCAATTCCAAAAAGACATGGAATCACCAAGGTCATTAAAAGAGTTCAGGATGTGAATGACATTCCCAAACAGCAATGGAAAATAATAACACTAATCTCCATGCTAATCTCCAACATTCAAACAGACAATTCATCCTAGTCACTAATGCCGGCCCTTTTATTCGCCCCTTTTACTGCAGATGTGATAACCAGTTAACATAATCAGTGGCTTTTCAGGCAGCGGCTGGGACAATAAAGCCAGTCTTACATGAATGAGCTGAAAAGGTGGTGGCAGGAGAAGCCGTTTGTGATTTCTGTCACTGTGCGGTAGATAAAGCAGGAATGTGAGGAGACAGAGAGAAGAGGTCCATCAATTACAGCCCTATTGTTCCCCATTCATCCATAATTAAACATGGAGAGACGCAAAGATTTTCAGTTACAGGGAATGGAGATAGAAAGGGAGCAGTCCTACAGAAAGACAGCCGTGAAGATGAAGACACTCCCCGAAATATAGGAAACAAAAGACAGCTGAGGTTTGCATCTCATTTTATTTACCAGTGATGGACAACGATAACTGTGAGTACTGTCATCGCGTCAGCCGTGGCATAGCAATCTTAATTTAATTTGGATCCACTGAATTTATTCAGTGTAGTGTTTTTATATAACACTTAGTCACATTAGTGGAAAATCCAAGATCCATTATGCTGGTGTACAGTTTGTATTAGCATCTTTTAGTCCTTCACCAGTGCTCAGTTTCGGATTCACTCTTGACAGGTGGACCACCCTCAACCTAGCAGCAACATGCATATATGTGCAAAAACACACTTGTATCAGCACCACACACACTACTATGTCACAGTGATCAACAGTAACGCTCAGGTCAGAAGCTGACCTTGGATGTATGGGATACAGGCATCCCTGTTACAAGAACCAGCATATGTTTGTCTTTTTAGTCATTTTATGCCACTTAAAGCATCTAGTTTGGCTAATTAGCCAATATACACTGCCTACTAGCTTTAATTCTTGTCTGAAATTAAGTGATTAACTACACTTATGAGCTCACCCAATGTCTACATCTATGCAGAAATATCTGTTGAATCCAAAACATTTTTCTTCTCTGAATGTGTAAATATTAGCAAAGATACCTATTTCTCTGGATGCTAGCATCAATGCTAACGTTAACTTCCTAACTAGCCTATATCTCCATTACAAACAAAGTAATAGTTTTAAAAATAGCCACCAACTGATCAACAATAATGCTTGGTGACTTTATCTTCACCTTTAATAGTAAGGAATTTGCTTAATTGCTGTTAGATTGAGCTGGAAATGTTGGATGCCCTTGAGTAACATTAGGTCGTACTGGTGGAACCTAATGGTTCTTGAACAGGTCCCAAAACCTGGAAATAAAACTCTTCTACACTTCTATAACCAGATGGCAAATAGAAATCAAAAACACAGTAGTGTATAGTGTTCTGGTCCAAAATGTTCTGGTACTTTATGCGATGGAAAACACCTTACCTGCACACCTACCAAATGCTAGAGCTCATAAAGTGGTCAGCAAGTGTAAGCACAAGTTAGATGTTTGTAATAAAGTGGATGATGTGTTTATGTCAATCTTGAGATAAAAATGAATATGCTTTTAATCTGTCCTGTAATTTGATGAAGCTGTGACTCCAGGGAAACCAATGCCAAAATCATAATGAGTTTATCATGTGGCACAATTACAGGATGTGATTATTTCTGCATAATAAATCGGGGCTAAATTGGCAATGTGATGCTAAAGATTGTAAAATATGCACATGAATACACACGATTCCTGCAAGTGAGCGTAAACAATAGGTCACATAATGACTGATTGACGCTCCACAGAAATGCACGTTTTAAGGTTGGGCTCCAGCAAGACTCGCACAAGATAGAACAAAGAGAGAGCTGTGTTGGTGACATCGGCACATAAGTCAACTTACAAATCAAATGTGTGGCTGAGGAAATGAAGCCATTCAGAAGTCATCTGCAAGTGACTAATAGTGCTCCACGTTGGGGGGATGTGGTGACTGCTGCATTCCCCGTCATCTTAAAGTGACAGTCTAATTACTCCCGGCCAATATGGAGATGGGGAGGCAACCAATTTGACTCTGGAAGCCTGGCCCATGTGCAGAGTGGATGTGGAGGTACATTTTTCAGAGCGGAGATGGATGATATGGAAATTAATCAGGTTTTCTTTCCTTGTTAAACTGTACATACAGCAATTGCAAGTATAAGGTCGCATACCAGGAGGATTTGCCCGTTTGTAAGAATTGCTGACTTTGGGCTACAGGCAGCATCAGGTGCTCCCTCTACTGGCCAGGGCTGATATTGTTTATTGGGTTAAAATTAACATGACCGAACAGAGTAAAAAGAGTAAAATGTCTACATTTTCTATTCAAGCTGGCAGAACTGTGTGATTACTTTCCCAAAACACCTGAAAGGGCAGCTCTCATTCCTAGAGGCTTGTATTCCCAATCCGTTTGTACTCTAGCTGGCAAATTTAAAGCACAGTTGGTGGTTTTTTTTACATGTATACATGTCCATACAAGCGTATTGCCCCTCCAGCATGAAACTCAAACTCTCCCTACACTCTAAAAAATGAAATGTTAGATTAAAAAAAAAAAAAAAGTCAACCGGTCCCACGCAACTGTGTAGCTTTTAAGATACTTGTCTGAGTAAAGCATACATAACAGATTCAAGTAAGTCACACTAAAGTGATTTGAGTAAGTTCTAATTATGAAATACTGGATTTATTTAAAAGTCTCATGCCAAGTGGTTTAATGCAGTAGTGTTAAGTAGATTTTAAGATGCCCTTTTGAGTAATATGTATTCATAAATAACCAGATCATTTTTATGTATTAATCATATTCAACTTAATGTGGTTATGTTCCCCTAAGGTAGAAAAAGTTAAGTTTAAGTTATGAATATTGTATAATATACATATTGTTAAGTTTCTACTGTGCTACTAAGCTCTGTCATAGAATTACACTCAGCAGTAGGGTGCATGATAACTTGCACTTACAGCTAACAGCAATGTGGCTAGGCAATTAACCATGGCATATAAGAAAGAAGGCAGGCAAGGGGAAAATGCAACACAAAGATGGTGAGTAAAAAAGTAAAACAATATGCAAATAGATGATACCAAGAGCCAATGGGACAGATAGTTTACTCAACAAGATTGTGTCGACCAAACAAACACAAATCTGACATTTCATTTCATTGAAACAAGACAACTGACTTAGTTTCACTGACTTACATAAACGTATTAAGTCAACCAAAAATACTGATTTAAATCAACCACAAAGCTATTTCATTTCTTTAGTCCATTTAGAGCCAAGATGCTCAATAAGATGCAAGCTATTTACAGCAGCTCGAACTGCAGGAACTATGTAAGTGCCTGTAAAGAATAATCTGTTAAAGCAGACGGATTGTGCAATGCAGTACAGCTCTCGTGAACACTGAGAAAAGCATACTTTGTGTTGAATTCCCTTTGTGAATGAACACAGTTCAGTTCTTCTTCACAGACCTGAATACGGGTGGAGTGTTCACACGTTAAAACACACTGGAGAGTTTAACAGCGCTGCACCAACCAAAGTGGGTCTGAAAGAGATCCTAGTTTAGCAGTAGCAGTAAGAAACATTAAAACAGTACTTGTAGTAAGTACAATCAGTACTTGCTGATATTAAAGTACATTTCTAGTACATTAAAATATACTTATCTTTTACCTGGGTATATTACAGTTGGCTGCATTTCTTGCCTAAATTGCAATTGAGGAACATGTTTATCTGCCCACATATAGAAATGTACAAGAATGGGGGCCCCTAAAAGAAGGGAAAAAAAATTCTAATAATCAAAAATAAAATAAAATAATGGTGACAATTAAATCATCAACATTTCATATTTGCCATTACAGTATGATTTCACTTTCCTCCATGTTCTCAGTGGACTAATCTCCAATTTATCAGCTTGTGATACTCTACTCAGATCTGCCAAGTTTGAGCTTCAATGTTCAGACGACTTCAGGTAGCTGGAGAAGATGTTTAAGCACAGTGTTACATGATTCCTTTTACATCTAAAGATTATAGTTGCTGGCAATAAGCCACTTGAGGCCAAGCGTAACAGTGATTTTACCATGGGTATGCATCGCCCTTCAACCATGGTGAAATCACTGCAACACACAAGCTCTTATGTCTTATATCACACTAACCTGCACACAGCCGTCTGCTGCAAGGGTTTGGCTGTGTACCATAAGCCTTGAGGTTCTTTAACTACAAATTAAAACACCAACCAGACTGGGGCCATTATGTTTTAACAATGCATGAATCAATCAGACCACAAAACGAACCATAAACAAGACCACCTCAGTCCTTCTAAAGCGGTCTGAATTCATTTCATGTGTTCACATATGCAAACAATACCAGGACCAGTTAAGACGTTTAAACGCTTCAAGCGAACATGCATTAAAGGCAAAGACATGACCGCAGCCTGGATCCCTCTCTTACCAAGGCTGACAGAAGTGCTGTTTAAATGCAGTCTGCGCTTCTTGACTGAAATCTAAATTCACTTCCAGGAGCGTCATCCAAAGCAGATAAATAAAATTCTTTTTGATCTCTTAAAATGTGGGATTCAATTTTTACCTAATGTTAATGGATTGCACAGTGTGATCAGTTCTGAGGTGGAGCTGTACGTGTTAGAGTCTTACCAGAAGTTGAGCACACATGGCTGATCTGTTTTTCATCTTAATAATGCTGCTGCTTGAAACGGTCTCATATCCACAAATGTCTCATAGAAACTGCAGGTTTTAGGATTAATTAAGGCATGAACTGGAAGGAAGTCACAACAATTGATGTATGTGGTTGAGTCTATGAAAATGCTTCTTGAGAAAAGCGAGGAGGGATTCATGCAGCTTGGACCTGAATAGCTTCAAGAGCTTTGTAGTTCTATAATTACAGGTTGTAGAGCATCTGTTTCTCTGTATACACTGTTAGAGCCCTTTTACCGTGTTTTTCTGTAGTCAGGACCCCCACAGAGCAGGTATTATGTGGGTGGGAGATCATTCTCTGCCCAAAGCAGCTAGCATCTGATAGCAACTTTTGCTATGCTCACTGGTATCAGCACTGCACTTAATTTATATCAATGATAAAATACACTTTGAATTTTTTTAATCTGCGACATTATTGTAAGGGTGATTTCAGCTAATTGGACAGGATCTATGACACCAGGTGAACCATGTAAGTTGCAAGGAATCCGGCACATAACTGAGACAGATAGAGGAGCCTGAAGCTAGGAGCCATCAGGAGGAGAAGTCGGGGTGAAAACACAAGAAACAGAAGGTTTGGAAATATGTAGAAAGCTATAAGGAAGAAGGAGTTTCGGGTTCGTCACACAAACGTCAATAACTTCATAACTCTATTAATTTAATTTTTTTTCAAACACACAAATTTAATGAGGTCTGTTGTCAATTGAAATATGAATGTATGATACTGCTTTTATACTTGGTCTCATTCTCCCATGTGCATATGCACGCCCCTGAGTCACAGTGCCTTAGTTATGTAACCTGTCTAGTCTAGTGCTTAAATTTTCTCTCAGATCAAAGTGTGTCTGTTCTGAATATATCCCAGAGGGTCTCCTGTGTCTCTGATCGCTTCACCTTGGTCTGATCTTCCTCACTGACAGTTGTCGTTGCCCTCATATTCACCTTCATCATCCCAGGCTGGGGAAAACTGAGAGAACTCTTTGCATTCACTTTTTGCACAAAACTTTGTAAACTATGTAAAATGTTTTTGTGTGTGTGTGTGTGTGTGTGTGTGTGTTTGATGGTACTTTTATTTTAAACCATGATATTTACATATAAAAATAAATAGGGCAAAAAGTTCCTCCTCTGGAATTATGCTATTTCGGTAACTGACTGTAAGTGAGAAGTAATGTTTTTCCCTAGAACCATTTAGGAACCTTAAGATTGCTTTAAGGCCACAGCACAACAACTTTCCAGCAAATGTTCTTCATCACACAGCAACAAAACTAAATGCTGGGTTGGTGTGCCATACGTGTATGTGACTGAGTCGTTAGGATGTTCTTCCCTGATTAAAACCGTTCTAAATACTCTCCCCATTCACATTGTTTTACAGTGTTCTCCCAGTTCACCTTGTTCTACAATACTCTCCCCATTCACACTGTTCTACAATACTCTCCAAAACTCTCTAAATATTATTTAGTCTATCAAAGAAACTGTTGCATTATAGAGCTAAAGGTTATAAGCAATGGCAATAAAGATTTTTTCTGTGTTCTGTGTGGAAACGTTTTCCACATATGTCTATTTTGCAGCTTGTCACTGTGAATGATGAAATGCAGAGGTGCTTTACATTTGTTTGAATAATGTTGTTCTGGCTTCTTTAGACCAGGACCAGCCATTGGTCAAAGAGATGCAGCAAATGACTCTCTATCACTCTGGGAATGATGATTGATGTGCATTGCATGTGTTGTGACTCACAGCTTGTCTTTTCCCATGAACCTCCTCTCTGTTTGGTTGTGGAAAAACATCTGCACTGAGCTTACTGAGCTCCCCAAGCAGGCCAGGCAGATCGAGCTCAAAATCAATGTACCCCACAACAAAGTCAATGAGCAAGCTAAGTTCAGAGCACTTGATCTTACTGCTCTAAAGTCACACTGAGCTTTCTATTTAGGCCAAACTTGAACATTAATTCATAAACTTTGGTATAAATGCACGTTTATTGTAATAAAGGTTAAAATGGTTATGATATGGTTAAACTGTATTATGTATCAATAGCTCACTGAAGAAGAGAGAGGCACTGGTTGCTCATTGGTTTCTGTTGATTAAGTGCCATTTTGGTCGACTGAAGAGTTCTAATTTTGTTGACTGAGACAAGAGCACAAGGAGAACAGATGAGTTACTTTAATCCCTCTAAGGGAATTGTCAGCTTCCATTCCCTACTCACTACAAAAATTAAACATCTGTTTTATGTGGTGCTTAAAGCAGAAAAAAAGTGCAGGTACTCTCCATGTCCAAATGTTGGCGTGTATATCGGCTGGAAGTATTACATTCTTAATTTCTAGAGTGAATAAAATATACTAGGCAGTATCGTTGATATTCACACATATTTAATCAAAGGGACAACCATTCACAAAATAATTAATTTTGTCATGTATAATAATAAATAATAATTTGATAACATAATCTATATCATATTATATATTATGTAGGTGTGTACCGTTGTGTGTGTGTGTGTGTGTGTGTGTCTTTTTAAGTCTACTGTTTGCAACATTCCGATGTCAGATATCAATGTTTGTATATAAGAGTGTATGTGTTAAATTTTATATGTGTACAACAGGGTCCCAAAAAAACAACACAAGAATATACCCGCTTTGTACATTAAGAGGGGTAAAACGGGCTATAAAAATTGTGTGTCCAGATACTGTTTTTTGAACAAGTGCTGAGAAATCGCCTCAAAATAAAGAACTCAACCCAGCCGTTCCCTGGTTCTCCCTTTGGTGCAAGAAAGAAAAAATAAACTTCACAGATATAAACAGGCTAAGAATCGAATTGTGTAGTCACTGCATATACAGTATGTTAGTCTTGTGATATTCAGTCAATAAAATATATAAACGTAGTTATTATGAATGTAGTCATTCTTATTTATTTATATATTTATTTATTTTTATGTTAAGCACAAGATGAACATGACATAATCAAGATTTTATTAAATATTTTATTTTAAATCCGAATTAACAGTGAACAATCATACTGATAAATATTTTTTGTGCTGTTCATCTTTGATGTAATGGAGACTCAGGCTGATTTCTCTTTTTTGAGAGTTTTTCGCTTCCCATAGTTCTAGCATTACCTGCCATTGGTATCTGTTGAGTGAATTCAATCAGCCGAGGATCTGATTTGCAAAAGGGATCATACATCTGAGAAAGAACTGAATCAGATACAACTCCGGCAGCTAATGAGAAGGTACGCAAGAAAAAGTCCTGGTATGCCAAAGAGTAAAATGTAGAAGTGGTGGTACTGGCCCATTTTGAGCACTGGTATAACGGTGAATAATTCATAAGCGAGATTATTAACAAAATATGAAGCCTTACAAATAATAATGATAATCCAAATTGATGCAATGGAGAATATTACAACAGACCATTCACCTTGTGGAAGCAACTAAAACATAATTTTACAACTAGAAAGACAGACAAACCATCTAAGCATTCAAACTGCTGTCATGGTTCCATACAGCCATCGCCTTTACTAACGAAACCTTGAATACCCATTTGTAAGAGGGAATGAACAGGTTTATAGCAGGGGTATTCAATTCTAGTCACCAAACTGTGCTGGACACCAGTTATCCAGGACTGCCACACTGACATGAGACTTAATCTGGATCTCACATGTAGAGGTGTAAACAAATGTAAATATTAAAAGTTGACAATGCACAAAAATGCATTACGATGTTAAGTATCAGCAGTTCAGTGCATTCTTACTCAGTGTAATGCCTTGCCATTGAATATTATTATACTTTGCTAATCCTACCACAAAACACAATGTCTTGAAGTGCCACAAACCTAAGAGTCTTTAGAAGTACAACTAAGCTAACTTTGATAGCTCAAGTTAGAAAAGCTGTTTATCTGTTCTCAATGTTACCCTCAGCAAGCCAACATTATCACATCATTCACTGAACAGAACATAATTTATCTCCTGTAGAAAACTATGACTACCTCTCATCTAGTAATAAACTGATAGCATTAGTTCATGTACTGATTTCATGGTAATCATTTCGTGTACTGCTTACTGAGGCAGTTTGTTGTTGAATAAATATATGTGCTCCTTTGTCTTCTTCCTTTGTGTTGCCGAATTTGTTCTACAGCCCTGTTTGATAGATGACCAACAAAGTAACGTTATAGCACGTCCCGAACAAAAAAAAAAAAGATTCCTCAAGGTTTCTCCATGTTGAATGCAAAACAAGAGTCTTTTTTCCATGTCATCTAGCCAAATTCTTTCCGTAGGACACTTTCGTCCTCAACAGTCCAGCAAAACATAACATATTTATTTGTGTCACAGGCATGTGCCAAACTTTTATGGAAAATTATAAAGTATATACCCTGTGCAGAACTCTGTGCATGCAAGTTTAAGCTTAATGCAACTTTGGACAACTTTTTTTTCTTACAGCAGAATTGAATATCCCAGATATATAGGGTTTAGATAGGTCCCTGGTTTATAGGGATGATATGTGTTATACTGTATATCTAAGAAAAAAGCGAAGGGCCATTTAACATTGACAGGAAAGCAGTCAAGAAGGTATCCACCCCGTCTTGATTTCCACCCACATTTCAAATCATCTGCACTGTTTGCTTTCTTATTCTGGTTCTCAAAGAGAGTTTGACTTGTTGGTTAGGAGCCAGATTGGCCCAATGCGCACTCTTCCCTGTAGTCCTGGACCTGTCTGAGCATTCACACAAAGGGGCAGCTAGCTTGGTGAGTAATTGGCATCTGCAGGGGACAGGTGCTCCCCACAATGCAGCAGGGGCCGTCCGCCGAGACTCCTTTCACACACTGGTAATTACCTAATTGAAAGGCTCGCTGTGGGAGAATGAGAGCGAAAGAGATAAGGTCTATTTCTCGCTGCCTGGCCACAGGCTTGCTTTTCTGTTGATCCAAAACCCACCTATTTGATGCTGGTTTGTACTGGTAAATATTGTACAGGCAGGGGGCTGGGTGGTGAGGGAGCAGGGAAGGATGAGCTGGAATTGGAAAGGTATTGTGAAGCCATGCAGGATTCAAAAGAATGAAGCCAAAAGGGCCAAAGAAATGAGACAATAGAACCGAAAAAACAAAGACCGTGATGCGTTTCTCCTGTCTTCTGAACCTAAACTGAAGCTATAAAGATCCAGCTCAGAGATCCAGAGGAGATCACTGAAAATATAAGTGACCAACACTAGCTTTTCCATACAAACAACACACCATGGCAGTATTAGTCAGCTCAACATCATTGCTATGGTTTCTTCACTCTTAAATAATCCAAACAAAGGTACCAAAAGGGTTCTTTAGAATGATGAAAAAAACTCTGCTGGTTCCTTCATGAGCACTTTTTGCAAACGAGCTGGGTGAGTGTATGGTAGGAATTGGTAATAGAGACTTTCATTATCTGCACCATTATATGAACCACCAATAATTAGAAGGTTCTGTCAGGACTTAATTAAGCTGTTTTCCAAATATGGTTCTTCAAGGAACCAACAGGTAGCATCTCTAACACTTGCGCAAAAGACTAAAAGGTTTAGCTGTAGAAAGGAACATTTTAGAAGCACACAGAGAAGTACATCTAAACCTTTTTCAATCAGAAATAAACTGGCTTTAGTAGATATAATAGTATATAGATATAGATTTAGTAGATAGTCTGGACATACAGCTGCAAGAAAAAGTAAGTGAACGCTGTGAAATTGCATTGATTGCTAATAAAATGTGCTTTGACTGTTATCTAAGTCACAATTATAGACAAACGCATTCTAACTACATGAATAACACACAAACAGTGCCATGTTTCTTGTGTTTTATTAACCACATTGATTAACATTGAGGCTAAAGAAAGTGAACATCTATGTTAATGACTCCAAGAGCTAATTGGCAAAAATAGAAGATGAGGTTGTAAGTGTAGGTTTCACAGGTGCTTTGCCCATTAAATAAAGGCAGCACACAAAGCCTGGTTACTGACAAGTCTGTCCTTCTTAAGAGTGGTTAGTGTGAATTGATGCAAACAACCTTCAGAAGACCTCACAAGATGTCTTAAAGAGCTGGAAAAGGCGTGGGTGTCCTGTTAGGATTGCTCCAAGAGCACTAGGGTCAATTCTAAAAGAGCACTAGGGTCAATTCTAAAAGGCTAATGGCAAAAGACCTATCGAAGACTCTACAAAAACCCTTTATTAATGTGTCCACTATTACAAAAACACTGAACAAGCATGGCGTTCATGGAAGGACACCACAAAGGAAGCTGCTGCGTTATAAAGCAAACTTTTGAAGCCTATGTGTGTCCAAAACCACATGGATGTTCCATAATGCTTCCGGGAAAATGTTCTATATACAGACAACTAAAAAAGTGGGGCCATTTTAGCACAGATGCACAACACTATGATTGGAGGGTAAAGGACACTGCATACCAACACCAGAACCTCATCCCAACTAGAAGCATGGTGGGGGACCATCATGGTTTGGGGCATCTTGAGAGATTGGTGATGGAACAAGGCAATGACTCCAAGTACACAAGTGAATAAACTAAAGAGTTTGAATAAGAAGAATTCGTGTTTGGAATGGCCAAGTTATAGTCCTGACCTTAACTCTATTGAGATGCTGTTGCAGGACCTGAAGAGGGCTGTGCGAGGAAGGCATCCCAGAAAAAATGATGATCTGGAAAAAAAAAAAAAAGATCTGAAACACATTCACAGGGTAGAACAATCAAAAATGTCTAAGAACATGATAAAAAGACCCAACCCGAATTCCTTCTCAACCTTGCGCAGACCTTATTTGCAGTTACAGGGAACGTTTGGTGTAGGTGATGCTGCTAACAGGAATTTACAGGTGATGAAATCTACTTGTTATTAAATTCACGGGTTCCACGGTTGGATGTTCCTTACTGCTTAATGAAATACAGGAACTGTTTGTGTGTTATTAGTTTTGTTAGATTGTGTTTGTCTATTACTGTCACAAAGATAATGATCAGGCAACCTTTGACTAGTACCTAATAAAGAAATCCAGGTAATTTCAGAGTTTACTTGCAACCGTACATGGAGCTAGTCAGAGCAATGTTGGATATTAAACAGAACACCTTTAGAAGCTCTTTAAACAGGCTTTATGATGAGTATATGAGTGCATTAATATTTGTATTTAGAACAGTATAATGCTGTGTAGATTGTATATTGTAAATGCCTGTATGTATTGTGTATATGTGGAGTCATTGTGTATATTGTGGACTGTCAGTTAGTTATGTGTATATTGGTACAGTACTGGAGAGACATCTGATTCTGCTTCTGATTCTAATTCTGATTCTGCTTTTTAGCTGCCTCTTAATAGTGTATTATCCTAGTATTGGCTCATTTGGCCATGCAGAGCAGCCATGCGCATAGCTCCCAGTAAGTGAGACTTTAATGTTGTAAATAAGTTAATGTGTCAGCTAAGAGATGTATACATGTATTGCTTGTGCTGGGTTGTGGGTTTGGTTGGAGTGGGTTTACTGTCTGCCATCAAGTAGAGTTGTGTGGTTACAAATGGGCTGCCTCTAACCTTGTGTTCTGCTGTGCTCAATAAAAGAACATGCACTTAAAGCGCTGTTTCCCTTGTCTTCATCTGGTCCAACACCCTTTGTACGTCTCTCTTATGCGTCTCTCAAAACAAAACCTTTCCACCATTTATTAGCCTCATAATGCAGACTAATTTACTGCCACCACTGTTCTCACTGCAAGTTTCTTCTGCTGAATTTTATCGTTTTTTCTCTCACATAGGATGCAAACAGTCATTTATTTCTGGTACTGTTTGATTAAGCCAAGAGCTGTTCCTTTACTTTTTTCTTAATTTTCTTTATATCTAAAAGTGCGGGGAGTTGGTGGTGGGGTTCTTTGATTTCAGGCTGCAGCAAGATAACCCCATATAAAAAAGTCCATCTTTTTCTTAAGCAACCATCTATGATGTACTGATCATTGTTGTCAGAAAACAACTTTGTATCTCTGACATTATAGAAGAAGTAAACAGCCTTCTTGTCTTCTAAAGTTAACGTTTAATGTTAATGTACATTAATATAATGAGAAGTCATAGTGGTAAATTTCAATGGTCCAATCATCATGAAGTGATTGAACACTGTAAACTGCAGCTGCAGTTGTTATATGGTGTTAAAGCCTATATGACTATGGGCTGTGATATGACTAATACTATTAGGCTTTGAGGTTAGAGGTTTTTACGTGACAGCAGCAATTTGCTTTTTCACACTAATTACTTACAAATTACTGACAAGCTGTCATAATGGGAGCAACTGCACATTTAGTAAAAGGTGTCCAGCGAGTTCTACAGTAAGAGCACATGTTTTTCTCCTTATTGTCCTTGAGAAATATTCTCTTTGATGTTTCATAGCTGAAGCTGTAACAGTGACAATAATATTTTCCTCTCTCCAATATTCCAGCTACAAAGGGTGGAAATATCTCCCAGGGCAAGGATGGCTAGCTGTCAAAGTGAGCGGGCTCTTTTTAATAATTCAGCAGGAAACTCTGACATTTCTTCACACTTTGTGCTAGCTTCAGATGTCTCAATCACTTTGCCTTTTCTTTTTTGGCTGGTGACAGCTGTGCTTGCAGCTTGCACCATAGGATGTTTTAGTTTTGTTAGGTCAGAGAGAACAGCTGGACCGTGTCTTGTCCTCCTGTCCCTGAAATGTGTGGGCAACATGGAACTTGGGAACTAAACATGGAACTAAAGACATTTTCCATGGGGTTTTCCCTACAAGTTTCTATGTGTTCTCTCCAGCTTTTAGTACTGTTTTGTAAAATGTGATATGGGTTAGGAGTAGCAATGGGTTCTGATGGGATGATTATCACGTTCCACTTTCCTCACTATCAGGCAGAGAAATACAGGTAACTCAGTAGAGGCTATTAAGCAATTAGTTAACTAGCAATTTTATAAATAACCTGCCAGCATACAGCCAGTCACTGTACATTTAGAGTGATACTGCTGTAATTTTAAATTATTGAATAATATGGTAAACACATAACATAGTAGTCAGCTATAATATCTACATTTACAGTCAAATCCAGAAATGAATATTTAAAAAGGGTTTGTAACTATTTACAGCTTATTGAAGAACAAACAATTGTAGTTTTAAATACAAGAGCAATAAGCATATATGGCAATAGATGTTTAGCAAGCACAGCATATACAAAATAAGACATTGCAGTAGCTAAATGCACTTTCCCTACAGTCTTTAATACTGGCTGGCAATACTGTAGTGTCTGAGACACTATGGGATAAACTATATATATATATATATATATATATATATATATATATGCTGAGAACAGTACAGTACCTGAAGCTCATTGCTCATTTAATTAATCATGGCCAGTTAGATTAGTTGTGGCTAGTTAGGTCTCGGTTCAACACACTTGGAGGAGAGCACTAACTGCTGATTCGGCTCTATTAGCTATCTTATGCACATACAGGC
>CM067474.1:36787390-37068923 GCA_034552555.1 Semaprochilodus insignis | reverse complement strand
TAGGTTAACCAGTGTCCCGTTGGAGTCAAAGGACCAAGCTGTAGGTGATTCCAACGGCGATTCACAGCAGCAGCGTCGTTGACGAGCCCCTCACTCTCGCTCTCACTCTCTCACTCTCTCTCCCGAGCAGCAGCTCCTGCAGCAGCAGCAGCAGCTGGTGTCGAGTCCCCTTTATTTTCCCTCGCTCGCTCTTTCAGCAGCCTCACTAATATGAAGAATAGTCAGTTCAGACACATTCTGGAGGCTTTATCAGAAGTAAACGGTGAATATATGATTCACAGTGGATGTAAGTCTCTATGAGCAGCCACGAGACTGTTCTACTCTCCAAACGAACCAACCTAGAGGGGGCGCTGAAGCAAAGGGCAGTAAGTGGAGAGATCCTAACCACAACATGTGTCTGAAAAACAAATTAAAAGTCCTGTGCAAAAGAAAATAAATTAATAAAAACTTCTTTAAAGAAATAATAATAAAATAAAAATTAAGCCACTTTAAGGGTGGGTTACATCAGCAGCACTGGCAAACGGCTGCACGACGCAGGACTACATGCACGCAGACCATTACAACGACTGGCCTTAACACCACATCGCCAAAGACTGCAATGGTGTCGTGCCAGACTGTCATGAAGTGACTCAGAATGGCAGCGGGTCATCTACAGTGACGAGTTCTTCTTTTTTTGTCTTGGTGGAGACGACCAACGAATCTGTGTGTGGAGATTTGTTGTCATGCGTCACACGTCCAGAAGGCCTGGTGGCACTCCACCTCCATCCCTACTGCAAAATCTGCAGGAACTGTGTGAGCATTTTCAAGTTGCAGGGGATGGATTCTCACAGGACACCTCCATGCCGAGACGTTTGGCATGTTGCTTTAGCCCAATTCCATACTGAGAGACTTCTGTATGTGTAGCTTAATAAATATTGCCCATATCAGTCTAAACGTATCATCATTTATTGTTCCTGGTAACCTTTATCTTCCATCCCAATAGCATTGCATTCCCACACATCCTTCTGGGTGCAACTATTCTTTTGATGATGAGTGTATGTGCCATCTTGCAATCTTGTTGGATTATCCATCACTTGTTGTGGTTTTTCTGTCAGGATAAACACATCAACAACAGCTACTTAACCTTAACACTGTAATAGCCTAATGTGGTTATCATGTTTTCTAAGAGTGTAGTTAAAGAGGTTCAAGTACAACAGTGTTATATTCATGTTCATGTACTGCAATTAATGTCATCTATAAATTTCGTCAGCAAGCAGATGGATATTTCTCTATATGGCCAAAAGTATGTGGACACACCACATTTATTCATTGTGTATAGGTGTTCCAACTACAACTGTTGTACACAGCCATGTAAACTCAGTAGACAAACCCTGGCTGTAAAATGGGTCGTACTGAAGAGCTCAATGACGTCAAACAAGGCACTGGCATGTGACGCCGCCCTTGCCATCAATGACCTGCTCTGATCAATGTAAGTGCTATTATTGTGAAATGAAAGCATCTAGGAGCACCAAGTGCTCAGCCAAGAAGCTATGCACCAAACTCACAGAGTGTGTCTGCCGAGTGCTGGTGTGCTTGGCATGTAAAAATGGCCTCTCCTCAGTGGCACTCCTCACTAGAGAGTTCCAAACTGTCTCTGGAAGCAACATCAGCACAAGAAATGAGGTTCAGGAAACAAGGTTCCAAGGCAATGCAGCTGCACACAAGCTTATGATCACAACTATCCACCATACCAGGTGTAGGCTGGAGTGGTGTAAGGCATGCCACCACCAGACACTGGAGCAGTGGAAATGTCATCTGGAGTGATAAGTTACCTTTCACTATCTGCCAGTGTGATGGATGAATTTGGGACAGGTGGAGGCCAAGAGAATGCTTTCAGAATGCATAGTGTCAACAGTGAAAATACCTTAGTATTTGCACAAATAGGTTTTAAAATTATTAAGCAAAAAGGTTCCTCACTCTCCTCAACATTGTGTTTTTATTAGCCTATCAACCATCTTGTGAAACGTACATTGAAAGTTCATGATAGTTAAATGTAACTGGCTCCTGTGACACAAACAGTAATGCAGCACTGAGCTGAAAAGTTTGGAAAACTGTCAAATCATTTACAGAAACTCTTCATACCAAGAAGACCACTTTGATTTACCTTATGTTGGCCAATGTCAATATATCTAAGGTACTAGGAAAAATAGAAAAACAAACAAAAAAAAAAACTTATAGCAACAAAATCTTGCACGTATCAAACATTGTTGTTTGACCAGCATCCAGTATGTACAAAACTACCAACAGTACATTCAACTGAATATTCACATCAGAAATTCACTAAAATCTTTATTTACATCATCCAACAAAATATACAAATTTACATCCCTGAGTATCTTTATGCTCCTGCTTAATCAAGGCCACTTGACTGTTATCCACTGTTCACCACACATCATATTGCAAGATGGCAAGAAGACACCTTCCAGGACGTCCTTTTAGACAATTTCCAGTCCCTGATTTCATTTCTTTGACTTGGATAAACAGATAAGAAACTTCCACAATGAGGTCAGTATTCTGCCTAGTCTGTTCTCACCTGTGTCTGCTAAACACTTATACCATGTTTTGATTTCAACAGAAAAGCAGATGACAGGAGATTAAATACAATATGTATTCTATAAAAGCCTGCTTCAAGTTTTACAGTTGACATTCTGTGCTCAACTACTGAGCTTGCTTATACTGGACATGAGGTACATGAGGTTACATCCAAACATCAAGTAAATATTGATCATCTGACTCTAATTTACTGCTGACGTAGTGCTAAGATTATCATCCATCTTCATATGGAGATCCATTTGTTTTAAAAGGTCGATGTGTGCAGTTCAGGCCCGAGTACCATCAATAATCCAGTTAGTAAAGTAAACAGTGGTCTCCAGCACCATTCCAAAAGCATATGCAGTCTTGAACATTGTGAGCCGGTGGGAGAATGCACCATCCAATAAGCTTTGTTTCTGTAGCACTGAACTCAGTTTTCTACTGAAGTGTTTCTCCGGATGGCTTGGCTCAGTGTCTTGGTAAAGAGATGGCTGATTTTTCCACAGTATGTGTGAGTGGTCTCGTTTAGCTTCTCCTCCAGGGGCAACCAGAAAGAGTTTAATAAATCCTCTCCAAAGGAGTACTACAGGGAGAAAGATGGGAGAAGCAGAACAAAATTAAAAACCACCGCAGCTACTGCTTTACTGTTTAACCCTTTTTCACAGTAACCGTTTGGAGTTCCCCCTGTTTCCTTTAATAATGTTGACAGAATATATTTCAACAGAAACAAGCATGATTTACAAAACCAGGAGCAAAGCGGATTTACTTTCATATAGGTCAGCAAGTCCAGATGTGTGAATTGTCTGTACCCCGCACCCCTCCGCCCCACACTAGCAGGGTGGAATATAACATTTCACAAAAGAGTTTCTAACTGTGTCCTAGTTAATCTGACAACACTTACAAGAGAACTACAATAGTTTAAAACATCCAAAAATGGCCAATAGGGTCCTGCAGAAAGAGGCTACATAAATTAAAAGTAGGAAGGGAGAATAAAAACAGGAGATGAACTAAAGTCAGCGATAAATGTATGCCAAAATCCATTAGGCTAAAGATAGGAGATGTGAGTAACAGAAACCAGAAGCAGTAAACTTTGAGAAACATAAATAGTCTGGTCTTGATGGAACTGGACAAATATTCCAAGATCTAAAAGCAACTGCTTATCTTATCATACCAAAGCTTACTAGAAAATCTGCAGAACTTCAGGAAGGACAGTGTCTCTCTCACCTGTCTAACAGCTTCATACACAGCCCTAAATGCAGGCTGCTTCTCACCATGGAACACTCCCCTGTTGCCATGAAGAACAAACACCCCTTCCTGCTCCGCTGGGCTGCAGTTACTGCCATAGATGCAATGATCAGGACGATAGTTCCAGTGGCAGGGGAACACCAGCAGCTTCTCTGTTGTCATAAACAGAATAAACTTACACAAATGCTAAAAATCAAAGACTTACATTTCAGTTAGCGACCATTAACATGAATTTAAACTTCTTTTTTTTTTTTATTAAAAAAAAAAAAAAACAACTTTATTTTGACGGTCCTCTATAAATGATCTACAGGTACATAAATTCTTAACAAACTTTACGGCAATAGTTATCAGCACCACTATGGTGAGGCCAAAATGAGGATTTAAGTTAAGGTAAGGTATTCTAAGGGTTAGATGTAACATAATGCACTTTCAAGTTTGGTTGCATTTCATATACGTATTTAGTTTAGTATTAGTGTAAGACAGACTGGGCATCTACAAAGCAATCTATAATGGACTATCAAGATAAAGCGTTACCAAAATTGCCTTGTTATGAACCTGATGTTTACCTTGTACAATATACAGGTTCCCTTTATAGGTTTATAATTACTAACTGTAATTGATCTTTTACTGCATAATTTCTCATCAACTGTTCTATGTACCTCTGTGTATCAATGGAAAAAAGTTCACCATTGGATCACTAACACAAGCACTGACATGAGTGTGTAGTGCTGATAAGAGTGTCTCAGGCAGAGCAGAAATTCTGAGATATTAAAAACAGGGAAGAGTACTGTAAATTTATTATTTTTTTTTCTTCCAGTGCTTTCTATATTTCTTAAATTGTGTTACATTAATGCCCGAAGCATCTGGAACTGGATGTTTGTAACCATTGTTAGTAAGTTTTCTTGAGGTAACCTGTAAAGCCATTGACTTGTAGAGGCACTCTGGATGTCTCGTTCCCATTACCACCACTGTGCACAAATATGACCTGGTAGGTTTCCCTAGAATGGCTCGCTTCATTTTAAAGCAATCTTAAAAGACTTTGTGTATATCTTGATGGTTGTTTTTAAAAATCACTGGAACTGCCGTTTAGGCATCCTGAGGCCTACCAGGATTATGATGGAAGATGATGTTAATGAGGTCTTGGTCTCCCCAGGTGATGTTAAGTTTATATTTGTGAAGCAGTGGCACCAGGAGTTCCTCCCAGTGCAGACCAACAGCTGTCATGTCATTCTGTTCACACACAGGGATTACACACAACACAATTTCATTTAACATTAAACAGTGTTAGAATCATAAGCAAACTTGAGCTGTAAAGCCTAATGAACAACGTCAGATCAGTAGTAGTTCAGGTTAGCAATACTGCTTTCTACTGAAGTCTACCACCATCTTGTGGATAATAGTGGTAATTACATGACATTCAGAACAGACTCACCTTAAACTGGGCCTGTCTCATTCGTGTCAAGTTCATCAGCATGACGCCCGAGTTGATGCCTGTCGTTCCGTAATATGGATGCCGGGCGAAGCGGTTGTACCAGGCGATGCGAGGCTCCTCGTGCTCTGGGGCCATCGCTGCCAGCTGGCTGGAATTAAACTGCTTGAACAGGTCCCACAGCAGCTCCACAGGCCGCAGGAACAGCACATCTGTGTCCACATACAGCAGGGAGTCCACCTCCTTTAGGATCATCTGCATGACGACAAGAGTGAGGAGTCATTACACACACGTATCCCACGATTTTCGACACATAAATACATGGATTTCTTACAGTTTGACATTAACCACAGGTTTTGACTACAGGATACATACACCGAGATCCCGGTTTGCAATGTACATCCACCATGTGACTAGATTTACGCTAATTGATGTGTTCTCTCGATGACGATTTTAGCTTCTTATCCGAATTTCAGTTCCACCTTAAATGGGGCAGCATTGGAGGAGGATCTGTCTGCAGAGCAGAGCCGCAGTTTCGCGCCAGCAGTTTCAGGCCAGTGGCATTCAGCGCATGCGCCGAAACGACTGTTAGGCTAATAACACTTTAAAGCACAGAGACATTAGCAGGGTAAATATTACACGTGTTTTTACACGCTGATGTGCTTGGGTCAGCCAATGGGTTATGTAGACATATCGCTCAATTACCCTTAAACCTCACCTCAAAAGTTTAAAGTTTCATGTTGGACTGCCCGGTTAAAACGTAATTTAAGGTGACTCCTATGTTCACTGGCTGCTGATGGCTTATAATGTTCTACGAAGCAAAATGGGCGATGAAACTTGTCGCCACATGTGCAACATCGCTCTTATTTTGGCAAATACGTCCATTCCTGGTAATATGCACGGCGACGCAAATAACCAGCACTAACAGCTGATGTCTTCGTATGTGCAGCTGGCACACAGGCGCAACTGCGCAAGCGCTGAATGCCACTGGCCTGGAACTGCTGGGGGCAAATCTGCGGCTCTGTAGACAGATATTATTGCACGGTGGCCGAGGAGTGCAAAACAAATTAACATTTCAGAAAACAATTTTACAAAAATAAAAACAAATGTACAAGCCGTAAAACACTTTTACCAGTACCGAAACACTTTTACAAACTGCGAATTCTGACGGAAAGGGTAGGTCTAACACACAGGAAGTCAATCAAACTGTTGCGCGGTGGTAGTAAGTAAGTGGGCTGTAACGCTAGCTATAGTGAATAACCAGCTAGCAAGCTTAAAATGACTGAGAGCTTTTGCAAAACAGTCCACTTTTTACAGCGCACATGGTTTAGGCGTCGCCTGTTCGTCTCTTTCTTCCGTCTGCTCTTTTAAAAACTCTAAAGATCTTCCACAGGATGAACAAAAGCGTGCCAGCTGGCTAAAATGCGTGCCATAAATGGACAAAACATGCTTTTAACATCGTAACCAGCCCAAACTCCACTCACTCTACCACCGCGTACTGCTTGATTGACAAAGGTCCGCAACAAGCACTTCCTCTGTGTTAGACCTACTCTTTCCGTCAGAATTCGCAGTTTGTAAAAGTGTTTCGGTACTGGTAAAAGTGTGTCACGTCTTGTAAATTTGTTTTGACTTTTGTTTTCTGAAATGTAATTTTTTTTGCACTTCTTCGTAGGTGACAAAACAATTACGTACATTTTGCCTTCCTTGCTCAAGTGCCGCTCTAGGCGACCGCCTAGTTGACCTATATGGATGTAACATTTATAGTTGTCTGAATTATTTTGCTTACATGCACAGGTTTATTCATTGGCTTGCAGTAAGCAGTCCAAAACACGATTCTCCTGATTCCCCACTCCTGCATCAGTACCGTGTAAGAGTCAGAGACCACCCTTTCATTTATTTAATTTCTAGTCAGAAGAGCCATTAAGTACAAAACATTCATTTCCTCAGCAGGTGGAATAAAGCAACAGCAACATACCTAACAGACACAGAAGCCTCACTAGTTAGAACATGTTATCAGTATTTATTGTGTCCATTCCTTGGCTTTAATGCAGCTGCCATTGTTTTAAGGAAACTTGTTTTCAGTTTTTCAAGGAAATCTACAGGGATATTTTTCCTCACCCCAAAAGTTCAGTTGTAGTTGCTTGGATTTTCGGTCAGCTGCATTAATGGTAAACATTCAGTGATGTTCTGGTCTGGACTCTGGAGCAACTGTACTGCAGGACAAACACTACTGAACTCAATGCATGCATCACTCGGAAGAACTAGAAAGTGAACTTACAGGCAGGAAAAGTCTTTGTGATGCACAGGGCTTAAAAAGCTTACTCCACTCGCTCTGGTGCTGGCTGGGGAAGGAGACCGGATGCACAGTGAAGCTGAACTTCTGCCTGACAGAGATGGGCCAAGATTCCAGCTGCATATGAGGAATGTTAGGGGAAGAAGATTCTGCTCAGACTACAGGCCATTCACTGAGGAGCATTCACTGAATCTAAAAACAATATTCACGGGACATTAACTTTGTTTATACAATAAAACAACCAAGTTACTCACTTAGAAATGAACAGAATGAGAAAGTTTATAGTAGTATTTATAATAAACAGTTGGATATTTAGTACAGTAGCTGCATAGTTAGTACAGTAGTATCGCTTGGTAAAGTATATGCTTAATCAGATAAATGTTGCTCACAACTGTCTTTATACGGCTCTGCAGCTGGTCCTCAGCAAATATATGAAACCTCATTGCTCTGTGGCTCAGTATGACTGCAGACTTGAGCAGGCTGACAGCTTCATCCTGCCTTGTCCCACAAGCCACCACTGCCAGATGCATCATCTCCTCTCCTCGTTTTCCAGCTGAATCTGGTTTCTGTGCAGTATTTCTGAAAAGAGACGGACTACATTCATGACACCAAAATGAAAATGAACACAGAACAGCATCACTTACTAACACCAGGCATTTAAAATGATTTACAGCAGTATGCAAAATTATATATACTGAAAATGATACACTCGTCAAAGTGAAATAAGTAAACTGATTTTGATGTGCCATTTTTCTGCAATTTAGATCAAAATGTATGTTTATTTGCTGTGTTGAACATACTGGAAAAGTCAAAACATTAAAACATTTTTTGTTGTCAGTTTTGCAATAACGTCCAATGATGAATGAAGTAGATAGAGTATAATAATGGATAATTTAACGTTCCTTCTGAAATCCAAGGGTATTAATAGGGAATTTGTTCCTCTTTGCTGCACCAACAGCCTGCACTCCTCAAAAGACCTGTCTTTGTGCTGGTGTCACCATATATTGAAATAAAAAATATTGAGTATAAACCATATGGACAAAAGCTGGGACACATCTATTAATCATTGAATTCAGTCCCTATAAAAGCAAGCACCTAGCCATGCAGTCTGCCTTTACAAACATTTGTGAAAGAATGGGTTGTTCTAAAGAACACCGTTGCAACAAGCCACTGTGTGAAATTTCTTCCCTCCTAGATATTCCACAATCAACTGTAGATGGTATTATTAAGTTGAAGCATTTAGGAACCACAGCAGTGGTGAGGCACATAGTGTGTAAAAGTCACCAACATTCTGCTGACTTCTGCAGAGTTCCAACCTCCTCTAACATTAACAAGCCCAAAAAGCTGTGCACCGGGAGCTTCATGGCATGGGTTTCCATGGTCAAGCAGCTGCATGGAAGCCTCACATTGCCAAACCAAGCATCGGATGGAGTGGCGTAAAGCATGTCGCCACTGGACTCTCGAGCAGCGTAAATGTGTCAGGGTTTGGCAAATGCCAGGAGAACGCTGTCCTCCTTTTTTTTTTAAATTTTATTTAACCTTTAGTTACCTAACCTTTAACCAGGCAAGTCATTAAGAACAAATTCTTATTTACAAATGTCTGCCTGACTGCACTCTGCAGACTGTAAAGGTGGAGGAGGGATAAATAATGCTACAGGGTCTATGGGGTTGTTTTTCAGGGGTTGACCTAGGTCGCTTAGTTCCAGCAAAGGCAAATCTTAATGCTTCAGCAGACCAATACATTTTAGACAACTGTATGCCTCCAACTTTGTGGAAACAGTTTTTTCTATTCCAGTATGTATGTGCCCTAGTGCACAAAGCAAGATCCATAAAGGCATGGTTGGGGAAGTTTGGTGTGGGAGATCTTGACTGGCCCGCAAAGAGCCCTGACCTTAAACCCATCAAACACTGTTGGAGTTGGGGTGGACTACAACAGTGATTGTCAGCCAAGCCTTCTTGTTCAACATCAGTGTCTGACACTGAAGGGCAAAAACTTCCTCAGGCACACTCCAAACTCTTGTAGAATGTCTTCCAAGAAGAGTGTAAGTGGTTAAAGCTGCAAAGGGGGGGACCAACTCCATGTCAATGCTTATAGATTTAGAATGGTATGTCAAAAGCTCCTGTATGTGTATGACGTAGGTGTCCCAACATGTTTTTCTATATAGGTAATAAATGGCACTACAGATTATATTTTGTCTGTTCCAACTTATAAAATCTAAAAAACTTTTGTTGAAAAAGGTCTTGCAGTTTTGTGAAATAATCTGCCATCCACCCCCTGAAATCATTGATCTTCATCATNAGGCATCATGAAAAGGTCTTGAAGTTTTGTGAAATAATCTGCCATCCACCCCCTGAAATCATTGATCTTCATCATATGTTTTTTTTTTGTTGTCTGTTAAAACAACTAAGACAAACTTTAACAATGTCAGAACACCTGCAGAGCAGTTCCCTTAGAGGAAAGAAAATGCAATTTGTTTGCAAGGTTTGTAACACCACTGCCTTGCAAATGTTACAGTTTCATATGCTTCAAACACTCCTGTGACATGTGAATCACAGCAACATTATCTGAACATGTCATCATACACTCGTCATCAAAAGTATAGTTGCACCCAGAAGGAAGTGTTGGATGGCAATGATTCAGAATGAAGATAAATGTTACCAGTACAATAAATTATGATACATTTAGACTGATATGGGCAATATTTATTTGTGTCTCTCAGTATGGTGTCGGGCTGCCATGTTTGCTAACGCTACAAGGATGTTCATGGATATTTTTGACACCAAGATAAAAGCAGGACTCATCACTGAAGATGACCCGCTGCCATTCTGAGTCACTCCATGACAGTCTGGCACAACACCATTGCAGTCTTTGGGGACGTTGACGTGGTGTTAATGGTAGTCATCATAACAGTCTGCGTGCATTTAGTCCTGCGTTGGGCAGCCATCTGCCAATGGTGCTGGCACTAACAGGATGATTCATAAAGGGCAATCACTGCTTGCTGAATGTCTGCAATCGTTGCTGTTGGGTCGGTCGGGTACAGCGATAAGGCCCATCCTTGCTTATGTCACGTGTGGCCGAGCATGAAACTTGAATCATTTGCATGGCTCACAGTGTGCTGTCTGTTGATTCCTTCTGGGTGCAACTATTTGTGCAACTGTTCTTTTGATGATGAGACTGATAACAAGGTGAATATGCGATACTGCAAATGTGATCCCGTGTGACATGTTACACCATGAAATCACACATGCGAATTGTGTGATCAGTGTTTCTCGACCCTTGACCGCATTGCGACTTGTGTGATCACATGTGGCAGTGTGGATAATGTAATTACATGTGACAGGATGTGAATCAGCTCATTAACAGCCCATTATTGAGTTGAAGTGGCTGTGTTCAAGCAGGATCAACACAAAGTGTGCAAAGCAGTGGTTCCCCCAGGACCAGGGTGGAGACACACTGGTTTAAGTGAACCAGTGTGTGAGAGAATCACAAGTGTAAAAATAAACATGTGCATCACGTGTGAATATGGTGTTTACAAACCACATGACGTGTCAGGAACTATCCGTCTCTTAAGTTCTTGAAAGATCTTTAGCACTCGAGGCAGACTCATGATCACACATCAAAGCTACTCTCGGAGGAGGGTGGGAGAGAAGGTTCACAGTCTGGTGAAGAAATCCTCAACACATCCTGTCTGAGTGACAATACGGCCGACATGCGGTCGCAGCGCTGCCCTGTTCAAACCCTTACGGCTGTATAGAGTAAGTGAGGGGAGAGCCGCAGGCAGGCCGAGAGCAAAGCAGAGACCACTTCAAACACGTCAATGCGGGGTCGAAATTAGCAACTTCAGCTCTCCACTGGAGCTCTGAAGCACAATACGGTTAAACCCAGCGCTGCTGAGCCCTGATTCAGTGTGTAGTTGTACTCGTACAGAAGATAAGTGACGTTACCTGGCATCTCCTTGTGGCTCTCCGCCGGCGACTGTCTGTTTTGTGTGTTTGCCGTCGGAAGCGCTCTGTGTGGAGGGTCGCAGCGGATGAGCTGCAGCTCTGTTAGCATGGAGTTCACTGAGCACATAGAGAACCGAGAGCAGCCCAAACACAGCGCACAAGGCCAGAGCCCGCACATACCTCCGCATTATTCCTCACTCGCAGGCCCCAAATCCAGCACAGCAGAGACTACATGTCCGTCTTTCTCTACACAACACATGCAAAGTGACTAATACTCCACCCTGCAGCGTCTCGGGTCTACGCCTCACTTTAGTACCATCCCCCACTCGGATGGTGACCCGGGCAGATTGGAGGGGGGGTCCCCTACTGCGGATGCCCTGGAGTAATGCAATGCCCCAGTTTATTGATCGTTTGGATAAGCAGGGGGGCAGAAAGGTTAGTCCACAACACTCCTGCACGATTATCTGACCGGCAGCATGAAGATACACCGGTGAGCTTTTCCACCAAGCAGGATATTTCAGCCTAAGCACCCCGTAAGGAGAAACCAGCACACAGCAGCATGACTCATCACCATCAACACCAACATGTGTTGTGTTTTGGATGCTGGTCACCAGCAAAACCACCATGTTTTGATGCTGGTACGCTGGTCATCCAGCATGACCATGCTGAATGACCAGCACTAGACCATCGTAGTGCAGCTCTGGCCTGTGCTGTTTTGTTTAGCACGGACAACTGCAAGAAATTGAGTCAGCATGGTTCACAGTGGTGGTTATATGAAGCTACTGTAGGTTATATGGAATGCTGATAATAGTAAAATAATAAGGTGCTTTAGGCCAAAATCTGAAAACACGCAGTGTATTCATAACCATGTAGTGTAATAACTTTGAGAGGGAGTTTTTAGAAGCAACGAAAACTTTAGATGTTCCTATTATCAACACTGTGAACAATTCTGAGCTTATAGGCACACAGAATGTGTCCAAAATGAATACCCTTGGTTTTTGGCCCAAGTTGTCAGAGTATCACATAATCTTGCCAAATTGTAAACCATAAACAAACTCTTAAACAATTCTGCTGAACCCTCAAAATCTGCATATACTTACTTTTTAAACATAATTCTTTAATTAAGGAATTAATTCCTTAATTCAAAGACTGAGAAATTAGCCCCATGACAACATCCAGGCAGAAACAGAGTCATGCATGATTGTGGCCCCTTCTCCCTCTATTAACTGAGATACACACATTAGAGTCTAAATTAGATTTTATTAAAGAGATAATTCCTATACTGCAATATATTTATATACCACTGCTCGTTATAAAGGAGGGAATAAGCAAAGTCAACATTTTACAAATACATTTCCCATTTTTCCTAATAAACATTCTTGTTTTGCTTAACCATCCTGATGAGAAGGACCAAGATGTTCTAACACATAACAGTACAGGTGGGCGGAAAAATGATGTAATTCTTTCAAAATCAGACATTAAAAACAAACAACAAATAACAAAAACTACTTTTTTCCCCCCTCATGAAAACCACACCAAGTGCCAGCAGGTGCAATAAACAAGTGAGAAAAAAATCCTGTTGCTACCACAGTTATCAATAGAGGACTGTACAATTACAGAAAGGCATCATGTTTGCTCCCCCCATGTTGGTTTCTAAAAACAAAAGGAAAATGAGTAAACCAACCGTGCCACATTAGTACAGAAGACACGAATAGATGGATGTCTGTGTTAATATGCAAATAGACATGTAACACTGGTTTGATGCATAATAATCATGCCATATTGGCACTGTACTCAGCAAATTGCGTACTTGTAACAATTTAATCATCATGGTCCTGTAAAAAGTAGTCAACCGTTCACTGCAACTGACCTAGTAGGTTTTGTGACATACAGACTGTGTTGTAACAGACCAGGAGCATTCAGTCCTGGGAGTTCCTGGGCAGTATTCCTCTAGGTGTGGCAGCAGTGGTTACTTGATGGTGGTAAGTCAGTCTATAGCTTGCAATAAGTCTTGGCGTACACACACACTCCTGTGCATGTTCAGGTGCAAAAACAACAGTCGGATGGGGGGAGGTTTAGGGGGTCTGCTACAGGGTCTGCTCTTAATGGGCCTCTCCATTAACTGAAGAAGCCTCCCCCCGGGGTGACGAAGAGCGAGAGAACCCTCTCTCTGTATTGTCGGAGCTGGAGCCGCTCTGGCTGTGGTGGTCTGCTGAGGTGGCACTAGAAGACGAGCTGGAAGAGGGCTTGGTTTTCTCTTTAAAGTCTGTGATAATAACTGTCAGGTCACCCACAGTCACCTCCAGGTGCTGAGCACTGCTCCTGTCCACGTTTTTTAACCTGGGCCTGAGGAGCAAAGACATAGAAAGACTGGTCACACATTCTGTTAGGCTCAGCAGAGTTAAAATCAGATTGCCTGCCATTTTTGTTTGTATTGTATTGTGAGACCAAAAAGATAAACTGATCCTTACTTATCAAACAATAAAGGCTATGTTTACACAACAGGAAAAATTGCCCAGATCTGTTTTTTTCACCTTCATATTTGACATGGACATATCAGGCATGAAAACTCAAGAGAGGTGAAAAAGGTAACCAGTTTAGAAAACATAGCCCGCTTCAAGGGAGTTCGAAGGTGACCTCATCACACAGAATTTCTAAACCTTCATATAGGTAACACACGGAAATGCAGATACAGTGAGCACCTTTTTCTATGTACTTTTGTCTGACAATTAGACAAAAGGGCTTTAGATGCTTTCTTCAGGACAGAGTGGAAAACTACGCTGGCCTCCCATCACCCCAGTTTCATCCACATGAAATCAATTCAAATTCAGTAACAAAAAAAGGGCATTTAAATATGTTATGATACTTATGCAGCTGCTTTTATCACATTCTGAACAGTCACAGTGAAAAGCCACCATTACTGACCAAAAAGTAAAGAAAACAATAGATGTTGACTTTGGGTATGTATACACTCATCATCCTGTCTGTTCAAATATGATCGAATATGATCTGAGCTTCAAATCTGAGAACTGTTCTGACAGACTGAATGCAGCTCTGCGCTCTGTTGAGTATGTTAACTATAAACACTGCTGCTCATGGGCTAAACCATGGTGCTGATGCTGCAGGTTCCTGTGCTAGTTTCAGAATATCCGCTATCCGTTTCAGTGGCCTAGAGGAGTTTATGGAAATGTAAATATGAGCTGTATGTAGACTGTTGTCCAAACTGCAGAACTGCATGTAGCCAGATATTAAAATTACCTTTGGACCTGTTCGCTCCTGTAGCATATACAGAAGGTAAATAACAACCTTAACTATCTTCTGAAAGATGATGACGGTGATAACCATCTTGCTTCCAATTAGCCTATTTATCACAGAATACAGCATTTTTTTCAAATTAATTTCTGACATTTTTAATGCTGATTCAGGACGTGTACACATACAGAACACTTCATGTGTGTGATTAAATTTGATTTTGTTGTTCTGTTGAGCAAGTGGGTTAATTTAGGATCATGATCTGTTCAGACTAAATGCTGAATATAGATCACATTTAGAAGAAGCAATTTTACCTGCTGTGTACATGTAGCTTAAAAAGTAATATTATTTTTGCTCTGCACAGTTCAAGTTGATCTAGGTTAACTTTTAAACTAAAGCACAAGTTGTGGAGAAGTATGCAAAAAGTTGGGCTCCCCTGGTCAAATAACATGCATGTTAATTTTCTGTGTGATGAGTTAAACATCATCTGCATATTTAAATACACAATTACTGTTTTTTTCCACTAAATGTAACATTCTGGGGAAACAACAAACATGCAAAAGGCACATTTTATATTATGTTTTATATTTTTTAACAGTCTGTTAAACTGTTTGCATATGCTGCATCTTTCAAAAAAAAAAAAAAAAAAAAAAAAAAAAAACCAAAACAAACACACAAACAAACAAAAAAAATGAAATGACAAAACCGCCCCTTAGTCAAAATATTGTTGCTTATTGCTCCCAGGTGCTACCAAATAACTAACCAACTATATTAGCAAGCCAACTACAAATTCCCTTAAACAATAATACATCAAAACCGCTCACACTAGCCTGATTTTTGCTCCACCATGGCGAAATACACAGCAAGGTGAAAGTCCAGGGACTGTGTCTTTATAAGTGGAGATACTGGTTTTAAACGTGGCCAGAAGCACCAGCATGAAAAAAGAACAAATGACAAATTGTTATCTTATTAGAAGCAAGAAGAAAGTACTACTCTTTACCCTCCTACTGCTGCCATTAACAACTTTAAAAGAAACTGGAAAATCACATCCAACCTGGCATAAGCTGAACATCCTAAGGATAAACACCTCACCTACAACCAAACTACATTCAGTCAGATACACACCGTTAGTGTGGACCATGTAGCCTTATTTCAACAAAGGAAGCAGGCGGCTGAATAATGGAAAAAAATGACAAGACAACAAGCCTAACTATATATTAGGGGTGGGTCATGTGATAACGATGTAAGTTCTGAATTATCATTTGCCTGTACTCTACTGTCCTCCACTGACTATGCTCCACCAGAGGGCAGTGCAGATCCCACGTCTTGCATTCTGTGCAGAGTTTCCCATCTGCTTTTTACAGAAAAAAGCATCTTGCAGCCAGAGACCCTGGTGCTGAGTAGTAGACAGTAGAGAGCACAGCCACATCACCCAGGAAATGATACGGAAAAGCAGCGATAAAAGTTTACCATTACAGTTCACATTATGGTTTATTCAAAGGAATAGAACTTTAAAAAGCATTTAGTGAATTTATCATAATCATCAGCTAAGCCTTTAGAAACCTGTTTTCTGTAACTAAAAGGTATGAGGCGAAATACAGTGTGGCTGGGCTAGTAAAATTAGAGGTACAAACAGACAATCAAAACATCAAAGATCAGAACCTTAAAGACTTGAGAGGAACACCTTTCTCAGAGCCAATGTACATTTAAAGCTATAGGTCACCTACTATGAATTTGTGGTCTGGTAAAAGAGAGGTACTGAGTGGACAAGAAACTTGTCCTAAACAAGCAAAGACAGGAGGAATTAGGATGCACCTCATTTTCTTGTGGCTATTCCTTTTCAGTGTAGGTTCCTTCTCATTTTTCTCCTTATCCGTCTTCTCTTTCTTTTCTTTCTTGGTATGAGTGGGCGAAGCAAACTGTTGCGTTACTTGCTGTGCTACCAGCTGGGAGACAGGACGAGGCTTCCTGCAGAAAAAGGAGGGGGGAGAAAAAGTGAGGAAGAAAACCAGACTGAGCAAGAAAACCAGAAATGCAAGAAATGCAAAAGAACCTCATCTGACCTCATCTGAGTGTAGCCTGAAAACAAGAAAAACACCAATTTTGGGAAAACATCAAGTTCAGACAGGCTTGTGCGAAATCAGTTGAGAACTCTAGCCAGTATGTGCACACACTGTAATGTGAGAAAGCTTTCAGGACCAATGAGCGGCTGCTAATTCGTGCTCACCATGTATCCTTCCAACAGCAGAAACATGCGGGAAAACATTGGCACTGGGAATTGCACTGAAACCCAATATTATTGGTTGTACAACCTCTGGCATGGTGGCTGCACAATCCAGTGTGTTAAAACAGAGCAACACTGCTACCAAAACCACATACATTCACAAATGATGCAAATAAAAGCTATTTCTACAGCATTTGTTAAACAAGAATGAAACCTCTGAAGTTATGTGCTGCATCATCTGCAGGATTAAAGTCAGTATGGAAGAATGTGGACCACACACTGTGATCATATTCCAGGAAGAGCGTGCTCTCCTGCATTGGTCTAGACTAGCTTTCCAAAACCATGCATATTGTTTAACCACTTTAACAGGCACGGCAACCGTTTACAACAAATCCGCGAAAATCACTGTAGTGACTAGATTTGTCCTGTCATGTCAAGCTCAGCTCTAACCCAAGAAGCCACAGAGGACAACACATTAGAGCTGCTTTAGCATCCACTTACACCAACTTACATGTTCACCTCATTCTGAAATATAAGACGCAATAAGATCTTTAAAAACAAAGCATGTAAACTAAGAAGACGATTATTGCATCACCACTGACTTAAATCAAGGCCTATTAGTCACTCCAACTTTCTCTCTTTCACTTCAACTTGGGATATAGCCACTCACTCACTCTTCCTTCTGCTGGTAGCCAATAGCTAATCAATAGGTTGCTACTCAAAGGAAATTATTGAGTATACGCTTACAAGGGGGGGGGGGTTGGTAGGGACCTATTGACACACCAGTAAAGCAACTGTACTGTAAGTGGGATATGCCGCCTTACAATGTATTAAAAACAACAGTGAATAAACAATGTTTAAAAAAAAAAAAAAAGAAAGAAAGAAAGACAACAGACCAAAACACTGTCGGGTTACATCCCTCAGAAAAAAAACACCCTCAGAAAAAAAGTTATTTAACTTTTAATTTAACCAGGCCGGCCATTAAGAAGTTCTTAGTTCTTGTAAGTACATTCATAGATTCAATTAGGAAATTGTTTATAATTGAGACACCACTAATTATTTTTTTTGTCTGTTTAAAAAAAAACAAAACAAAACAAAAAAAACTTCCCTCAGAAAAACAAAACATTGTGACGTAGACAGGGTATTACAGGGTCTTGAAGCGTTGTGATATTACATTTTTGAAATATGCCCCACCCCTATCTGGAAGGGGAAAGCTAGTCAGGTACAGGTGCATATTCCAGTCCTCTGCGATAGCAATCATCAGAAGTCTAAGTATCACGAGAACGATTAACAAGCAATGTATTGCGCTGCTCCAATTCACACTACTGTAAATACACTCACGATAAACCCTTCATTATCCTGCTAAGCAGTGATCACATCAGGTGTTAGTGTAACGGCACGATGACTGTGCTGTGAGGCAATGTGTAGTCAGGAGACTGAGAGTATGATTAATGTGTTACACTGCGCGAGCATGCCATCAGCATGCTGCTCTCTCCTCTGCTCCAGTGCCAAACCCCCTGTCTGACAGATGGCCCTGTGCCTCCTGCCGCTCCATGCTTTCCCTTCCTAACCTCCTTTCCTTTCCCCTCTGCTTGCTTTCTCCTTTCTTCAGCAATGTGCCTCCTTCTCTTCTGTTCTCCTGCAGCCTCTACTGCTTTCCATCGCCTGCTCTCTTTTTCACAGCCTTCTAGCCAACCCCCCACCTCCTTCCTTTCCTCTCGCCCTTCAAAATTAGGTCAGCATTTGTCATAAATTCAAGCTCAGAACTAGTCATGCTCTGGCTAGCTTTATCATGCCCGTGGTATTATCACTTTTTCAGAGTAGATTATTTCGGTGGATAAGGCAGCTAATATGTGGTCTTCCAATTCCATGAATAGAGCTTTTTGCTGAGACCTTTTGCACGCTGTTAGTTTTGGTTCACCAGAGAAGGGCACTGCATACATACATCTTGCTGCTCCTTAATATACTGACGTATGCTATGGAGAGCATGTCAGCATAGTTAAAGAAATATTACCATTACTGTGTGCAATCAGGGTCCGGAACTAAATCAGATCTCGTTTTTTAACCAAGGAATTATCAAGGCAAAGCATCTATGTCATTATCTCTCCAGCAGATAATTATGACTGATTTAGACAAAGAATTTGTCAAAACAAGGTCATTACAGCTGTCTGGCTAAATTCTGAGGTACATTGTCCAAAGTACATGGAATTTTTTTCCCACACTGGTGGCAGCAGATTGGCATCATGTGCTCGGCAGAGTGTTTTTGCTGGGGGGCAGAAAGTGCCAGAGCTCTCAGATTAGTAGGAACGTTGGCTGGTGCAGAGGCGGACTGGGCTCAAACACTCAGCAAGAGGCACCAGTACCTCATCAGTGACCTGTCAGTCTGTCAACACTAGATAAACACGCCACTTTTAGAACGACAGCAAATAAAACCAATGTTGAAAGGGTGTTTAAGGAGCACTCCTCAAAGTGCATAAGCTACTGAACATTTTGTGCTGACCTGATGAAATCAAGCTATGCATAAATGGGCTAAATCACCACTGCACCCAGCTGGGAAGCACCCGCGGACTGTCCACCCGCCTCTCAGGCCCACATCTTGAATGACACGTCCAGCGAGCAGCCCGCAAATGTCCTTTCAATTATCACTTTATTTTTCCAACACCTGCCAGCCAGGCTCAGCTAAATCTTTGCCTCATAAAACATTCATCTGCATCTGCTAACTGCAGCACGCAACTGTGACCAAAAGCAGCGCTCCATCATCATTTTTGCAGGAGGAAATGAGACGAAGGCAGCTATCAATACCAACAGACAATGGAAACCCCAAAAATGGATTAGTTGATGGCAAATTTTTCAAGTGGAAGTGAAACGTGCCTGATGACAATTAGGTCAAGACTATAGACAAATAAAGCAGCTTTCACTTCTGTGTGAGGGAGTCGCTCTCTGTGGTGCAGCAACTCTGTAAATTAATGGACTGTATCTGTCACAGAATGAAGGGCACATCATCATTAAAACCCATCAGCAACAGCCATCTCAGGGGCACCATAAAAGAGGCAGAGGCGGAGGGAGAGGGAGAGAATGTCCGCGTTTGTGTGCGTGTCAGTGGTTAAACGTCCTGATGAGGTGCTTCTGCCTCTAATGACACCGCGCCTGATTAAGCGGTTGAATACTAATGAGCGGTGGATGTCTGGGAGCCAGCTGCTACTAAAGCTTCCCTGAGTAACAGTCACTCTCTTTCTGCCACACTACCCCACACAAATGACAACACAGACTGAGAAAACGGGATGGACACATCTACTCATATGCTATGTGAATGACAGAGGACTAACAGTTTTCAGAGCAGTGACAACCAAAGGCCTGGACTAAGCTGGGCCTAGAATCTGTCAATTTCTCGTAAGGCAAGGGAAATACCATTGACCACAGGTCGGAGCCAGATGCTGATTCAAAACTGGCAAATACTCTTAAGATGGGTGTAACTAATATTGATAATAAACAGAACCTAATAATAAACAAGGCTTTCAATCCTTTAAACGTCTTTTTGTATATACAGATAATATAACAAACACAAATGGAGAGAGTTCACCTCTAGCCCTAACGGTCAAACGAGAAGATCCACTGAATTTCCTGGATTTCCTGGAAGATATCGCACGACATAAGAAAACGTATCAGGCTACATCTTCATCGATGTTTACAAACCGTTAACGGGATTTCATTTCCCAGCGCAGCATTCACCAGTCCACCCAGCAGCAGCAGCCCACATCAGAGGTTAAATCTATTAAATATAGATGCTATACGTTCTCGTGTTCTTCTGCAGGACGACCGGTTGTGCTCCATGCTCAGCGAACAAGCATTTAGTGCCTCTTAAAACATACACTAGCACGGCGCCAAGCTTCAGTTAAGTCTGTCATCTCGCAGTTCAAGCCACAAATGAGGCCAATTAGACTTAAATAGTCACTCACCGTGTCGACGTGCCCTTGCGGACATCGCACATCATGCATTTGAACGCCTCGGCGCTGTTCCTGAACGTACACACACTACAGTCCCAGTAGGCGTCGTCGGCTGAGGGTTTGGGCTGCCGCTTCGGCCTGAGGAAACACACACACACGCACACACATACACCACCACGTGTCTGAACCGAAAAAGGAGACTGGTTTTTTAACGAGGTCTCGTTTTTGTGACTAAACGGCGAGCCGTCATGGCCGCAGCTCACCTCACCATAGCGCGGTTCCTGTGAGGTGAGCTGCGGCCATAGCCATGCGAGCCTGGGCTTTAATTAATTATTTTTTTTTTTTACCTCGTCGGGCTCCTCTTGTCTCCCATGCTGGCCGAACTCTCGCCCGTCCGTTCGCTGTTTGGCGGCCCGGTCGGTTTGTGTTTATTTTTGTGTGAGACAGCGGAGCTCCCGTAGCTCACTGTCGGAGAAAAGTCCAGTTACGAGGACGACGGTCACGTGACCGAGGAGAACCAATCAACGGCGACCTCCGCGACCAGTGGGTCGCCGGGTTCAGGAAAGCGTGTCTGAGAACAAACTTAAAACCAGAACGAAGACTGGACTAGACTAAAACTCGTTTTAAAAGTGAAAGTAGCGAGAAAAAAAAATGTGTGTTGAAGTAAACAGAAAGAGCTCCACCACCGACTCCAGAGTTCACAGTAGAAGTGCAGTTTCTGTCATTATGGGAAGTTGTTAAGAGTCCGTTTTTATCTGAGAGCCTAAAATGCACACAAATTAAATCTAGTACACAAAAATGACCAACCAAAATGTGAGGGGCTCAAACATAACTAAGTAAATAAAAGCGTACTGGAGGACAAATCCATCTAAACATACCCACTATACCCACCTCTGCACCCAGCAAGTTGACTTCACCTCGGCTGAATCCCAAATGACACCTTTTTTTTACCATATGCGCGTATAAGCCATAATTATTTGTTTAATTAAGTGTACTAAACACGGAGTACACAGCCATTTGCTATTCAGTCCTTGTTGCCTGAAGGTGGAATATTGAAGCTGATTTTGTAATATTTCTGGAAATCATTTTTACAACATAGCAAACAATAAATCGCATGTGTGGAGGACATAGGACTGTGAAAACGATCGATCAGTTTATTTTGACTGAATGGAATGATTAGATGGCCTACATGACTGTCTAACTACCTGCCTGCTTGAGGACCTGCTCACATGCACGCATGTGTGGAGTCTGTCACAGAGTGACACAAGGCTCACAAGAATGGCAGAGCAAGTCACACAGGGTTCGCAAGGTTCCTGTTGAACAAGTGCTTATCTGGTTTGTTTTGTTTATAAGGGAATTTGTTATCCTCTCAAAATCATGTAGGTAACAATGTTATTAGTCCAACACTAATGTTGGCTAAGCCGTAGGTGTAGGTTAAGTTAGGTTGCTGCGTTCATCTTGTATGTAATGTGTGTGTGTGTATATATGTTTGGTGATGTAGTTTTAAGCGAGTGTCAGTTGATGGCGTTATGGGAGAAGTCAAGTCTGAAAAGAAATGCTGGCTGAATTAGTCTGGAGCTAGCGGTCAGTGTGCATCGGGGGGGGCGGTATTTCACACAGCCTGTTTGGTCATTGTGCCTCGAAGGCTGATGGAAGCTGTCTGAGCTCTGTTTAGATTGGCTGTCTGAAATTATGGCTTATTTGAAAAGCACTCAAAGCTGAACACTCTTATCAACTTCAGAGTGAGTGGGCGGAGCTAAACAGCTAAAAGCTTAATAGGTGGATATGTAAATGAGTTGGTTCTTGTGAAATTACAGAAACATTGATTTCAAAACATACTGTTTTTGCAGCCTTGGACTGGAGAGTGAATGGTATGCTTTGAAACTTTTAATAGCGTTTACATATTTCCTAAAACTCCTTTATTTTATAAAATTAAGGAAACGATTTTCCATAGTGTGCTCTGTAAGTTAGCTGGCTAACTAAGAAATCCTGCCGTGTGAAACAGCCCCCTGTTCTTTTGCTATGCTGTATTCTTTGGTAAAAGCCACTGCAATGAACTGCAAGAAAACAAATGGTAGACAGAGGATTAAGACCTTCAAAGAACATTAAAATCATTTTATTTGCTACTTTCAGGGCATAGAAACAATCTGTACTATATATACAAAAATAAAAGAAATAATAAAGACAATGTACAAATTATACATAATTTAGAAGTCATTCAAAAGACATTTTATTACCTGCAACTTCTGAAATTAGGCTGTGTTTTGCACTGCACCAAGGGACAAACTAATGTAATGATATTTCACCTCCATCACTTTGATAAGCCTTTGAGGAAGCTCCTCAGAAATTTTGTCTGATGTATAACCTTACTGATGTTTATAAACACGATGCATCTCAAGACCATCAAAATGTTCCTCAGTCACTGAGCTCCTCCTCATCACTGAAGTAGGCGCTCTTTTTGATCCTGGGTTTATGCGAGTCCTCTGATGTGGAAGCCTGGCCCACGTCTTCTGTGACCTGTTTCTTTCGTCTGTCTTCCTCCTCCATTCGAGCTTGCTGTAAAAAGAAATAAATACATTAATAAATATGAATTGCTTTTGAGCTCAATCACCCAAAAATTAATAAATAAATGGGTCTGTCATGGATTAAACTTAGACTTCAACTGAACTGCAGAGCGCAGTGATACATCAGTGAAAGTCCGCTCTTTAGGTTTTTGTATTTAAAGTCCACTTGCAATCAAGTCTGGCCAGATTAAGCATGATTCACCATATATCAACAAAAATTCGTAGTTTTTCCATAATCCAACTATATGTAATGATGTTCGCTGACTCGAAAATGTTTATGATTTGGGACTATGTCCCCATGCGCTAGAAAATGGGGAACAATAATATTAACAATTAATATCAGGTTCCATCTCCCTCTGCCACCCATACATATCAGAGCTCAGAAACCCTCTGCTGCACTTGGAAAAACAAGACAGAAGGATAAAAGTATGGAAGAAAAACTTGTAAAGGTAATTTGTGTGTTCTGATTCACATTAACTTTACTGGTAATCGGCCAATTTTTTATTTTATTTTGGCTGATCTGTTGTTATGGGGGAAAAAACATGAGGTGGGTATCATACATGAGATGTATGATGTGGTACAAAAACTCTGACTTTTAAATGATTATTTCAGGCTTTACAGGGTGACACCACACACACCATATTTTAGCGTGTTTTATTTCTCCTTTATGCTGGTATTTCAATCAAAACAAATTGTATATAGCATTGCAAATAATGGTTCTCATATTGCAAGTTTGGCTAATAAAGATACTGGAAATGTGCCAGCGTGTTTCACCTGGGGGAAAAAACCCCACCCAGTGGTCAATTTGACTGCAAAGAAAGCAGAATCAACCCCTGACAGGTTGGATCCCTGATATTAACTAAAACTTGTAATAATTATATACATTTGATTTTTTATGGCAACACAATGCAAACCTCCAAACCAACCCAAAACCTGGAAACTTTGTAAATACAGAAAGATTCGAGAAGCAGACCTGGAAAGCAATTGCCTGACTTAAACTGTCAAGTGCAGGATCTTCTCCCTCCTCCTCACTTTCTTCTTGCTCACTGATAGGAAAAATAATAAGAACATATGTCTAAAAACATTTTACATAAGCAAAGAGTACAAAAAAAAACTTGCAAATAGTCTAATATAAAAATTACTAATGTTATGAAGGCTGCTTACACTTCTTCAGCTGGCTTCATCTTTTTCTTCTTTTTCTTTTCCTTTTTTGGGGGGGGCTCTCTTTCTCCAAGCAAATTCTTTGGGCAAGAGTAGCTTAAGTGGCCATCCTCCTGTGATGAAAAACAGAATTACAGGTAATTATATGTAATGCATTTAAAGCCTTTGTACAGCCAGAACCAGTGTACAGCATGACTCATCTGGTTTCACATATTTACACAATTAATATTCTTGTAATTGCAACAATTAAAAACAGACGAATATTCAGAGTAAATGATACAGGGATCCCTTCTCTCTTCTTTCTTCCATTTTAGGACAGCTTCTCAAAGACAGAGTGTAGATATAGGATCAGATTCCTCTTATTCCTCCTCATATTTACAATGACTTTACCAGAGTTGGGGGACTCGAGTAACATGCCTTGACTCAAATCACAAATTTAAGGACTTGAGAATTGCATGACTTAACACTGCTAAAATACTCGACTTGACTTTGACTTGGTATTCATGACTTGAGACTTAACTTAGACTTAAGGCAGATGACTCGAAATCACTGGATTTTATATTAAACATTTGCATTTTAGGGATTTTTGTTTAATCATATTTGGGTGATTCCTGTTCCAAAGCGCACACACCTGGCAACCTATCAGAACCCGAGAGACCAGCACAGGTCACCGTACAAAGTGGCTCATACAGAGTTGGGGGACACGAGTCACATGACTCGAGTCAGACTCGCGTCGCAAATTTAAGGACTTGAGACTTGCGGGAGACCAGCACAGGTCAACATACAAAGTGGCTCGTACAGTGAAGCCAGCTACGCCAGAAATAATGAGGTTTGGATTAGAGGATTACGTTGTGGATGAAAGTAGTAAAGAGGACAGTGATACAGAGGGTCTGCAGGTCAAACATCAGTGACACGACAACCACGATCAACTTCACCCATCACCCACACAGAAAGGTACGGACTGTGTAGTTTGGCTAATACAAGATTAGCGTTAATGGTAGGTTTTGAAAAGAGCAGGGACGAGAATAAAGTAACTAAACTCTACAGGCTCCACATTTAACTCCTGCTCCACGACTGAACTGACCTACAGACAGCGGTTCTGCCTAACCAAAGAGGGGAACCAGTAGGTTTTCTTCTTTAGCTCACAGCTCGGTAAAGTTCGGCTAATATAGGATATTCGGCGAATATTCGCGTCTCCTACTGCTCACAGATATCCTCCTAAAACCTACGGAATTGTATTTTCTAAGTCGTAGTACGTTTGATTACTACAGCCAGAATCGCTGCAGGAGGCGCCGAATACAGTAAGGGACCATCTCTAAAGTGTGGGTTCTGTTTAAAACATACAAGATTCAGAGAGATGAGGATGCAGAGAGCCTGTTGATGTTATATATTAGGACTTGAAACACACTGAAATACATAGATAATGTAAATGACATACATTGTAAAACTTAACCAAACCTGCCATAAGTTTACTGAGCCACATCACATAAACCTATTGCAGAATAAAATCACTTGTATTTATTAAAACACATCCTATAAACATACTACAACCATTAGTTTGGTAAAATATGCTTTGATTAAATTGTAGTTATTTTTTTTAACGTTTTATATAAAATTATAATGTGTATACACACACACACACACACACACATCCATAGACATACAGAACATATATCACTTGTAGTGTACAGAGAAACATCTGACAAACAAACTACAACCTTTAGTTTGGCAAGATATGCTTTGGTTAAATTGTAGTTATTATAAATATTAAATTACTTTATTAAACTACTACTGTGAGACAACAAGATAACATAGCGATCTAAAATCAATTGTAATGTACAGACACCCATCTGATGAACATACTACAACCCTTACTTTGGTGAAATAGAACTTTAGTGAATTAAAAATTTTATATAGAATTTTAGTTAATTTTTAATAAGAATTAAATCACTACTGTGAAACATCTTTACAAAATACAAATCTAACATTGCTTGTAGTGCAGACACCTATTTTTCTGAAGGCCAGAGAGCTATTTGGATCTGACTACAGTAATATCACTCACTTCAACAATCAGGAGTAAATTAAATATCTGAGGTTTAAATAAGACCAGCTCCTCCAGAATCCTCATAACCCTGTTCTATTAGCAGTTGATGGTGGAGGACCTGATTTTTTTAGGCATTTTAACCAGTAATAAATGTGGGGATGTCCTAAACTTTTTCCTCACAAGAAAATTGCATTTCTGTTCATTACAGTTTACAAATGATTTTTAAAGACAGTTGTATGTGTTTAGTTATGTTGCCTCAGTCTCTCAGTATTGTTCATATGAAGATCAGATGTTTAGATATGTTTAAAAAACAAAGGTGTTCATTTTTTTATATAGTAACTTTTTCAGATGATTATTTGGCTCTGGCTTTTTGTGCACTGTAACAGGAATACAGTCATGCAGCGTAATATGAGAAACACCTTCAACAGATGAGTTAAAGGGTCAAGAACAAATGAAACAGTATTTGTTAATGTTTAATATAAATTCAGCTCTTTATGGCCACTGACTTTAACTGACTAAAATGTGTAAACTGGAGTTACAGACTTGCTTGAATTTTCCCACAGTAACTTGAGACTAGCTTGAGACTTTAAGGTTAAGACTTGCTCATGTATGACTTATTCCCACCTCTGGATTTCACTGACAGGAACAGATCCTAGATCAGCACACTTGAGAAACTTTATGAACACAGGCCCAGAAGTGCATTACTATATAATATAAAATTTAGCATTCACTTTGCAAAAGCCTCATTGTATTTTTTTTTCTCACATCAATTTATTAAATTAATTGTTAAATTGCTGCTTATATGCAGTTTCTTGCTCACAAGTGTTCTCTGTAGAGTTTTAGATTAAAAACTCACTATTATGGAGAACTATATCCTAATCTATACCCTAAACCTTTTAGTATTTGCAATTTATTGAATTACTATTGTTTGGAATTGTTTTGTATTGTAGCTATAACTTTTTATTGTAGCTCTAACTTAGTAGTTGTAATTGTAGTATAAAACATTGAAGAACTACAATCAACTCGGTTACTGTAAATACTAAAATGTAAAATATGCAGAAAATAGTATTTAAAAAGGCTGCATGACATAGTTTTAAACCTAGCCTTAAAATTTCCACATACAACATAATTCCCATTTACTAAAGAATTCCAAATAACTTACACCACACTCGTAACACCTGGACTTGTCTGTGTAGTTTCTCCTGCGAATAAACTCAGCAGCTCTTCCATTATCAATAGCGATGCTGGCCTTCACAGTCCTACTGAACAACTACAAGAGAAACAGACAGTTACTGTGAGAACGAATACATTATAGCAACAAAACACCTGCAAACTGACAATTAGAAACTGGATACGCAATAACGTATTGATTATCAACATACTTGTTTGTTGTTTAATGATCGAGCACAATTATGGGCTGACTCTCTGTCCAAGAACAGCACAAATGCAACACCTTTGCTCATGCGGGTTTGTTTATCTTTCACAATGGTCACCCTTGAAACAAAAAAAATAAAAAAATATGCATGTGATGATACATAACTACTTTTTTTTAATCTGGTTTATTTAATATAACATAATAAATCAGAGCATAACCTTAAATCGTATACTTACTTAACAACTTTTCCATATTTACTGCACAACTTGAAAGAGAAGTGAGAACAAAACATTAAAACCATACAAAACATTCAAATTTCAAAGTCCAAGCAAATGTTGTTGTGCCTTTAGTCAGTTCCTTCAACTCAAGGCTGCTCTTACGCTGTTCTAATGAAGTAAGCATGTCAATACATATAGAAAAATCTCTATGCAGCATTTGATCCAAATATAAAACCGTTTCACAGATCCTCCACTCTGTTTCTCATTTACCTTCTTTCATGGAAACACTGTCACTGGAAACTAGGCAACCTATCAGAGTAAACCGGGGAGGAAGAAGGAGGAGCAGCAAATGTCCTGCACACACTTAAGCTCAATTTACTTCTTAGAAATCCATTATAAATTCTAGTGGTTCTGATATTTGTGCAAAACGGCAGATACTGAAAATACTCTGTCTCTTATTTATCTGAGCCAAACAATCTGCTCATGAGTCACTCACTCATTTTGCTCTCTAATTGATGGCCTTCATTTTTCCTAAGATTACATATACCTTACATATATAAGAAGATTACATATACCTTACATATATAAGAAACCTCTTTGTAATTGTGAAATTACTGGTTTATGCAAGAAAGCAACAGAATAACCTGTTCTATGATCTAGTAAAACCGAATGAGTGAATTTGTTGATCACAGCAGTTTCACATCAACATGTATATATAATTAGGAGGAATTGCTGATTATGTAAACCAGTGAATCCCAAACTGCAAAATCTGTAATTCAAATGCTTTAGTAGTCACGACAGCATTGCAGCCTACAGCTATTCAAACATAAAGTACAATAACCTACCTTATGCAAGTCATTATTGGTCAAAGAAAACGGAAGATTGGAAACATAAACGGTGCTTTTGCTTGGTGCTAGGCCGCCACTCATGTTGCACCTGGAAAAAGTGAAAAGAGGGTTAACAGCCAGATCAACAACAGATTAGACACATTTGACTGAGTGATGGAAGGTTAATATGATTTTCCCCGCCTGACGAAGCACCGCGATCATATCAGAACATGTTTCGTTACATTTTGATTGAATTATGTTTTTTGCATGTAATTAATTATATTTAAATAAGATAATGTAATGTAATGACATTGTACTGCACATTAACACAACAGCCAGAGCTTGCTCAGTTTCAATCTCTTTGTTTCAGGTGATCTTAGCCGTTCCAGAAAAACGCTTACAGATGGGAAATAAATGCCTGTTTAGTTAGTGACTTCCGGTAGGCATCTGAGCGAATTCAGACAGATACTTGGGAAATGTGGCTTTAGCTAATAACTTCTCTACCCCTCCCTGCAGTTACTAGCTATCAGCTACTAGCATTTTGCTAACGTTACTATCCGAGTTTACACAGAAAAACTCTGCAAATAAAAACAACTTACCGAACAAACAGGTACAACGTTAACCCAAAGTTATATATGTCAATATAATGTGCATCCCAGTACAAGTAAGCAAATCAACCGCAATAACATGTAGCTACATAGCAGCTATTGGTAATACAACGTATACGTGCTTCACGCAGCGGCGTGAAAACAAGAACACAGCGCCATCAAAATAAAAGCCCGAAACAGGGAAACAGCACACAACAACGGGCCTACAGAACATTTTGCTTTGTAGATACTACTACTACTAATGTCTCTAATCTGACATCAACAGTAGTTTAGTTATTAGTTATCAATTTACACAAAGTAAATGCATATTATGAATTTATAAAACGTATTTAGTTTGCGTAAATTGATAACAAATAAGTAAATTGACCTCAGTTGCACACTGTACGCTGTAGAAATGCAGTGTAAGAAAAAAAATATTACAGGCCTTATTCAGGACCTTAACTTTCATTAGCTACATATGTGCTGAATACTGGGACACAAGGAACTGATTGATATTTTATAATTAATCATTTATATGACTGTTTGGATGTGGAAGCCACTGCGATTTAGAGCCAATGCACTGTATAAGGTTCAGTGAGCAACTTAAGAATGAGAGTATTGTATTTATTAACAATTTCAAGAATAATAAAAAAAACACAAACTAACTACAGCCACTAAACATTACGGTAGAGAATCAACGTCAGAAAGTTTGGAAAAACGCGCCGCGGCGGTGGGCAGGTCTGTGTGAGCGACCGAGGCTCTTATTTTGGCAGTGAGTTGAACCGGAAGTGCTCGATGTGGAATGTGGTTATTCCAGCTCTCAGTGTTGTTTGTAAACGGCTTTAGCAAAAACCGAGATTTTCATTTCACGTATCTTGTAGTTGTGCGCAATTTATAGCATCGCGAAGGCTATAATTATTCATAAACGATTTGAAATCTGTTCGTGGATGTCGTTTATTTTCACTGCCCGGTTAAAAACAGTGCGCTGCTGTGTGGCTCCTAATCAAGTCTGTTACTGTAGCGTTAGACACTGAGAGCGACATGAGACCTGCTGCCGATCACTGAACCGCTCAACACCAAGACATACAGCACCCTAAAACTTACATGTGAGGTGGGTAATGAACTCACCACAACAAAGTCACCACAGATGAAGTGCTGAGCTGAATTCATTATACTGTAGACTAGCTATCAGCAGAAATCCGAATGAAACCGATTTACAGACTAGTGGTCTACCTGAGACTAGAGCCTGAACAGCTTCTTCATGTTTGTACATAGTTTATTTAACAAACCTCCTTTAGCTTCAACTATATAAATGCGCTGTCGCGATTACGAATATTCATTTGTTTACAGAGATACTATTGGGAACTTGGAGTCAGCACGTCTACAACACAAATAGTAATGTTGGTAATGCTAAAATAGTGGTAAATCCAGGAAAAGCATTTTACTTGTTGTTGGGAACCGAAAGAGTCTGAAAGCTAAGTTGTCACATAACCAGAATATGTATATAGATTCACTAGTTATTTTACATAGTAATTCATAGTAAATGGCTGTGTTTGTGTTGTAGACCTTGTGGAAACCAGGCTCCTGGTTTCTGTCACTATCACTGTAAAGAAATTTGAGCCAAAGTTCTCTAGAACAGAGTATTTCACACCACTCTGAGCCACCTCACGAAGACTGAATTGTGCACAATGTTTGATAAATCAGTGGAAGCCCTCTTTAAGAGGATGGTCCCAGTGCACACTCGAGACAAACTGAGTAAAAAACTGATTAAACTGATGATAAATTTTAAGAACTTGGACAAGATTGTTGTTTTTTTTGTTTTTGTTTTGTAATTCCATATTTTCACTTTAACCTCAGTTTTTTTCTGTTATATTTTTGTGCTGTTGTTATTCAGATAACCAACGTTGTAGTGCTGAAGATCACTTCCTCAGAAAAGAAAGTAAGTGGAATATTTAACCGAAGCAGTATTATACTTGACTGTTTTATAATCAAATTTCAGTATTTTTTCAGTCATACAGGCTTTCTGAGAGAACTGTGTTTCTTGTTTTTGAGTCATTAAAGCCCCATTCAGACATAAGCTGTCTTGTTTTGTGCGAGTTAAACAAAGAGATGGAACAGCACTCCTTATGTTTGGTTTTGTTGGTTTTTCTTTCATTTCTAGTGGCCTTCAGGAGAGAAAGGAACATCCGAGAGATGTATGAGGAGCGGTTTCATCCAGAACGAGCTGTAAGAATTTCTATGATGGTTACAGCATATGCCATTGTCATTGTTCTAGTAAACCTGCGTGTTTGCAGGTCTCTCTGCTGGCATTTCTTTTTTTAAATGAAGGAGTGATGGCTTTAAAGGAAAATCCACTGATTTTAAAAATGGATAGCTCAAATATTGTGACATAAATTAAGTCACCAAGTGGTTTGATGTGATATTGTTCATAGTAGAAAATGTGCAGACTCAAATTTTCTAAAAAGTTCTCACATGTACTTCATGTTCAGTATGTTACATGCCATACATGTTTGCTCTCACTGGGACAAAGTCCTTGTATGGGTAACATGCTTAGAGAAATAAAGAGATTCTGATTCTGAGAAATATCTTAGGTTGGCGCTTTGTCTCGAAATGATGTAAAACAATGTGTCAGACATCAGCAGTTTTGTAAAAGGTCATGCTTTGTAGTACCTTTCATATAATTGTTTATAATAGCTCATTGTGCAGAATTTGTTGAGTTTACAGTTGAATTCTCTTTCAAGTTCCAATCTTATTAATCTGCCTTATCCAGGCCCTATATCAAAGAGGAGGTGGTGGGGAAAGGAGAACTGGTTTCGGACGTCCTGATGATGACTATGGTCGAGGCTTTGACGGCCCTCGGTTTTACCCAAACGGTGCACCCAGAAACTACCATGGTGAAGATCAAAGGGGTTATCATGGTGACAGCCATCATTCTTTCAGTAATGAACCCAGAGGTGGTCCGCCTGGTCGGAGGGTAAGCAGAGAAGCCCAAATAATCCAACAACCCTGATTACCACGACTAGTTTTCATCTAGTGAAGACAGTGCATAAACAGAAGTTTAACATTAGTAAAGTGAAGATTTAAGAGTGCAGAAACATCAGCACTGAAAATACACTCATCATTGAAAAAATAGATGCTCCCAGAAGGAATCAGCCGACAGAAATAAAACTTGTGTGGGTAGATTTGACATCATGCGAAATGGGAATGACTCACACACTGTCACGCATATGATGAGCAAGGACAGACCTTATCGCTGTACCTCACTGATTATATAAGGTTGTCCTGTTACGTGTGCAGAGAAGAGTGAAAATTCAAGCAGTTGGAGGAGTTGGAGAGGGGTTGCATCACAGGGCCCGCGGGAAGCGGGATTGTCTTATCAACGTATTGCGCCCACCTCCACCCCACCTCAAAATCACCAGGAACTGTGTGAGAAAATTCAAGCTGCATGGGATGGAATATCGCAAGACATCATTAGGAACCTCTACAACTCTCTGCTGAGACGTGTGACATGTTGCGTTAACAAATGGCATACTCAGAGACACTACTTCTGTATGTGTAGCTCAGTAAATATTCTGGGTGCAGCTATTCTTTTGATGATGAGGGTATGTAAATCCAAGATATTTAAGTTTTGAGCTGTTCAGGCGTCTCCCGTACATGTCATTTCATTAATAAGTGTGTCTTTGTTACATAAATCTGTATGTGTGTGTCCCATCAGGAAGACTACCCTTATTACAGAGGACCCAGAGATGAGCCTAACTCAGGACGCCAAGTGGATTTCAGGTATTCACATGCTGTACTGTGCGGTATGAGCTTAACTTGTCAAGGGAAATGTAATTTATTTCTGCATGTGTCCCAAAGCAGGAAATGAACTTGGAAAGATGCAAATGTTTAAGCTTGTGTGGCATTGTAAGGCTTTTCTTAAGTGTTTCATGCAATGCCCTGAGGTTTTGTATATTTATACATTTCATTCTTTTTGTTTATTTGTGTAAGTATAGTAATGTGGGTTTTTTTTAAATATATATATATATATATATATATATATGTATATATAAAGGCTATGTGCTTCGTTATTTAACACTTACTAGGGACACCATTTTTTGTTGCTGAGATGAAGATTAAAGTCAGGTTAAGAAAGCTATTATGTATAAAGGTTAGGAAGAGTTTTGTTTCAAAATGCGTTAAGCATATTTTTTTACCATAATAAACATTGGTGGCTTTGGAAGTACAAGAAATTTCAATGTAGTAGAGGAATAAAGCGCATTTCAGTGCAGGTCGGGCACAAAGCTATTGGCTGTTTTAAATATTCCGCCTTGGCAGATTCCTTTCAGCCAGGAATACAGCCGTGTGAGATCTTAGTCCATTTATAAACACATACGAGCACAACCACTAATGCTTCACAAACATGGGTAGAGAGATGAAACTAGCAACATGCAAGAGGAAAATCAGCATTTCCTCTGTATTTTCAACTTTACTCTGTTTGACTGAGTAAAACTGTAGTGTCGGAAATCTTCCAGATGAACTCCACAGTGTCACATATCTAGTTCTTAACCAAAGCTTTTTTTTGCAGCGTTTGGAAAATAGCAGAAACATAGCCTCACTTCTCTAGATGATGTAATGGTGATTTAATGATGACACATAAAATAAAATAATGGATTTAACATGGAAATACACATAACGTTACTATATAATGTGTTATTTATGTTTATTGTTATGTGTTTTTCTAAGAAAACATACACATACACACAAAGACAGAGCACGTTGTTACATATAGGTGTTTAGTGTATGTATAATACATATAGAACATGACATTGTTATTGATTAGAGGTACTTACATATAAGTTTTTATGAGATGTGTGTGCCTCAACTTTCTGACTTTACATAAAACCAAACGTGTCTGTGTTTGGGAGCGTGAAAAAGAGGAAGAAATGCTACCACTTATCTTACCTAGCAGGAAGTATAAATCAAGCTAATACCCGAGCTACGAGTTTTTGGTTGTGCACTTGTGGGAATGCAGTTGAACAGAGTTGCTGTGGTTTAAGCGTTAATTTTGGGAATTTCCTCTTGGCTTTCTCTTTATCTCTCTTTTTTCCATCTCATGTTACCTTTCCCCATCTCTTGTAATTAAATTCAGTCTTTTTTCCCCATCAGGGGATTTGACCTATGCCCAGTTGTCTCTGTAAGAGAAACAGTGCTGTCATGTCTCTTTAGAGAGAATGCTTTCAAGCTCTTTCAGTCCTCTTACGTACATTTTTTTGTCATGGCTGCTGTTTCTTAGATTGGCTAGGTCCGTGAGATAATGTGAGAAAATGTGCATTGTCCTTAGTATTTTTCTTCATGCATTAAAGTCAGAAACGCTGAAGTCAGATCTTGTGGAGCCATTACTGCACCTTAGGATATAATATAATATAATGGAGAACATGTTTCAGTGCAGCATGCTTTGAAACAACCCTTCAGCGCTGTCATGAGTCTTAAGCAGCACATCAGCTGATGTCAATCCTGTATTTTATCTACTGATGTTTAGCCTGTAAGCTAAAATGTAGGGAAGCATAATAATATCTGATATATCATATTGGTACCTGCGGATATTTGCTTAGAACAATATTGGTGTTGGACAGATATTTAGGTTTGACAGGTATTTTGCAATGATACTTGATTCTGGGCTACTGTGGTAAAATACCTGCCCTGCATATAGATGGTATATTTATCTCTAAAGCTAATCCAGGTGAATTTTGTCCCAATTTCTACTTTTTATAAATGTTTATATGGACCATTGTACTGATATACTGTAGTTTAAACAGCTACTCCAAAATTATAAGTAAGAATTAAACTGATACCGTCTAAAAAATCGTTTTGGTTCAAAGGAAAGTGAGACTGCATTCCTGTTCCTCATGGCCACAGGGTGAACAGTTTGATGAAATTGTTTTGATGTAAATGTGTCCAAAAGTCTGAAATATCTGTATGTAACTTTAAGAAAGAAATGTCACTACTAAAGCACATGTAATTAAGTGTTTATGATTTAATAATAATAATAATAATAATAATAAAAATAAAATGATTTTACTTTAAGTGTGTACAGCAGTTCACACCTGTGTTTGCTAGTCATGTACTGGCTAAAGTTTTTGAGTTCTGCTCAAAATGAGCTGAAACAGTCACTACTAAAACACTTGGTGGCCCCTATGATTGTTTTAGCCGTGACTAAATGGATTGTTTAGTTATTTACTTTAATAAAATAAACGTAATTAAGCTAAAGAGTCACTCAAAGCAGAAGGATTTTAATTTAAAGTTAAAGTCAGTTAAGAGTCCCAAATGTGTTTTCAATTCTGACTTTGAACTAATTCAGTAGAATTATCTATACGTTGGCATCATCTCTCCGTTCACGTACCAGTGCATCCCTATTGAAATGAGCTTTTTTCCCCCCTATTTAGTTAAACACCTTTTCAAATGGTGTACAAATGCAAATAAATACAAATTTACGTTGCGCTCAGCAAACAAATTGAAATTGTGCACAAAGAATGGCAGAAGATGTCATATTTAAGTGTGTTCTCCTAAGAGGGTGGTAAATTACGTTCTTTAATTAGGAAGTCAACAAAACATGTTTCAATGTTAAGCTTAGACTATTTGTGCCTGCTGGTATCGTATGACTACTTTCTTCTGTGTTATGCTGCACTAGAATCAATTCTGTGTTTTTTCTTCAGTTCTGAAGAATTCTTGGCAGAACGAGAAGGGAATAAAGAGATTGCACTATACATGCCCTTTTGGTCAAGATTAGCAGCAGATCAAAAAGGCATTTTGAGGGAGGAAAAAACATTGGCTGTTATTGCTGATATGCACAGATGAAAGTTGTAGCTGTGGAGTATTGCATATGCTTGCAGCAGCTGAACAGTAATGATGAATACCAACATTCGGCCACATGGTGGCAGTGGTGTCATCAGATGCAGCCATAGATTTGGAAGTTATTCACTCGTGTACATGGTCTGTTAATCATTTTAGTCATGCTGTAGGCCATCTCTGGTGGTGGGCAGCCTGCATAAAAACCTTCGTTGCTTTTCCTTCTTGTAAAAGTGAAAATAAGTACTTGGTTTAAGCCTGTATGTTGGGACACTGTTGGACACATGTAACTCTTACTAACCTTCAGCACGGTCTCATATACTGGTCCAAGATTCTGAGATGATTAGCTCTTGGTTACTGATTGCCATTTTAGAACTGAAGGTTTTTGAAAGCCTTTTTTGCTAGGCATAATATTGGTAGTAAAGACAGACATGTGGTAATTTGCTCTGTCGGTTCGGGGCAGACGGGGCCATGTACACTTCAAACAAAAATCAAGGCCGTTAAAGTTTTGTGAGGTCGCTATAAGTGGCCTGTTTTGTAGCTCGTGTGTGAGAGAGAGAGATGGCTGAGAGTTCATGCCGAGGTCACTTAGACCAGGTGCCTTTAATTCGTTCCTGGCCGTTCCCCACCCCTGTACCCCAGCCTGTACAGCAGGTCATATAAGTGGACCCGGACAACCGGAGGGAGCAAACAGGGAAAGCAGGCCGAGGGCAGCGTAAACTACGGCCTTTATTGCGCTTTGCACAGATGTGCGTTAATGAACGACATGGACGCAGGCTAGCTCCTCAGCGCTGTTTTTTACGAGGCCATGGCTCTTTGTGTGGCTTAAACCAAACTGGAGTTTACAGGCAGGATGTGTAGCCTCTGGCGTGACTCTAACACAAACACGCAAAGTCTTAAATCAGGTGGGTAGCTCCCACAGTGGGGGCTGGGGTCCGTTCCATTAGCATTCTCTTCATAAAGCAGTGGTCACTAGAGGTGGCATTGATCCTCGTACCCAGTAACAGTCTCAGAGCGATACCCGGAGAAAAGGCTGGAATGATGTTAAGCACACTAATGCATGTCATGTGAAAGCAGTAGGTACCTGAAGCCTAACCTTATAATCTTGCATTTAATGGATCTCTGAGGTATGCTTATAACAAATATGTGGTTTTATGTGCCAAAAATAGTCAGGATTCATTTTTACATGACAATTTCCAACCTCTCTTTACCCCTTAGAGCTTAATGGCTGGTTTTGTTAGTGTACCTGTAACACTTATATATGTAATTTAGCTCTGTTCTGAGTGGCTGGCTCATTCAAAGAACATTCTGAAGCACTGCTTGAAACTTGGTTGCTGCTAACCTACTGTAGGCTGAAAAGAAGGATATACGTAAATGCTTTGGGTTTTGAATTGAAAATGGGCTGCAGCTTAGTTTCCATATAGGGACTGTATGGCGAGGTGAAGGTACATTTTAAACTTAAGCTATATTTACATGTTCAAACTCTTTTATTTCAAGAAAGGAGGCAATTCAGTTTTCTATGATATGAGCCATTTGAACTGTCTGGCTGATTGCTCTAATAGACATTAGAAATGCTGTTGTTTGAAAGATTATGGATTTGTGTTATTGTGTGCTATTAAGTACTAATCGCTGTAAACCATAGTGTCTCAGAATTATAGCCTGTCTTATTTTAATGCATATTTGTGTTTTGCACATTGTGTGTTAAGAGTGAGCAGAATTAAGCTTGTAAGGGAAAGCGCTGAGCAATTATAGTCTCCTCAGCAGGAGTGAGGGGTGAAAGGGAGGTGTGAAAGTAAACCTGAAGGTTTCTCTTTATGGGCTGAGCTTGAACAACTCCTTTGCCCTGTGCTCACATTTCCTTTTGAAGATTTGTTGCAACTTCTGCTGCGTTCCCTGCGTCAGGGGCTGTGCTAGAAGTAAATCCATCAAACCATCTTCCTGCTGGGAGGTAGAGGAGACACGTGGCTTTCCCTCCGTCCAGTCTAATGGTCCTTTAACACAACAGCCTGCACCGTTGACCCCTTAAGGACAGGGGCATGAGGTCTCTAAACTAGCTATGTGAAGGAGACTATTGAAGGGGACCTATTAGCCCCCTCTTAACCTGTGAGTTGAGCTAGAGGGCAAAATGTTATTTCTGTCTTTTAGCTTGGTAAAAGGTTCTGGAAGAACACAGTAGCAGGATAGTTTGCTGCAGTGTTGGTTTCATTCCTTGATTTCCTTACCTGTAATTGGGTAAAAGACGTACAGTATCTGTCACTGAGTGGGTAAATTGTAATAGGTAATTAATTCTGTCTTTTGTCACTGACTAAAACATGCTTAATCAAGATGTGTATGATGGGTGCAGATATTACTTGTCCGAGAGCATGTGTTGAAATTAGAGTATTTGTAAAGTAATATTTTGGTGGAAAAATATAAATAATGTGTGTATATATATATATATATGTAACAGAGCTGGTATTAGCTAAGCAGGACTGATTTTGGAGCAGCTTCCTCTGAATTTATTGTCACAGCTTCTAGATCTGTACTCCTACTCTTAAGTTGGTTTGTAAATACAGACCCTGTTTGCTAAAGCGGCTGCTTGCATTGCTCATAGCGGAGAACTTTATTCATTTGTGCTGCTCACAGTAAATTCTACTGTGCACTAGACCACATTGACAGGTCTGCACAACCTTAATAAAGACCTAGATGTGGTTTGAGCTCATTAAAAGGTGTTTTGCTGATTATATTTTGAAGATTATTTAGGCTATTTAGATCAATTCTGGTGTTTGTTAGCAATGGTAGCTTCTAGCCTCTAGTTCGAAACTACAAAAGTAAAATTTGGACTCAAATTTGATCAAATACGTCTGGGCTAATTGAAAAATTATGGCCACTTGATTTTTTTTGTAATCGTTTTAACTGTCCTCCATAGCATATTGGTGTTAAAATTAAATTAGGATGAGCTTAGTGCAGCTTTATTGCAACTTTGTCTGTTAAATATTTATGGACCTGACTCTTTTCCCTTCCAGTGATGGTGGCATATTTGCTCTTAGAAGTTTGCTTCTTTAGTTCTGCACTGGAGCTACAAAGCTGATGTAACTAAGAAGTAATGGAAGCAATTCAAGTCAAGTCAAGTCAACATTTATTTATATAGCGCTTTTTACAACAGAGGTTGTCACAAAGCAGCTTTACAAAGAATCTGGTGTCCGAGCCCCCAGTGAGTAAGCCCAGGGCGACAGAGGCAAGGAAAAACTCCCTCAGAATTCGTATTCTGCATGTAATTAGATAATCTCAGATAGACTTGTGGTTTCTGAGACTGTATGATACAATTTTAGATATACAAATGAATGGAAGTATGTTGGCTGATTGGCTACATTTGGAGTAAGAGTGATATTGAGTGATATTGAGAGATTTGTTGATGTGAGATTTTTGCCAGCCTTTACTTTCAGTGAATATTTTACTCATGATTTGTATGCATTTGTTTTTTCGTCTCTCTCATACAGAGGCAGTAATAGAGTAGGTCCTCCTCCCAGTGGTCGAGTCCAGGGCTCTTACCCAGCACCCAGATCCCTGTCAGCTCTGGGCCCTGACCAAGGAGACGACACACTAATACAGGCCATTATGAACCTAGACCGTGGGTATGTAGATGACCCGTCTCAAACTCTTCTTCATTTTTATATTCATTTATTTACTATTTATTTGTAAGACTTTTAAGGGTTCTGAGCAGAGTTGAATGTGTGTGTAGCATCTAAACAGAACTAAAATGTGACCAGTGTAGTATTACTCAGATATTTAGTTTGTCTCCGTATGAAATTTACAGGTTAGCTTCCACCCCCCTCATTTAACATAGGCTCACATAATAATTATCCATTCAACCCCTGATATAGATTACGTTTTGTAATGTATTATGTGTGAATAAACTCTTATTTGTTAAAGATGTTGGACTGACAAGTATGCAGTGCTAAGCTGTGTAAAAAGACTGCAATGCCTTCTGTGTCCTTTGTCATATAGATAATTCCAGGCTAATGTACCTAGGTCTGGAAAGTCCTGGTTTTCCATGGAAAAATACATAGTTGACCATATGAAGCTCTGTTAAATCTCTTGAATACTGGGTTTAACTGTTAATTTTTCTGTACTGTGATGCATTTCCGAGTAAAACACAGTTTCAGGAAGGGCGTCTGAGCTTGATGAATGCTTGTTAAGAGGCAAGTGAGTCATGATTTTAGTGGTTAATATTATTTTTGTCCCTACTCACTGATGCTCTGTGACATTATCTAAACCCAGAATATCTTTTAGAGGCAGGAAGAAAAATAAGAATTTTGGCTTTCAGATTATATGCCTGTTAATAGGAGCAATAACAAGGAAATAACAAGTTAGAAAAATACCAATTTTAAGTTGACTCTGCACGTCGAATTCATTTTCAGCGAGTTGTCATTTTCTGGATAATTTAGCTCCAGCATCTGGTATTCCCAGTTACCTGTTTTAAGTTGTAAATGATTTATTTCTGTAGGCAATTAGTGTTAATTATTATTCCCAGTCATAGGTACAGGTCGGTCTTGTCGGATATCAGCATTCAGTGAGCAATTTTTACATAGAAATCCATCATCTGTATGCTGTAATGCACCTGTTAAGACATAAGCACATATACTTATGTCTGTTTGTATATGTGTCTCATCTGCAGGGAGGAGAGGGAAAGTTTACGCCGTAAAGCGCCTTTTCCACCAGTGCGGGACCGCTCCCCTGCCCGCCGGGACGTCCCACCTTCCCCCCACAGCCGATCTGGATCCAGCATCAGCAGCCGAAGCTACTCCCCCGACAGGGGCAAGACCCACCAGTACCAGCCTCCTCAGGGGAAAAGTAGGTTCCGTCTCCTCAGCTTGCTCTCATAGATAGTTCTGGAGAGTGTCCTGCTGTCCCTGGTGATTAGGCAATGGTTTTATTTCTTGTTTGTGTTGATATCGTCTTAGTAACTGAAATGAGCAGCTCTTTGGTAGTCTTGGGAGATTCCGAATCTCATGTAATTACAATTTTTCTTCATGGCTTTAGTATGATGGTCAGGAGCACTGAGGCGTTTTGTTGCCGAATAATAAGCTGCCTTCTACAACAATTGTTTTTAAAACAAGGCAAGACGACACTTCTGAAAAGCAGGGGAATGGGATATTGTCTGAATTTATTAGCAGCTTCTCTTTAAAAGCACTCATGATGAGAATGCCAGTTTCTGCTAGTAGGATTTTTTTCACCCCCCTCTGAGTTCAGTAAGGTTCTAGTCTACACACGCACTGCAGACAAATAAAGCTTGTAACACACATCCACCTATTTTATATGCTGTAGAGTCCAGCACAGTTTGATGATTTCCCTGCTCTAGTATATTCACTAAAGCAAGCTTAACTAAGTTCTTTAACTAAGGAGAGGAATCTAGCGTGCTTGAGCAGGAAAGTCAGCAAACTTTGCAGGAATCTCACCTCCCTAACTGGAATTCCTCCCTCTCCTCCTGTAAATGCACTGTGAATCATTAAGTAGGTATCTTAAACTGAATCTGAATTACTGGATCCGTTAGAAGTCTACTCAGCTGGTTAGGGTAAGTTAGAGAAGTTGTGCTTTTGCAAACACAAAGCTTGTGACTGCCATATGTGACTGCCTGTGTTTTTCTGATGGGTAAAAGTTATCTATCTGCTTCTCCCTCTGCTCTGTGGGTGTTGTGATTGTGTCAGAGAGAGAGAGACTGTATCACAGATGCGAGCATGCAGTAAGATGATGTGAGGCATAGCTGCTTTGCGTCTCTCACAGATCTCAGGTGAAACTGCAGGCTGTTTGACTAATATGCAGTGACACCGTTTCACTATGTGGCCAAGATAATGTTACCACGTGTGTAACCAGTCAGAACAGAGCTAATTTACATATCTTAAAAAAGATGCAGTAACAGAAAAACCCTGTTTAGTTCTAAAGGATAGAGAGATCTTGAAAAAGGGTGATGTAAGTGAGGAGAAGAAAATAAAATACAAGAAAAGTGTAGCATATGGCCCTTTTAAGTTATCACAAAGCAAGTTTGTTTGGAAAAGCTAGATGACCCCAAGATTTCAATGTATAGTGTAGATGGTAAAGAAATCAAAGGAAAGACAATGGCTGTTACCAAAGCTTTGAGGATTGGTGCCACTGGTGTTATCAGTATAGCAAAACTGAACAAAACGGCTGGGGGTGCTGTTTTCTTAAATGTTCATTGTTCATCTGTCAAAGAGATATTTGCCAGACAGAATTTTTCTCACCAGTGTTTGAGTATGTTATACTCCTGCTGTTTGCAGGTATGGATTTTCTTCATAGTCCTCCAGTCTTTCCAAAGGAGAGTGTTCATTGGTGGGGAATTTCATGCACTCAAACCAAAGACTACGCAGGGGGTCAGTGTGTGGTGCACTTTGCTGTGTTGCTGTGTTACATTTTACCTGATAAAGCGTCATGACTTGTTTTCCTTGTGATATATTTAGGTTTTCAAACCTTAGATTGGTTAAGATTCAGCAAGGGCTTGCTCTTGACAGTGGTACTGACATAGTTGGGCATGCTACAATTAAACAAATGTTGCACATACAGAAATAGCAGTACATGCGTGTGTGACATGTCTGAAATTATTGCAACTGAAAACACACAGCTGTTCTGTATATTTCATGCTTTGATGAAAGATGCAGAGGGATGTTCATGCTAGTCTTGGTCAGCTCATTGAAATGCAACTCACTTTAGAAACATAACATTTTGCTTTCAGTTGAGAAAAGGCCTTGAAAAGATGAGAGGTCACTAAATCCAACCAGATTTATTAAATAAATCATTTAATATAATAAAAATAAAAATATTAAATGAAAGGTTTGAAAACCTCTGTTCTAGAGCTCACGTACTGCTCATACATTTTATGCTTTTTGCGTTTAACCGTAACAACTAAAAATAGCACAAGCAGGACAAACGGCTCGTTTTGTGGTTCTAAATCCCACTCACATGTATCCTGATACTTGCAAACTGTGGCTTGGTTTGCTTGGTTTCAGTGGACCTAAGGGGCTTCAGACCATTTTAGCATGTGGGCTGTGTTTTTTTATGTTACTCACTAGTGACTAGTCTCCTGTCAGTGGCTTTCAATTCAAATATTCAGATGTATTGTAAGATGGAACAAACGGATAAACTCAGGATTTGTGATAATTGTATAGAATTAACATACTTCTAATATAGTTCATAATAGAATTAACTACATGGACGATATTAGCCTTCGTTTTTTTGTGGGTTTTTTTCTCTCATTGTTTTTCGCTTCATTTTCAAGCACTAATATTAAAAACTGTTTCAAACTCAACCCACCCCCTCTAACCCACCTACGATGTTAGGATGGCATTTACTAGCCAGGTTCTCTTATATTGTAACTCATGTGTAGTGCCAAAACGAAAGCCAGCTGAGATCATTTTCAGGCAGTTGGTATCATTTCTGAGGGCAAGAATTGAGTTTTTTCTGGTCCGCTACTTATCCTGAATCTTTAGAGTCCATGACTGCTTTCTGAACAGGACTTAAGCTCCACAAGCTGGTTGGCAGTAGATCTGCATGACTGATGTGAATGGTTGGACCATCTCTAAAATGTATGTTGTCTTTCGTAACCGCTCTAACCCAGAAAAGAAGAATCATACAACGGTCAGTTGTGACCTAAATTTCCCCCTTTAGAAGTGCATTTATAATATTCCTTAAGTCTTACTCACTTGATATTGCCCCTACTCACGGCTAGTCAAGAGTGTTGTATATTGCGCATGTCAGTGTTGAGGCACAAAAGCAAACCAGAGCATGCCTTGTGTATTCCTAGAACTATAATGGAGTACATTATCGGGAGTGCATCATTAATACCTACTTACCACTTCCTTTTTGTCGAAGTGACCCTAGCAAATTTTTTGGGTCTGTTTTAGGGTTCGAAGAACCATTTGGCCCAAGCAGAAGTGCAGGTGAGTGTAACAATAGAATCACTGGCATGATTTTTTTTTTTAATCTAGAGTGGAGACAAACATAAGCAAGGGCAAGCCAAAAATCTTTTTCATCTAACCAAAACGTAGTCACAGTCACACCACTTGAATGACTCTAACACAGAGTAATCTACAACGGCGTTCATCTAATGAGCTAATAGTGTTTCACGTAATAGTAAGTGCTGATGCAGTCGTATCCCATGCCAATACAGTTGCTGGTTTAGCTTTATTCAATATTGCCGTCTGTTCAAGAGAGACAACATCATGATAGAATAATATCCATTGTTGTGGGAATCACTGGCATGTTTGAGTGCTAATTATCCGGAGGTTTAAGGTAAAAGTCTCCCTTTGTGCACAAGGTAACTTGACCGCACGTGTCACTAAAGATTGGATGGAAATCGGCTGAATGAAACTTCCGTCTGATGCAATGTACACTCAAATGAGCGTGCACACTCTTTTGGAGAGGTTCTGTTTCTGTGTATCTGAAAGGTCATACATCAGTCACGGTAACCGGAGAGAGAGCGTTGCTAATCGGTCTGCTGAACTGCCTTATTCTCTTCTCTCCAGCCATTTGTTTGGTCAAGGATCGTAAAAATTGGAACGGTGTCGTGTGTAGGAGTCAAATATAGAACCTAATTGCAATTCCTGCTGTTGTTGCTTTTTGCAGGTATGGATTAAGGGAGCCACATTTTCACAGCCAGGGGCATTTTGATTTTACTCTTAAGTTGTGAGTAAGGTGTTGTTTTTTGCCTCACAGGTTTAGATGAACTTTTTTATTCCAGTTAGACATTAGCCCTGAAGTCATGTGGTCATTTTGGTGTGGTTTTGAAATGCAAATATGTCATTAAAAAAATTATTACAGGGATCCTGAGTGGCATAACCGTCTGACTCCAAGCCTTAAACACTATGGGTAGATGGTGCCCCTATCACTCTATGCAGTGTTAGCCAGCATGGTCGTCTGTTAAAATGAGGAGTTTGCAGGAATGTTAAGCTGTTTATTGATGTTCAAAAAGGCTGAACAGTGGTAGGGGGAGACCTAGCTAGCAGGTAGAACTGTGGCTAAATTGCTGAGAAAATTGTGTTTAAAAAAAACTACACTGTTTAATTGCATTTACGTTATATTCAGTTACATTCTCTATCAACAGGCTCTGCTCTTGTGACGTTTCCTGTTTTTTCCTGTCACTTGAGAAATAGCAAAAATGTTGTACAGCATGTGTTTCTTTCTAGAAGAATGACTTAATAGCTTTAAAAACACATTGCTTTCATATTTCACCGTGTCCCAATTCTACATAAAAAAAAAGTTTTGTTTTTATTTTATTTATTTATTTATTGGAAATGCTCTAGTTTGGAGATATATATATTGAGTTATGTGCTGGAACAGTAGGGTCCTACAGTAGTGTGTGCCTACAGGACAGCTCTCTGCTCATCATGGGGAGAACCATCTGCTTCTGCAGCCCTCAGGCACAGCAGCATCCGCCCCAACACGTGCAAACGTTTATGGCACCCACTGAGTCAATGATGACCCTAGACACTGCTGTTCTGGAGGATTTTTGATGCATGTTCAAACCCAAGCAGCATTGTTAGCGAATGTTCTTTCTGCTGTCTCATCCTTTTTCCCTTCATCCCATATCCTTTTTTTCCCCCCCTTTTCTTTGATCTTGTGTAGACAGAGATAGAGCCCCAGGGCCCTCTGTGAGCGCGTCCAGAGATGGATCACCCCACAGCTCTGTGTCAGCGTCCAAGGTGAGTGACATCTAGGAAATCATGACACACACAAGTTCTTACCAGTACATCATCATCCTTCCTTTGACTTACAGGCTTGACCTAAAAGCAGGCGTATCAATCTCTCACCTCAGTTAGTCAGTTTGATTCTTTAAGAAATTAATCAGTTCATTTTTTAGAAAGACAGACTGTGTCGTTGATGTGAAGCACCAAAAGCTATTTGAATGCCACGGAGTCTTTGACCTACTAAACCCACTACATAAGTAAGTGATTGGTTGTATGAGTGAAAGAAGAAACTGAGCGACTGAGCGAGGGCTTCCCATTATTTTTTGTCTGTATAAATTACCGAATGCAGCTCATGCTGATCTGGAGCACCGTAATGAACCACAATGCCAAAGCAGCATTCCAGATTGTTTAAAAACTGTTAAAGTTAATAAATTCAGGGAGGAAGAATATAGTAGGACCAGGGAAAAGTGAAGCAGGAGTACTGATCAAGTATTGACATTTTATGCTATAAACATTTTGTACTAAAATAATAAGAACAGTTGCCTTCCGTGTTTCCCGCCCCTAGAGTCTATTAAAGGCGGTGGTTGAACTATGAATACGATGAAAGTGAAATTTGAATATGACTGAAGCCAGATAAATATTTGAGAAAGGATGTCCAACATAATTCAATGCAATTTCAGAGCTGATCCATGAGCCTAAAGGTCAGGTTTGTGTTTGTAAGAGACCCATTTATCATGGGTATGTACACTGGTCTTGCCCTGAGGGATCCTGCATGCACACGTTTAATCTGATTATTGTCTTTACAGTCACTTACAAGAATCATGTGTCTGATATGTGTCTATTCTGGGGCCACATATTAACATGGCCAATATAATACATCTAAGAGTAACAAACCTATTATAGGTTCAGTTTATGCCTTTACATTGCACAGTACAGTATGTTGCGTTGATTTGTAACCCTAGAAGATAGCCTACCCCTACACCTATTACACATTTCCAATGAGGAGGTCTCAAAATTCCCAAATCTTCTGCAGCTTTAAAAAGTTGTTTGCTCACTCATGGACCTCTTCTACAGCTTGGACACAGATTTAAATGTGCGCTGCCCCGGTGCATGAAAGGCTAGTTGTCCCTGCCGTGTTTACCCTCTCTGTAAGCAGGTTTTCACACACTAGTAGCAGGAGGTTACAGAGAGAGAGCTGAAAGGACAGTCAGGCCACCCAGGCCGTGTTGATGCTGAGAAAAGAGGGAAAACCCCATTAACTCAAACTCTTGTCTTTATCATATGATCTTATCAAACGCACAGAGCACTCTGGACCCACTCTAGGGAGTTCTCACAAGCGGAATGAATTTATTTTCTCTCTGCCTTTAGCTTGCTTTTCTTTTCTGCCTGGCTAGCACTGTAATGGCAGGGATATAGAAACATTTTGTCACTGCTATGAGCGATGTATTGTTATGACACCAGTTTTTGAATGTTATTTGACTTTGATTCAAGTTCAGGCTTAAGATAATAAAGTTGGTCGCAGTTTCTGAATTTTCCAGCTCATCAGTTCCACTATTCTTTCTAGTTTGTGAACAGTGTACAAGCTTTTTGTAATGTGTGCCATATAGCAAACCAAATAACGTTATCTGCAGCCCCCCCTGAAACACACACACTGTGCGCACTCTCTGATCTTTTGATCTCCCTACATGACCGTGCTCACGGGCCATAACCCATAACCTCGCAGTGAAGATGAAAAGGCTGGACCCAGTGTAAACTTCTCTAAATGTGCAGCCTTTTAGGTTCAACAAACACTCTTGCTTTTCGAGATTCATTGTTTGCAGAACAAAGAGGAGATGGACTGGAACTGCTTGGCGTTAGGCACCCACCAGCAAACATGCCTCACACCAGCCTTAAGTATCTGTCAAGGATATGTTTTAATATGATGCTGCAGAATATGTGAGCTTTGTGTTTGATCGAGACCGGATAACCAGTGGACAGTTATGTGTGTGTAATTTTTTTTTTTCTCTGTCTATCGTAGAGAGACAACCAGAATTCAATCAATAGAATTGTAGATCCATGTTTGTGATTTGTCCTTATTTAACCCCTAGACATTGTGGTTATTCGTCAATGATAACTAAAGTAATATGTATTACTGAGTGAAGTAATATGATACTAAATGTCCTTCAAAGCTCACCCAAACAAGCACAGTAATTTAAGCGAAAGTGTGGATTCTAAACGTTTTCATTGATTTGTGTTTGTACATACAAGAAGAGATATTTTATTTTATTTTTTTATTTTATTTTATAAGTTATTTTGCTTTAGTTTTGCAGCATCTTCACATTCACTTCACACAGATGTCACATGTGCAGACTCAAGCCTGCCAATCCAGAATATAAGTATATTTAATTACATAACATGTAATTAATGAAATAATTATGTAATTACCTTTACGTACTGTAACAAAATGGCACTAACGCTAGAGTTAAGTTTCAAATTAGTGGCATTCTGTTGGAAGAAACGTGGAACTTGATTTGAAATATGACTTACATATATGGCAAAAAGTAAACCGAAGTGTTATTATATACTGTTGTCTGAACAAAACTTCATGTCTCCAGAATGGTAACTACAGGAAACGCCAAAAGCCATCACAACTTTTAGTCTGTAAGTTTATCTATTGCTCTGTTCATCACAAAATATTGGCACAGTGTAAAGCGCAGATGGCATTTTCAAACCAGGCAAAAAAATATGGAGGTACAAAGTCTTATTCCAATGATGACAATATCTTAGCAAAAGATTGTAAACCTCTGGTCACATGACATGTTTTGATTTTTTAAGAAAATATAACGAACACACTTAAATCTAACATTTTAATGCACAGTTTCTATTTATTTGCAGAGTTTCAAATATGGGAACAAACCAAACACACCATTTGTACATCCCAGATTCTGTTGTATGTTGTTGTGTCCCCTCGCAATATGTTAAATTCAGAACATGGTATCAATCCCAATCTTAATGCTGTTAAGAATCTCAACATGCACAGTGGCATGCAAAGGTTTGGGCACCTCTGGTCAAAATAAATGTTACTTTTAATCTTTAAAAAGATAAGGAGCACAATACAAAAGTTTGTTCACCGCAAGAATTTTGAGCTCTGAGAACTGCTACCCAGGTCTCACACCTTAATTAGCTTGATAGCATTTTGGCTAGTTCATAGTCATTATTATTAAAGGCCAGGAGATGCAAATTTTAAAGCTTTATAAATAATCCTACTCCTCAAACCTTTGTTCGAGCAATGCTTGTCTTGTCTAGCAGCTGCCTGGCACCCTGAGAGTTAAAGTAATTGATGGCCAAAAAGCAGGAGAGGATAAAAGGATAGCTTTTTCAGGTAGCCTTTCTTCAGTTTGTAATGTAGACCTTAAAAGAGCAGTGCACAAAAATGGCCCAAGAACCTCAAGAACTAGAAGCCTTTTGCAAGGAAGAATAGGCAGAAACCCTGAAAACCTAAATGATAGACTCTTAGCTGGCTACAAAAAGCATTTACAAGCTGTGATACTTGCCAGAGGGGTACTGACCATATGGGGCTAAAACTTAAGTTTGGGGCCCTTTTCCGTTTTTGCCATTTTAAAGCTGCATGGAAATAAACTATTAAAGAAATGACGTCTTTATGTCTTTTGGTAATCAGCTGATCTTTTACTCGCATAGCTATGCAGAGTAACAGAACATTTTAACAGGGGTGCTCAAATTTTTAGATGCCTCTATATCGGTTTTCCATGGTAGACTGTTCACCAATGGGACTAAGAAAGATCCTTATGATCTTCCTCATGCACTCCCTAGTGTCCTGGTTCAGGCTGTTTTTAGTTAGGAGTCCTCTGTTGCCGTATTCATGGTGTATTTCAGCCATGAAAAATGTAGAACAGTCTGCGCACTGAAGGCATTACTAATGTGCCGTCAGGATGAATGCAATGAGGAATAATTGGATGGTACATTGGGATGTGTGAGTATTCTCTGTTCCAGCCTTTTTTGCATGGCTTTGTCCTAGCTCTGCGCTTGTTTAATGAGCAATGTTCTGGCCTTGGAGAAGAAGCATCCCCAGTGGTCCCTTTTGGCCCTGTTTTTCCACACTGCTACTCCTTTATTGTGCAATGCGACTGCTTTTCCTTTGCTTTTTTACTCGGGGCAGGGGGGATGGCTTTCTTTGAGCCTTTAAAATCTTCTGCTTTGGGTTCTTGAGTCAACCCCACATCGGTACTCGTCTTAAGGCCTAACTGTTATCATAGAGAGTGTTAACATGGCTGTGAACATCCAAAATAAACTGTATAAACTGTTCTGGTGAGCACACTACCTGTGTATTCTGAAAATCAGAACACTAACCTGTAATGTAGCTCTGAGTGAGTGGAATAAATTAAATTGATCATCTAATGTGGTATAAAAACCATAATTCATTTATTCAGTTATGAAGTTCATATTCATAAATGGCAGTGTGTGCATGTGTTTGAAACTGATGAATTTGTTTGATCTTTGTGAACTATGTAAGCTGTATGTAACTATGTAACCTCTATATGTTGTGTAGGAGGAGGTGCCAGTGATGGAGGGTCCGACAGATGAAGCTTTGGCTGGCAAAGAAGAAGGCTCCACTCTTATGGATGATTTCCAGGAGCGGCGATCTCAGGCCATCGCAGCCAAAGCCCGGGAAATTGAGAAGGTTAGACTTCTAAGGCAGTCAAATGTTGAAGGGCCCAAATCTTGCATTCTTTATGTATTATTCCCTTTTCCGTGACCATTTTCTAGCCTCTTAGAATTAAACAGGTTGTTTTGGTGTACATTTGTCATGTGACTAAATGACCTCTGTTCTGATTGGCTGTCCTGTATTGCCTCCTATTTGATAAGAGGTTCAGGTTGAAACACTACCTAAAAATTCAGTGTTAAGCTGTTGTAAGGACAGTAGAGCTGTAGTACTAGAGTCCCCTTTTTTGGTAGGATTTTTCTGTAGGATTGGTCTCACTTTTGACCATCAGTCTTGCCAGATTTATTTTCTGGTCTCAACCGTGTCTGGTTACCGCTTGGAGGGGGAGGAGGGGAAGCACACGCTGACTCCACTCACCTAGCTGGAGCAAATCGAAGCAAGCAATCTTTAACTTCACCTTTAAGATGTACCTTTCTTAAAGGCACAGTATTAAAACAGCCTGTTTAATTCTAAGGCTTTAAGAGAGGTTGGGGGAAAGTGCAAGAGACATATACGATATGGGCTTTTTAACAATGCTACATACTCTCTTATATTTCAGACAAGTGAAGAAATTTCAGATTTGCAGGGTATGGGCCCTTTTTAGTATAGAAGGAATTCTTATGAGTCTGGAATTTGTCTCTACACAACCTTTTTAGGAAACTTTGCATCCAGTATGATCACATTAGTGTGGATTAGAGCTAAGTGGGAAGCTAATAGGTTTACTGCGCTAAACTCTTCAGCATGGTGTCCTGTAGATGTTTTCCCCCAAACTCCTCTTCCTTTTTCACTCTCCCTTGCCTTTACCGGATTTACCTCTAATGAATGTCACATGTTGGTGCTTTTCCTTGCACGTTTGCTCTACGCCCTGCCATTCCAAATGAAATGAAAGAGAAAAGGAGAAGGGAAGTGAGGGCAGGGGTGGTAACTGTGCGTGCTCAGGATCATTAGAGTTACGCCCATGCCCTCTCTTCAGCGCTCTCCCTCTTTTATTTTTTTTTTTAACTGCTCTCATGAAATGAGGGGCATGCTTGCCCAGGAGCAATGCTATAGACCTCCTGTAGAGCACCAGTCCTAAAATTGATTCAGGAGCTGCTGACACTGCAAGAACTCGAACTCTTTTAAACCAGATCAGCCCCCTTAAAGGAAATTTAAAAAATCCATTGAGGGTCTGTGTTTTAATGTTTAAATATTCTGCACGTCCGCCTCAAGTTTGCTTATAGTTCAGCCAAAAAAAAAAAAATCTAATTTGCTTAACAGAATGGGGGGAAAAAGTGTTGACACAATTCAGTCTGCTAAAGCCAAGGTGCCTGCTGCTGCTGTTAGCTATGTGACCGTGTTTTTGTGACGTTTCTATAGACATTCACGTGTTTTAGCCTCACACTTTTGATAACAGGCGTATAAAATCATGCACGTATTAATGTATTCTCTAAACACAAAAGGCAAACATTGGCAGTAGAATGTGTCCTACTGAAGTGCTCAGTATATTGATAAGTTTAGTGAGACTGTGATAGGATGCCTCCTCTGCCAAATGTCAATTTGGGAAATTTCTGCTTTGCTGGATGTGCGCCAGTGAAATATATGATATGGGCTTCCATTTTGCATCAACAGCTAAGCCAGAGTTAGCGTTTGACTGCCAAGTGCTAAAGCATGTAGTGTGTAAAAATGGCCTCCCATTTAATGCATCACTCTGCGTCACTGTGCATCAGGAGCTGCATGAAATGGGTTTCCATGGCTGAACAGCTGCACATAAGATCACTATGTGCAATGCATAGTGTCAGCTGGAGTGGCATAGAGAAATTCGGCAGTGGACTCTGGAGTAGCAGAAATGCATTCTCTGCAGTGATGAATTACTGTCTGGCACTCTAATGACTAAATCTGGGTTTGGCAGGTGCCAAGAGAACACTACATACCAGAATGCATAATACCAGCAGTAAAGTTTGTTGGAGGAAGGATGATTAATTCAGGGTTTTGTCCTCTTAGTCTCAGTGAAGTGTGGTGTTAATGCTACAACATACAAAGACATTTTAGACAAATATATGCTGGTAGCAGTTTAGGGAAGACCCTGCTAATATGACTGTGAGCCTGTGCACAATGCAGGGATCTATAAAGACATGGTTTGAAAAGTTTCCTGTGGAGGAACTCCACAGAGCCCTGACCTCAACACCACCGAGCATCTTTGGGATGAATTGGAATGTTGATTGCGAGCCATCGAACATCAGTACCTTCTCATCGAACATCAGTACCTGACCTCACAAATGCTCTTTAGACTCAGTGAGCAATTTTTTTTCACTAAACTTTGTAGTGCAAAGGCATCTCCTTTGGTGGAACCTATTAATGTTGATCCATAAGAAAGTTCCACCTTTTTATTTTGTTCAGGATCAGTTAAAGGCCAGAGGAATGCTAAATGTTAAACCCTTTAGCTCAGTGTGTGAGTGGTTGCCAGGGCTAAGCCTGTTGTTTCACATTTTGTATATGACATTTGACGTGTGTGGCTTTCTAATGGACACTGTAATGTTTCACTGTTTGACAAGTGGCACCCACATGTTTACATTCGACTCTTATCTGGTCTAGCCATCTGAAGGCTGTATCTGCTCTGTACCCGTAACCTTTTCTATTCTTTTTGACAAAAACCTAAGCCAGCATGCAGGACCAACCTATAACACTTTGACCATGTACAACGTCCTTTCTCACCATCAGTCCTCCCATCAACCTCCTAAATGTGACACATTTTAGCTGTTTTTGCATCAGTATAAAGGATGTATCCCTTCAGTCTCAAATAAGAGCATAAAGATAAGAAAAATTGCTCCTCTTATGACAGCGAAGCTTTTCTCCATCTGCACTCCATTGATTGCACAGATGGTGCCTGTGCTGTCCAACTGCACACTCTTTGCTTTCACAATAGCGTTGACATGCGCACTGTAATATACCCATTAGGCCATTAAATCAACATTTTTTTCCTTTGCAACTATTTCACGGCTGATTTATCTTGCCACCATGTTCTTTTGATTTAAAGTACTATGAAAAGTCAGAGTCCAACCATCATCAAATTCCTTTCTAGTTAAAAAAAAAGTGACATCAAGTACGTTGATCATTTTTCATCATTAGGACATCATGTGTTTGCCAGAAACTTACACAAAGGTCTCACTGACAAAATTTTGTTGTTTGCAAATGTTTTGGGCACCCCTGGCCAGATTCCATATATTGGTGAATTTTAACGTGGAAAGAAACCCCAACCTCTGTACCAAACTCTGCAGATATTGATGCACAGTTACGTTATATTTAATGGTGCCACTTTAGAATAAGGCTACCTTTTTATAAAGAGTTTATAAATGGTTTAAAACATTTTACTAAGGGTTATTAATTAGGTCATACACACCTTAAAATCATTAATAAGCAGTTATAACGCATTAGTAAGACAGGCGACCGTGACCTGTTGTTAGTCTAACAGTGAACACACATACATTTACACTGTTAAAGCTCAGATTTGGATGTTTACTGATCTTACTTCATCTCTTCCATCAGTCCACATGAACCTGGTCAGCTTCAATACATATTCATTTACATCATATGGGGGCTCTCATTTGTGCCCTTTTTATTCATGTGTTATAACTGCTTATTAATACTTTGTAACGAGTTTATGACTAACTAATAACAATAATCTATTTGTAAAGCATGTTTTATAAGCTGTTTATAAAGGTAGTCTTATTCTAAAGTGGTACCTATTTAATGAACACTCACTACTTAGTAGCAGCCTCTTTGGCAGATATCACACTCTGCAAGCGCTTTTTTGTGCCAGCAAGAATTCTTTCTGTACTGGTTTTTGGACGTTTCATCTATTCCTCCCTGGAGAACGCTCCATCCAAGATTTTCAATGATGTTCAAGTTAGTTGACTCTGAGGGATGTTCCAAAAGCTTATGCATGCATTTATGTTATTGACAGACTAAAAAGAATAAGGGATAAGGGATATTTTTCTACACCTCTAGAGTTCAGTCTTGGTTGGTTGCATTTTTCTGCTTGTCACAATCTCAATTTCCTATATCCCAAAAGCATTCAGTGATGTGTAGCTGTGGACAGTCCAGTGTTCTGAGAATACTAGCTGCTTCTTTGTTTGATTAGCACGTATTCTTATTTATATCCTTTTCTTTATTATGGTACATTTTTTCAACTTACAGCAGACTTCTGTTCTTACAGTAGAAGGTTGGTAAGAAACACCCCTGGATTTTTTCAGATCTGAAACTAGAGTGGAACAAAGTGGACAAAACAGTGGTGACCATTTTTGATGGTCTACCAGATCTTGCATGGCTGTGAGAGTCCCATTTCCTCTACCTCTTTTAATCATTTTATGAACTCCAGTTTTGGAAAATAATCTTTTTCTGCACGTTTGACTTTGCCTTTGCCTTTATGCAAGTGGATTATCTTGTATATAATCTTCTCAAAAATATATCCTGAAAAATAACATAATGGCTGTTTTGGCCAGAAATTAAATAAATAAAAGCTTGTCTGTGACTTTTGCACCATATTGTAGATGAAGTGTGGTCCAGGGGGAGGTCACATTTGGACTTCTATTTTTTTTTCCTAGTGCAAGTTTAGCCAGAATCTGCATCTTGGGCACAAACCTCACAACTTCTCCTAGAAGAAATAACTGTACTTGATTGCTGGAATTTTTAAACATGGTTTATATCTGATTTAAAATTGTTAGAGTAAGTGTTGTGGGGGGGGGAAATAGCGCAGGAAGTGAATGAGTTATACACAATTAACCAAAGGTCATCAGGCCTTTATCTGCTTTCATGCTGTGACTTGGCATTTACTTTTCAGTTGAGTTCCATTCACAGATGCTTAGCAAGGGTCAAATATGTCTTTTATGTTATTTCACTACTGAAGGGAAATTAGTCCCTAGCTGCATGTTCCAGAAATACTGATTGAGATGCTATCTTCTCCCGTTTTCTTTATGGAACGCTTATTTAACCTCAGTTTCTTACACAACATACTGTTACTGTATGCCCATAACATATTCTGACAGAGTGAATAAACCCCTGAAGCGTAGCAGCCCTGCAGTTATCCCCACCCTGTCTTTTGCCCAGAGATTGCTCTGATCTGGCCTCTCTTCTCCTGTTGTTTTGGATCAGGATGACTCTGTGTAATCATGAAGCGGGTGTGGAGGCTTGCCTTGATGAGACTTTTTAGCAATATATGTTTGTGTATGTGTCTTTTTCCCTCCATCTCCCTCGTACTGCCTCACTGTCTCAATCTATCAGGCAAATTAGAGCACGCATGAAAGGCTATGTAGAAAACAGACTTGGGGAGAGTGTATACCTACAGTCAAGTGGAGCTTTCCTGTTTGATTGGGTAACAAGGGTGTGGGGTTACAGGAAGTGCGTGAAAGTACAGCGCGCTCTCACAAGAGCCTTCCCAACATACTCAGCATTGTTAAGAGCTTTTCCACTTCAGTCCACATGTTTATGTCTCGGGAGAGATTGCTTTTAATCTACTTCGCCCCCCCCCCCTTCGAAAAGCTCATTGTTTTGATTATCAGCACCAGAATAGATGCTGCTGCATGTTGATTAAAGTGAACATACAATAAACATCTACTGTAATTCCTGTAGACCGGACTAGTTAATCTCCATCTGCATTGTGGCTAAGGGAGGGTTTGGATTGTTTTCCAGGGCCTGGGACCAGGACCAGGCTTTTTAGGTTTTTCATACTGCACAGCACTTTTAATTTTTAATTGTATTTGTTTGACGTTTTACTGTGCTGTTTTTTTTTGTGAAACCGCTACTGGCTGCTAAATTTCCTTCGGGCTCAATAAAGTATCTATCTATCTATCTATCTATCTATCTATCTATCTATCTATCTATCTATCAGTCTTATACCTGACTGCAATATAGGGCTGGGTACAGTATCATGGTACACAGTATATATTATAATGATCTTCTTCATTACAGTTGGAACCACAGAAACCACAGGAACAATTTTCCTGGGTTCTGCTTTATTTATTCATTTCTGCGTGTATAACATACCAAAAACAGCAAACAAGTGTCTCTAACATAACAGCTATCAAAAACCTCTTTTTTTCCAAAAAACATTTTTTCTCACTCAAAATTTTCCCTCCCTACTGTATGAAAATGATTGGCTGACACTCAACATGTTACAGCAGCCATAGATATCAGAACGAGTTGGATTGGTGTTCCAATAAAACTGTGATAAAACTGTATCAGAACATGCCATATTGTAATTTTTAGTGTGCGATATGTGCTAATAACACATGACTTCAGGCCTATGTACAGTCATGTATGCTGTGATGAGTGTGAAAGGTTTGGCGTGCTGCAGAGAGCCAGAACAGCTGTACTGCCTCACCCTCTCAAGAATCCTGTTCATTGAGCACTTTGCTCACAGAGGAAAGGGCTATTCTTCTTCTGTGCAGAAGCCATTGTGCTACTGTAACACTACCTTACTGCTAAAATCACCGCACAAACACCATGTAAATGTAGGCCACACATAGAGCCAGTCCCAGAGGGAATGTAGGTCTGCACTAGAAAACCAGCATCAAGGATTTAATGCAACATCTTTTGTTATACCTCTTGCGTACTGCTTTTTAGAATACAGACGGTTTCAGATGCAAACTGCAGTCGATTGTGCCTGCATGATATTACATATTTTAATTTCTCTTACATATTTTAAAGTCATTGATCCCATTTACACCTGGTCACCTCCTTTCTTCCTTTATGTCTCAGGTACAGATTCTTGACAGCCACACATACTTTCAGACTCAAAGCGTTGAGCTGTCTTCTCACAGTGGAAGGATGGACAGACTTGACTGTGGATTTATTCAGAGTCAAGAAAAAGTGGAGTTTGATTTTCTCCACTGTCTCAAAAATGAATGCTTTAGTCTAGTCAAGTCAAACGGTTGTTATTGTCATTCATCAGTATAACTTGTGTACACTGGAACAAAGCACCAGCACGCGGCACGGGTGGAAAACATGCTATGAATTCTCAAAGATAAAATATACGGAATACAAATACACGAGATGCCATACAGGACCGGACATCAAGTACTGTTTATCTGATAGTGACACTTCTGGTGGTCTACCAGGTCTTGCTTTTTTTGAGCCATTTTGTGCCATTTGTGTTTGCACACAGAGGAATTTGTCTTCCGCATTTAACCCACCTGTGAAGTGAAACACCCACATATACACACACACTAGTGAACACACCCTGGGGGGCAGTGAGCACACTTGCCCAGAGAGGTGGGCAGCACTATCCACAGGTGACCCTTCAGTCACAAGGCTGGTTCCATAGCCTCCAGCCCAAGACTGCCCACCACTGAATGTTGTTTTCTCTAACACAGCTTTTGCAAGTCAAGTATTTTATATCTACTCAAATCACTTCATCTGCTTCACCGTTTTAGATGCTCCTGATAAAGAATGGGGCAAGACAACTAAGTTGTGTTTGTGTAGTTGCTTCCATGTTTGTTAGTGTCTCACAACATCACTCTTTTGAAAGGAGCTTTTGTTCAGAGGACGCAGCTGTAACTCATATGTTTTAAGATTGGACGGATGGAAGAGTTAGTAGTAGTAGTAGTGAAGTAGTCAGCATTCCCTAACATGTGCTCTTATAAGGAGTGGCAATGGCTTCATCAAAGCTGTAAGAAGTAGCGTCAGCAGTGCTTTGCTTTCTAAAACATTATGAAGACCATAGCAACAGTGCACATAGGGTTAATGGGCCGTTAGTCTAGGCTGGACGCATTCCTCCAGAGTGACTCTGTAAGTGCAGTGTTCCTGCGCTGCCTTGGGCTCCTGAGCTTCCTGTATCTGTCGGAATCATTCAGCTCGCCTCTTCTGGAATGTTCTGATGGACTCTCGGAGCGCTCTACAGGAACCACTCTGAATTCAGCTTAATTACCTACTACAATAACGTGCACAGCACTGTGTGTGGCCCGTGCAGATTCCTGGAATCAGGTTAGCTCATTCCTCTCTAAGCCCAAGGCAGGATCTGCAAAGGCATTGGATCATTCTATTCAGCATCATTACGAGTGGTCACCAGGTTTTCTACTCTGAGAACATGTACTCGCAGGCCAGTCATAGAGTAGGCAGCGTCTGGAAGCAAGTTAATAGCTTTTATGACCATTTTCCCCAAGCCAGACCACATGCTTCCTTTCCAGGATGAAGTGTTTTAAAATTCCATATACCTAACCGGCACTGTCTGTTAAAGGACTTGAAATATTCCTCGTTTGCACTGGTGCTTTTCAAGTGAGATCAAACATCTGCAGATTCTTTAATTCAAAATGCCTGGTACTCAATACTTGTACTCAATTTGTTTGCAGCACTTCGTCTTCATCTTTTTAACCAAACTATAGTTAAAAGCACATATTAGAAACTCTTTTTTTCACCCAATAATGCTTTAAACAGCTGACAGGTGTTGAAAAAATAAGTTTTTGTTATTAATATATTTAATATATACAACATAAACACAAGTTTATATTTATCAGTTGGTAATACTTTCATAAGAGTGCATAATTACTGCAGGATAATTATTAATTAGTATAAGCCATTATTTTAGAAGTGAATTGTTCGAGAAAATGAAGTCTAAATTTCCACATACTAAGTCATTTTTTACACCCTGCCGCCAGAAATGGAAAAGGATGGGGGGTGGGGGAATACAGGTTAGTTATTATAGTTTTTTATTGTTATGTAAGCGGGAATGAGCTTTCATACTCCCATTCTTGGTTGCTCCTTCAGTTTTGCAGTTTTTACAAAGAGAGAGATATCTTCTAAGCCATTTTTTCTGTTACACAGTTTAAATATGTTAAGTTCTCGCAAATGTACGAAATACACGTTCAGTAGTTGTCCTCTGACATTTGACGGACAGCATAGATGACCTGATGCGTCAGTTTGAAGCCATCCGAGCCTGGAGCGTGTTTGTTTAAGTCAGATTTTTATCTTTGCCTGCTTGGTCACCTTAGCGTTGTACTGCATTCTCAGACACGGGCAGAGCCACGCTTCAGCTCGCGTCCTGAGGGCCCCGCGTGCGAGCAGGGAAATGGTGCTGACGGCAGCTGTAAACAGTCTGGCTTAGTCTCGTTTGATCACGGGGCTTACAGGTTCTACCCAAACACAGCAAAGCCTCTAATTTCTGCCCATCTTCATTAGGGAGCTTAGGCAGTAGATTAAAGGGTGGTTTGGAGAACAGTATCGTTCTGTGATTACTGTTGATGGTACCCATTCTTGGTCAGCATCGTACTGAATCTGTTTGAAACTTAATTCCTCTTCCAGACGAGAGCTGAAGCATAAACTGTCCTGAGTTAACACTATTTCAATAGACACATTTTAGAACCTCGCTTTTGTATTAGAGATTTTGTGGCTTATTGCAGCTTTTTTGGCCAGTGTTTGTTCTCAATGGCTGGTTTTTTTTTTTTATGTTGTTCATTTATTCATATTTTGTTTGCTGAGGGAATACACAGCTCTTCATACTTCCTGCCTGTCACACTGTACTTTACATGTGCTAATGCCCTTTAATAGAGCGTGGCATTTTGCTCAGTTCATAATGGCAGTAATTCTGAGTGTGCTGTAATATGGTTACTGTTAGCCTATTACAACACAGGAAGTCAGTGTTGAGAAAGTGATTAATTATTTCAAAATAGTAATTAATAGTAATTATAATTATAAATAATTATGATTATTTACACATCCCTAACACCTTTGCCCCAACTACCAGTGCAACGTGTGTATTGTGCACATTAAAGGGGGATTTAGTTTGTCAACATTTCTACATAATTTACTCCTTGAGATGAAATGTCTATACAGTGGCGGTGATTGGACCCAGGACTCACAATGTCTGCAGCATGGTCTACTAAATAACATTTACTGTTCAGAACCCCAGTGGACCCACACGTCTCTTCAGAGTTTCATATGTAATGTTGATGATTGTAAAATAGTGGTTTAGTTTGGAAACTACTTCGCCTTACGTGCCCAGCATGTACTTCTCTGCCACAAATGGATTTGGAAAAAGAAGGTTTTAGACCTAAATCATATCTCAAAATCATAAACCCTTCACTTCCTATCACCACCACTGTAAACAATTCTGACATGGCAAGTTTCTGTAAGATGGAACTTTGTTTGCACCTGAATTATGTAGAACTTTTTAGAAATTGCTGTGCAAGCAGTTTCATTGTCGTGAATGGACTTAAATATCGTAGGCTTCTGGCATGTAACATGCACAGTTTGTTCTCGGTACAGCCTTAGAAAGTGGAGGATATGACTGCAATCTAATGCTCTGTTGCTGGTCCTTGTTTTGGCCAGGTGTATCGTCAGGACTGCGAGACATTTGGGATGGTGGTGAAGATGCTGGTTGCCAAGGAGCCTAGTCTGGAGAAGCACCTGCAGACCCCTCTGAAAGAGAACTTAATTGAGATCCGCGAGCGGTGTCTCCAGGACCTGCGGCACTTCATCTCGGAACTGGATGAGGTTGTGCGGCAACCAGAACCCTCTGCTTGAAGTGGAATGCCTGAGCGAGGACCTTCAGCATTGTAGTCTGGAGGTCTAGGACTCTGTGGAGCATTGTCTTCCCTGTTCATCACAAAGCATGGATGATTGTTGAACTTGAATGATGGTGTTAGGATGTAATGTACACTCCTAAATATGATGGTTCTTTGAGGGTTCCTTAGGAAATACAGTGGTTCTATATAGAACCATGAACTCCTTGCATGCTTAAATGGACCTTTGCATGGTGAAATGGTTCTTCAGATTGGAGAATATGGTTCTGTATACACCCTTTTTGAAAATGGTTCTGTAAAGCACCAAAAAAGGGTATAGCTATTGTTGTCAAGTAACAATAGAACCCTTTTTGGTGCTATATAGAACCATATAAAACACATTCTCCATCAGTCTGTTTAGAACTATGGTCTTTGCTAAAGAACCTTGAAGAACTGACTCAAGTGTACAGACTCGAGCCGAACTGAGAGGACTGCTGAGACAGTATGGAAGGAAAAACAGACCTGGTGTGTCTGAAACTGACATTAGGAATTAATGTTTATATATGTACGCAGTCTGTGTCGGTAAGATCAGCGTCTGGTCTGTCCATCATTTTGTTATTAATCATCAATAGTACTGATTGAGTATTCACTCAGAAGGTTGCACAGGCAGGGGTTTTCATTGTCATGTTTTCCTGAAGCAGTGGTCCTGGGGTGCTTTGTGCCATTTGTGCAGCACCACCATGTCAAAATATATTTTGTACACGAACTGAAAAATTGTCATTGTCAGATTTTGTTTTCAATGCTGATATTAACATTTTTGTTGGGTTTTGTCACCTTTGTGTCTGTGATTAAATAAAGGTGCTGTATGCAAACATATGCAGTCCAATAATCCTTCTTCTAAATCAACTAGAATGATACAACCTGTAATAGTAAAGAATATTTATTAAACCTTTATTACAATGTCTGAAATGAACAGAATGTTTACCTGCAAATAAATGTATATAATACAACAAGTGCCTTTCCCCTTTTAGTTCAAGGGGATAAGCATGTTGACAGAGAAAGGAGTTCGTATAGTTGCTTAAATCGCAAGGTACCGTGCTGTGACAAGGCCATTATATGAAAGAACAGTACGTTTTCACTTTACAAAACCCTGGTTAGCAAAATGGCAAGAAGGAAATACACTCTTTAATAACCATTTAATAGAACTGAAAGAGATTAGGTAATCATTTTTCACATTGGGATAAAAAAATATCATCAATCCGATCTTAATTTAACAAATATACATTAATGTTTGCTCTATTAAATAATTTTAGTCAGGCTCTATGCTACTAATATGCTTTTGCTATACATCAATTCAAAGATGAACTATTAATCCAGCCCAGGTGTGATGGGAGGTATTAAAAAAAAGGGAACTTGTCTCTTTGTAGTGGCACTGTACTTTATGGAGAACAATATGTACATTTCGGTCCTCATGGCTTGTCTCAGTATACATTCACAGAGACTCAAGCATGTGGAATAGTTCATGACGGGCATTCGTAATCCTGACATATCTATGAAATGATACAGTTCTTGCCCTTATGACCCCGTTTTTTAGATTTGGTCCGTGAGCCATATGCAGGTGACAATGCTGTGACACGGGTCTGGCAGTCTTCAGTGTAATAATGAAAACTTTGGGACCTGGGCTTGGGAATGGGTTTGCCCAGGAAGAATCCCTCTTCCTCAGATTCTGAGGATGAGGAGGAACATGTGGAACACCAGTCATCTTCATCGTCGTCATATAAATCTTGAGAGCGGTCCATTCGGACCATGCTCTGTAGCGCATAGTCCGATGAGGTTTGGTGGTAATGTCCAGGAGAGTTCAGAAGAATTCCTTTCTTGGATTGTGAGACATTAGAAGTTATCTGAGTTTGATAGTGCACCTCTGTTTGCTCATTGACTGACAAGTGGAGGGCATTTTCCGAGCATGTTTTCCGACCCTGTCGGCGTCTATGGCTGTGCCTGTGATGGCTAAGGCGTCTTTGTGAATCCTCCATGTGATAGGTCCGTCTGCGTGTCCTCTCACTCATTGGAGGCGGTCGCATCGCTACTTCCTCGTAATATCCGTTATCCACAACTTCTTCTGAGAACTTCACCTGTTGAGAACGGGACTGAGGTTGAGACTGGGACTTGGTCCTTCTCAGCACAGGGAGAAGCATAGGAGAAGGTGGGTCCTCTGTGAGACAAGCTGGAAGCTCCTCCTCTTCCTCCACCTGCTCTCTCTCATCTCCCAGTATCTCCTCATTGTCCAGCAAGGAGTTTAGGCTTTTTAAGGAGTTGGCACTCCTGTGCAGCATGGACGAGTTTAACGTACCCATGTTGCTCATTTTATCGCACTCGTCCACTTCCTCTTGACTGATGCTGTGGAGTGAGTAGGTGATCTGTCTATCCTTGCTGTCTCTGTCCACTGAGGCACCTGAAAAACAAAGTTAAGGAAAGGTCAAATACTGTTGGCAAGCTCAGTGTAATGCTGTAGTAACCTCTTTTTAGAGGACCTGTCAAGGGTTTCTGAAACTTTACAGTGCTGCTGAAGAGAAAAGCATGAGAAAGCACGTTCTTACCCGTAATATTTGAGAGGGCTAAGGAGTCCATGGAGTCACCTACATTCTGCTCAGCCCTTCTCAGTTCATCAGTAATGCACTCCAAAGAGTCATCGTACCACTGCCTAGGCTTTGACCAAAAGCCAGCCCCTGCTCCTTGGTCTAGATCCAGTTCCTGGATCTTCCTGGCACTGGCTGGCCCTGGGTGACTCCCATAGGCAGAGTCTCCAAGACCGTCCTGAGACTGGGTCCAGTAGGCATCTGTGTGATGTATTTTACTGGCCAGGTTATGGCCACCCGTTTTCACGTCTTGTTTGGCCCTGTTGGGATCTGAGTCTGTCAGCATCCATTTTTCACCCTGCCTGGTGTCCTCTGTCTGCTGGAACACTCCACGGTCTCCAAACTTCAACAGCAGTTGTGTCATATAGTCCTCATGCTCGGCCCACTCCTCCAAAGGATCTTCTGAAGGTTCCTGCTCCTCCCTGTCCCTCCAAAAGCTGTCCTCTGCAAAGTTGAGGTGCCCTAACTGGTGACACATTGTCTCAGAGCTGTCATCACAAAGATTTGGGTTTTTGTATCCTGGTGTCGCTGCGTAGAGCTGTGTCTGCTTGTACCGGCCTACAGGTCGGCTACTCTTTCCCATTCGTACACTACGTTGAGACTCCCGTGACCTGGCGGACTGGAAGGCAGAATCTGATGAGTCAGATGCGTGGATATCTTCACCGAGGCTGCAGGCCTTGGAGCAGTAGATCCGTCCTTCTTTCGGAAGGAAAGGGCAACCAAGAAGAGAGGTCTTGCACTGGGCACAGCAAAAGCACTTGTCAGTGGCGTGCCAGTGCACACCTTCATACGTCATCTGGGCATGGTCTACTCCTAAATAAGAACAGAAAGTAAGAAATTCAAGTGATATACCACAATTATTAAGCGCAATATTAAATGAAGCAAATAGACTTTAATTTACCAATGTTTTCCCCACAGGCTTCGCAATACTCTGCATATAGAGACTCGAAGCAGCCACAGCAGAAGGGGCGGCCATCCTTCATAATATACCTCTGTCCACCCAAAACTGTCTCGCACTCAAAACAAGAGAAGTGATTCATGTGCCAGTGACGACCTTCAGCCTCTGTGCACTCATCTGCAAAGATGATCTGCAAAAAACAAAATGAAACACACTAAGTATCTACCAAATTAGTGAATCATTAAAAAGCTCAAGGTGTGGAATGGTCCATGCTTACCTCATCACAAGCTGAACATCTTGGCTTCAGCAGCTCAGCGTGATGCCTTCCACAGTAGATTTTGCCATTATTGTAGAAGTAGATGAGGTCAACGAGAAGCTCATGGCAGGTGGAACAGATGAAGCATGTCGGGTGCCAGCAAGGCCCAGAGCCAGCCCTCGAGGCAAATACTGCCATCTCTCCTCCATTGATGTTTTCTTTACACTGCAATCCACATCAAGAACTTATAAGACTCCTTTCACGTAGCCCAAGGCTGCATGCTTAATACAAAGTTCAATGTTTATAAACACAGTCAGTAAACAACGGATTAGACATAAAAGGGCCGTTTGTTTACAATTCTAAAAGCAGACATCAGGTTTCATTCCCCATAACACTTTTTTCCTTTTAAGATTAAGTGGCTTTCTATAACTCAGCAGCGCATGACCAAATACAAGGCTGCAATAACTACTGCTGCCACAGTATATGTCTCACAGCTGTTTCCCATTATTAAAACTTGGCCTTGGGTGTTGAATGTCCTGCAACAGAAATTAGAGACTAGGAACTACCAGCATGGGCCTGCCATATCATATGTGACAGCTCATGATGGGACACATTTGTTACTGAGATGGATGAGAGTCCTTGCAAAAAAGTATGGTGGTACAACAATAGACTTGACTAAATCTTCGTCCTCAGACTTTAGAAGCCATCATACACATTAGTGTCCAGTTTTATAGTGTTACCGCAGCCTCTAAAGGCCAAACGCTACCCATTTGTGTAAGCTGTCTCATTCACTATGATAAAAAGAGAATATGTTTATTTTTATAGCCATATTAATGAATTAAGATCTATGCTAAAATTAAACACAAGCTGAACTGGTCTCTATATTCTTCTCTATTAAATGGACATCACAGCCTAACAACTTGCATTATGGTGCTATTTATGTTATGTAGTATTCAGTTGTGCAGCCTTGCACCTGTCAACCTCAGCAGTTTGACAGAAATCACAATTTTGTATCGTTTCAAAATGATGCAAGCAACGTCTCAACATATTGGTGTATACATCTGTAGATTTCTGTTTGTGGGTACATACATGTTCACAGATGGTGTGCTGCAGGGCCCTAGGTAGAAGTTTGGGAGTTCCTCTACCCAATGCCTCTTTCTTCCTTTGCATGCTGAACATGTGTAGCTCCCTCCTCTCTTCCTCATTGAGAGACTGGCAGTATCGAATCTGGGATGAAGAAGGGAGAAGCTTTATTCAGCTAGATCAAAAAGAAATGGGTGAAAGAGGCCACAAACAAATATCTTGCTAAAAGAGAGTGAAAATGCATTTGACGGTGTTTAATTTGTCTCTTTTGAATCCTGTATTAGCAAAATCGGAAAGTATACCAATCATGTCTATTGTTTATTTTACAAAATCCAACAGACTGATAAAAGAAGGAGAGAAACAAGCAATCAGATCTAGCTGGCACCACACAGCAGTAAACAGCAGTGTCACACATAGTGAGGTGGCTGAAGGCATGCAAAGCTTGAGCGTAGACCACAGTTATGCCGGGAATTCTCAGTGGACTGAAGCAGAGCGTCTGATGGCAAACATCATAAAAATCACACTGACAAATGGTTAATTGTTCAAGGGTACACTTAGAGAGGACAAACAAAGAGGGGTCTCTGATACCATTGAAACATCTCCACATACAAGCTCTGCAGGAATAGTGACCAAGATCACCAGACAAGCATTTACAATATCGTTAGGCACACTTAACTATGCTTTGGCCTTAGTAACATGGTCATGTAATTTTAAATACCTGCTTTAACAACATAATTCTGGAACATGTTAAAGTTCTGACTATGGTCAGTACCTCATTGTCATGTGGAGGAAGCTGATACAAGAGCTGTCTGATCCTATGTTTCTCTCCAGGGCTGTTGACATAGGGTACCTTCTCCTCTGGCAAGCTAGAAAAGTAGAGCTGGATCTGAGAAACAGGGGAATGAGAGACAGAGAGAGAGAGAGAGAGAAAGAGGACAGAGGGATTAGTGTGGGCTTTCAGAAGCTGGGGGTTGAAACGACACTAGCATCCATCAGGCCTGTGTTATTTAGGCTGTCATATAAGCTTCCCCAATTGTCTCTCCAACAAGGGGGCAGTGGGTATATCATTTACTCATGTAAAGCAGGTTAAACATCAGCAATTGTCAGCAGTGACCCTGAGGGATATTTACGGGGTAGGGACCATTAAAGGTGGATATAGATGCCTGCTGGAATGTCCCTTGTGTTTGTCACCCTCATGGTGAACGTTGCCTGTTAATTCTACGACTATCTTGTGTGAGTGTGGGTGGTGGTGTCATGCTAATTGTTGTGAAGTCTGCTATCAATTATGTCTACACTCAGGACCTTTTTGATTTCTTTACTGCTTCATTTCAGATTTTTTCAAACTCTTACATCTGAAGAAAATGCTTTCAACAAGTCCAGCGCTCCTTACACTTTGAAAAGGAAGAGAAGATGAGGGGTTAGAAAAACAGATTATCGTGCTCGATTCCAAGTCTTGGTTTCTAGTTCCCCCTCTCCTCCTAGTGCTCCTCATTGCTTCCATGTGTGTATGAGGGGCCCGCCCACCTTGCTTTGGGAAAGTGCCATGTAGCCTCCGGACATGGGTTTGACTCTGTTTGCTGACTACACGCAGCAGGAGTAGAAAGGAGCTCATCTGAATTGCTGTGTTGCAGCGCATACAGTACCTGAACCACACAAGTCCAAGCCTGACACTCAGCACTAATTAACTGCTGCGTTACCATGACCAGTTTTTTTCCATGTTCCCTAAGAAAATAGTTTTCCCCGTAGATAGTTTAACTGAACGTCTTATCGGCCTGATTGGAATCATAACTGGAAAGAAATCTAGAGCAAACAATTGGCAAACTAGTTTCTATACGTAACAAGAGAAGTAATTTTTTTTCCAAGAGAAGAGTCTAATAAACCTTGATAGTGAAGATCAAAGAGTCACAGGAGGACAGATCTTTCATGCTGATGTTGAAATATTTTTGGATACGAGGCATTAGGCCTTAAAGTCGGCGTATGGCAGTAGTTTATTTAAGCATTTTGCCACGGATGACTTCACTCGCTTGGGCCTGTCTCCGCTGTGAAACTAAATGCCTGCAAGGCCATTCTCTGCAGCCTGATATAAAGCAGAGGAATATGGAAACAGACTGTTGGCATCCATGGGGGACGGACATATTGTCTCTGCTTTTTGTCTGCTGCTTTTCAGCATTACAAACATGGGCAAATTACTGTCATCTTCATTCTCAACATGCTTGCTGCCCTAATCCAATACAGCCATTTTCTCGAGGCGATGATGGATATCCCTAAATTCACCTTAAGAGTTTGAACGCAAGCCACTGTGCTTAATTCAGCCTCAGCTCTTTTCTGCCTGAGGACACATTCGCCTTTTTATCTAATCGACCTACACCTAGGCTCCACGCTGAATTCTCCCTTTCCTTTGAATGTCAACAGTCTTGTCAGTCAACCTGAACTCTCCAATTCATGTACTTAGCATCCAGAGACAGACAGCTTGAAAGCTGCAAGGCACTTTGCCAAAAGTGCCACAGCTTAGGAGAGCATTTTTGCTGAAAATCTGCACCCAAAGGACAAACTGCTGTATCTTCACCAGAGCTGTTTGCTGGGAATTGTTTCATGTTTCATGTCATGTTTCATGACTTATGTGAATAAATCATGAATTAGGAGTGAGAAGTGACATACACAGAGAAGTGAAAAACAGAGTATTAAACAGTCCTGTGAGCCAGGTCTGCAAAGTGTAGGCAAACTACCATATTGCATTTCTATTTTTTACACCTGCGATATATCTTTTAATAATTGAATAACTGCAATAATTGTCCCGCTTGAATGTTTGTAATATTTATGGGATCTTTTGAATGCCTAATCAGTGCAATGCAATCTGGCTAGAGGATTCATTTGTATAATAGGTCTCTTTGTGAGATCAGTACGGCAAAGACCGATACTGTTAACAAGCAATATATTGTGCAGTTCTATTGTGAAAAACGTTAAAGAAGCCTTGCTCACCTGGTCAGGTCTCAGCCCAGGAGGGACCCATGTGTATTCCTCCAGAGCGCAGCCAGAATCGTCATCAGATGTGGAACTCCTCTGGAAACCCAGTGTTATCTTGGCTCCTCGCGGGTCCATGTCCAACGTCCTGGCAAAAGGCCGGAACACAGATGCAGATTCCAGACTCATCAGATGGGGACGCTAAAGACAGAAAGAAAGACAAAAAGAGGATTGGTTGTTATTTTCTGTCTTTGTTCTCAACAATACCAATGTACTTAAATGTAAGTAAATATACAGCACATTACAGGCACTTGGATGGGGAATGACCAGTGAGTTAGACAGAAGAAAGATAACGTTTGGAAGTCTTGGCGTGTTTGCTATTCTAACAGTCTTTACTTACAGATAAGATACAGAGGCACACGAGAAGATAGAGATTAAACACTTGTGTCTCTTTCAGTCTTTTCTTATCTTTGTACTGAAGCTCCACAGAGTGCTCTCTGTCAGATAACAAAGCTTTGCCCCCCCTAGGTGTTGAAATAGACACTTCTGTTCCATTCAAACCCTTTGATTTGCAAATGAGCCCAACATACACTTTCACAAGGCTACTCAAATGGCTTTGCTTCTTAGCTCAAAGTGCTAGGCATAATTTCAGTGACACATCACTTCATTTCTCAACTGCCTTGCAGGATATCTAGGAAGTCTAAAAATATACTTAAGACTTTACGATTTCTCAGTCTCATATTAGCAACACATAATTAAGCCCCCTACATGACCCCAGTGCGACTGCCCTTCCGTGACCCAAGTCAAATGGAAATGCAAATTCTGCTACACAATATCTACCTCATTTCCTACCTCACTGCTTCACCACAACATTGCTGCATTCAGATGTAAATGAGCTAATCAAATAGGGCAATATAGAATCATATATGAGACCTTTGTACTGAGCAGTCAGAGAAGCACAGCGTTGATTAGGGCAATGAGCATACCTATGTACAGCAAAGAGTGAATGCAGGCACTGGAAAACTGAGAAGTTCCCCAAGTTTAATTGTTCGAGAGTCAATTTTGAACTGTTAACTCATGCTCCATGCACCAGTTCATGCTTAAATCATATTACACTAAAAGGATACTAAGACCAAAATGTATGCAAACTAATATATAAGACTGCTATATACAACTAAAATAGATGTTACTAATATACTAAAATAAATCTAGACTCGGAAGTTTAACATGTTTAATAGGGTTTATTCAGCCTTGCAACATAAGGTGTGGTATATTTAAAAAGCATGACATTTTCTGTTAATAACTGCTTCCTGTCTGCCATGCCCTCTCCCTCCCTCTCTCCTTCCAGTACGTAGGAAGCGGCCACAGCGAATTCCAGAGCCAACATATACAGCCACTCATGTTACACCTTGTCACTCTCTGGCACAGACACAATGTGTGGCTTTGTGGCAAAACAAAAACAGGGCTGCTCTCTCCCCTGCCCTGCTCTCTAAAGCGCAGGCACCGCAGGAAGGCAACATTAAAGAGAAGGCCTTATTTTAAAAAGAGTCACAACAACTGAGCAATGTAAACACTTTCCAGATGTGGAGCCGCGATTTGAGTGGCACATCTGAAGAGGGGAGAAAGTGCTCAGCATAGGCCAGGATATGCCTGGTCAAATAAAAACCACTTTGAAAATCAGCACACCCCAATCTTGGATTACTACATACTCCACCTGAAGCAGATATTAAACAAACCCGTTCTCCGCAGCAGCCACTGTGGTTAGGATTCAGGAGTTAATGCTCCCCAAAAGGAAACCATACATTAAGTGAACTGTTGGTAAGGCACCCTTCGAGCATTCTAAGGATGTCTTCTAGGCCAAAATTAACACTTTTGAAAGAAGAAAGGATAACTGAACAAGACCCCAAGTATTTATATAGATAGATTAGGAATAAGGTTTGCATAGCTTAATAAACAGACTTAATAAACAGACAAAATCTATGACGGGTTTGATCAATGGGCCACAGTGGTCAAAAGGCTCATCCTAATGTGTTGTTCTAAGGCCAAATGGGCTCATCCAGCTGATTTCAAAGAGAAGCACAGACCACCAACAAACAATCCTAAGGATCTGGATCTTTCAAGAAAGGGACAAACTCACAAAAACCACATACACCACACATCAGAATGAGTGGCAGACAAATCATGCTTAATTTAAATGATCACATTTTAAAATCAAGACTCTGCCATGTCCCATCCTACTTAATTCTCAGGTTGTTCTCTTGGTGTAGTTCTGTATGGATTATTTCATGCTTGTAGCCGACTGAAACAAGCAAATAAATTCTGCCAAACTCAAACATTCAATTGACCTGGCATTTGTGTTCCTATGTAGTTGATCTGAAGTTATTGTTGCATGTACAGTCTTGTTTGAGGGGGAAAAAAGTTCTTTATGTTTTTGCCTTGCATTCACCATTGGTTGAGATTTAAAAAAGTGGAAGTTAAAAAAGTGCTAATTCAGACTTTTCAATATAGAGCGTCAACCAAATATAAACTTAATTGACAGGGATGTACAAATATTGGAACTGTGGGCTGGTGTCAATATCAAATATTTTTCATGTACTTATCTGCCAATGCCGATACTGTAGTATTTATAATGATCAGCATTACAGAAAAGGTAACATTTATTTGCATAGGGTTATCAAGGCACTAACTAATAATGCAGATATTTTAGCCAAGAAGCCCATCAGTGCCTTCTTCTCTAATAATTGTAATATTGGTCATGTAAACATGCTTTTTTCTTCTCAAATATCTGCCAATACAAATATGATACCAAGTATTTATACATCCCTAATAATTAATCATTTAATACAGTTTAAACAATATAGCAAACAACAGTATCAACTTCTACCATTCTTTACAAACACCAACTGTGTAACTCTTACTACTTTCTCAGACTACATAGTATTTAGTATAGGACTTAATGGCAAAATATCTTACCTCAGTGTAATGCATATTAGTAAATCCAGTTTCTTCCACAGCTAATGGAGGTGGAAGATCCAGTTCTTACAGAGCATTTTCACAAGATAAAGTCCCTGTAAGACAGCATCAGGTCTTTTCTGAATCTTGCTAGAGAGTTTGATCTCAATCCGTCCAATGTTCAACACACAAATACTTGAATATGGAATGACAGAACGTATGTCTATCTCCTGCATGTGTGTGTTGTATGTGTGTGTGGGTCTAGTATCTTTCTCCCCCTAGTAAGACCCTGAGGCCAGCCCCCTCTTACTCAAGCCCTCCCACTGCACTTCAAACACAAACTCCAGACTATCCCCCTCAGCACTACACATACACTTGCAGGCATTCCTACTGTCAGAAATGTCCACATATAGAGGTGGCAAGCACTCTTGAGCTGACAGACTTTGCAGGTTTGTTCCTAAACCATAGGGCAGTTCTATCAAGCAGAACCATTTATAACTGGTGCAGGACTTCAGTTACACAACATTTCAAGTGCTTATTGTTATCTAGCCTACTGGCGGTCAAACTTCCTGTTTCTGCTAAAAATACTTGTCATGTCAAAGAAGATCAAACAAAACAAAAATTGTCCTTATGTAATATACATTCCTATAGGACTCTCAAGTTCATTTGAACAAATACTATAAGTTAGTACAGGGAGAAATATTACAGTCGCCCTAAAATGTAGGCCCGTTATAGTCTAAACAACTACAGTCATTTAATTGCTGAAAAACACTTTTAGCATAACCTCAGACTGATGGTACTCTTTATGAGGAGAGAAGCCTGGAGCAGAATTCCAGTCAGACTGCATTAAAAATACTGTAAAGCAAAGGTGGAAAAGTCAAAGTCTGGGTCTCTTTTTCTTAAAATAGTGTTCACTGATGGGATCATGAATTCATGAAATGCCCAAAGGTATTTTGGATGCAAAGCTGCAGAAACCTTCAGACAAAACTGCTCAAAGGATAATGATCTGAAACACACCAGCTGCCTTTTGAAATAATACTTTGGCAAAAAGAAAATTACAGTATTAGAACCTTCTAGTAAAAATAAACCTCTTGGTGTTTCCTAACACACTGAACTTACTGCATTCTGAATACTTTTGGGGCCACTGTACGTGGAAATATTAAACACAGTTACAGAAGTATTTCCTATAGTTTACTATCACTATAAAAATCGTATACTTTCTTGCTGTATCTGCACCATAGTTCTGATGGTGTGTTAAGGAATGAACTTGTCCAATGTAATGTTATTAGCTTATTACCAAGTGCAGCAGTTTAAAAAAGCATCCCATTTACCCAAATGGTTCAAACTACACAAAATCCCAATTAATTATAAGTGTTTATGGCCACTGGTGAAATACAACAGTATTTATATCAATGGTGAGTAATACTGAGATCCCTATAGTTGCTTAGTTCTCACGAGTGCTTAGTGACATTTCCATCAGCCCCTCCCTCTCCTGTCAGACCCAAGGGTGTTAATAGTGACAATGGCCCCTCTGGCTCATTTCTCTCTTCTACACTTCAGCCATGGTCTTCTAATCGTAATCATTCACTTTAAATCCTCTCACAAAGGGAGAGGCTGTTAGATTTGCTCTTCTTTTCTCAAGAAATGCCCAAAAACAAAAATACTCAACTACACCCACTCAAGATGCAAGGACATTGATGATGTATGCCTCTGCAACTGATCACGATATGAACTCTAAAAGGCCCCTCAATGTGCATGTGAAGTCACATGACTAATGTATGCTGATCATTGTTTACCGGACAAAAGCTGCCCTCTGCAATTGCCACGGAGACCAATACAGAGCAGTTTCACCCTCTAGGCCAACACGTCTGAATGTCAAATGAGTCTGCTCTTAAAAGCCAGACAGCAAAAGCAGTGTCGGATCAAGTCATGCTGTTGAACAGTATTCAGCTTTGGTCCGTGCAGGCTGGTGACCAGCAAAGTTTGGTGATTTCTCTGCTCAAACACACCTGATTCAACGAAGGTAATGGCTGGCTTTAATGGGTGTGTTTGAGTAGGGAAATCTCTAAACTGTGCTGGTCACTACTGCTCTGGAACTTTCAGCTGTCTTTAAGGAAGTCTGTGTGATCTGACAGAATAGTGGATCCCTTTGCACATAAAGCAGTGAAATCTAGACCACATTTTCACATAATACATGAACTCAATTACGGCTCCTTCTCTGCTAAAGATGCTTATCATAAACACCTTTGAAATGACAACACGGAATGGGTGCAACTCTCTCTCAAGGTAAAATAATCTTTACAAACCCGGTGAACTCCAGGAGATCATGTCTGAAAATACTTCACTGAGTGATAGATTTGAGAATTAATTTTAAAATAAATATTTCACCTTAGAGTCACATTTGATTTAAGCATATGCCTAGACCAGAAAAGCTATAGACTTTGACACAAAGACGGCATGAATGATGTATCTCTCCATGTCTGTGGGTGTGTGTGCACATGTGTGTCTAAATGTGTGCTGCATTGATTGGAGAGCACTGCCCTTCCTGTTTCCTTCAAGAACTTTAAGTTCCAGACTATCACCAGCAGCACGGCATGGCTACTTCAGCTTTATCTTCAAGGAAGAGGAAGCTACGTGCTAAACACCTAGGGTGGACATCCTCTTCTTCCCATTGTAAAACGGGGTGACCTTCCCCAGCAAAGCCATTATACATGATAACACATATTTCACCACATTGCCACGCCAATTGACAACTGCTTAAGAATGGATGCTGTCCTGTTGCATTCACATGTCAGTGCTATCTAACTAATGAGGCTTTTTTCACCAACCTTTGACCCCTGCACACACCCAGAGTTTCCCTTGCCCATCTCTCTTAGCCCTTCAGTTTAAACCTCCTGGTGTTCAAGGCTGGAACCACCATTCCACAGAAAAAAAAGCACGAAGAATAAATCATTCATTTTATAGACATTACCATACTTAATACACTTACATATCAGTGTGTGGCTGGGTTTCACTTCACTGTATCTCCGTTTGTTTTCCAATTCCATTACTACACCATTTAAGCACAGCAAATGGGCATTAAAATGTTTAAAAAATGAAAAATGTTTGCCATTTTGAATATACTTGTCTTTCCTTGGACAGTGGCAACATGGTACATACAGTCATATCCAGATGCATATAAGTGAAAATAATTTAAACAATTTAAGTCTATATCAGGGAGGAAATGTGGCTAACGAGCAAACAGCCACCATTTACACAATGATGGCCAATGCCCTTGATGTCTCAATTAACCCCTCAATCATCTCTATGAACTGGTAGTGTAAAAACAGTGCTGGTGATACATGTTAATATCCCAGTTGACGCGTACAGGAATGTGTCAGATGTATGACAACTGCATTGCTGTAAGCTTGATTACCATAAATCAACAGTTCAAAAGCATATTTGTCTAAATCAAAGCCTCTAACCTGAATACATCTGAACTGAAACAGTAAATACAGCATCCAAAAAGAAGATGAATAGTTTTTCAATTATATGTGCTATTCAGACTATTCAGTAAATGTCTTTAAAATGGAGGAATCTTATAGAGTCTGTTCAGAGAAATCTTGCTGCTTTGAGACTGCTACAGGGTGATCTGAATAAGGCACTTATCAAAAGTGCAGCAATAATGTTGCTGTGAACATATAGATGATCTACCAATATTTAAAGTGCAGCTGCATGTAAGTCTTTCACAAGATTTACCCGAAACCACAGTGACACCGTCGACTGCGATTGCACAACTCATCTATGCTCTGCATTGAATCAAATCAAAAGCACCCATGACCTTAAAACTTTGTACAACAAGCAGAACAAGTGAACTTGTTCTGACAGAACACTGATCAACAATATCGCTCCGGGTTGATGTTGCTGTTGTTCACTGGTTTAAGACTGGTTTCCTAAATGCAAACCTCATCCATTTTATAATAAGCCACAAACCTCTGTCAAACATAATGCGCAACCTCTAACACCTCACATCTCAACATGTCCAGGCAAATACACTAAGACCAGTGAAGATCCGTCTACACCTCTATCTGCCCTGTGACTTTTATCACCTGTTGCAATTCAGATCAGCAACCACTGCACAGTTCACACAGTCTCAATGCACGTCCATTAGGAACCCATTCACACTCCGCATTCCCAGCTCACTACTGAAGTCTGAATTTGAATGGGTTTAATGATTCGCACCTGAAAGTGGCTCTGTTGGCACAGACTTCACTCCTCTTCATACATTGCTGCCAGGTGTAGGGTACGCGTTTGAGGGATTGGCCCTTGCTCTTTGCAGCTATGTGTTAATATTCAGAGACGCTGAACAGTATAATAACCAGGTTTGTGTGAGATACCAGGTTGTAAAATGTCGAACTGCGTGCCAAGTCTTAATAACTGCCAAGAGGTGTTATCAAGACACCTCCGCCACAATAGAACAAGGCCATAAAACACAATAAAAAGCCCAACGTTCTTCTGTAATCACAGCCTTGAATGCCCTTAGAGCAGAAAAAAGGCCAGATTAGCTGGGAGCTTCCACACTTAACAGCTGTGTGCAGTGACTCGCTTGTGTCATGCACATGGGCCGTCTTATCCTCCCGACCCACATCTAACCCTCTTTTACAGTTTTCACACAAGCAGAAATAAACTCCTCTAAATACTACTAACAGTTTCTTACTCTAAGTATCCGATGCACGATTAAACATTCTTAATGCCTTTTCAAGTGGAAAATAGAGAAGGGATTTAAAGCTTGACTTTCTGTCTGCCATTCATGATTCAGACTGAAATCTTCTCAATGGTTTATTCATAAACTGAATCATGTTTAGTTGAACAAACATAAATGAGCATTTACCCAATGTAATCAAGGATAAATCATTTTGAATGCCTTTGAATTTAACACGTCTTAAACCCATTAAAAATGGATTGTAGAAAAGCTTGTCCCATTAAATGTTCATGCTTTCAGTAAAGAACACTGTATTATTTTACAAAAATGTTCTTTTAGATGATAGTTTCTGGCAAAACGTTTTTCCCAGACTCCTCTGAAAACAGTCTAAGTAGAACAAACAGAGAGGCATTTATACATTTATCCCCTGTTGGTTAACCTGCTCTCAGCAGAGGCACAATGGCAGGAGGAGTAAGGGAGATAGCTACGTTGTTAAAGACGGGAAGTGTCTTTATGCTGGGTCACGTTATCTGTCAACAGGTACCCACTCAGCTCCACTGCACAGGAAAGCACATACAAACTCTTTTATTCTCTCTTTTTCTCACTCTCAAACACAAACACACCTCATTCAGCCATCACCATAGCATTTCCACAGCGGTGCCAATGTGAACATACTGTGGAAAAGCCCTGTAATATTGCACTTTGAGGTATGCAGTGCTACACTTCATTTGATCTGTATGGGTGAGCTGCATGGTAGAGATGGAGCTATGGGTCAGTGACTGCCTGAGTCTACCCTTTCATCCTTAGGGCTTCAGCTGTTGCCGCAGTTACCCTGTATGTGGTTTTGTGTGTGTGTGTGTGTGTGTGTGTGTGAGTGAGCACATAAAGAACCATGTTTCATTAGGGCCTACTGGTGACCTAATTTGATATTGTCAACAAATGTATTTCAGTTTAGGAGAGGCTTGGAGATTACTGTAGGAAAGCTGACCCATTCATATTCAGCTGTACTAAATATACTGTGTATCCACACATTTGACATCACTTTTTCATGTATCATAGACTACATATCTGAATTGTGAAATCTTTTAAAGGGACCATGCCATAAAAACAAGGTAAATGTGTACTGTTATAGTTTCAAGACATTTAATTGACATCTGTCTATTTGGCCTACATCAGTATAGCTCTGCCCACTTGCCACTGAAGTTATGAGGAGTGTTTCAGCCGGAACTGCTTTATGAATGAGGAACATGACAGTCAACCACAACAGAGGTTATTTGTATAAGTCTTAAAGGCACAGTAGTAAACACTCAGTGATAAAGAGAGGATGTAAAATAACATTTCCTCCAAACCCTTAGAAATTGGAAAAAAAAGTGATAGTTTAGTATGAGTTTTCTGCCTACACCAAATATTCGTGAGGCCAGACATGTTTTGTGTCTGAAGTTGTCTTCTTTAGTTTTGCAGGGTAAGAAATTTCTAATGTAGAAATACATGATTATGTGGTTTTTGGCACTCTGTGACATACTGTCATCTATAAGAACTGAAAAAATGTGTCACATAGATAAAAACAGTAGCTGTCTATTTTTATTTTGTTATGTTACATAAGCACGTCTATGTGAGATTACTTAACAACTAAATGTTTGAGACAAGTGTGTGATGATTTGGGCATGCAGTGTTAATAGGTGGGGTGGGAGCTTACATTACTTGTTAGCTACACTAGCCTTGTAGCTCAATTACAAAATTAAAGGAGCAAAGCACTGGCGGAAAGTCTATAGTTGAAGTGAGGGGTGCGATTTTGAAAATGTGATTCTTCCACAAAGTAGCGGATTAAAATGTGTCCAGGGACCACCCAGTGCAACCTTCCCTAGAGTTGGTTCCTCTCCACCAGGCATCAGCCTTGCAGAACAACCCTTACTTGCACTACTTCTACTAATTGCAATCATTTAGGCAATTCCCAAACAACAGAAACCATCTGCTCCTGATGACTCTGATTATTAACAATATAATGCTCCACAGTCAGCGCACGGAGGAAACTAACCAGACAGGAATGAGTCTATGTCATTTGTGTTAACAAGAGAGGACATATTACACTTGGCTGCAGAAGCAAAGCTAGAAGTGTTTTTGCTAGGTTATTAGTATATTTTTCTTGGCCATCTGCCCTTGAGCATTTGAACGGAATGCTGATGAAGTTACTCTTCTGCTGGCGTGATTGATTCATCTCTAGATTTATGATAGATTTTGGAATATGGCTTTCATCAGTGACTCTTAGTAAATAATATGAATATGAATGAAAAATGGCTACAATTTTCTCTAGAGTTTAAGAACTAAACGTGGATCTTGACTTATTTTCACGACACACCAAGCAACTCTGGCTGCTATCTTGCATCACCTCCATTTAGATGGTAATTATTGCCTCTCCTCTCTCTTCGAAGAAAAATGTGGGCTTAGGGAACTAGGGCTGGGTATACAGCAGTAATGACACTGCCCCTAGGGCATGCAGATCTCTCTCTTTCTTGCTCTCGTTTTCTCTCTCTCTCACTCACTCTTTCTCTCTCTCTCTCTCACACACACACACACACACACGCCATATACACACATTATTACACAATTCCGATACTTTCCCATCATTTATAAACTGCTTACATGCCATTTGCATATAACTGATGGCCCACCCAAATGTTTTGGCCCTCTGACAGGCTGTGCTTTGTCCTACTTCCTCTATTTACGTATGGTGTCAGGGTAGCGGCTGTTTGGCGCTTTGAATTTAACACTGCAAGCAGAAGAAGCACTCCTGCTATTTCTCCAGTTATTTCCAGCTATTCATAAGCAACCCCATCTTTTTGAGATTGAGCTTAAACTGCACAGCCAGTTATCTCATTTCTCATAACAGTAGATCATTCTACATCTACACTGACTGTTTGCAGTCATGAGACCACAGTTTGTGAGATTTGGCCAAAAATGACCTTCCTGTGTATTTTGACTGTGAGTTGGAGTTTATTTGTTTGAGTCCATTCTGCAAGGACCCTTTAAACAAATCTGTTAATCTACTGCAGATGGAGCAAGAGAATCAGATAGACCCAGAGGGGGAGATAAAGACAGAGTGTGTGAGACAGAGAGAGAGACAGAGTAAGAGAGAGAGAGAGAACTGTGTTTAGTAGGAGGACATGGGAATGTAACTGAGAATGATCTCTATCAGGTTGTCTCTGAAGATTAACACGCGTATTGTTGAAAGGTAAAAAGCTTTAGGTCTCCATCCAGATGTCAGATGCCCTGAGGGGGATTCCACACAGCCTAACAGCAGTAGGAACACTCACACATATGTGTGTTGGGAGAGAGAGAGAGAGAGAGAGAAAGAGAGACCTATACAAACACATACAAACAGACAAGCCTTCACATGTTGCATTTCACAGCTGAATGGTTTAAGATAATGAAGACTGGCCTGATGTAATTTTTGGGGAAAAAGCAGATAGTTTGGGTTCTGGAGTCATAAATATAAACACACATGGCGAAGCTTTACAATCTCATCACTATGCAAGCAATTAAACTCTCATACTTTTACCAGTGCAAACAAGTACACAATAAAATCTCTGTTAAGATGTTTCGACCTGGAAAGCCCCAAGCATTCATCAACAAACCACAGTGAATTTATAAGTGTCTCTTCTGTCCTGCATTATGCAGATTTAGTTCCATAAACCTGAAGTCTGAGAGGAGATGAAACTGGCACCTATTCTAATTGTTGATGAGACTCTGAGAATATTACATATTAGTGGGGTTTTGCATGGTAAGGCATTGGCATGCAGTACAGTTAAAATGCTCCTAAAGCACTGCAGCTGGCAAAAAAGGTATACAATCTTATAAGGACCATTGCTAGATGGTTAGAGAAGCCTTTTTTGCCATGCAAATCTTAGCATCACTCTGAAAGCAGCTTTGATGCAAGCTCTAAATGGAACGCAGCATCACATTCTGCCCCAAAGGCTGCTTGTTACAGCTAATTCAGTTTGGTGTGTGTGTTTGTGCACAAAAAAAGAGTGTTCTCATGATTAGATTTGGGAATGTGTTCTGCTGTTTTTTTAGAGCTAAGAATGTGATAACAGGCACATGAAAATGATTTAAAGAAGCCAAGAGAAAATCAGCCTGACGACATCCACCCAAACCGATGCTTTATGCAAATTATATCAGAAAAATGTCACTGAAAAAAAAAAAGATAAAAATGAGGAACTGACTTTGATCTTACACAGTAGAGGCATACCTGCGATTTTGTCTTCATGCTTTATTCCTATTGCAAATCAAAAGGTAGTTCAAGAAGTTCAAATGTCAGCAGAAACAAATGCCATTATGATATAAAAAACTGATGCACAATAAGTTAACTCTTTGTGGAAAATGTACTGTGTTGTCTACCAGTCGTTGGAGGGATGGACACAACTGAGTTTTTCTAGGCTTTTAGATTGGCTCTAGTCATGACAATAAAATATAAAGGCAAAGCCACCCTAGCAACACACCTTAACACACCTACAGCATATGGCATCTGAAATATGGTACATCCTGCAGTATATGGCATTCCTGTAATGTTATATAGCATTGATGTAAAGACACAATATTGTTTCCCTATCCAAACATTACTGACACATATAGCTGCTTCTCAGCTGTCACAGCTAGAGTTGGATCAGCTCCATGGCCGTTATGATGCAGTTATATTCACATATCATTAATCTGCTGCGCGTCTGCTAGTCTGTTTGTCTGTGTCTCATCTTTAAGGTGTAATAACAAGGCAACCCCAGCTGTCTGCCCAAGAGTGCTAAATCATCACCCATCATTAATCTCCACCCTGATACTGCTTATCAAAGGTAATTACCATGCTGTCTAATCAACTTGCTATTACTCGCATTTCATAAGAAACCACTGCAAATAAATCACTGTATAACTCCTGATTCTAGTTGTGGAGTACTCAATTCAAGTTCTATTAAACAAAGTGAATTCAGTCCCAGTGCTGGGCCATATTTACAAAATTCAATTTCATAATATAAATACATTACAAAATCAAATCATATTTAAATTTGCTATAGTTATGTTAAAACCTTGTATCTCCAAAATGACTTACTTGATAAATTTACAAGAGAAGGAAACATACTTTACTTTTAATGCAAGCCAATGTAACCAGACTTTCTTCCAAGCAACTTTGGCCCATATCTTTTGGTGCATTCATCATCTACATACAATGCACATTCTCAAATTATGTTTAAAACTGAAAAAAAAAAAAAAAACAACCAATACGATGTGTTTTCCTACAAGAGGAATACGCTGCCTTAGTACTTGTACTCTATGCTAAAAGAATACCTTACAAATCTAACATAGCTTGTTCTGATGGGACTTAATTCTGTTTCCTTCTATTGAAACAACAACAGGGGAATCTTAAAGTAAACCATAAATAGACAAAAAGCAAAGTTCCAGAAAAGAAACTTACGTAGGCTATTTAATTTTATGGGATTTTGCAAAAATGTGCACAACTGTAAGGTCCTGGAGACTACAAGTAAAGCTCACTAAATCCATGTCCAACAATAAGCAGAACTGCAATATGTTTCAAATCCAAGCTTCATAGCTTTACAATGTAGAGAAAGCTAGCAAGCATAGCAAACTGACCACTGGCCAAATGTCAGTCACAAAACCTTTTTATCACTTCACCTTCCTCTTAACCGCATACTGATGGTTGTTCAAACCAACACAAATAAAACTGTATTTTGGTTCTCTTCTTTCTAGCACAAGCTGACTTACCTTGATTTATACTGTAGGTATAGATGCTTATCATAAAAGTAGCTCCAAGTTCACCTTCAGTGGAGGCTTTGATTGATTCGGGGGCAGCAATGCCAGATCCAGTTCCAGCCATATACCTCTGAGTTCTCTCAGGACAGCCAAAGGCCTGTCTGCCTCCCCTGCGCAGACTTGGCACCACTCACAACATGAGGAGCTAAAAGGCTGCCAAACGTGTCTGCGCCCGAGCCTGAATTACATAGGCTAGCACACACTCAGCACCTTCAAGCATAAATAGGCCTCTGTGTTGCCTCTCCACTCCTGGCTAGTAAATCAACACAGCTACGAATACGTGCACGCCCCTGGGCACCGCATATCCTGACCGCTACTGCGCTGGTGGATGTGGCTTTGGAGTTGCACAATATCCCTCTTACACACATACCCATACAGACATACTCACATACACAGATATGCCTCTGTCATGTAGTGAACACATTTATTTCAATCCTTCCCAAACCCAGGTGTATATTAAATTATAGTGGGGCTTTAACCCCTGGATGGAGGGGAGAAATGTCTGTGAAAATGGCGTTTGGTCCATTTCTGTCCTTAAAACACACATACGCACGCATGAATATACAGATGCATCCACAGACCCCATTAGAAAGCCATGCAGAGGCTCTTTAAGAAAGTACAGCAAGGGCTCTACAAAGGGCCAGTGTGGCTGCAGGTACCCACTTAACCAAAGCAAGAGATCTGATCATCAGTTTGAAGACTGAAATGAGTTGTGTGCTCCTGCTCATTTGGAGTTAAAACCTGCAGCCACACCGACCCTTTGCAGATAAGACTTGACACCCCTGACTTACAGTTTTATTTGCCATTTGGCCCACATAGATGGAAAGAAAGATACATGTAAATCATGAGTATAACTTTAACAATGCTAGGGAAAAAATGCTAAAACGACCTCCCTGAGCTGCCACAATACCCCCCTAAGTCTTAAAGCTCTGTCATGTGGACCAATGCAGCAGCAACCAACAAACCAACAACTCATTCACAACATTCCAGTCAGCTGAGACAGCGCTTCACATGGGCTTCTAATGGGTCATATATTAACCCACTCTTAACATGCCTCTCAAATCTCAAGAGTCAGTCTGGCCACCTGCCACATGTTCCACTGGCATCACCTGACCACCCCCCTGAGTCTGGTTAACTAGTTTGTCATTGACTCTCATATTCAGCAGTGTGGAATCCACATGGGGGCCCATTAAGAAACAGGAATGGGAAAGAGGAAATTAGCTCAGTATTATCAGATATCACTCTCCACACAGGCTAACAGTCAGCTACACAGGCCACACCACAATCCCACAAATCTCTGTGAGAGGCAAAGAACACAACCACCACTCATCAGTCTAACCACTAGGTGACACCACCTCCCATGTTACCAGTCTAAATCAGCAGCTTGATGTACTTCCCCAGCTGAAAGCATACTCTTCTCCTCCACGTTTGAGTAAGAAAATAAAGCTAATCTGCCAAGAATGGTCTTAAATAACACCTTTTTCTAAGAATAGACAGAGTGGGTAATGGAGGTTTCCACCTCAGAGGGGATAATTCTGCAAATGGAAATGTTAGTCAGGTGTTGTGAAAGTGAAGTGAAAGGCATGTTTAGGCAGAGACGGAGCATGCGTACAGAGCCTCCTCCGCTGCAGGACAGTGACTGACATGTCAGCGTTTACCTGACTGACAGGCAACAGCTGAGTCCACACATCTGCACAGTGCACTCGACACGCCTTCAATAAGTGCCCATAGCACTGCGAACGGACAGTCACACTGCTTCAAGAGTTTAATTCGGTTCACTACACCAGTGTAAATGTGTTTAGCGTTCAGTCGCAATGTTCAACGAGTCTCTCTCTTTCACACACACACACGCAATTTCACTACAAGACCCAATATACTACTACCGCGTACCGCTCCGTTAATGTGACACCGAGAAACTCGGTTTGTCGTATTTCACGCAAAAGCTCACATTCTCAAATTTAAAATCACACAGAAACACACTGAACTGTCGAACTAAGTTATCTGAAACGAGTAACAGCACGTAAGTCCATGTTTTCATACTCACACGACGCGTTGAGAAGTGCGAACGCACAACCCCGATTTTCCTCTGAAGCTACTGAATAATCACAGCGTCTGTCATCCGCTCGACTCCGGCCGTCCAGCACAGCAAGAGAAAAAAAAACGTTCCCTTGTTGAACAGTCAGAATCCAGAGAGCGCCAACAAAGCGCCGACCATAGCGCTGTGTCTGTGTGCACACAGTGAGGGTCTGAATCCCCCCGCTGCAGAAGAGTTTAAACCGCCGCTGCGCTCGGTTCGACAGTTGAAGACGCTGCGCGTGCACGGCCGTTAAAAACACATCAACGTTCCTCTCTCCCTATTGGCTTTAAACAAGTAAGTAGGCAACCAATCACAGCTCAGGACTATCGACCTGGTGGACGGGCTAGCTTTCATCTCCTCCTCTCTCACTTCAAAACAGACCAAAAGAGTTACCTGCTTTCTTCATTCCACCCGTTTACATTCCCGGGCTAGGACTGGGTAGTAGCTCTTCTAGGGGATCTATTAGCCAATCCCATTGTAGGTGGCGTCTAACGTTATCCAATCCGAGGGCAGGAGGCGTGTTTTGACGGAATACAGGTGGAAAAAAAGAAGCACCGTCCGGAATAAGGTGCGTGCTCCTGTTTTCTACTCACATATAATATCACTATTTAAAAGGTTTGGCGTTTTATTATTACATACACACAGTAGTGTTTCATTTGGGAATGATAGGGGCAGCACCTGAAAGAAAGTGTTCTCCCTGGCTGCCTGTCACAAACAGTAGTCTTATATACTGTCATGTCCTACATACTATACATATCTGCTTGCACTCTGGTGGTCAGCAGCCTCCAGACACAATAGACAGAAGAGTATTTGCTCAGTGGCAACAACGTCATTCACTTCACTGAAGTCAGAAGTGAAACAAAGATACACTTCATAGCCTGGGCACAATGTAGTGGTTACTGCAATGCTTGCTTTACAGTTCGGCCCGTTGTTGCCCAAAACGAGACTTGATAGAACTGCCACTTTTTATTGCCTTTCAACCGATGACTCTTTAAAGGTGCTGTAGAATGAAAAACTGTATTTACATTGTCATGATTGAATTGAAAATTTCCACAAAACAACGGAGCAACAGCAACCCAATAGTAGACATGTGAAGAAATCTACCGTTCCAGGTTGTGAAGGCGATTTTGGCCCCTGTAATACCCTTCTCAAGGAACCCAAACAGTCAGTGGGCATGGCTAATGTTCATCTTTAAACGAGTTTGAAGTTGGCTTCCAATTCACCAGCTTCTTAACTGAATGTTCCATTCCACCTTAAAAGCGACAGCTTGTACAGAGTGTAACTGTGGCACCATTTAAGGTGGAACTGAAAATTTGCAAAACAAGATCATGGACGACTTAAACTCAAAGTTGTTAGTTTGACCTGGACATTTCACTCTGGATGGTTTCTCAAAGTGAGATTTCACACAGCGGTTGACACGGAAGAGAGGAGCAATTCCACTTTCAACAAAACCCCCAACTGTACACTGTGAGTAGCAGCCATGCTGTGTGATTTTTTGACTTTTTGACAGTTGAAGCAGATCAAAAAGATCTTACCTGATAAGAATGTCCTTCTAGACTCAACTTTCAAGGAGAGCCAGTGATTCCAAGCTTGGTGATGACAGTCAGGAGGATCTTGTGGTTGACCATGTTGAAGGTTGAAGAATCAGTTACACTGACAAAGATTTTGGCTTTCTGTCAACAACAAATGTAATTTGTATTTGCAGATTTGTAGATGTGAAGACAAGTTTCATCATGTACCAGAGCAGAGTAAACAGATTCAAGCCTGTATTATGGTGTTTGAATCAGTAGGACATTATATGCTATGTGGGCTACAGGAGCTGGTTAGCATTACCTTAGCTAGGTTGCAGATCCAAACGGCATGGAACACACTTGATTTTGACTTTCCGTCTCTCCAACACCAACAAATTAATATTTGCATCCCAGAGATGGTAACATTGGAAATGGATACATTTCACTTTCATAGCCCACTCCCCACTCTTGTTTTCATTCTATGGACTTATTTTTACTTTTTGAGTCTCTCTTTCTGTTTCTGTAAGTCAAACCTGAGAAGTCAAGAAGACAAACCTAATCAACTATGCAGCAGCGATATAAAACTTATTTACTGTGGGTAAAAAAATAAATGAATAAATAATATATTTGTAATATAAGAAAGACTGGCTGACTGTCTTATCCACAGATTTTTCCTACATAAAATAACCAGCAAAATAACTTCCCTCCAAATCATCCAGTGATTGATCCAGACTGGCCTTGCTTTGTTCCATATGTGGTGGTTCAGAGATCGCTTTGAAAATGATCCCCTTGCCATTCTGTGCCAGGTTGTCCTGTTTGCCTTGCGTATGTGGTCTTAGAGACCACCACTTCAGGAAAAAAACAGGAAACCACAAGCACGGGCCACACTGGATACTCAATCAATCCGACATAGGAATCAAATGATCCCAGACAGGACGGTGATCTGATTACATGCACATTAGGACGTCAGTTTTACAGAAACATGACCTGTTTGTAAAGCAAAGCTGTATTGCGTTGTGACATGAGTTATGCCATTATGCCATGATAATGCTGTGTGGCAGAGTCTGCTGGTTAACAGATAGCCAGAGGTTCCTTTGGGTCGCGACCCAGTAACCTCCGTTTCTTGCTTTTTAGTTCGGAATGTCTGAGAGTTTATACATCTTCTAGATCCATCCACATCTAGGAGGGGTATTTATCCAACATACATGAAGTGTCCTCATATGTTTATGTCTGTCCCTTCATGATGTTGTCAGCATCCCATCAAATGGAAAGAAACAGTTCCCTTCCTGGGACTGAAAACTATGCTGAAGTCAGTCAGACTTCAAGATTCATAATATTGTTATTCGAATTATGTTGTTAGGAAAGTGGCCAGGATACAGACCTTCTCTCTTAGGTGTAATAAAGGTGCCAAAAAGGGGTTTCGTTGGAGCAATGCTATGAAGAAGCTTTTGACTTTCAAAAAAATAGATGGTTCTTTAAACAGTGAATTAAAGTTTTTTATTATACCTCCAAACCACGAACCACCCAGGAACTATAATGTGTAAGAATGAACAACAGAAGGCAATAAAAAACACTACTGGAACAACTAATAGATTAACACGGTAAAATAAGAGCAATAAAAAAGTATTAGAATAATGTAAAACAAAACGTTCACTGAGTGTTTGTAGATGCCACTGAACGCACCCTTAAAAAGGAGCTTCTTTAGTTAAGACAATGAATACCACTGAGTGAAAATGCTTAGCTGTCTTAGAAACCCTCCATGTTGCCTGATGTTTCACAGTCTAAAGATATGCAGTTAGGGGAATTGGAGATGCTACGTTGCCCCTAAAGTTGTGAGTTTGTGAGAGTATTTGTCTGTGTGTCTGCCCTGTGATGGGTTGGTGGCCTGTCCGTGGTGATTCCTGCCTTCTGCCCATTGAATGCTGGGGTAAGCTCCAGCATCTCCCATGAGCCAGAAGGATAACACGGTTCAGAGTGAGTGGCACTCAAAAGATTGGGTTGGGTTTGGACAGAACATTGTCGTCTGTATTTGGGTTCAGAACAAACTTTCTGCCAGAGATAGTAGATAGTTAATTCTAGCCAGTTCTAGTCAGGTCTTGTTTCCTCTGGTCCCATGCAGCACCATGACAGAGTAGGAAAGCACACTGTCTATCACAGTTTTAGAAAAATGCCTACTCTCAAAAAACGAAGCTCACTAATGGGCCAGTCATAGCTGGGTTCATCTCTACCCTGCACACTCACACTCTGCCCAACAACGTCAACAAAGAGCCTGTTGATGCTTAGAGCAGAGTCAGTATTATTCTTAGGGACAGATGAGAGGGGTTACAGTGATTCACTCCAAAGCCTGGCAAGCCCCTGCATATCCCCCCCACCCACATACTGAAATATTCACACACTGCTGTCAGACAACTGGGGGCATTGTTCATGATGCTACGCATAATGAAACAACACAAACCATAAATATACATACACTCAGAAAAAAAGAAAAGGCAGCCAAAGTGCAAGGGGTCATGAGATATTCAGTCAACGCAAAATATGCACACATAGAGTTCCATCCACACACGCACACACTGATTGGCCTCCTCCTGCCATCCACAATTTATGTCAGGCTGTGACTGAAAGCCAGGGTGCACTTTTTCCTCTTTAATCCCTTTTAGAAAACTCGTTGCTTTGGTTTGCCCCCCATAGAGGCCACTCCAAAACCAACCTGCTCTAATTAGGCTCTTGTGCTGCATCCGGGTACGCTCCAAAAACAAATGAGACCCTATTACAAGCACACTTAAGCATTTGACTGCCCAGTTTGCCCATCACACTGACTTACATTGTTCCCTCTAATGCCCTGTCAGCAAGGTTCTTATTAGAGCCATTCTCTGGCCATAATTAACTGAACGGAAGCTTCCTGCGCTTACTAAAAGTCAGCTGCTCCTTTGGAGGGCCGAACATAGGCAAAGTCATGCCTGTAATTTCAGTGAGTCACTGCCACATTCTACAGCCTCAGCAAAACCTTTTGCTTTTGCTTCATTTTCAGTTCACCTTCATTTAGACCATGCCTTTGCAGCTAGTTTTGCAAGCCAGACTTCTGCTTATTATCTAACAGTTGAGTTATTAGTTAATAGTTAGATATAGGCAATTATGTTTTATTAAAAATCTGAACCTAAGAAATAGCCTCTACAAACTATCCAACATACAATACTGTCATGTAATACAATACATCAATAAATTAGGCAAACAGAGCTGTTTCTGAGTGAAAATCAAGTCTCGCCTTAAGGTGAGTTTAAGCTTCAGCATGGGGATCTTTATCCTTTGGTTTTATATTAGTGTGATTAGACACTTTGAAAGAAATTTTGAAAATGTGTGTTTGGCCACATTCTCAAAGCCACACAGTCAGGTGATACAGGTAGCACACATGCAAGGACAGTTATGGATAATCTGTGCAGAGAAAATGTGTGTTTTAAAAGCATGGCACATATTTCATATTTATCTAACTACAACATATTAGTAACATGATTAATGCGCTTCTTAAGTCAGTAACTGTAATGTGATTACAATGTAATGTGATTTATTTTCGCACCTAAGGAAGCAAATAGCTGGCTAATTTGAGCTCAGTAGTTCTTTTCTATTTTAGTTTCATTTTCTCATTTAGAAAATAAGCCTGGCTGCTTGTTTTGAAACCTAAGGATTTTAGCTATTAGGTGAACTAATTTACGCCAAAGTTTGAACTTTTCAGCAAACAGCATATTTAGTTGTACTCGAGCAGTTGTTTATTAGTGCTCTTACTTCTATCTAGCAAACTGTCACTACAGTAGCAGTACCCTTACTTATGTAGGCATCATCAGTACACTTTTTGCTCCTGCAAGGACCTCGCCGGTGTGGCCAAGTAATTAAACTGTTCTGCTATTCCTGGTTTATGGAATGTGAAAGTACCTACAATAAGGTAAAAACGTTTCGACTGAATTCCTTCGCTTGTACACGACACTTGCTTATTTAAACTATTTCATTGTGAAATATTGCAAAATCAAACTGAGCAGGAACAGACTTGAGAGTTTGTTTTGTTTGTCATAGTTGAAATGTCACTTGAAGTGTAGCCATATTCAGTGCATAGCAAACTTAATTGAAGACGTCTTTCCAGTGAATTCGGGGTTAAGTGTTGCTGGAAATATTTGTTATGCTATAACAGCTCTCTAAAACTGAGTGTCACACCTCATTTCTACTCTTTGGTTGAAGCAGAGGTGGGCTCAGAGTGCTGTTCTGGAGTTGATGGTGTTCAACACTTGTACACTGTTTCACCTCCTTCCACTTCTGAAAGGTAATCACCTTCTCTCCAGAAGTTAATGATGAATCGCTTATTAATGCTATTATCTTCGCTGGTAATCTATAAGCCAATATTAACCCAATGGATTTACCAGGGCTGTTGTGGAACCAGTAAAACAAACAGGTCGACTTTAAATGGCCTAGTTAGTGCTACTCTAATGACCAACCAGAGCGATTAAATGGCACCTGAAAGAAAGGGAAAAGGCTCAGCAGGTTTTATCGTTGGGTACACCAAATTTCGTAATAGTTTACTTGGTTTTGGGCAGTTGTGAATGTTTGTGTGATGCTGCACTTGCTGAGGGTTGATGTTTACTGAGGAAAACAGTGACAACAAACAAACAAACAACTGCCACATACAAGGAAGGGGTACAATAGAGGTCAAGGCTTCTTTGGAAGTCCTGTCAAACACTCACAAGGAAGTTAACCCACTGGGAATTCTGGTCTTCAGTGGTTCACATCACTGTTATAACCAAACCTGTTATCTCTGAAATGATTACAGGAGAAGAACAAAACATTTGCAATCACTTGTCATTTTAATCAGTTTTATCAATATTGATTTGTTAATCAATAATGATATAATTGATTAATTAAATATGTTTTTTTTATTGTTTGTGTTTGTATAATATGTATTTGGTGTCAAGAAGAATTTTTAAAGGGATAAATCATGTCTCTGTCTTTCTCTGTTTGCAAATGTTTTTCAGGTTATCTGCTTTGAGATTTAAATAGATATGGACACATTTAAAGCCTTTCTGTACTTAAATAGTAATCTGCACTATGTGCATTTTTTCTTTTGCCAAAATTGAAAGAAGCAGCATTACTGAACATACTAAACTACCATATGCTGCTGAGAGTTGCCCAGTAAACTTAAAATAATCATTTAAATCCAGAGCCGTCATGTTGATGTCCCTCACCAAGTTTTGACCGAGTTCCCTTTGAATATTCTTTCAATGCACTCACCATCATCAGATTCATCCACATGGGGAAGGGTTCTTAAGCACAACTGCAAAACATTTCCTTCAACTGAACTCCATGCAGTTACACATTTCTACCAGAGAGCCCCAGATTACCAACACTTACACAGTTAAGTTTCTCTCACCATCCTCCCAGCCTCCTAGGATGTGATAGTGTTTTACAGTAATTCATTTTGGGCTAAGTAGTAAGATGTTTAAAGGCCAAATGGGATGCAAAGGATGAAATGGTCTTTATATGCCCCTCTCAGTGGGGACAACACTGGTACGGAGGAAGTGCAGGGCAGTACGAAGCTTTGGGTTAAGCTGTGGAATGTCACAGTCACCCAAAGACTGAGAGAGCCAAGGGCAGGAGAGAGGGGAAGGCGGTCTACTTGCAGAAGAGGGGGGATGGTAACAGGAGGAGGAAGGAGAAGAGGGAATGAGGGGGAAATGGAGAAAAAACTGGAGAGAAACAGAGAAATCTTGAGTGGAATAGGAGGTATGGAGGAGATGATAGAAACAGAGGAGACGTGGATGAAAGAAATGCTAGCTTAGGAACAGTGAGGCCTGAGGGACCCAGTTGGTTTTGGAAATCTGAGGACTGTCCATAGTGAAGGTGCTGAAAATGCATTTCAGAAATGCTAGCCACAAGTGTAGATTTATTAGACTACTGGGCTACAAAGCATAACATGGGCATTCATCCAACAGGACTTTACCATGGCACCCACCTGCAGGCGTGTGCGGCATGTTTGGTTCTTGAACTTTGGCGCATCATACTTGCAGGGAATTCTTAATCTTGACTGGTTTTTCAACACCTTTAGAGCTTCCCTGCAGCTTTTACCACAGATGTGAAAAGTTTTATTAGTTGTGCCATTGAACCAATTCAAATCAAGCTCAGTGTTGAGCTCAGTCATGGGAAAGCAAACGCTTATATCCATATAGATCATAAGGAAGTGAAAAAGAGAGCTTTAAGTCTGTGATTCCAGATCAGAGGGGAATCAAGTCCCTGATTCCAGATCAGATTTGACCAAAACTCTGGGGGGTGGGTGGGGGGGGTCTGCTCAGAGGGTAAAGCCCCTGTCAGACAATCAGCCCTGCTCATGTTGCTGAGATAAGCTGCCCTGAGAAAGCTCATTGACCCAGGCTGGCTACATAGGGGACGAGGTGGAGAGGGGCTTTCCCCATTCACCCCTTCCAGGTTTGAGTTTCTCTCACCATCCTCCCAGCCTCCTGACCCCTCTCTCACCCAGCCGTCACAGGACACTCCAAGAGGAAGACTTGGCTTTTCCTCTCACAGTTGGCAGCCGTGAAATTGGAAGCTTTGAACTTCCATCCGCCCTCTTGTACCTATGACCACCCAAGAATGGAGAACATCTGTAGAATGGGAAGGCTATGATAATGGGATCTACTTTTGTGCTGGCACAGGCATAGCTTACTAATGTAACATTGTCATTTTGCTAATTTGGTCAGGTGTAAGCCATTGTTTTCCAAGTTGCTCAGTTGCTATTTTCAATTCCAGTGATGACAGAAATGACAGCATCAGTGCTGGGTTTAGTGCTGTAGAGAAAATCAGCCATTCAGTAATTTTTGAAACCACTTTCAAACCACTCAAAGTTGCACATACTTCTTCTTACAACACAGACAACAAACGGCAAAATGGTAATTGTCCTGTTCCATTTCTTAAAACTAGACATTTGTACACCCAACGTGTATCTAAATAAAACGAACTGTATTTTATAGTTGTATCTGTAACTAATCAGAACAACTCCCAAGTGATCCAACCCTCTAAGTGATGACCCTGCTTTTGGGAGATCAGAAGTTCAATCCCCAGCGAGGCCACAGCTATCCATGGCTGAGAGTCCAAGAAAATGTAACTGTGCTTGCTCTCTTTGGGTGGGTCAGGTGGGAGCCCTCCTTATATGACCAATTTCTACATTCATTGGTGGCAGCTCATGAAGGAAGTCATACGTTGTGAGCTGGTTTGATGGGTATATAAGGTGTATGATAGGCTGTATGCACACGTATCCCTCATTGCTGTCTTGGTTGGAAGTGGCGATACACTTTCAATTACTACCCTGGCCCTCAAATTCCCCAGACTTGACCACCTTGATCGCTGTGTTCGTTCTATGGATCCTATCCCACGTACCCTCCAGTAGCTGTGGGATGCACTGCAGTCAGCATGGCTCCAGATACCTGTGACAACCTACCAGGACCTTACTGAGTCACTCCCAGCCCATCTAGCTGCTAACTTCCACCATTATAAACACAACCTTTCTTTGTTCCACTCTGTGACAGGTTAGCGCCTGCACTGATAGGCGTGAAGAAGCAGCATATATGTGACACACCAGCAACATCAAAAAAAAAAAAAAGATCTGAAGAGTGTGATTAGATTGTTTATATCTGCAGTAGACTCTCCCAAGCATTTGAATTTCCTATATTTTATGAACCATTGGACATTGGACACAGTGGCCCAGTCAGTAATATATTCCTGATCATGTAGATAGGGCCCAGTGTCTTTTTTCTTCATTTATTCCTTTTTTCTGCCCTCAGTCTTCAGTCATTCTTCCACTGTCTGTTCCAAAAGCAGTATATAGAGTTTAGAGTGCTAGCTGTTTCGGCCATGACCCACCAGTGTTCAGTAAAAACACACGTATGGATAATTGTTCCTACTTTCTCGCATGACATGAAGCCTTCACGCTGGGTGGGAAACTTGCTTGATTTGACAGGCTGTATCCATGAAGACCACATGTACATGCATATGTGCACATACCGAGACTCTAGAGGCCTATATTTCAGTGATTAATGCTGGATGTGATACAGGAATTAATCAAGGGTTCCTGCCGTAAGGTCAGCTGTCACCGTCTGCAGGCATGATGACGGAAGACTGTGGTGATGAGTACACCTCAGATTTTATCTGCAGTAAAATCTGAAGTCATTTGTACCGCAGTTGTACAAAAAGCTCAGCTCGCCTTCTGACAGGTAAAAGAAAACAGACTCTAAAAACTCGTAGTTAATGGAAGCACTGCTCGTTCAACCTGTGTTTAACTGCATGTAGCACAAGGCAGTGAGGTTTATGCATTCCCTCTGACTTTTAAACCATGCACTGCAGCAATTTGAGACCGGAGTGCCACTTATTATCACTATAGTGCACGTAATAACAGGCTCCTGTTTGGCATAAAACAAGCCAGCTTCCTGAAGGAACCAGTACTACAACAGCATCATAGGTGTTCTTTCTCTCTGTAAAGGAAAACTGTACCCACAGCAGTCTTAAATTTAAAGGGAATTGTACTTTTGTTATTTCTACATAATTCAAATGTTAATAATTCAAAAGTTATTCAGAAAGCTTTGATGTGAAATTAGACCTTGAAAAGAAACTTACTGACTCCGAGCTGGTCTAGGTGAGCTGCATTTCTAGATTGCTTTGTCAATAACAGCTGTTCCAATCACAAGCATGGACAAGGTAATACGAAAGCAGTACAAAGACAAGACAACTCATGTTTTATCTTAACAGATTCATTGCTTTATGTAATATACACTCATTCTGAAACTGAGGTCTAGAACACCTTTTCAAAGCAGGTGGGACAGGAGCAGAGACTAGGAACACATTCTAAAAGACATGATTTAATCATGCTTGGAAATAATAAGAACATCCAAGAGAGACCCGTGATCCTTCAGGCAGCACTGCATTAAAACCGGAATGTTTCTGTGACGAATATCACACCGCATGGGCTCGGGAATACTTCGGCAAACTTCGTGTCACTGTCCATTGCTGCAGCCACAAATGTAGGTTAAAACTGTGTTTTACACAGCAGAAGTCATATGTCAACAACATCCAGAAACATTCCTAACCCAGCAAAGAAGCAGAAATGGAAATTTCTCAATCATCAAGCCGTGTATCCATAACCATTTCTTTCTGTAAGGGAGCTTTTAGAGGCATTAAACTCCTCAGACGCCTGGTTCCTATCACCACCACTGTGAATGATTCTGACTTGGTAGTTTTCTCTAGAACAGAGCATTTCACGTCAAACTACTCTGAATGGCTGTGAATTAGCACCTGTACTGATGGGCATGAAAAAGCAAAAAGATAAATCCATCAAAAAAACAAACAAATAATAATAATAATAAAATACAGACGAGGCCTGAATAGTGAGATTAGAATGTTTATGTCTCCAGTGGACTGTCTCAAGCATTTGATCCTCTTGTATTTTATGAGCCTTGTGCACCCCTGAAGAACACTGCCAATCAGAGAGAGACCACTGGACATTTGATACAGTGCTCCAGTCAGTAATATATTCCTGATCATTCAAAACATCCCATTTAAGTCACAATAAAGTATCTAATCCTCTAATTATGAATACAAGTGTGGTATTGACTGTAAGTTTGGAATCTGTACATTTGAATGAATTCTCTGCTTTTCACAGTGAAGAACTATTAAACAACATGTAACAACATTCCTCATGGACCCAGGAAGGCTAATCCTGTAAACATTTTTATTCCTTTATTAAACCTAATACTTATTATGGAGTAAGTGTTATGAATTATACAGTAACTATGAAACTAATATGCAAGTAATGAGAGGAACTGAATGTGGGCCACTGCCAGGTTTAAGGGGTTACTGATTGAAGCAGGGGGCTGGATGGCAGCTCAGCAGGATCCAGCTCTGTGTCCTTATAAGATAGTATCCTGCAAGCAATTGGCTGAGCACGTGCCAGAGGGGCTGTGTGTATGTTCAGTAGAGAGAGCAAGATAGACAGAGAGACAGAGAGAGAGAAAGAGGTGGGGGGTGGGCGGGTGGCTGCTCAGAGACCACACTCTCAAGCACACAGGGCTCGTCCGGCCCAAGTCTGACCCCCTGTCTACATTCTTGGAGCTCATCCAAGTTCATGAGCCCCTGCTGAAGGGTGTCTCCCTCCTCTCTCACTCTCTCTGTCTCTCTTATGCTATCTTTCTCACTCTCATTCTGTCTTCCTTTATCTCGCTTCTTTCCCTATCTAAGTCTAGGTCTTTCTTATCCATCCATCCCTCCCAACTCACGTCAAACCTTATCATGCCTCTCAGCCCTCATGTTCTTCAAGAATCTGTCTTCTCTGTGTGATGGTGGTGCATCTTCAACCACACACCTCTGTCTGTGTTTAGACCTGTTGTTATCCTGATACATCTTTCTCTCTGTGTGTCATCTCTCCTCTCTCTTTCTGTTTCTCTCTCTCTCTGTATCTTCTTTGATGTTTTTCTTCCCTTTCCTTTCTCTTTCTCTCTCACTCTTCTCTCACTCTCTTACTTTACTGTCTTTCACATTGCTGACTCTCTCTCTCTCTCTCTCTCTCTCCTGCTCTCTTTCTCTTTCCTCCTCTTAGTCTTTTTCTCTTCCCTTTTCTTTCAGTGTCTTTCTCTTTATCACCACACAGGTTTTCAATGTCTGTACACCCTTCTTACCCCTCTCTTTCTGTCAGTATGGTTTCTTGCTCTCTCTCCCTGTCTTTCTCTCTACCTCTGTCCACTTTGTCTTTATTACTCCACTGTCTTTCAATGTCTCTCTCTTTATTCTCTCCTTCTCTCACTCCCTACCGTTCTTCGATGTCTCTCTCTCTCTCTCTGTCTCCAGTATAATTGATGAGTGGAATCTCTCCTCATCAAAGGCTTCATTAAGTACAGTGGTGCCCCACATTAGGTGTTAAGGTTCACTGTGCTGAATATGATCCTGGAGCTGAACACCTGCGCTTTCATTATGTTCAGTCATGCAGCTGATAATGACAGTGTCACTGATATCACAGCACATGCAGTTACATCAGCTCTTCTCCTAGATCTCCTCCTGAGCGTACAGAAGGATGGGCTACAGGGCGAACCGAGTGGCGTCCGAAGTGAAGACAGCACCATACTCCCAGTGGGTAAACAGCATTTAAAACAACACCACAGTGGTAAGAGTGTTACATCATTAATGTGAGACCCTCCTGAGCTCAGCTTTACTGCACCTCAGCCCACATGCTGCTATTACTGGCCCCAGCTGGAGACAAGCTGACACACTCACACACGCACACACACTCCCCAGAGAAACAGCTCTCTATCTACGTCTGTCTGTCTGTCACTGTGCGACTGCAGCCCTCCCTGGAGGCTTAAATGATAGCATAGAATGTAACCTTGGCAACTGACCAATATAAACATCTATAAAAAAAAAGTGACCAGGCGCCTTTTAGGTCTATAAAGCTCATCTAAAGAACAGAATCACAGTAACTGCATCTGTAGACAGGATTTTTTAGAGAGTTTTAGAGTATTTTGCATCTGACATCAGCAATATTGGCCTAAACAGTGGCAGCTGGTACATCCAAAAGATAAACTCTTTCACCAGCTGTATGGGTGATGTCAGTGTAAGAGCTCTGTACTGAAAGGTAATAACCCTGAGAACTAATTTTCAGTGACGTTTAAGTTAAGGGACTGTGAAAGCTTGCATTTCTTGAAATAATTAATGGTGGATTTTGAGGTTTTGTTTAGGATCATTATCCTTTTTCAGAAGCCAGCCTGTTTTCAGCTTCGGTTTCTTCAGTATCACATTTGCTTCCAGAATTGGCCGATATTTAGTGTAATTTGTTCTTCCATTTGTCTGTACAATGCTCCTGTGCCACTGGCTGACGCACAACCCAAAATCAAAACAGATCCCCCCGCGTGCACATTTTCATCAAATGCTGCCGGTTTTTCAAACATACCTTAAGTGATTGTGGCCAACGAGATTTTTTTTGCTTTTTCAGTACACAGCACTCTATCAATTGTTTTGCATATTTATCACATAGACTTTTATAATAAGGTTGTAAATTAAGATACCTTTTGATAACTCTTTTATTCAGGTCATGTTTCTACAGTAGAATGGTGCACCACCAGTCCTGTGTTGGCTAAACCTTCCTGCAGGTCCTTTGCAGTCAGATGGGGTTTTTGCTTTGCTTTTCTTGCCAGCTTATGAGCAGGTTTATCTGAGAGTTTTATTAAGTCTTATAGATCTTGCCTTGACTTCCACAGTTCCCCTTAACTGCTATTTCTTTATGACATTGCAAACAGTGGAAGTATTTTGTTGTCTTTGTATTGCCTTCCCCTGCCTTGTAGGCATCAGATAGCTTAATTCTAAGATTCTCTGTAAACTGTTTAGGGTAGCCCATGGTTGTTGAGGGTTTGCAAAGGGTTTGAATAGTCAGAGACCTTATTATCTGTAATGGTAATCAGCTGATAATTCCTACTGACAATTCTTGACCTGCCTAACCAGTCCTAATGAGTCAATTAAAATTAAGGAATCATTAGTAAGGCAGCATAATAGTACCGCATAGCACTGACATTAGTTTTTTTAAAAGTCGTTTTGACCCTGTTTGAACACCCTCAAAACACACCTCATGTTTAACTGATTCTGTAAGTTTAAATAAGAGACTAATCAAATTTAATGACACATTTCTATTCATTTGTTTTACATATTTATTTTAACTTTGGATGAAATAAAACATTTTGTATTTTACATAAATTCAGTACACTGTATGGGAGTATGTTGTCTGTAGAGGATGTGTTAGTTTACTTTCACAACAAAACATGTCATTTGATGACAGCTGCCCAAACCTTTGCATATAACTAATATGTTATATAGACTAATAGAGGTTTTGACGGATTAGATGCTTGTGAGGCAATAATGAAATTCTTTTTACATCAGGAACTTTAATGTGACAATTAGGATTTAAACTGTAATGTATCACACGACTGTGTTACAAGCGATTTAAGTTACTTCAAGCTACTTTTTGGTGTTTTGTACATCCACTTACTGTTTCTTTCACATGTACTTGATATGCACTCCATTAAACAGTATTGAAGCTTTACCATAAATAAATTCTGTTCAAATATATGTAGGTAAAATCATACATAGTCACAATATGCAGAATGTGCAGAGACGGGACCTAGCAATGTGTTTTGCGGTTGGGGTAAAATGTATGGCTTCCTTGAGTGCACTCCTGTGTGTATGTGTGTGTGCTGTTCCCCAAGGACTTCTCATTACTCTCTGCACTCTCTCTGCAGACTGCACCTGTCCTTGCCATCAAGACTTCACTAATTAATCACTGAGGTGCCTCTCTTGCCCAGATTTTCATCCCTTCAACATATGGTCTCTCGCTATTCATACAACACAACGCCAAACACATAGATTAGAGGAAGACTGCAGCTTGGAAAGATTTAAAGGTGCATGATTTAGAATAGCAGAGCGGTGACCTTGCCACCTCATTTGTTTTATAAGCTGAAGGGAATGGAGATATCATTTAAGCATTAATTTCGCTGTAATTATGGAATAACTGGATGTAAACCTAATAATGATGCATGGTTTAATAGGCATAGGGTTCAGGGGGTAAAGAGCTAAAGGAAATGTCTTAAGTTGTTTAAAGTGAGTTAAAGATGCCTCAACATTTTCAAAACACTTTACTGGAGCAACATTCTCACAGACTTACCAGTCTATTCACTAGTTTGTTGACATTTCAAAAGTTGCTGTCTTCCGTTTCAGTCAATGCCAGAATGGGCAATCGGGTGGGAATCTGGAGAATTTCTTAGTGGGTTAGTCACATTTTGAATCAGTTACTGTGAGTTGGATTAGTTACTGTGTAAAAACTCATACAAGCTCAAGAATGCTCAGACAAACTATGAATCAACTTACATGTAAGTGCATATCTGTAGTGACTCTCATTTTACCTTTAATGATGTTGCAGTTACATTCAGGCATAGCAGCAGCAAGAAAAAAACTAGGCAGCACAGAGAAGACAAGAATGAAAAAAGCTACTTAAGGAGGATGAGGACATGGACAAGCAGACAGGCAGTGAGAAACATTGACCATAACGTATGTATCTACCACTAGATTGTAGCATATTGTCATTATTATGTCACATTAAAGATTAAAAACCTTCACCAGCTTTAATTTTATTGCTTGTTAGTCAAAGCACATAAGAATAAGAAATAAAGAAGGTGAAAAAGTGTGTGTATATGTTGCAGCAGAAATACAAGTACAATTTGAGGTGGACAGGTCTTCATCATATAAACTTACAATCTGAAAAAATCCCACTCCCAGTCCGGCCCCAGTTTTGGCTGTCATCTCCCTGCACCACTTATAAACTGCACAAATACTATATTTATCATAATTTGCAGGTTATCCGACTCTTCACTCTTTATAACCAGCACTAGCTAAATATGGAGTGGGTGAATGCACTTCTAATGGTACTGGACTTACTTTTACATATTATTATGTCCAGTCCTATTTCTAATTTTGACCCCTACCCCTTGTTTTCAAGTGTAACCCTCCCCCTTGAAACTGAGTTAGAAGGGGTAGTGGTTGAAATCTCCCCACTATGAAATGGGACAACCCTTCAAGTACCGCATACATCATCAATTGTCATCGGCAACTTCAGTTTTACACATCAATCAATCTAACAAGTCACCGAATAAAAAAGGGCACAAACTAAAAACTACATTACTTTATTAACAGGCTACTAGCAGTGCAGTACTACTGCAGTGAAAGCAGAGGAGGGTAAAGTTCAGCTCCTCACTGCTTAAATACATTTAGAGCATTTAGAGACTTCAAGGGGGGGGTGACAATTATTTATTATCTCTACCAAGAATTCTTTAGTGATATGAAGCTGACCTTAGCTTTTTAATCGCCAGCTTCATGATCGAATTTCCCCGTTCCACCTTAAATGGTGCAGCAACCTCAGGGACCAGAACATAACTGCTGCACCATTTAAGGTGGAATGGGGAAATTTCATAACAACTGAGACATCAGCGTATTAATAGCGTGTTTTTACATGTGTTATGAAGAAAATGACCATAAAACTCTATTATAAATGTGGTTATCTTACAATGCAATGGCTTTTTAACAGAGAAACTATTTATATTTATGGGCCTCTTTGATCGATGGCTTGTGCATCCATCAATCAAAATTGCAAGACGTCATCAGAATACTATGAATAGTTAAACACAATAGGGCTACAACAAGCTACTATTTTGATAGTCACATAATCTATTGTTTATTGAAACTGATAACTCTGATGTAGCTATCAGCTTTTAAATTTAGCCTAAGGTTGTTTTATGCACTTGCTAATGAAGTTTTAATGAACTTTCCTGCTAATACAAATGATAAATAAAACTTGAGTATCTCTTTCCTGTCAAAATTTAAAACCAAGGATGTGCAAAGTATGTTTAAGTTTTCCCTTAAACAATTAATCCGTCTAAATTTTAAATAGTGCCTTTGGTGCTTTGAGTATTCTGCTGTCTGTTTCTACTCTGTTGCAACTAAATTCTACAATCACAGAAACACAACTAATTGACTACTTAACTAGTTGCCAACTAATTTGGTAAAGCAGTAAATTAATCATTGCACTCCTATCAACTAATGACTTCAGTATTATGATGATCTGCTCTACTCATGAAGTGCTCTACTCATGAGGCTCGAGTGCTACCGTTAGTGGTTAGATATTTAGAACTCCAAGCTGGTAGACAATCCATATTTAAACATGACACAGATACATCTTTCGGTAATTAAGAGATGCACATTTCTTATGGGGAAAGTTTGATCATCAAGTTGCAGGGGCTCACAGACTCACAGACTAAAGATGCTTTTCCACAAGCACGTTGGATTTCCACATCACAGCACAGCATCTCTCACTGTCTACTCAACTATGTAAACACCAGACTGTGCCAGCAAGTTTAGCCAAACGTGAGGAGAATCTAATCTGCTGTCTCGTGTTGCTCAGCTTCGCTAGTGCAATTACCCCACAAGAAAGGTACATGCGGTAAAGTCATTGTGGGGCACGGATAAACAGTATACCAAAACGTTAATCCACCCAACTGCTCTCAACACACGTTCATTCAGCAGCTGTGTTGCTGTGAGGCATTCCCCATTTAGAATGGACCTGTATTTCATATCTGGTGACTGAGGCCTCTGTTTTTGTTGGAGCACGGTTAGGACTATGGCTATTCTAACAGACTAGTGGAGAACACAGTGGCTGAATATTAAGTAGGGATTTGTTTTCTGACTAACTCTAACTCTGTTATTCGAGCATCCACAACAGTTAACAGTTATTCGATTATCAGCAGGGAAGGAAAACACAAGAAAAAGGGCAAAAAAGAACTTTGGCCAAAATTAATGTGAGCTAGAGCTGGAAGCTTACTCTGGATACACAATGTCTGTATTTAATGTGTAAACTGTGAATTGTGTATACTGTGTAGATTGTATATTTTACAATGTCTGTATTTATTGTGTATATGTGGAGTCATTGCGTATATTGTGCACTGTAAGTTAGTTATGTGTATACTGGTAGAGTACTAGACAGACAGGAACTGCTGAAACTAAATGAAAGAGTCATCAAAGGAACCTAATTTACAACCTATTTATAAAAGTCTACATGATAAATATGCAAAACAACCCAGACACATTTTGAAAATGAGTGCTATGTACAGAAAAAGAAAGTACAAAAAAAATCTCTTTGGCCACAATCACCATAGGTATGTTTGAAAAAGCAGCAGCATTTGATGAAAATTTGTTTTTGCTACTGCGTGTAGAGCCAGATCTGGGCCAACATGTTTTCTAAGGGCACATTTTGGGGCCTCCAAAAACTCCTGTGGCTCCTCCTAATGACCTCTTCCAACCCAAACTACAGAGTTTTAATCCTATTAGGTACATATAAAGAAACATTAATTTGGATGTAACTGTTTGCTCTTCTTCAACAGTACAGAGTCACTTTGTCCCTCTGGGTTTGCCTTTTGTGAAGCATGACGTGGCAGATACACCATGAATCAGGAGTAAAAAGCCCGGTGATGGGCTTTGCTATTCTTGGCTGACCCCTTTTAACCTTGCACAATTGGTGTTGACTAGAATCAAGATGACAGATTCTGCTTTGGACTCATCTGCAGCTTCAACAAGTGATACTGAACTTAGATTAACCCTCTTCCACAGGCTTGTGCCATAATATTAATTCCAGCTCATGTTGGCAAGATTAAACACATGATTTTAATGCAGCACACAAACAGACTAATGCTATGTTGGAATCGCTTCTGTGCTGAGAATGATCTGCCACCCAAATAAAACGTGGTCCACAGTGGTCCTGTGGTGGCCTACACTGACCTATAAGATTTAAATCTTTGAAGCTTCTTTAGACCTATGAGTGATGCAATAGAAGAGACACTGTTGGCTCCCTAAAGAACTATGTTTGAAAAAAAGAGAAAATTTGAAATAAGAGAAAAGAAGATTCAACTAAACCTATTGAACTATTACATTATGTGACTGTTCTTTACCCTTATTCACACTCAAACATGGGCCTTTAGATAACCGCACATGGTTCTTCTATGGTGTTGCTTAAAGAACAGTTCGTGGCACCTGTGTTTTGAAGAGCATCCAAAGCACACGTATTGGAGATTAAACAGTGAATGAGTAGATTTACAGTGGTATCTGTCTAATACACTTTTTTTTATAAAATAAGTAGTGTATATACTTTACATATATCTATATTTTATATTTCTACCTCTTGTGTCATGCAGAGCAGTTGATGCAGCCTAAGCAGGATCGTATCTGTTCTCACACTTCTATCTGTAAAGACACGTGCCCTCACACATCATGTACTGCAATGCCCCTATGAAATAAATCCAAGCTGGGTCATGCCAAGTGGGCTGGCAGTCAAGGATATAAGTGAAACTTCTGGCGCCTCCCTGACTTTCTCTATGTGGGTGCTCTCATTGTGATAAACAGTCAAAGCCAAACACCCAGTTTCTGACATTGGGCTACGATTGGCTTTAAGGATTTTTAATATAAGCTACAAAGTTGGATTGAAATGGACAAAGTATCCAAATGCATACTTTTTTGAAATGGTAATCAGATGGTACACTATTAAAATGTCATAGAAGAACCATGTTTGGTTCCATAAAGAGCATTTCAGTTAATGGCTTTTTAAAGAACCAAAATGAGATATGTGAGCGTGAAGAACATCTACAGAAGTCATAGAAGTATTGGCTGGCAGTTAATTGTCATATAAAAACCTGCAATTAATAAAAAAAACTGTCTTTTCTTGTTCTTTGTCTGCAGTTATTAACCCTCAAGCCTAAAACACCCTAATTTGCCAATTAGCCGTCTTCTGTCCTAGCTATGCTAACACTAACACTTTCCAAAACACACTACACTCACACTAAAGGCTACAATTAGAAAACATCATGTGTGGAGTCAGGTTCCATATTTTTCCAGAATAAAAATATAAGCATTCTGTTAGCAACATGCTAAAAACACTAGAATTAGCCACGTAAGTAAAAGAAAAAAATCTCGAAATTAGACTTAGAAATTAGAATTTGTTTTGTTTTCACAAGTGCCATAATGTATCTCAATAAAGCATTTACTGATTTCTTTTATTTACATTTATTTGCCTCAAATCCAACATACCCAGTTCATCTTCTGATTTTTGCAGCATACCCACTCATCACTCATCTTCTAAATCATTTCATCCTTCTAGGACGCAGGGGGTACTGGAGCCTATCCCAATACCCTGGATAGGCTGCTAGTCCATTGCACACACACACATGGGGCAATTTAGCACTTCCAATTGACCTGGAATGCATGTTTTTGGATTGTGGGAGGAAACCAAGCAGACACGGGGAAAACGTGCAAACTCCACACATAAAGGACCCTGAACGCCTCGGCTGGGAATCAAACCCAGGCCCTTCTTGCTGTGAGGAGGCAGCGCTACCCACTGCGTCACCGTGCCACCCTGTTGTAGCATATCATGGTAGTGAAATGCTGAAAATGATTGCAAATATCTTAAATAATGAAGATCATTGGAAATGATTGTGATCAGGCTATTATGTAATACTGCTAACAGTCCTACAGTCACTGTAACGTATAGGTTCTGCGTGTTCAAGCCAAGAACCATTCAACAACCTTTATTTTTAGGAATGTACCTGAGATAACCTCTTTCTGCAGGCCCTCTAATGGCCATTCTGCCAGTGAAATGGAAATCATATATCAAATATTAATTAATAGTATAATCAAATTGAGGGCTTTGAACCAAACAAGTGACTCTTTATCAACTTTATAGGAGGACCAAAACCAAAAATGACCATAGTTTGATATGACTTTGAAATCATTATTAAGCCAGTACAATTACATTGAATGAATAAAACAGAATGAAATGAAAATATCAGGGACCTGTTGTTGCCTAATAATGAACCCACATTCATCTGTACTGTTATACTTCTGTACTGATCTTGCTGTTTACTTTATGTTAGATTTGTTAGATTTTGTCTTCTCCATTAGTCCTCATTAGACCTGTCAGCTTCGTCTGATTTTCATATTCATATATAAAGATAAACCAAGTAAAGTATCTCATTTTATAATGTGTTACAAATGTTTATGATTTTCAATGTGTTTATTTAACCAATAGTCCCATAATAAAACCATCATAAAACCATAATAAAACCATCATAAGGGTAGTCTCATTGTAAAGTGGTACCATCACATTTTATGGCTACTGTAAATAGGGGTTAAACCAGCAGTGCTAAGTGAAATGCTGAAGTGAATTAGGGAATCATGCATACAGTAGGTCTTCAAGGCTCAGCCGTGAACTGGGTATCATTAAAGGGCTGAAATCTTCAAGAGGTATAATAAATGACGATGTCTGTCTAATTAGGCGTGCACATCCAATAAACCCCAGTGCTGCTTCATGAAACAATCACATTCATCCTTGTTAAAAAAGTGAAATCCAGGACAAAAGAAACAACATCCCCTATTATGACTGCTGTTACCCGGCCCACCGTCACTGATGAATATTGCATAAACATCTCCTTATCATTTCCACAGAAGAGCCCTTATATTACTTTCACCATACTTACACAGTCATTGTTTACACAGACCTAATGACTGCAGCCCTGTCAAACCTGCTCCCCCCCAACTGAAACTCACAAATGACAAATGAGATGCGCTTGAAACAAAGAGATATGCGTTCCGCGCAGGACAATGAGCCCACGGATAACCGCAAAAATGCAGACTGCTCTTGCAGGCTCTGTCGATGTTGCAATGCACAATGGGGGCTTGAGCGGCATCAACATCGGGGTCGTTAAAAGAGCCCGAGCAGAACAAATACGAACCGGGTGAACCTCACCGTAGCTGAGCTTAAGCTTTGCATGATGTATTTTTCACATTACAATACACTTTTTTTTCCACCCCTCCCTGCACATTGCTTCTTGCCAAAAGTGCAGGACTTGAATGAAGCCAAGAGAGGAGTTGGAAAGGGGTCGCATTTGGATCTGGAGAGGATGGCTCTCGTGCTTTCTGGTGCCAAGAAAAGCAAACCGGGCCGAGAAAATGTGTGAGAGAGCGCCTCGAACAAAGAATAAACAGGGCCCTTCACCTACAGCAGGATTGCCCCTACTGCTCTTAAATGAAAGGCTTCATTATGTTTACGCTGCCGCTGCTTAAGAGCGGCCTAATGAAACGTGTTCTGCTGCACTTGACACCAAAGGAATACACCATAAATCACTTGTTACTCATTAATTTAATTATTAAAAAACTTTGACTAGACTGTCTGGCTCTGGGAGAACTTAAAAAAAGCTCTTTTGATAGAAAAAAGTGAATAGAGAGCGGTTCAAAGAAGAGTTTTGAGACAGACAGACAGACAGAAAGAGAGAGAGAGAGAGAGAGAGAGAGAGAGAGAGAGAGAGGCACAGATTGTTTGCCGTATCCAACGTCCAACGAAAATAGCAACTTTAAAGAGCGAGTCATGTTAAACATCTTGGCACAGATGGCAACGCATAACAGAACACTGCTGTGTGTTTAACTCAGGAGTGGAGTGGGAACAGACCTAACACAGAAAAAATAAAAAGTCACTAGAAAGTCTTAGAAGATTTGAGTTACTTTATTAAAGGTTGTTTAAGGTCTCCTAGCAGAAACATGTCTGACTGCGAGAAAGTATAGGTTGCTAGAGCCATTGAGCTTAGTCCTAAAGCACTTGTGTTGCTGCTATACAGATTTCTCAATAGCTTGAACACATTTGTGCATTCAAAAGTCAGTTAACACACAATACTGAACAGAAGCATGCTGACCAATATAACACAGTGTCTTCACAAAACGATCAAAAATCCACAAAAGCCTAAACACATGCACTAAAAGCAAAAAAAAAAAAAAAACACCCTTTCCCATCAAACACTACAGCCTACAATCAGGAGTAAATTCCTTCTGTCACTAAACATCAACCAAAACAACGCAAATTACAAATTTTCACTTTGAACCTGTTCAGCCATTTATTAGAACTTCAGAACAACATTAGCAGTGTCCTAACTTCTGTTTTTCCCATCCCTTTCTATCGTTTTATACAGTGACAGACCACATAGTTCATTACATCCAGCATGATGATGTTACATTTACCTACAATGAAAAACTGCGCTTTCATTGCTATAAAGTTATGGACTGCTATGTTATCATCACAACAAAAGTTGTTTTGACAACTTATTAGTCTTGTGATCTCAGATAAGCTGCGATCTCAAGTAAACAACTTTCAATATCCTGAGATTCCAAGAAAGCAGAGACAGAGCTGAGCAAAAAACAGTGTCTGTTTAATAGGAGGAATAACGTTAGGAGGAAAAGCACGGTCGGCTGAAGGAAATGGGAAATGGAAACTGAAACTGTGGAGCAGCGACTCTCTGACAAATGGCACAGAGCTCTCACAATATTTATAGCTTCCCGTTTATCACAATTTAATTTCATCTCACATAAAATGAAAATAAGACAAAAAGATAAGACGTTTCCGTGGGGGGTGGAGGTTGTACAGTAAACTGGCCTGAAATGCATGTCATAGTATCTCAGTAGAGATGTGGTCTTACCTATTACCTATTCCTTATCAGATAAAAACTGTCTACGGTGTCCTTCATCCATGCTTACAGTCGGTAACTGCTGAAAACTGACCACTGAGTTAAAAATTTTCCATTACATAGTTCACACAGGTGCTGAAGGTAGGTGTTTCTATAAGCTGTTATAAAAGATTTACTTTCTGTTTTCCACAGTTATCCAATAGACTTCTGGGTTTTTATTTTATTTTTTTCACTGTTAACTGTTTTAAGAACATGCATGTAAAAAGAGAGAAAGCAATGTGAACGTGTTAACATGTTTGCAAGTAACTTGTGATTTGCTAAAAAAGTGCCAACAAAGATGAAGTTAATGTGCTTCAGCATTTGAGAAAAACTCTTAGAACATATAAGCAGATAATAATCGCAAATGATCAGGTTAAACCTTTTAATGCATTCCGTGAAGTGCCCGTTTCTGTTTTTGAGTCTTGATTCAATATTTATGTTGTTTGTTTAACAAACTAACATTTTAAGCAAGCAAACACATGAGTAGGTTTTCCATCCCATTTAGGATTTCCCTGGATTGTGAATTCTAGTGAATTCTATTCCTGAATAAAACATATCCCAAAATGCAAGTATTTTCATAAGATAGCATTTCATAAGATAGCATTTCATAAGATAGCATATTTAAGATATTTAAACTGATTTTTTTTTCAAACAAAACACATAGAAAAAGCATTTTTGATTCATTCAGATTACCCTCAGCATCAGAACAATTGTTCTGTAAAGGTGCACTGCTGGAGATATTAGACAACAAGCAGAATTGCAACTGAAAAGATTAGGTTCTGTTCTTAGATTGCACTGTGAGCACACCATGCGAGTAAAACACATCAATCTACAGACTGAGTGTCCTACAGTATTACAGGCCTGAGGTGGAAACCCAACATGAATATGAATATACTTCAACCACCTTGTAATGTTAACCAATAATAAACTTTTGAGCTGAAATGAATTTGGAACATGTGTACACACTTGCAATCATAGCGCATCTAACATGAGAGGCAGCTTCATTTACATAGCGATAGAAAACACAGAAGCACACAGAAGCCTCTACTTCCACATGCTGATCCATTTTACTAAAGCCAATATGAACATGTACACATCTTCCATGGGAACAGATTTGAGTGGAAACAAAGCCAACATTTTTAATGATGACGTATTAGGTGAGATTAGAAGGAGTTCAATAAGAACTTTACACTACGTGATCTTCTTCCATCATGCCTGAAGCTTTCTGAGTCCTGAGAAAAGGCTGAACCCTCCTGCTTTCTCAGATGAGTGTTTTATAGCTATGTCCAAGTGTGCATTGACACACCTCTCTCTAGCCGGCAGGAACGTGCACTCAAAACTCCAGGGTTTGCCACGGAGACGACCTCTAAACTGTAGAGGTCAGAGGTCTGCGGTCCCACGGGGAAGCAGTGGCGACACACCAGGAGCTTGGGAGACGGGGGGCATGCAGTTGACTAATGGGGTCTGACTCCATCATTAAGGGGGTGAATAAGTGCAAACACACAACACATACATAGAAAACAGCTACAGCCACGTTCAGCATAAGCTCCATAGAATTTCTGTCATGACGATGCAGGATAAAAAATAGGGAGAACAGATTGAAAACCTTCATAGAGTTGCAAAATACATTGTAGAATGAACGTATTCATGATATTATTACCTTTCAATCGCATCAGTATGTGGACCGTTCAACTGTAGGTTAAACTGCATTGCCTGGGTTTAAAAAAAAAACTCTAAAAAAATAAGATTTGATTCACATCTTAGCTATTGACAAGGACTGTATTATGATCTGTTTAAACCCAAGGCATTCATTGACATATTAATAAGCTAAATATTCACAAAATAGGGTTCTAGTTTCTTTTGGGAGGTGGCTGTCCCAAATCCTAAGCTCTAAATTTCAACTAACCTCTACATTTCGAATAATACCTACAAAATAATACTACAATTAATACTACAAAATGTCTTTTTTCCTGCTGTTTTGTTAGATCTTTTAGATTTTAATAAAGTCAAGTGATCTCATGGTGAGCAGTTAGAACTATTATGACTGTATGTGTACAGCTCTCCAAACTTGTTATGCTAGTTGTTTACTTGATAGCATATTTGAGTTCTGCTCTAATTTGTTGCTGCCAAGAGAGTGTTATGATTGTTTTGTTAGCAACAAAATGTAATATTAAATCATTTGTTTCAATAACATAAAGATATAGAGTCACTCCACCCAAAATGTTTTTTCCTTCTTGGCTAAAGTTAGAATTTTGGAGATACAAAGTTTTGTTCTGACATTAGTATGCTCATGAAGCACCAGTTAGTCGAACCAACACTACAACCACAACGTCTCTGCCTTCTCCACAGTGGTCACCCCATTCACCCCAAACTTCTCCTTCAGTGTCAAGCAATTGGATTAGGGCATTTTGTTCATGTTACGTCAAGAGTTAAATGGATGGCTAGTTAGCTTGATGGATGAACACTTCCTGCAAAGAGTCTCTCCATTTGACATGCCACCATACATCATTTTTATTAGCTTCAATTTGGACGCTTGCCACAGATAATCGCAGCTAAAAGAACTAAATGCAGTGCCACATGGCAAATCACAAATCTGCATCTGCATCTTTAACTCTCCATTAGTATAAACCGTTTTAAATAATTGTATTTGAGGCACAAATTTTATTACATGTGCTGGAGATCTCTTGCTGTGTTGTATAACAAGATCATTCCTGTCAAACACTTTGCATAGTGATGAAGAAAAAAAAAAGCATAGGCACTAACAATAAAACAGTTGAAATAAAACCTTTCATTTATTTATTTCCAGAGATAAAGATTACCAGGTTTGCTAAATGGTGAATGATATTCTATAAGACTATATGCCAGTAATAGGTAGGTTGGGGAGTTCTCCAGATCTATAATTTGGCACGTTTGCTTTTACTTTGATTTACTGTGTATGTGGAAAATCCATAAGAAAGAAAAATACATGTACATATATTTGCTTCTATTGAAAAAAGTAACCTACGTTATAAATATTAATATTTAAATACATGCAAGTATATGCACATATACGTCAACATATTGAAATACACAGTATATTTGCCTCTTTTTACTATTTTGCAGCTACCATATACATGGTGTTAACATTTCAATGAACAGACCAGCAGAAATGGTCAAAAAAGACAATATTCCTACGTTAACTTCTATTATGCACTATGCGGACAGAAGTATTGCGATTCCATGTAAAATTTAGAATGAGATTTTATGAAAGCTTATGTGTTGGTGTCCCAGTACCTTTGTCCATGTAGTGTATGTTTGTCCTTTCTATATAAGAGGAAGAGATTTCAGGTTTTGTTCTGACAGTAATGATATGCAATATGAAGACAAAATCACATATGAAACTTCACATACAAAATCAAAAATACATGTAAATTTATTGTGAACACGAAACATATTTGCAATAAATAGATCATGTTTTTCCTTTGGGAATGAGTGTGGGGATGAGTTACGGAGTAACAGTAAGTAAAATGATAAGTTTACCTAACAGAGAAAGTAGGAAAAGGAGTACATGTGAGTTTTAATAGTTGTAAGCAAATAGTTGTAAGTTGAACCAACCAGAATGACACTACTGCACCACATCAGGTCTATTAAACAGTTCCCAAAACAGTTGTGTTGTATAGTGTTAGTGGCTTTTAGCATCCTGTAAGTATATTACTGTATGGCACAGCCACCCCCCCAAAAAAAAGAAATCCTCCTGAGGCTATTTTTCTTTGCTTACAGCATGGTGGATGCTAATGCCAGCCTAAGGCACATGTACCACCACACAGAAAAGGCTGTTACTAGCAAACCATTGATTCACAATAACAGCAGACCCTACCCCTGCCTAAAGCCTGTAGATGAAGGGGATGGGGCATGTCTGTGTGTGTGCGCGTAGAACTGATATACTAACATGCTGTCATTAACGGTTGTGTTTTCTGTGTGGGAAAGTTTTGACTAAAGCTTTTGCTTATTTGTATTGGCTTGTACCTGTTGGCTAACTATTAGCTATTCTGTGCAGGTACACTAAAGGTAACCACCATGTAGGTAGCCAATAAAATGAATACACTTAAACAACTTATGTACAACAACTTATTTACTAGACTTTATTCATTATATTTATTAGGTGTGTTAGTTAGCGAGTTAACACTAGTCTTTGGCGGTAGTTGGCAGCATTAGCTCTTTATTCAGTACTCTTTCCTCTGGGTGAATATTGATTGTGTGGGTGTGGTGGGTTTTGAGCCAGCTGTCATATTGGACAGCTTCACAGATAAGAGGCGTCATTCTCATCAAGTTGACCTCACACACAATGGATTATCAGGGCCGTAGCTTTTACAAACAATGCCTGCAATTAACCTCATTTGCTTGATTGACCATGAACAGCAATGTTGGTGTATCTGTGTCAAGGCTACACTATGGACTGATTAAAGCCACAGTGTTTGGCCTCCCACTGTGATTTGTATTCAATGCAAGCATGGACTTATATGAAGACCTTTATTACCTCATGATGCAGTGCGGCTCAGACATGTATCGTCTCTATATTTACAGTGGAATCCGGTGCAATGCTAATCGAAGTACACTGAGTGTGCTTTAGAGGTTATTGTGTTATTTTAGGTCAAGGGTTTTATTATCCTCATTAATGAAGCACAGTTATGGAAGCTTTAATATAATGGGCTAGGAAGCTAGTGTTCTCTGCTGGGTAAAATTCTGCTGGACTTGCTATAAGCTGAGACGTGGCGAGGCTTCCCAGTAGTAAATATGAGTAGGGAATATATGCATGTATGATTTTTTAACCCTGATCATGACTGTGATTGAAATACGAGGCTGTTAAGAATTCAAAACAGAAATACATACATGCTACATGCAAGCTAGCACTTGTGCATTTAACCCCTTAAATGGCCAGGACACATCAGCAGGTCCAAACTTCTTCAGTTCTAAAATAATAATAATAATAATAATAATAATAATAATAATAATAATAATAATAATAATAGGTATAGTAAGACTGCAACTTCACCATAATAAACCACTCAAACAAGCAAGTTTTGCTAATAATGCTAATCCAGTGACAAGTGACTTGTAAAGCTGGCTGACCAGCATATGCTACTTTTCTTGGTGACCATGGATATAATGTTTTTTCTAGCAGGGTGTTATAATTAAAGGACCTTGTGACAGTACGAGTGAACATGTGCACATCAGCTCTGGAACATTTTCCACTTAGAAAAAACAACAGCTTAGACCTGAAGTAATTTCGACATACTGAATACACAATGACACATGGCCTCAGAGGCATGTTGTTTCAGAGTATTTCTTGTTATCAAGGTTTTTATCTTGCTTTTATTGTGATTCAGTCATTCATGGCCCCCGCTGCCAGGTACAGCCATGAGCGTCTCTGCTCATTCTCGATGTTGTTGTTAAACTAAATTATTTCATTAGCATGACTCGCAGCATTGTTGTGTGTCATTCAGATGAAACATGAGTTTATGAGAGCTTGCAGGCCTAACACGGTGGATTTGGAATGAGGTGTCAGACTACATCATGCATTTACGTTGCAGTGCCGCTGAAGCTCACTTGCCTTCAAGGCCACGTTGATTGACAGGATGTTTGAAGTGTTGGAGTGAACTCTCTGTGACTCCTGTGTGTGTGTGTGTGTGAATGTGTTTGTGTGTGAGTGAGTGTGTGTGTTTGTGTGTGTGTGTCTGTGTCTGTGTGGGCAAATGTTATGCTCTTTGAATGCAGATTTTACAGTGACCTATCAGAGGAAAATGTTTTATTATGTATAATGTATAAGATACCTACTTTCTGTTTACTGAGCTATTGCTTAAGTGGTCTTTTACAGTGTCCTGTAGTGCATTAAATGCATTTAAAAGCAAAATTATTATTATTATTATTATTATTATTACAAGTCTACAATGTAGCCATTAAAAACATTGCTATTTGAAAAAAAAACCTTTATGTCCATTTTTGAAGTTTTATTTTTATTTTTTTTGCACCATTTTGCTGAGCTGGGTCAAATTCTAGGGTTAGGGTTAGGGTTAGGGTCAAATTCAAAGTTGTAATTGTTGGGGTTTGGGACAGATACCTCCCAGTAGAAAATAAATTACTTTGTATTTAGTTTATTACTGTCTCAGTTAATGCATTGGATTTAAACAGATTATAACATCCTCTGTAAACGTCTAAGGTCTGAACACTTAATTGTTTGTTTAATAGTTGACAAACATCTTGTTACATCAGGCATACGCCCAAATCAAACAGCACAGGGAGGATCAGTAAAACAAAGGGGGAAAGACAAGTCCAGTATGCAGATAGAGCCAGTAAAATCACAGCAAAAACAATTCATTCTCTTCTCTTTGACCTTTTTGTCTGGCTACTACTAATACTACTGCCAATACTACTGCCAATACTACTGCCAATACTACTACTACTACTACTACTGCCAATCCTACTACTACTACTAATACTACTGCCAATCCTACTACTACTACTACTACTACTACTACTACTAATACTACTGCCAATACTAATACTACTACTGCTGCTGCCAATCCGACTACTACTACTACTAATACTACTGCCAATATTACTACTACTACTACTACTACTGCTGCTGCCAATCCTACTACTACTACTACTACTAATACTACTGCCAATACTACTACTAATACTACTGCCAATACTAATACTACTACTGCTACTGCCAATCCGACTACTACTACTACTAATACTACTGCCAATATTACTACTACTACTGCTGCTGCCAATCCTACTACTACTACTAATACTACTGCCAATATTACTACTACTGCTACTACTGCCAATCCTCCTCCTCCTCCTCCTCCTACTACTACTGCTGCTGCCAATCATACTACTACTACTACTACTAATACTACTGCCAATATTACTACTACTACTGCTGCTGCCAATCCTACTACTACTACTACTAATACTGCTGCCAATCCTACTACTACTGCTACTACTGCCAATCCTACTACTACTACTACTAATAATAATAATAATAATAATAATAATAATACTCCTCCTCCTCCTCATCCTACTACTACTACTACTACTAATAGTACTACTACTACTAATAATAATTATAGTATTTTTTTTTTCTAAAAAAGTAATGTCACTGGTTTGACGTAAAGATTATGGTGAGTCAGAGTGTCAGATCTTTGAGCACAGCTGTCCTTCCAGCCCTTTTTAGACTGGGTTACTTGGGATGACTAGAGCATGAAGAGAAGCCTCATCTGAACAAGATGTAAGCACTCCTCATATGACTGACAGTCAGTCTCCAGCAGTAAACCCAGCTGAAAGATCTCATAGGTGACTTAGATGTGACGGGGGAGTGAGAAGAACAAAAACACAGGCAGGGAGATCAGGCATTACAAATACTGTTACTTATACAGTACTCTGTAAAGTACTCTGAAAATGATGGTATAGATTGGGAGGAATTCCAGTAGAAGTGAAACAAATAGAAATGTTTCCAACTAAAAATTTCACGTTTTATGTCATCAGGCATTTAAAATATGCAGACACTTTAGATATTAACTAGGTCTTCTAGGTCATTGTTCTCTGGAGGCTGGAGTGTTGATATCATTCCATCATGGCACTGGATTGAAGTGTCTCAATTAGATTCATTCATTCATTCATTCATTCATTCATTCATCTTCTAAGTCACTTTATCCTTCTGGTTCACAGGGGTGCTGGAGCACCCATTGGGCGGAAGACAGGAAACACCCTGAACCGATCCATCACTGTCCTTCACAGGGCAGGCTCACAGACGTACACACACTCACACCTGGGGGGAATTTAGTCTCTCCAATTTCCCTGAGTGCATGTCTTTGGACTGAGGTAGGAAACGCATGCAGACACAGGGAGAACATGCAAACTCCACACAGAAAGGGCCCCAGACAGGAAACTACCCAATAATAATAATAATAATAATAATAATAATAATAATAATAGTAATAATAATAATAATAATAGGTTTTGGATGACTAACTACACTTATAGCATTGTTGTGTAAAGTTATCAACATATCTGTTTAGCCCTCATATATAGTATATATGATAATGGGTTATTACTGTAAAGCTTTCCCATTATAATGTTACAGTTTCCAGTTTGTATTAAGTTCTCCTAAACACGTTCTTATATGCACATTTGGGAGGTTTGAGGAAAACCATTTACCCGGAATAGAAGGCTGAAAATTGAACCATATGCAGTTTAGTGTTCACAAAGAGTCAGTATCAATGAATTACCAAGTTCGGCAGTGCTCCTCACTATTCTGTAGGACAGTGTTGAAAGATGCTTCTTCTTCCGAATACTGCTTTAGAACAAAAGTGCATGTAAAGGAACTCCATACTAGACAGCAGCTGATGTGTGATGAAAATGGGAAAGGATACCGCTTGCTTTGCAAAGGTTTGTTCTTGGAGTGCTTGTACTTGTGTGAAGTGAGGGGAACATGCCACAACTTCACTAAACCTTCTTCATAACGTCCAAAGGACTGTTGCGCCTGCCATGCAGGGAAAACTGATACAGTGATGAGAGAAGGGAAAAGGAAGGCTGAAGGAGAGGCACTGCAGCTCAGGATGAAGCTTTTGTGCACTTTGAAAATCGATGACATGTGGCAGCTATTTGTACCCTAATCCCACAATCCTTCGCTTTAGAAATTCTACATATTGGATTTCACTTAATCCCAAAGGCACAGCAAAACAAAGCTCTTCTTCTGTTGTAAACATCTGCTGTTTAGAATTGTGTAGATTTCTCTCTGTGTTTGACTTTGAAGTGCTTGGATTGCAGTTTTATAGTGTAGTGTTTTGTTCCACAGAGCATGAGTAGAATAGTGTAGATGGAAGGGAAAGTGGGGTCTATTTCTAAGAAATTGTCTGTTCCAAATATAACAGAATTCTGATGCTGGGCTCCGTCTTATAGTAGGGGAGTAGGTGATTTGATGTACAAATAAGTCCTAATAAATTTTTGCACACAACTCTACATACTGTACTGCAAGCTAACCCTTGTAATTGACATCACTTTGACAAGTTACATAAAAGTAAGGCTACTACTAAAACTACATACTACTTTAACACTATTATATAACATCACCAGCTATGCAAATTATGGCAAATACTGATAAAAGCTAAAATAAAACACTGTAACAATGACATTTCCTTTATTATTGATAATTATTATTTGAGTGCCTGTTTGTTCTTAATGGACACCGTAAAGACATAAGTTTAATTCTCCAGAATTTCAAGGCGTTCAAAGGATTAAACAGGTGAACCCCTTGCGCACTGAACCTACATATTAGTTCCATATCATTTACCAGATAATTTCTAGTAGGCCTAGTTATCGCAGTAATAAGCTATAAGATGAATAGCTGAATATTAATGCTGGAAAGTGTTAATTCCTCTTTGACATTTTGCCACTGTATAAACCAGTAGACCTCTTATTTTTGGTGAATTCAAGTTATTGGATTGTGTCAAAAGCTCAAAAGTCAAAAGCTCTGTGTGCCTAAGAATGCTTAAATCTAACTTGGATGAAAACCTCCAAGACCAGTTTTGTCTAGGAGCGATTACTTTTTTGCTGATTTACGCAAAAACAAGATCAGCCTACACTTCATTTCATCTGGAGTCCTCAGCACCGAACCTCCTCAGTTGAATGAAGAGCATTTGATGTATGAGCTTTTAGCCCAGAAATGGTCACTCCCCCATTCCTCTCCCTCTGCACATGTGTTTTATTAGCTCTGCGCTCTGGACTGTAAATTCCAAGGCCGGGCGCTGGGAGAGGAAACAGTATCCCGATGGGAGCAGAGGTGGCCCTCAGATGAAGAGGAGACGGCAGTGATCCCCATCATCCCTCCCCCGTTTCATTCGTGACATGGCACACATGCCTTTAAAAAGGGATTGTGGAGGTGATCCGAGAGGAAAGGATCATTGAGAGTTTTGTTAGGGAGTGGACACCCTATCCACATGTGGCCTGGGCTACAGTCTAAAAACGAAAAGTGCCTAAAAAGGGCTTTAGCCAGAGCATAGAACAGGAGTTTTCACCTAAAGCTTGAGAAGGCCCAGTGTAATGTATAGTTTCTTGCTTATAAAGGTCCAGAAAAACAGACTAACATATTGAATGGAGACAACAGTCATCTTCAAATGCTGGATCTTTAAAAGACCCTAATCCTACATTTTCCATATATTTATTATTATGTTTTTTTTTTCTTAGGGTCATTTATGTGGTTTTATGTACCAAACATGACCACAATTCATTTTATGTTTTTTTATTTTTATTTTACTTCGTTTTAGGACTCATCTAAGATAAATGAACTCTGATCTGTTCTGCCCATGAATATGTGTGTATGATGCTGATCTGCTGTAGACTGAATAGGTGACACCACAGAAGCAATTAATTCAAAACCTTGACTTTGAATTCATAATGTTTTCATATTACTTCAAATGATATGGGTTTTGCATGATATGAGCCCTTTAATGATTAGTCCGGGCAACTAAAAATATATCAGCTACCTTATTTTGAACATTAATTGGCTTTGCTACAGAATGTTTGGTTTGTTGCACTGAAACACACTGCAAGGTCTGCCAGTCGATGATCCTTGCCATATAAGAAACATCTTTGGCTTTCTTTCTGTCATTATTTAGTCCAAGAACAATTTCATTAAATGTGTCTCGAAAGTTTGAAGAACCTCCACATTGTGTGTCAAATAAAGAAAGAACTCTAAAGGAGCGGGGTCTGTAATATGTGCCTGAGTGATCTCTAGTTCTGAGAAAATGACCATAAATGACCCAGCATGCTTCCTAAAATCTGAAACCTCTCATTTGGATAAATGTTTGCCCACAAATCATTTTAAGAGTCAGTCTATGGTCCGTCAACATGACAGTCTTAATTAGAGCGTGTCATAGGAGGTCATGACCCCTGGCCTACAACACCCTCTTCTCCTGGCCTGGTCAGGTTGCACATGAAGGACCTCTAGCCTGTCTGGTCTGTCTGCCTGTAAACAGGAAAGTGAACCTGGGAAAGTGTTTGACAACATGTAGCAATGCATATAGCAGGTTAATTACCACTCTGTCTGTCCACCATATCTTACATAGTCATCTCAATAAAGCATATTCTGCTATATCTCCAATAAACCACCAAAACAAACCTCTCAGACATCTCACTTAAAAAAGCTGACTTTGTTTATAAAGTCAAAAGAGGTCAGGACAAATTAGAGGGATTTGTGTATGAGAGAGAGAGAGAGAGAGAGAGAGAGAGAGAGAGAGAGAGAGAAAGAGAGAGAAAGAGACAGAAAGAGAGAGAGAGAGAGAAAGAGAGAGACACAGAGAGAAGAAAAGAGAGAAAGAGAGAAGGGCAGACAGAAATAGTGAGAGAGAGGGAGGGGGGGAGAGAAAGGCAGAGTTAAAGAGATAGAGAAAAGGAGACTTAGAGACATTCATTGTTCAAGTGTTTAAGTTCATTTAAGTATTCCACTTTTTCCTGACTTCAGTCTTACTGAGAGTTCACAGAATTCTCGACGGCAGCTGAGTTACATTCATAAAAAGGCCAGGCTTATTAGAATGGATTATTATCTCTGTAAATTTATGAAGGGTCATACTAACATATGTATAGTTGTATGCAAAGTTTCCTTTTTTACTTCCTCAGACCTTGTGTCATCAGAATATTTCCTAAAGCTACTGCTAAACTGAGGTCACTTCCACACCTGCTTTGTTTTGTTTAAACTTGGTTTAAAGTTTCGTTCACCAAAGTTTTTCTTTCATTCTGTTGTTTTGGCATGTGACACTCTATCCGCACCAAACAACAGAACAGTGGTCTAACAAAAATTGTGGGTCTCAGCTTCTCAGTGAACCGTGATTCAGTTCACAGCTGGTGAGAAGAGTTTGAAGAGTTTAATTGCATGCAGCATTAGTTTCCGGTAAACAGCAGACAAGCAATAAAATAATATTGGTTTTCCAATTCAAATTGAACCATAAAGAATCAGATATCAGCTATGAGTTATTATTGTTGCTTTGTAATACACATAGATATTAAGCTGTATTTTATATGTTCTATATATATTTTTATGTTGGAGCACATCCCTGCAAGGACGGCCACTGAAACTCTGTTTTCCGGGTATGGGTATGAAAACAGTGTAAAGTTACATGAAACCAGCAAAGTTTGCTATCTAAGGCCGAACCCAGTGAAGTACAGGTTCAAAAACCCAGACGCTGTTCATGAATGGGTTTATTACAAATTAGCATGTTAATAACAAATTAGCATGTTATTAGCATGCATAATAGTCGGGTAGTCAGTCATTGTCATAGTTTATGTATATTATCAGGTGACTGTTTCCTGCAGATTATGTTTGTGCAGGCAACACTGCATGTGCCCACCTCTAGTCCTGTGTCGACTAAAGGTGCTTTGCTGTCATATGGGGGTTTTGGTTTGCCTTTCTGTCCTGCATATGAACAGTTCTATCTGCAAGTTTTCTTGTTTTTCCAGATCTTGCCTTGACTTCCACAGTCCCCCTCAATTGCCATTTTATAGTGATATTTCAGACAGGGGATATTGCAAGCTGGAAGTGCTTGATGCGTTTTTATAGTCTTCCTCTGCTTTGTAGACATCAGCTAATTCAATTTTAAGATTCTCAGTAAGCTGTTTGGTGAGTCCATGGTTATGGAGTGGCAGTACAACATTTATTATACTCTTGAATTGCCATCAGCTGACAAACTGTTGCACATGCCATAATTAATATTTTACATGCATTGTCAACGCCATGCTATGCAGCATGTCCATGTTAAAGATTCCTATTGAAGAGCAGTCATCCAAGGTCCAAACATCATAAAACCTCCTAGTAAGTGGTTACATTATGGCTCATTAGTTAGCAAAGCAACATGTATTTGCCAAGAAAGAAAAATGTGTCGGCCAACCAAGAAACAGCCCAATTTCTTCTTTTGAAACTTTGAGAGTTGTTCTTTACACAATAAAGAGAATCTGGTTTCCATTTGGCCTGAGTGAGCTGTCTGCAATCTGGTGCCATGTCTCCATTTCAAAAAGTGTTTACGGACAGGAAATCCAATCTATAACACATGCCGCATTATCAGCCCATTCCTGACTCGTTTTTTGGTCATTGCCTTGTGAAGTGGTGGAAAGGCAGTGGATTATGCAGAATAGATCATACCAAAGAGTTGAATCTCAACATTGAAAAAGTCCTGTCTTTGGCACACAGTACACATCAGTACATCTGTGACACTCAGCAAGACACACGCTGAGGCGGGGGTGGGGACTGACAACTCAGAGTAAATCATGGAACCTGTCACTGACGAATGCTGACAGAACTGTTCACTCAAGAATTGGGATCATATTACACTGTACAAAATAGAAAAGAATCTGGCGTAATTATTGTGTGGAAAGACACATTCATTTAGACAATATGCCACTGTATACCATTCATGCCACAAGGACTGAATGGTATGCCATCAAAAGCTACTTTTCTATGTAATGATTTCCCAGGCTAAAAACATGATGTACGCTGTAAGAATTAGGAATGTGTCCAGGTAGCTGTGCCATGTCCGTGTCTGTTCATGCATTTGTTGTGTAGTTACCTTTAAACCCTTGTACCTTTAAACCCTTGTATGACGTCTTTTAATATGATTTATTTGGTAAGCCTTTATTTAAAGCTACATACATAGGGACTTCATAGGACATATTTTTAAAAGCTTTCATTCATAACACAGTTATCAAGCATGCTTCATCAGTAGCCTAACTGAGAGAGACATAGTTCTAAGAAAAAGACCACCCATCTAAATCGATACTGGAAATATAATTTTCCATAGAACTTAATAACAATGTTATTTTAATGACGTGCTTGCCTTTTAAGTTCCCTTAATATTGTTGAACAATTGAACAAACATTATTATCTATCAAAATGCTATCTTCTACTTCATAAAATAATTTATGTCATATTGCAAATAAAGACATGCAAAAACGTATGCTTGTGTAATGTCCCTATATAGCCAACAATCCCGTTGAAAGTAGATTGTAGATTCTAAATCCTGGTTATACAAAATATGACTCAAATGTAACTGAAACTGAAAAGTTGCATTACATAATACAGTACTTTATTTCCATTCATACCAGTTTTGGGTATAATGACTTTCTGAAAAGAAAAACAGCAGTGGAAAACTTCTATAATAAAGGTGGTATTAATCATAACAGAGCATTGATGGTCCTTATATGTGTTCACTCCTAACAGCATATTTATTATGTAATAAACTATGTAATGAATTAGGCCATCATAATGTATGATATTCTATACATTCTGTATCATTCTACATGAATTCTAAGCTCACCAGACAAAAATTAGTTACCTGTGATTGAAAAGTACCTAATAGCACATAATACCTCTACAAGCACGAATAATAGCTGTGATTTGGTATGGACTGGACAAGTTTCTGGATGTTGGCAACATCTATGTTCAGACACTCTTACATCAAAGAATCACACAATTCAGCCAGATTTGGTGGATGCCTTCCCTGGCACAATTCTGAGGAGAATATCCTGTAGACTGGGATTTTTTCCACTGCTGTTAGACCCATATGACCATGCACTTCCAAACACCTGCCAATTCAGCTACTTCCTTCACACTATAGCCTTTGGCACGCCCAAATGCATTCATACTTTTTTTTTTTTTACCAATCATTAATATCTGCTTTGTGACCCATTTTCCACTCAGATTCACTGCACTGTACCACCTCTTCTTAATCTGTGAATCCCATCGCACACCCACAGGTATTCATAGCCCCATCATCCTTGTGCAACCCCACCTGCAGGAGCCTGAACTTACTACCACCTTAAAACACGCAAGGTAACTAATTTTTGTCTGGTGAGTTTATATTTTGTATGTAGCAAATTATAGAATGAATTTGTCAATTATGTTCTAGTGGTCCTAAGACACAGTAAGACAACAATAATCACTCTGGGCTTCTAGGGGTTAAATAAAGGCTTCGCTGTGCTACACAGGAAGCTCCATCAGAGCAGAGCGGGAGTACAGTCATATTTGGAAGGGCTGGATTAGATGGCTAAATCTGCAATTTCCAGGGGAGGTCTCATTAGCTGTGGGGCATGCAGTGACCTTAGCCAAAACATTTCAGATGTTTAGCCCAAACACAAAGGTCTTTCACATGCACAGCCTGTGAGGAAGGGGAGAATCCGTATCCCCTGTGTTGCCAGAGGAAGGGAACATGTACCACATATCTTTATATGACCTAAATATGTTTAATCCATTCCACACAGGCACTGAAGATTCATGATCTTGCCTCAGTTCAGGGCTCCATTCAGCAGTCAGTGGGAGGCTTGTCTGCAATGATTATTGTCAGATTGCATTAGCATTATAAGAACTGGAAGACATGCTGTTTGTGCAGCCACAAAATCCACATCCGGGTGCACAGTCATACAGATTTATTTAAACTATTCATACTTCCAACAACTAACAAAAGAGGAATTCTCCCCCAACTAAAGAGATCTCCCTAATTACTGAGGCAATAACCCACAACGCTCACTGTGGCATCCAGTAATGTTTCATTCAAGGCCCAACTTTTGAGCTCTTATTCACAGCTATAAACAATGTTCTTAGTGTAGTCTGCCTTTTAATGCTCCACACCAGTCTATAAAGAATATACTGTAAAAACAGTATCCCACAGAAAGAAGCCCAGGGCCCTTCACTGTTTCATTCGCGTCATCCACAGCAGTGAACAACGTCAAGGTTGCCCATGTGTGGGAGAGAACAGTGGGAGTCCCCCTGAAGCAAGCCTCATAACTCACATACCCGCATGAATGGCTGGTGAGAACAAGAGTTTTACTGTGGACGTAAATTTTGCCCTTCCTTCTCCAAAAAAATGAGTTAAGCTTCATTTGTGTGACCACATCAATGTTTAACTTGGGATGTGCATTGTCGCTTATAGACCATTCTCACACTTCCATGTTTGTTAATGCTGAAGCATAATAGAAGCAGTAAATGACATCCAGTCATGCTATGAACAATTGCTAATAATGGCCGGAACAAATGCTGCCTTCCTAAATACACCAGTAATACAAGAAAACAGCTTTACCTCAAATTCCACCCAATCAAGATGAACAGCCCAAAAATGTTCACATGAATCTCCTTACTACTGAAATCCCACAGGTGTGCTAGCAGAAATCAGCATACCATAGAGGTGTGTTTTTTTTCCATTTTTAAAATTTAAAAGTTTTAACATTTAATGGTCTAATAATCATGGTTTGCCACTGGTGCACATGCAATGGGAAAAAAAAACACATAAAGCTTGAAATTGCATATGTATCCAATAGTAGACCATGAAAAATGGCTCAAAACAGATTTTGACAATCGAAACCCCTCCTGAACTACAAGAGGGAGCACTGGTTTAACTCCTGCTCTGAGTTTTATTTTATGGTTTAGTACATCAGCCTAATTAGCTTACAGTACACTGGTTTGATTAACCTTTACTCTGCATTTTAATGCCCATGATAACAATGACTCCACTACACTACACCAACCACAGCTCGGGAGTCTCACTGTCTTTTCTCATATTGAATAAATGACTGCAACTCCATAAATGCCACCTCTTACATGTTTCATCTCACTTGTTCCCATTTCTTGTATCTACAAACCATTCTCAGTGGCAGCATATACAGGGGCAGAGGTGATAGCATAGCTTCAAAATGCGTTTGTTCAATTTGTTGCCATATATAGGTTTTAGTGCGCAATTATTATATATTTGCTGTCTTAAATGAATAGGAAAATCATAGAATGTACTATGTTCCATAACTTTTCCTTTTCCTTTAAGGCCACATAATCTTTTTAAAATTGTTCCCTTAATGTTAAATTCAGAAAATAAAGAGTAATTGTGTATGAAAATATGCAGACATATGTTCTCTGTAGACGATGTATTAACTTTTCTCAGTCTTTCAGTTTTTTCAATGTACACCTAAGCGTTTGCACGTGATTGTACGGTTCCCCCATCTGACAATAGAGTGCTGAATGATCTACACTCACTCTCCTTTTCAGAAGTGCTGAAGGATCCACTGATAAGAGGAAGTATCTTGGAGCCTCAGTAGTTGTCACTGTCTGAGGTATGAAAATATGTGATGAGCAGTCTGAGGAATCTCAGCACTCCTCTTTGCACTGGGGCGAAGATTGCGGCCCTAATAGGTTCTTATCAGCTGTGGCAATGGGACTGATGTTATCATAGCAATGGTCGTTTTTCCTTCAGCAGACACCTACATCATCTATGCTGTCAGAGAGGTCAAACGTAGGGGCCACAGCCCTCCACCCCCATCCCTCCTCCCGCTTACCCAGTGGTGCTTCCAGATGGTTCCAATGAAACCAATGTCAGGAAGGACTGCTGCTGGCAGACCCATGCCGTTGTGTGAGAATAGTAAAAAGAGGCTAAGACGGCTGTGGGACAGTGCAGTAACTCAGAAGTCTTTGGGGTGGGGGAGGGGCACTTGGATATGACTTTGTAAGGGGCCTGGGGAAAAGCTGAACTCCATTTATCTTTGTTCTTCATGTTCCATGTTTCTGCTTTCTGGGCCTGAGTCACGTGTGATTGTGCAGGAAATGGGAGAGGCTAGCTCTTTTTATGAAGTCTTTTTCTAAAGCTGTCATCCCCTTTAAACACCCATTCCATCAGGACGCTTCCACCGATGCATTTCAGAGACAATGTAGAGCAGACTTTCTCAACCAGCTTGACATACTTTCCGAGCCATTCTAGCCGAAAGGACCAGAGCCCAGTCTAGTTTGGTGATGTCACTGCTCAAGCACATCTGATTCAACTCATTAGTTGATCACCAGAATTAGTATGAGGGAAATTATGAAACTGTGCTGGACACAGTTTGTTTGGGCACCCCAGTTCTACAAGGACCAGGATTATTATTTTGATTATTATAAGGAAAAGGCCTACCTTAAACATTCGTGGTAAGGTTATACCAATTAAAACGACAGATTGCAAAATAAACAGAAACCCAGCTGTACATAGAAAAAAAAAAAGCTTTTGTTTTTGTATTCTCAAACTGCATCACAGATGGTCTGTAAGTGGGTTATTACTAAAGTGAACCTTAAAAATAATGAGGACTGGACATGCCCACAGTAATACAGTATTGTGCAAAAGCCTACCCTTCATTCATTTAATTTTAGTCCATTAGGAAAAATGTAGTGTGTCCACTCTTTGGCTTTATTACAGCTTCAGTTATTTTCAGGAGAGTCTTTTCAGTGTTTCAAAGAAATCTGTTTCAGTGTTTCAAAGCACAATGATGTAGAGGTCTGGACTCTGGGGTTGTCAGTCCATTGTTCTGAGAACACCAGCATCTTCTTCATTTGATTTACCAAATTTCTTCGTCTTTTATATATATTATTTTTTTCTCAGTGAAGGATTCTTGACAACTGCACATCCTTTCAGACTCATAGTGTTGAGTTGTCTTCTCACAGTGGAAGGACGGACAGAAACTGTTATACCCTTATTACTATCACACCCTTATTTATGCTTCACCACTTGCATGAAGAAAATTTATAGATAAGAGATTTATGTTTTATGAGTTTAATTTAAGAGGTAATTTTCATTCCATTGGAAAGACAGCATAGTTTTATTAGTCAATCCACTGGGATGAGCAGAAGACCTAAGGGTACTTTAAATCAATTACCACACACAGAAAATGTGTAGAAACCTCTCTGGTTGACAAAAACCATAAGGATGAACAGTAAACATGAAGTAGCGATATAGTTACATATTTCCACATTGTGCTGAGTGTAATAATTACAAGCTGAGCTAAACCTGCCAACTACACTCTTAAAAGCCAAAAAGGTTGTTTGTGCAATTCTATAGATGAACCACATTTCCCTAAAAAAGACCTCCAGTGACTTGCTCATTAGAGATCCATTTCTTAAAAATTGGAATGTGGAATGTGCGATGGTTTTAGGAACCTCCACATGATGGAATGCTTCTAAGAAGACCCCTTAAATTGGCAATGAACATTTACAAACATTTTAAAGCTTCTTAGCACTCACAATCTGTTTTCAGCTATATATCCCATGGGAAAGAAAAATAAAAAGAGATCTCCTTAATATCTCTGTAGTTCAATAGATAGGGTTTAATATACCCCCTAAGACCTACCCACTGAAAACAGTTCAGGAACAGGCAGGAATCTCACCCTACCATCTACCCAGGTGATATTGCCATTTTGTAAAATCCAACAGCATCTTTCTGTCTTGCAGTCTTTTATCAGGCTAAATGATGAGCTTGTGTGCATATAATAACATTCATAAATCTTACAGATAAATTACAGATGAGCACCCTCAGCATTCTCAATCCAGATCAACCACTACTTGTTGGCTTGTTGTTTAGGAGATCCAAAATAAACATCATAATGTTGACTGTTAACTTTTTGTCCCAATGTTATTTTTTATACATCTGTTCTTTTTTGAGACATTATTATTCAGTTGCTTTTTCCCACCTCACTCTAGCATCTTAGACAACACAGCAGAATATAATAACCTGGAAGGTGTTAGCAGCTAAACAGCTGCTTATGATGCTTATTAGACTCTGCTGTAAGTCTTCGATAGAGCCCAGTTATCTCCTCTTGAGTTTTAGTAGAGGTCTCAGTAATGTTACATACTCTGTTCAGATTTGCACTCATGTTTATCTGCAACTGAACTAAAGACAGGAACCATTTCTCATCCAACACTGGGAGCCTTCTCAGTTTTGATGCTGCAAGTAACTATTATCATTTTCCCATGTCTCCTTTCTGTCTAAAGCAGTTTCTCTTAAGGAATTTAAGGAGAATTACCATTAGGTCTCCTGAGCCATCAAAGAACAACATTTCAGCAATAAAATGTTCATCTGGGATCGACGATTTGTCCTTGTCAGCTTATATTAACATCTATGTTATGGTCAGTCCTTTGGTAGCGCAGTCGAGAGGTGTATCACTCTTTCTATCAGAGAAGTATGTCCTGTCATTTGTCACTATGTAACGTGAGACCATCACATAAATCTACCTTCTGAGAAGAACGGCTTCGATGATCATGAGAACGTTGAGTGTTTCTGGTTTGTGTTACAGGCGGGTCAGGTTGGGGATAGATTTGTATTTTGGATGTTGTTTGGAGTCAGTTTTCCTCGGTTCTGCTATCCATATCTGTGTTGCTAGGCAACTCCTTGGCCAGCGCTGCATTAGTTTCCTCTCCTCTCTGACAGCAACACTCTGGAAAGTTCTCTGGCTGGTAATTGTTTTAAGATGTTACGCCGAGGGGCCGGAGAGTGGAGAGGCTTAACACCAATATCCTCTGCAGTTCTCGGAGAGCTTAAACCTTGTTTAAGTTGCCGCGTCTTCATGTTCTTGATCACTCGCCACCCTGAGACGTAATCATGGTGTAGACGAACATGAGGGTCGTGCCCTCTCACCTCCCATTGACTCCTGCCATAACCGCCCAAAGCATGGAGGAGGTCAGGGCATGAGGTCCAGACTAACCAATGAAGGAAGAACGCGAGTGGTCACATGTTCTCAGCTGCTCTTTTGGCCTCTAGTGTGAAACGTTCAGGCCTGTGGCCTTTCCCTGTGACTCCCTGTGTCTCTCACTCATGCCCATACACATACGTAGACATATATGCAAGCACTTACTCTGAATCAGGTTTACATGCATATGTGCTTGGACCACTGATGTAGCCGGAATTTCAATTTAGGAGGGACTGGTTGCAGACTGGGGCAGCCAACTAGCAGATAGTAAAGGAATTCCACAGACTTGTCTATAATTCTGCATTATTAAATTATTAAGATACACACAAAGTCATTCAGAGTGAAATGTTCAAGTCTACAGAATCTTATTGAATCAGAATTGTACACAGTGGTGGTGACAGGAGCCAGACGTACGACAAACTTAACGGCTCCCTCACAGAAAGTTATTATGTGAATAGATTATGAATACACTGCCTGATGCCTGAGACATTAGTCATGTTTACATGCAACCTTATAAACCACTAAAAATCTGACTATTACCTAATAGATTAGCCCAACTGAGGCCAATCCTAATAAACTTTCTACCAGATTAAACAAGGTGGAGAATCCTGTAAACAATTCAATTTAAACACCTGCATCTGATTACATTCCCAGCCGGAAAGTTTAAGTACATTCTGCGCATGTGCATATGCATCATAACAGAAGTTTATAACGTTGTCATGATATTGTCTGCATGAATTGATATTTTTAAATCAGATTGTAGAGTCGAGTGTGTATATAAACACCTCAGTCTTCATCTATAATCAGACTAACAAAAATCTTTTTGTGTAAATATGGCCATTTATCATGACTGTTTGGTAAAGGTTTTAGCTAGAAGGTTTTAAAGTGTGTATTCACTGCAGGTAGGTACATGCAGAACGTTGTATAAAAACAGTCCCAAAAGAAAACGTATGTTTTCAGATTTACCACAATTTTAACTAGTATCAACAAAACAGACACATACAAAACATACAAAAATAAAATAGCTGTATGTGCGGTGGTGACTAACATCCTGTTTCAGCCATCACCACAGCAAAGAAATCATTTTAGTTGGTAAGTTTAATAACACTTGACTGCTTACCTCACAATTAAGTGGCTCATATTAGTAATTATACCAGCTGACAGAATACCAGGACAGGTAAAGGCTAATTAACTAGAGTCCTACCTTTTATGCCACTAAGTGTAGATGTTTGCAGCGAATAGTTCAAGGTAGCAATGTTCTCACCAAGTGTCCACAGTACTGAACTTGGTCTACCGTTTGTTCACAGAGAAAGGAGCCTCAGTGTTCTTACCAGCAGGAGAAACAGTGGAGAAGGTTAATTTCCTTGGCATTAAATAGAAGTGTTAATCCATGTCATTTTATGTGCATGCAAACGTGTTCATGATGGTCATGATGTTATCATGTGCTGATTTAATACTGATCTGCTGAGAGTTTTTTCAGTCTCATTTATTTATTTAAAGCTGCAAGTTTTGTGGATTTGAAGACCTCTCTCTGGAAATGTGTAACTGCACACAATGTAAGAGAAACATTTTGTAACATTGGTTGCACTTTAGACCCCTTCCCTGAGTGGATGAATCTAATGACTGTAAGCACGTTTTCAAGAAGAACTTGAAAAGACAAAAGTTTATTCTCTTCTGTTTTTAGAGGATACACGTGACGTTTCTATTGATGTCATCATATCTTCAGGGTAACTCACAGCAGCGCATACACAACACGTTTTAGAGTGATTTTTTTTCTCCTTCCTTAGGAATGCTACTTCTGCCAACGTGAACAAAAACATCTTACATTGTTTTTGTTGCTGTCCAAAGTAAAACAAGTATCTCCAAAATAGCAACTTTACAGGAGAGGGCAAAAACCTAATTTCATTTTAATGTAAGTCAATGAAACCAGAACGTTTTTCCAAGCAAATTTAGGCCATTTCTGTTGGTCCGTTCATCATGAAATTTTCACACAATGTAAGCAGCAGCTACTGAGATCAAATGATGCATAAAAGTAAAAATCGACAAAAGTGGAGATACATGTTTTTCATTGGACAGCGACAATATGAGAACCCTGTGACATTTTGTATATTTTGGCCCCCACAACTTAACAGTCTGATCTGTGGTGGGGCACTTAGGCCATCCCGTAACTATGGCCATGCTTTTGGATATAATAATATGAACATAGAGAACCTGATCTTAGAACCCTTACTCTTCGATGTTTCATATATATGGGCCTCTGTCTGGTATGGCTGGAATGTAAAAGCGTACACATGATTGCTCAAGTCGATACGGCAACATGATTTACAACCCGTCAACAGACGATCAGCATGCCAAAAGAGCAAATGCTTTGAGCTGTCCTTTATTTAAGGACCTTCAGGCTTTTCAAACTCTCGCTAAGATCAGCCACATCCTGGTTTTAGCACATGTGAATGGTAATTATATTGATTTTTCAAAATATCTGCATAATTCAGTGGCTGAGACGTGAACAAAGTCATTCAGGGTGATTTGGTGTGAAAAGGTTTATTGCAGATAAACTTACTGACTCTTTATGATTATTTTACGTTGCCTGATGATAAGAAATAGGGGCCACATACAGTATATAGCCATTTTATTTACTATCCAAAGCTACCAGCAACATTTTTATGTAATGTTGATGATGGTTAAATAGTCTAATGGTCTAATGTAAAAAGGTTTTCTTTAGAGACTATTTTATTTTAACATGCTGCATGCGAGTCACCAACATAAACTGTGACAAATCTTTCCTCTAAAGGATTGTAAAACAGTGTTTCAGGAATCAACAGCAAATGTATTTTGTCATTATTAAAAAGAAAACAAGCATCTCCAAAATGCCAACTTTACAGGAGAGAGCAAAACCTAATTTAATGTTTTTCATAATGATTTTGGGCCATTTCTGTTGGTCTACTCATCATGAAATGTTCACACAATGTAAACAGCAGCTGCTGTGTTTAAATGATGCATAAAAGTAAAAATGGTTTCAGATACATGTTTTTCATTGGATAATTGGATTTTCATAAAGCATTAAACTTGACAGTTTAAGAAATAAATATTTGTCTAGTTCCTATTACCACTAATATGAACAGTTCTGACTCAACAAGTTTCTGCAGAGTATTTCACATCATTAAGCCACTCTGAATGGCTCGTATACTGACTATTTAATTGTGCAGAAAATTTAAAAAATCGGTGGAAATCCTCTTAAAAATGGAGGCAACTTCCGTTTCACTAACATGTCCGGTTACCAAACCTAAGCAGTTTTTTTATTTTGTGACTTGAGTTTTGGGACCTTAGGGGATGATAGTCTAGGCAGACTCATGTTATCTGATAGAAGGTATTAGGGCAATAATTTCCTCCATTTAACGTCTGAGGAATGTGTGCAGGGGGCCAGATAATACCTAGACTTTGAGGCGGTTCTACTTTGGGCTGCATAATCTTACTCTATCCGTCTTATCACCTCTTAGATCTCTATCCCAAACCATGACTAAATACGTTTGGACAAGCTTTACCGCACATCCAGCTAATGCCAGATAGACTGCCTCAGTGGAGTCATTAGTTCAAGGATACAGCACGCAGATAACATCAAGAGCGAAAAAGTTACTTGTTTCCCGAGCGCTGAGCTGTACTCTGGCAAATTGCTCAAGGCTGAACCTTGAGTGGAGATGGTGGTGGACTAGGGTTTTTTTATTTTCCCGTTCCTTGGAGCATTTCTTTGTGGACCTCAGTGAAGGTGAGGATAGTTGCTGGCCCGGAAAGCTAAGTGGAGAGGGCAGCAGGGTCTTCAAGGGGATATAAGGGCAGATTCCTGACGCCATACCCACCTCTTGTACAGACAAGCAGACATAAAGAGCCAAGCAGCCTTTTTCGCTCTGCTCTCTGTGCCAGAAAGAGCTCTGGGGCCTGGAGAGCTTTGATGAGGTGTGGACGTCAGCTTAATGCAAATACAAGAGCCTTTTTCCTGACAGGGGAAAGATATATAGCATTTATGTCCGTCTGCACAATAGAAACGGAGTCCAAAGGAGGAAAATGTTTTGTGGTCACCCATCACTGCACCACGGTCTCCAAAAGGTATTGAGATGAGTGGGGCATAATGTCAGGGTAGTGAGAAAGTTTCAGCAAATGAAGGCAGTAAAATAGTCAGTGACATTCATTTCCTCTAGACAGTCATCTAACTTGCTAATGACTTCACCATTCTCGGTCTGTCTTCTCCAATGAAGGTCTACATTCAAATGCATGTACAGTCTTTCCCCAATTATCCATGATTCCTTCTCATAAATTTAGCCCTCCTTCGCTCCCATGCACATAAAGTCTTGAATTGCTCATTCCACCATCTGGGCCACTGTCTCCACTCCGATTATAATGAAGAGCACTTCATTATTGTTTTGACAAAGCACTCATCCAGTTCCACCGGGGGTGGAGATGGGTTCATTTGAAGGTAAAGTGGTTCAAACAGGGCCACCAGCAAAATCATTCATCAGGGACAAATGCATTCTCTTTGTAACTCCTAACTATGAAGCTGTTGCCAGGGTGTGAATGGAAGTGGTGTCCTAAACTGGGTGTGCATGCACATGTTAGCAGTGTGCAGGGTACAGTAATAGCCTCAAGCAGTGGAATTACTATTGTGTCACAGTGGGAAAGAGCTCTGTGACTGCATGGTAGCGGTTTGGTTGCTCAAATACAGTGGCAAATTAGGACAGTGTTCAAAACTTCTAGGGTATTACTCCTGACTGTTCACAAGACCATTACAGATAAGTTATTTGTGGAGATTGATTGAGATTTCTTTCATTTCAAAGACATTAGATGTAAAGCCATGAGAACAGTTACTTGCATAAGGAGAGGCTCAGACTAAAATGAGAGGAATAACAGTGGCATCCAAAACTGGAGTTCAAATGTAGAATAGAAATTGGACTCCTAACCAAAACCTTTACTATCAGATAAACAATACTCAGAACGTTCATTACTTAGAGAAAATCAAGCTCCACTCTTTGGTGAAAAAAATCGGCAAGTTTTTCTATACGTCCTTTATTGTCCGGCTGGACAATGGTGTGGAAAAAAATCCCTTCAGGTTTCTTTAAGAGACATAATAAACACTGAGGAAATGCTACTGTATTTAGCTGTTGAAGCTTCTGTGTAACCTTCTGGTAAATATATAAAGAGTTTCTTTCCAAAATGGTGTATATGCATTTGTAATCAGTTTTGGATATAAAGAGTTTTTGAAAAGAATAACAGCTGGTATGTAATGGGAAACACACCTGTGTAACAGCCTAATAATAAAGGTGTTTTTAACTATAATATGGCATTTATATATATTGTATGTTTAAAGCCAACTCTCAACAACATTTATGGTGGGAAAAAACACATGGAGAAATGGTACTGTTCCAGAATCACTTTTTTTGGACAACAGAAATGTGTTTTCTGATTTTCTTTTCTTAACACTGAAACATGAACATTATTTATTTACATGTGTTTAATTTAATTACACTGGTCTCTGACATTGGCACAGCACTGATTTGCATATTAGCCTCATAGTGGGAGTCAAATAATTACTAAACAATGATAATTGAGTTTAAATAGTAGTACATTCTGAATAAAGTCTGGTGTTCAAGGGAAAAACTGATGGCCATTTCGAAACACAATAACTAATTACTTTTGGCATTAGTGGCTGGCATCAGAGCCGTAAGGGAAAACCTTCCAAGCAAGAATTAGCAGCTTATTTCCTGCACCTACAAAAGCTGCACTCTCAGGGCAAGCCGAGGAACTGAAATTTATGAGCGTCTGCAAAGCAAGCACTTCCTTTTGAATAAAACATTTACTTTGCCCATTGAAATTTACAACGCTTAAAAAAATGGCTCTCCGGAACGTTTCTGAAACTACCGGATACAAGAGAGAGTGAAGCTAAGCCGAACTTATAGCACGGAGGAGGAAAACAACTTGTAAGCCAAACTGTCAGAAAGGAATGAGGTAAGACGAATGGTGGAGAAAAGGAAACTTGTTGTACTAAACTCAGAACTGCTTCAGCGGCCTCTTACTCTCACCCGCTGACAGTGTATGTTGAAGACATACAGAATAACACACTATTGTTCCACTTGGCTCATAGACTGTTAACCTTACATTGCATCTGTGACATATAAATCATCTGTAAAATTTCATCTGTGGACAAGAATGTTTTCTTGTATTTACATAGTTATATTTAGTTGTAATATATTGCTTAGAGTTAATCTTTATACAGTAGTGGTAGGCAATATGGTATATTTATCATTATCTCATATATCATATTTATCATGTCATAATTTACATCACAATATGTCACATTATGCTTTCCTGAGCATACTGTAGGTATCATCAGTGCTTCTAGAACACTGCAATACATTTCATTACAGATATACCATGCAAATACTGAATGCACATTATTTATTTTCATAGTTATAAATATGTATGTATATACCAACATATTGAATGGTGGCCAAATCATTTATTTATTTATTTATTTATTTATTTAATCTATTATATAATAGCTTTTATTGAAAAACAACAAAATACATGAATTGAATAGATTAAAGGGTACATAGAATTGTCTGATACTGTTTTAGGATTTTAGATGCTTCATTTAGTGTTTCACATTTTGGAGAAAACAAGATACTGAATACTAAAGCCAGGAATGGACTAGTCTCTCCCTACCTTATGGCAAAGGTCAAGAGTCAATCTGTACCTCAAGCCCTTAGGGCTTCAAGTACAGCTTGGCTTGACCTGCCATCCTTCAAGATACATGGAAGACAAGCATTCAGACTCTTGTCTGTCCTGGAGCCCAGATGGTGGAATGAACTTCCACTCTTTCGGCTTCACACACAGCCTAAGACCTATCTCTTTGGGAATCACTTAGATGAGCACCAATCTAAGCATATATTGAATTGTATTGTATTGCACTTATGCTGTGTTTAAATCATTATCTTCTTTCTAGGTACAAGCACTGGCCAGGTATTGGCTCTTGTTCGGGCAGTATTTGAGCTCAAGGGTAGCTTGGACTCTAACCTACTTGTACTAGCTAGGACACATACTCTGATTGAATGCAAAGCACATTTGTAAGTCTATCTGGATAGGAGCGTCTAAATGCCATAAATATAAATGTGAAAATAAAAATAAACATTATACATCATTATATTACACATTATACATTCATTGATGAGTTTTCACCTCTAGGTTTGATCACTACTTTTCCACCACTTTGCGTTGTACATACTAATGTTATTATACCTTTATTCTGTTTTGTGAGTCATGGTAAAGTCATCTACATATATGCACATCATTCTGAACACACAGGCGCAGAAATAGGGGGCTTGCCAGATGAAAAAAATGCATGTACAACACTTGTACAGTCCATGGTCAAGAGCTCAAGCCCCTCTTGGAAACCATCTGTGCACCTACCTGTGGATAAACCTGCAATATCTTCATTTTTGCAGCTTTCTACCAATAATTTGGAACATGTGAAGTGGTAATCTTGCCAGATGCTATCTTGTAATGAGAATACATGTCTGGGAACAACTTGTCAGAGCCTGTATGCTGGATTTGCTGGTACACCCCTTTTAAAACCATCCAGATTCCTCTAGTCCATCATGTTAACACCTGACATGCAGCTGATAACACAAGCAAAACAAACTAATTAGCCAAACTCTGTCTTTAGCTAATGTAACTGTTCTTCCTTTGCAAGAGGTGATGATTATCTTTTTAGCATATGTAATGTGAGCTCTGCCTTTACAAGGTTTACAAGGATTGGCTTTGAACACACTCAGTTTTTCAGACGTTCTAGTTACAAGATCATGTCTAATGTTAAATCAGCACTGTACATGCCCAATTAAGCACCCAGTGTATATGTAAGTTAAAATTACACTTTGTATAGTGTATTATGCTTCACCACTTTCAGGATTGTAACAACTGCCAGCATTGTTGTTACACCATTCAATGTCTGTACATTACCCTAAGGTGTGTACACTGTTCACAACACTGGAGTTAATTAGCTGATTGGAATTCGCATAATTGATATGAACTGTTGATTGAACTTTTGTTAGTTGTTTGGGTGACACTTTTTACACTCAACAGACTCTCAGTAATAACAACAGCATACCAGTGACACAGCAGCAGTGCAGCATCTGAAAACATTGAGCCGATTATCAAGAGACTTTAATTAACTGTGTGAATGATATTTGATTATAATCTGATGATTTTTTTACCTTATTTGAAGGGTCCAGGTTCATGTCTGTAGATATTAACCTGAGCAGTCGCTGAACACGTAACACATATAATACAGGCCATCTCAACATCCTTAACAAGCTGTTAGGGAGTTAGGATTAGGATTCGGGCCAGGGTGAGGGTAAGGTTGGGTAATGTTAGGTTTCGTTTAATGGAAGTAGCATATTAGGTCTACTTTATGTATCTTATCAACAATACATATAATCAATGTTAATAATCAATAATAACATCTCCCAGATATTTACTTTATATTTATATCAGTGTTTCAGATTCTTCACTACTGCTACTACATTGAGATGTGATACTGATACTCTGTTACATGTTTATGAATTATCTACAAAGGACCACACAAAAAGCATTACCTGTTGTTTCTACTGTCGTTAATTACACCAGTTTCCATGACTTAAGATTGCAACAATTAGTTCTGAAATAGGAAAGCTTGGTGCAGTTATATACACTTACACCAGTGTTCATGAAGACTGCAGAGAAAGACACAAAGAAACACTAAACATGTTTAGGACAACAAAACATGGGAAGTGTATTGAATGTAATCTGTATGGTAAGAATGAAGTGTTGTAGCAATAAGACGCTTGTGAAACGAGCTGTAATTAACAGAAACTACTGATTACCAGAGACTAGCAAACCCACAAGGAAAACTGAGAAGCTCTATCCCCAGCAACAGTCATAAATTATGACCAGAAAATGAACCAACTTTTAGCAAGAAGGAGGTGCTTAACACCCCCCTAAAACGCGAGGAGTGTTATTAACACACTGGGAGAATCAACACTATTTACCCATTAAAATCTGAACTCTAAAAATCAACTCTTTTTACCACTCTAAAACGTGCTGTGCTGTATAGTAGTAGCCTCGTTATATCAGAATAATCGCACACAAGTATCTAACAAAAATTATTTTACATTACTGAAAAGCACCAAAGCAACTTCCAGACTCTTGGGTGATTAGGGTATATCATTACATTCATTGCTGTTGGTGCTCTGCATACGTGAAATCAAGTTTTAAACTTCTACACTGTTGTAAAGTGGCGGATGCAAGGAGAAGGATGGCCTTCACCGTTCCGCGGATACTCATCACAGCTCACGTGAATTACGAGAGACCTTTGCCTTGCTGATGGAAGCAGCTGCTGGAGCATTTTGACAGTACCCAGACAGCGAGTGGAGGCTGATGGGGGCAAAGGGGGGGGTTGCTGCTCCCCCTCCACTCAAGCACGTGGTCCTCCACGCAGCAGGGGTACATCCACCTTAGATGAGTTGATAAAGCTCTCGCGAGACATCTTATCCATCATGGGGTGGCAGGGCCTGCTGCTGGGTTTGTGTTCTGCTTCGCTGAGGGCGATTAGTCTGCAGCGGGAGAACAAAGAAATGCAAACACGACTGCAGCTTCACTTGACGTGAGACAGAGAGAGAGAGAGAGAGAGAGAGAGAATGAGAGAGAGAGAGAGAGAGAGAGGGGGAGCATTTAAGTTAAGAACATGCACTCTGCCAGTCTTCATTCTTCAGAGAGAGATAAAGATCTAGCAGAGTGTGTATGGGGCTCACTGCTGGCAGCCAAACAGACAGCATGACTGACTGCAAGCCTGGAGAGGGATTTTTCAGCCCCTCTGTGGAGAAGAGGCCTTGGGAAAAGAGAGAAAAGGCAAGCCTGTGAGATCACAGGCCCAGATGACCACAGAAGTCATTGACACCATTGTGATGAAATGTTTTATGTGACTGAGAGAAAAATGAAAAACTTCTGTTTGGTCAGACACAATAACTCATTCTAAAGTACTCCATGTACTGGTCAACGAAAAATTTATCCCAGGTCAAAAACAAAACTTTGGGGAACCCCAAAATGAAATATTTTGTTGATTTTCCAAGTGAAATTAAACTAAAACACATTCTTCCCAGAAAACACACATCTGAGTAATATAATGCACCATTGCTCTTTATTCGCTGAATTTTAAATATTTGAAGAAAAAAAAATTACATATATAATATATAATGTGTCCTATGTAAAGGTTATGCCNTTGTCATTCAGCACAAGAAGACCAGGTGAGGGTGAATCCTTGTTGTCAAAGAAGTGAAAATCTGGCGGCCTTCATGGGTTCTACAACATGCTTGGAAAGGGATGAGTGAGGGAGGAGTATTCAGCTGGTTGCAATCTCCAACCTCACTGAAGATGCCAATAAATCTTACACAATGCACCTTTAAGTACTAAAAACTTTGATAAATTGGACAAATTATCGTCCGTACTATGCAACCATGTGCTACAGATGCTACAGAGAGAGACTGCATTGATTTATGGATAAATTGTATGTTTAAAGAAATTTCTGTGAAAGTTTCCTAGGTCCCTTTTTAGCATCACTCAAAGAACCATTGATAGACATGAATTAAAGAGAAGACTATGACAGTGTAGCGATGGATACCAAAGTCACTAATCAATAATGCTAACATAAAGGCTGAGTCTTTGCCCAGCAGGTGATATACAGTGACCCCAAAAAGTATTTGTGCCATGCTTAAACATTTAGTAGGTTCATTGTGTCTGAAAGATCAAAACAATTGGCTTTATGTTTTAAGCAGATCTTTTCCAAGACCATTTTCTTTTTGGAAAAGTATTCTTTCAAAGGGTAGTTGACCTGGTGTGAACACAAGCTCACTAACACCACTGTATGGAAAAGAGCTCGACACTTAGCCAGCCCCTCAGACTTTGCAGTACAGTGCAGTCTGGAATGAATTGTTCTCCAGGCCTTCTCTACACAAAGTTGTCTCTATGTGTCCTCTATAACTTTAGATAAACAGCAGTCAGATGAACCAGGGTGTTGAAAGGCTTTACATTGAAAGTTGACGGAGGAATGACTGTGACTCTGTTAAAACAGTATTTTTGCCCTAGTATTAATTCAAATTCATGCATAAACCCGGGTAACACTCTAAATGTAACACCCTAACAAATGTTTGTGATAGAAACATTGAGCATATCTTTGAATGTAGACAGTTGGACAGTTGTAGAGCCTAGCAATAGCCATCTAGCTCTGTGTTATTGATCATTTACAGAAAAGTAGGAAAGCAGTAGGAAGTGGTGAACTGGTGCAACTTCACTGTCCAACAAGGAGTATAAAATTAAAATAAATAAAAATAAATAAAAATAAATAATAATAATAATAATAATAATAATAATAAAACCAGCAACACTTAATGACCAGACAATTTCACATTTTATGTATAGCCAACTTATTTCAGCACACAGGCTTTCGTAAGGGTTCTTGATATCCTCTGATCATTAATGCAAGTGTCAAATTCCATTGCCGTGGCTCTTCAGTATGCCTACAGGAATCTCTGTCTCTCTCTCTGTCTCTCTCTCTGTCTCTCTCTCTCTCTGTCGCCTGGAGAACAGGGCTCAGAGTAACCTGGGATGGATTAGTCTCCCTGTGCAATCAATCATCTTCCCTCTGTCAGCCATTTGGAGAGCTGCAGGGGGGCATCCTCGGCATTCACAATCCTTTGCTCCGGGGGGTCAAGGGCAAGTCTGCCATTGGGGACTCTTTGGAGTCAGCTCACATGTGCCTCTGTGATGACTAAGTAGGAAACTCTAATTTACAGAGTCGATTGCAAATAAATGCACACTTGCTCACACGCTCGCTCTTGGACCTTGGGCTTTGGACACATGGGTTCATTTTCGGTAGTCCCCAGTGGTTAGTTGACCTATTGGACTTTTTCCATTAGAAATTTTAGTCCGGGATGTTCCTGTGTAATCAGTTAAGTCATGCTTTTTTTTAATGCAAGTTGTTTTAAAGGTTCCTGAAAATATTTAAAGTCCCGCTGGAAAAAAGCTTGAACTGTGCTTGTATGAATTAAACAGGGAATGTAAATTGTTAGACTGAATCATGTATTTTATAGACACTATTGGTGCCTGTTAAAAATATTTTACAGCACTATTATTTAGTTTTATGAAATGTCAATAGAAATTTCAGTGCATCAACACTAGGCAGTGTTTATGGAGCTATGTGAAAAAGTGACATGAGCATTACAATGATTAGCACAATGACATAAATGAAAAAATGACTTCAGTTCAATCTCTTAATAATGAATACTGTTCAGGGAGCAATAAAATTTCTTTTCAATGAGTAAGTTAAATTTTTTGGACAAAGTTAATGGAAATAGATTGGCAGAAAAGGTACATGAACTATGTCACTGCAACTACACTTTTTTTGCTTTAAAGTAATCACAAGGATGTTTTTTATTAGAGCTTTAGATTTGTAAAAATAGAAATACTAAATCGCAAGTCAGCTAATTTGAATGAAGTCTCTAAAGCTGATAACCTTCAACGAGATTAAAGCAAAGAGGACAGATACAGCATGCATGTGCAAGGAAATGACTGCACATTATGCAAATGGGCGCATTAAAAAGATCGCACTGTAGAGACTTGCAATGGAGCCGGGTCAAACCATTCCATTCCCCCAAGACAGGTGCTACACCTCATTAGCCTAATTTTTATTGATCAATATCAGGGGCTTTTATGCTGGACTGCAGGCATCCTAACAGAACTCATTAACGTGCAGAACACATGGCTGTATTCCTGTACATGACAAACAAAGTGGCTCGATAATGTGATTTTAACATAGGACAGAGTCGGGACTCATCAGGTGAGACGTGCTGAGCAAAAGATATTGGCAGAAAGCTTTTAAAGTGATTGCACAATCACGCACATATATAGCATAGGCTGACCGAATACAAAACAACTGAAAATTTGCCTTTCATTTTACTTAATGATATTTTTCCAATACTCACTATTAAATATACTATGCTATTTATAGTCTAACTGGATTAGCCAGTGGATTAGCACATCTCTTTTGACTTTTGGGGCCTTGAGGCCAAAATTCTCAAAGTCTGTTCACCATCTTGGCAACATCTTTGGCAGTTGTTTCCAGTCATACAAGATCAGCCTCCTGTCTCTTTAAATCGGTAGAGACCTTAACCTAAAACCAAAAGCCACATGAAAGTTTCAAAGATATACTGTATTTGACATCACTGAGAAAAGTAGCAAAAACCAACATAAACTGTTGTACAGCATGTACCATTTGACTCAAACACTGAGTCCCAGCGTTTGACCAACAAATCCATGTGTGGACGCGTCATGGTCAGCACCAATATGAACGTTTTGCTGTCACGCATCCAGAAGGCCTTCAAGCTGCATGGGATGGATTATCACAGGACACCATTAGGAACCTCTGCAACTCCATGCTGAGACATCTGGCATGTTGCATTAGCAAACATGACGGCCCAACACCATACTGAGAGACACTATGTCTGTATGTGCAGCTCAATAAATATTGCCCATATCAGTCTAAATGTTTCATAAGTTATTGTTCTTGGTAACATTCATCTTCCATCCAAATAGCATTGCAATCTGACACTTCCTTATAAATGCAACTGTTTCTTGGTGAAGAGTGTATATTGTGTTTATTAGGCTGTATTGTTTTTTAGGCTTTTGAGTTGAACAGCTGACACTCCGTTCTGCTGGTGAAATCCTGATTTTAGGCTTATTTTAGGTCAGAACTGCCGAACGGACACTGACTGCCATCTATAGCCAACAACAGAGAAGTTACATGATAGAAACAAAAGATCAAACCACTTTTAGTTATGAGGCAGGGGGGACAACAGAATCAAAAGACAAGCACAACTTGGAAGATGATCGGGGATAATGCAGTCTCATATTACTGGAATCTCATATCAAACTAAAGCTACTAAAACAACTAGGTAAGTGCAGCTAAAAGACTGGATAATGAAATGAAATAAGAGAGTTTAAACTGCTGTTACCGTTAGCTGGCTAGTTAACGCCGCTGGTAACAGAAAGGTTGGCCTTGTAGAATTCTCATTTGTTTCTTGTCACCCCTTGTGTGACCAATGACAAAATAAAAAACTACCAACCATTTTACCAGCACAACACCCACTTACACACTACCACTACGTCAGTCTCATGCAGTGCTGAGAATAATCCACCACCCAAATCATACCTGCTCTGTGGTGGTCCTGGGGATCTGACCTTTGCAAAACAGGATAACTAAGGGGTGCTAACAAAGTACACAGAGAAATAGATGGACTGCAGTATTAATGGTACCTACATGCAGCTATATGCTAAATGCAGCAAATAAAGTGGTCAGCAAGTGTAGATTAAAGGCTATTAAAGACATTCATATCATTCATATCAGTTAATGATAAATGGTGTTGCCTGTTGTAAATATTTTGTGCTGAGGAAACATAGGCAACAATGGAATAATTACAAACAAGTTGATTGTCCTGTTTAGTGTCACACGGTTTGGTTATAGAGCCCAGATGTGCTCCATCAGCTTATTTTCTTCCCCACGCTGTGAACGTCCAAAAAATAAAATGACATCACTGTAGTGCTTTGGCATAAAAGAAAACATAAGAGAGTACTGGAAACACTAAGCCAGTTTTGCTCCGCGGCAGTTATTTGGCATTGTTTTTAAACAGAGTCAGCACGGAATTTAAATTAGAATCATGCAAATTGCTGCTCGCGTTTTCCATTGCTCATCATGTTGATCTGTCCAATGTAATGTTTCTAATAAGTCATCATGAGTTTTCTCTTGATAGAACTGCCCTCTCCTAGAGCACATCCAAGCCCAAAGACTCCATTGTACCACTGTGGCGTGACATCACGTCTTGGTTCTGAAGGCGTTAAGTCACCTCTTTGAAAGACAGGGCCTTTCCTTCCTTCCTACCTCCCTCTGCTCTCCTGTGTGGGCTGTATGAAAATAAAACAGTGCTAGAGGGAACACGGCCAGTTATCTCCTCTGCTGCCTCATGTAGTCAGAGCTTCATGGTTTCAATTAGTTTCAATTAGATGGGCTCAAGACATCAAACCACAAAAGAATAAGGGGCTGGCAGCAAGATACTGGACAGAGACAACTGTCCCATCTAAAACTGCTTCGAGTATGATTCTATCTGCTATATGCTCTGATGCTGATTGCTAGCAATCTGTACTCCACTAAAAGTTATCACTACCTGCTTGTACCTCAGTTTTAATGCTTTTCAGGTTTTTCTTTTACGCCAGTGTGTTATGTAGCTCTTTGTGCCTCTAAACGGTCTGCAAAGCTATGAAGCCCAAAGTACACGGCAGAGGGAGAAACTCGCTCCCACAGAAACCACTTTTCTCAGCTGCCTGATATGCCAGCCCTTTTCTCTGTTACAAGGTGACTGGGCCATTGCTGATGTCACAACATGCTCTTGAATACAGAACTTCATCCCTGAATCCGGTTTTCTGACTGTCTTTGCTTGGCACGGAAAAACAAAACATGCCTTAATCCAAGTCAGGTATAGACAATTTCAGAGCATAGTAAATGATGTGACCCTTCAAACCTCCCAGGGTGTTGAGCCTAGCCATGGGCTCACCAAAAAGCTGTCTGAGGATCTAAAACTAAACATGCGTGACTCTTACAAGGCAAGAAAAATTAAAAAAAATATATCAAACCATTTCCTGCTTATAATGTCTAATGTCCTAAATGTCATGAAGTAGTGGGAATAAAGGACAACTGATGAAATCAAGACAAGATCTTGAAGCAAATGCTCTTGGACCAAAAAACCCACAACACTGCAAAGGATCCAGACTTTTGTCCTGCAGTGGAACAGTGATGCACTGGCCCCTAGTACAGTATTGTTACATAAACCTTATCTACATGGTAGGGCCATCAGAAGATGTGATCTAATCGCAAAGGTCAACATCTGAAGTATGCAAAACAAGACGTAGATGAGCCAGAGGCATTTTGGAATCAAGTGCTAATGAAACGAAAATAGAACTCTTCAGCTGCAAGGCATATTTGGGGGAAAAGGGAGCAGCATTTGAGGCGAAGAACTCCTTGCCAGCTGTTAAGCCTGTGGTGGATCTATTATGCTTTTGGGTTGTACAGTAGCCAGTATCACAGAAAGTGTTGTAAGGCTCGAAGAAAGAGAGAGTTTTACTAAATATTAACAAATTATGGTTATAGCTAATGTCCCACTGTCAGTGAACACAACTAAAGGTGAGGCTGGATATAGCCAAGGATAATAGCCCAAAATGTACGTCAAATTCAGCTTTGTTTTTTTAATGGGCTTCACCATCCCCACTTCAAAACTGAAGCAGATCTGTGGGTAGATTTCAAACATTGTTTTATGCAGGATGATTTATGGCTATTTCTGAACTAGAAACATTCTGCAAATAGTGCAAACAAAAATGCAGAACAGAGGGACAGTTAGTTGGCATTTGGAGGGAATAACTTCAGTTACAGATTGTTTTTCTAAGTACTGACTGAAAGGATGCCCGACAGTTAATGTTTAGCTGTTCCCAATATGTTGCATTTGGAATTAAGTAATACATTAAGTAATTCCATTTGCATAAAAACTTACAACCGTTCCATGCAGAGTTGGTGTTACCACAGGTGTCCAAACTAGAGGCAAGACCTTAAGGGGTTAAACTCCCATAATATAACGCAAGATGTCTTGTTTTGCAATCTGAATACTTAATGAAGTAATCAAGGTAGTGGGGGTCTCCTTTATCATAGATATCCACTCCAGGGTAACTTTGAGAATCCAGAGGCAGACTGACACATTTCCACTGACAGGTGAACCATACTATACCTGTGATGAATTTGGCTACCCTTCGTGACAGGGCACCAAGCCTGCCAAGTCAGAACAAATGAATGCTTCAAATGGCTAGTCAGCAACATCTGTGACCTTCACATAAAACTGAATGCATGTAAATACAACAATGTGTGAGAAAGCATATGACCAGTACATAACCTCCCACGAACCTGCCAACTTCTACAGTTCTGTTTTGCGTTGGGAAATTGACACATGTAGTTAACCAGTATATGCATAGTTCAGATTAGTGTTGTAGTGAACTGCCAGATGGAAAATGTCTTACGGAAGTCAAACTTGGAACAAGAATGAATGTGGATCCAAACCCTAAAAACGTGCTTTGAAAGAGGCAAGAATTCATAAAGACATATAGAATGCCCAAAGACTGTACATAAACAAGAGCATGACATAGGATGACTCTCTAGAGGTTCTGTACTCTCCATACACTGCATTACATATACATTGAAATATGGCTTCTACACCCTACTAGTGCAGTATATGTCCAATAGGGAGCTATTTGGGAGGCAGCCATAGAAGAACTAGACACAGGTGAAAATAAGCAGAAACAGGTGCAAACATTGTTGGAGAAGAGGAGCTCAGAATGAGATGCAGCAGAGCAAAATCTGTGACATTATTTTGCAGAGGAAATAGTTTCCACTCACTTTTAGCCAGCGTTTGATATATGCGAGAGAGGAAGCATTTTGTCAGAAATAAACAAAGGTATATCATCTTGAAACTCTCTGGAGCAGACATCATCATCATATCTTCAAAACACATACAACTTATAATCAGTATGACATTGGTTTGAATCCTATTCACTTATAACAAGTGAAGATAATGAAAGATAATTAATTAATTGCAATTTATGTGACCTCTAACACTCACTACAGAGCAAAAATAGGCTTTGAAATCTCAGAAATTCATCTGGTCTGCATACAGCTGCACTGATACATATAAAAGTCACCTTAGATGAGATACTGAGATACTGTTTACAATAATATGACAATATGTCTTCAGTGGAGAAAATGTCCTGGAAGTTCTATTTGAAACAGGGCTCTGACACAGGTTAAAAACGTGTCACACCTTTTAATGTAACCCTAATGTAACTAAATAGCGAGTTGTAAAGCTATTTTAAAGTAATTAATGTGTTGGCATACACACAAAGGCTCTGCAACTGTAGCACTCGCTAGCATAGACAGCCTGATTGACAAAAGACTGTTTGACACTGGCAACAAGGTCATAGCACCATGGTTCATTAAAAAGTACCCATGTTCCCTGAATTGTACATCCCTCCAGCTGTTTGTATACAACAAAGGATGCATTCCAAAAATCTATAAGGTCATGGTTAAGGTGTTAGGGTCACCAGTGGTTGTTCAAGGGGAAACTAGAAGCAGGCTTCTTGTAGGGACGTACTTGCCTTTGCTAGGCTAGTCTCAGTGAGCTATTTAACTAGTAAAGACCTGGGGAACATGGAGATGTTTCCTTGGAAGATGGGTTGCCCTATCCACAGCACCTGGGGAGCAGTTAGAGGTTAGGGGCCTTGCTCAAGGGCACTTCAGATATGCCCTGTTGGTTCTAAGAATTGAACCGGTGACCGTCTGGTCACAAGTCTGGTTCCCTTAACTCTAGCCCCCGATTTCCTAAGATGCTGCACAGCATATGTAAAATGTTACAGTTACATGCACAAGTTTGGGCATATTATTTTGAATTTTGAAATAAACCACTGTAAATGCACAGTTACATTATATTTGATTGACAAAAATAGGACAAATATGCATGTGCACAAGTTTGGATACCCTTTTGAGTCAGTACCAGTAACACACCTTTGGGCAGATTTTGTACACTTTTGTAACCAGCTAAGACTCTTTCAATTCTCGTTTTAGGAATTTTCAGCCACTCCTCCATTCAGAACCCTTCTTGCTCTGCAGTAGTCCTGAGCCATCTTGTAGTCAGAGCATGATTTTTAAAGATGTTTAAGTCATGGGACTGTGAGGGCCTTTCCCCAGAGCTTCAGCTTGCATTTCTTGTTGTAGTTCATTTTGAATTATTGTCTTTTTCATTCTTTTCAGCTTGAGTATCTCATCTGACTCTCAAATCTGCTTCCAGAATTTGCTGATATTTTGTGGAATCCATTCTTCCATCTACCTATGCTTTGTAGTCATCAATTCACTTAATTTTCAAATCTTCAGCCATCTGTTTGAAGGAACCCATAGTTGTTAAGTGCTACCACATGGTTTAAAGAATCAGGGAATTTACTATGCTCTGGATATTTCATCTACTGACAGTTCCTTATGAAAAATATTTTGACCTGTCTAAGCACCTTGCAGTATACCAACTACCACATTGGACGGTGATACACTATATTGCCAAAAGTTTTCACTCACGCATCAAAATCATTGAATTCAGGTGTTCCAATCACTTCCATGGCCACAGATGTATAAATCTAAGCACCTAGGCATGCAGACTGCTTCTATAGACATTAGTGAAAGAATGGGTCGCTCTCAGGAGCTCAGTGAATTCCAATGTGGTACTGTGTTAGGATGCCACCTGTGGAACAGGTCCAGTCGTGAAATTTCCTCACTACTAAATATTCCACAGTCAACTGTAGTGGGATTATAACAAAGTGGAAGCAATTGGGAACAACAGCAACTCAGCCACTAAGTGCTAGGCCACATAAAATGACAGAGCGGGGTTAGCGGACATGAGGCACATAGTGCGCAGAAGCTGCCAACTTTCTGTAGAGTCAGTCGCTACAGATCTCCAAACTTCATGTGGCCTTCAGATTAGCTCAAGAACAGTGTGTAGAGAGCTTCATGGGATGTGTTTTAATGGCTGAGCAGCTGCATCCAAGCCTTACATCACCAAGCGCAATGCAAAGTGTTGAATGCAGTGGTGTAAAGCACGCCTCCACCGGACTCTAGAACAGTGGAGACGTGTTCTCTGGAGTTACGAATTATGCTTCTCCATCTGGCAATCCAATGGATGAATCTCGGTTTGGCTGTTGCCAGGAGAACGGTACTTCTCTGACTGCATTGTGCCAAGTGTAAAGTTTGGTGGAGGGGGGATTATGGTGTGGGGTTGTTTATCAGGAGTTGGGCTCTGTCCCTTAGTTCCAGTCAAAGGAACTTGTAATGCTTCAGCATACAAAGAGATTTTGCACAATTTCATGCACGCAACTTTGTGGGAACAGTTTGGGGATGGCCCCTTCTTGTTCCAACCAGTGCATAAAGCAAGGTCCATAAAGACATGGACGAGTGAGTTTGGTATGGAAGAACTTGACTAGCCTGCACAGAGTCCTGACCTCAACCCAACAGACCACCTTTGGGATGAATTAGAGTGGAGACTGCGAGCCAGGCCTTCTTGTCCAACATCAGTGTCTGACCTCACAAATGCGCTTTTGGAAGAATGGTCAAATACTCCCATAAACACATTCCTAAACTTTGTGGAAAGCCTTCCCAGAAGAGTTGAAACTGTTATAGCTGCAGAGGGTGGGCCAACATCATATTACACCCTACGGATTAAGAATGGGATGTCACTCAGGTTAATATGTGTGTGAAGGCAGACAAGCAAATACTCCTGGCAATATAGTGTATCTTTGCAGGGCAGTTGTGGGCTAGAGGTTAGGGAATCAGCCTTGTGTTTGGAAGGTGATCGGTTTGGCACCTAACACCCAACTGCTCTCTGGGTGCCGTGGATAGGGCTTCCCACTGCTCTGGGCAAGTGTGCTCATTGCCCACTAGTGTGTGTGCATGTGGTTGTTCCTCTGCTAAATGCGGAGGTCAAATTCCTCTGTGTGTAAGCGCAATTGGTCAGTGGTTCTTAATTTTAAGTGAGGCCTAACAACTTCATTCAGTTCTGTGACTTTACAACCAAAAGGGTGTCTAAACTTGCATGTGCCGCAATTACACTTTTTTATTTTCTTAGGTTGGACAAATATACAATAACAGTGCACATTCATTTGCAGAAAATATTATTTATCAATAATCACACAATTTGTCCCAAACTTTTTAATGCAACTATATAATGACCTGCTGTTGGTTCAAAGACATTCAAGAGTTGATATAAATTTGAAGTTTACCAATACATGGAACATTAAGGTAAACTTAAGGTTGGGCTTGCAAAGTCTCGAGTCCTGTAGCTTTCTAGAGTATTTCCAACAAACTTCCCTGCTTTTCTGTCTGATTTTAGGATTTATACGACCACCAAATTGCCAACTGTGAACTCCTAGCACAGAAGCCATTGCATGCTGGAAGAGAACAGTACCGTCAAATCCTCCCTCCTGCAGGACTGTTGTGAGTATAGCTATGTAAATGCTAGGGGATACAGAGTTGACAAGTTAATTCACTGCAAGCATCTCCTGCTATGTAATTTATGACCTCTGTGCAGACAATATACAGAGCTAAAAAGCCAATAAATAAAAAACTCCCCTTTGAAGATTCCGGCCAAACCTGTTATAGATGAGCTCTGACTTAAAACTCTGAGAAAGTTATGGGCACTCAGATGGGTCTCCTGAGAGGACTGGTTCCAAAAGCTTTTTGCGTTCTCACATACCGTACCCTAGACTCAATGTAATATCTCACAAAATTATAGCCAACAAGGTCCTTAAGACCATCAGTAAGTAATGGCATATTAATAACAGGGGTTTTCCATGCAATTCGCCAGCCTGATGATTCACACCACCACAAGACAGCGTGTGGTGCATTAAATCTCTATCACATGCTAATTCAGACTCATTTCCTTAAATCTTAAAGGGCAAAGCACAGATCACCTCTTTGTTCATAGCCTTTTAAGTGCTTTAAGAGAGCTTGAGGGTGACCGGCTGCGACATTAATACTCTCACCAGCAGACCTGAGGCCTCACTGGTCATCCTTTCCAGCTCAGTTGTGCTCCATGCACAAACAACATTGTGGGCTGGGGTACTATTTGCAAAGCAAAATATTGTAACCACAATTATTTATCCTTATTTATTTGGGATACACTGCCTGGCCAGAAAAAGCCACAGACTCTAATATTTCATTGGACTTCATTTAGCTTTGATTATGCAAAGCATTCATTTTGACAAACCTATGCAACGTTTACAATACATGTATAGTTACATCATTTTTGACCGAGATCTTGTATTAGTGAAGGGGGATTCAAACCACCCTGTACAGACTTCTGTAGCACAACCTAAAAATTTAAATGGGCCTACTGTCGGGACTCCTGCTCCCTGAACCACCTTTTCACAATTTGATCCCAATGAATCTCTGGATTGTTGCCATGGAATGTCCAGGAATATCCAGGAAAAAATCTTAAGTCAGTACATTCAGGTAGTTGGCTGACTTCATCTTAGTGCCACATAACGTTTCTGAGCCTTGACCTGACCTACTGATACAACCCCAGATCTTAACCCTGCCTTCACAGGCTTAAACAGTGGGCACTATGCATGATGGATGTATTGCTTCATGCAATTCCCTTCTTTACCTGACATGCCCATTGCTCTGGAATAGGGTCAGTCTGGACTCATCAGGCCATATAATCTTTTTTCAATGCTCCAGAGTCCAATCAAACCCTAGCAAACTGAAGCTTTTTATTTTCTGATCAGCTTCACTAATGAGCATTTTTTCTTATGGCCACACAGCTGATTAGCCCCCATCCTGTAAGTTCTTGTTGCATTGTTCATTTGGAAATGCTCTTACTGTCACTATTAAACAAATAGCTGTGAGTTCTACTATCCATTTTTTACTAACAATCATTTTACAATGATCATTCAAAAGTCTCTTCTGACCACTTTTTCTCCATACTTTCACGTTTCAATAATGGGCTGGACAGTTCCTAACCCAATTGCAGTCATTTTAGCAGTCTCCTTAGCTGGTTTCTTCTTTTGATGCAGGTCAATAATGTGACCCTTCTGAAACAGTTACATCTATTTCGCTACCATGGGATTATTATGCTTTCCGGTTTTCTCTTTCCTTTTATGTGTAATGTAGCTTTTTGTGCATGTAAATGGTCTGCAAGTTATAGAGCCAGAAGCACACGCCAGAGGGAGAAACTTTCTCCCACAGAAACCACTTTTCTCAGCTACCTGAAATGCCTTGTTGGAATTTCAGGCCTTAATCTTTGTAACAAGGGACGTCATGTCATAATACAATCCTTACTGGCCACTTTTAGTGGCAGGACTTGTAGCAAACACTGCTCACAACTGCTCTGGTGGTTGACCAATCAGAACAGAGTGGACAAACTGATCAATCAGAGCACACAGGGCTTATCAGGAGGCGGGGCTTTAGACACAGGAGCTCTAACAAAGTGTTTCAGACAGAGAGGGTGAACACAGATGTACAGCATGAAAAAAAAAATTGTGGAACATTAAAGCATGTAGATCTATTCTAGTAGATCCCAAAAATTAAAATTATGAACACTGATAATGAGCATAACCCCCTTTCTCTTTATATGTGCGCTCAACAATGGTATATGGACAGGCAACCCAAAAAACTCTTTAGAGCGGGATTTATAGAGAAGAGCATGACAGACAGTGGTCTGCAAAAAGGTCATTGTACCTTGGTCACAATGTGCTCCTGAATCAAATGAGCATAAGTCCTCTTTAAGAAATGAAAAGCTTCTCACTGCATGAGTTAAGGTTAAAAGAAATGTTGCCAGATGAAACATTAATCACTGCAGTAATTATCCAATCAAAGGCTCCTAAGTATTTGCTTATTTAAATCCAAATGGTGACTTTTGACCATACAATGTATTTAGCTGAATGAATGAATTTTCCCATTGAATGGCAATTTTTCCTTTCCTTTCCAAGTTCAACTTATTTTATAGGTTTGATTGCATAAAAAATGGTCTATGGTGACAATAGATGAACATAGAAACGCATGAGACCACACAGTCTAAAATGCTTATTTTAACAAGAATCAAGGTAGAAATGGAAAAGTTTATTGGTTGAAATGAAACCCTAGTCATCTACCACAGGCAAACTTTCTGGAGAGTGCACCGTAGGGGTTGGTGGATGATGAGGAATGTAAACACTCATTTTTACTTGACAAACAATCCACTACCAACACATCTTTCATGAGCCACCGCGATTCACAGCACTTCAAACAGGCCATCCACCATGTCGTTACCTCCTCACACGGGGCGCCAATTGGGTTTCCCAAAACTATCATCAATGGTTTTAAAGTTACTGCCAACATATATTGGCAAGTTATACCAATCATGAAAACAAACGTAAATAAAGAACCAAAAACACAGCATCATGTACAATCCTTGGATGAGTTCTTGAATGTGAACAAACGCATCATGGTGGCATTAGGGGTTTCTCCCAACCCCTTCATCAAAGCTTCACAAACTTGTACCAAGACCTTAGAATTTTATTTCTACTTTGTCATAACACTTCTTCTCTTCCAGTAAACAAGTGTGTTTCTTCTCGTGTTTATGGTCTTTGGCTGAAGCAGTGTGCGTGATTACATCACAGACATAAGCAGCACAATTAAAGCCATTCCTCTCACATGGAACTGGATATTGCCAGAAACCATAAGCTTGATAAACAACAGATGCCTCTGTTACAAAAAGCCACTTTGTCCAAAAAAGAGTCTAAATAAACTGAAGCATATCCATTAGTAGCTCTTCTTCTGGGCGATTCTTATTCAGTTCTCAATCTGAAGTGAAACATTGCGTTAAATAAGTACCATGCACTGTATTCAAATGTCAGCCTCATCTTTATAGGATATCTGTATTTTTCATTTCAGGCATTCATTACAACACCATCAACTATGATGCCGTATTTCAGTTATATGTTAAAGATGATCACTGATTATGTGAGCATATTTTGGCCTTGTATTCTTTTTCACCAAAATTCAGAGCTAAACATTCAGACCATATTCAGCTTCAGATGCATTACACAATATATTATATTCAGTGTTATGTTTGAGAAGAAGCAGTTTTTGACAATGATCATTAGATTATGGAAAAGTCTGGCCTACAACCACAGTTGAATGTGTAACTTGTCATGTTGTATAATATTCTGCCTTACAGCACTGAATCCCTCGTGGGTTGACAGAATTCACAATTTTATAACCTTTTTGTGTCATCTTTCTCCATGTTCTCTCGTTTTTGCCACAATACCGAGCATGCAGTACTCAAATACATCATAGAATCACTAGAATACATCATGTGAATCACTAGGCGTCAGCATTCTCCTACCTTGGTTATTGAAGAAAAACAACATAAAAGCATACCAGAGACAAGTTTTTATGTATTCGCCCTCAGAACTGATTTCTTAATTGCGGTGCGTGGAAGTAGACCACCAGCAGATCACTGCCTACAGCAACTTTTTCCACCTAAAATCCACAGAATGATCTGTGCATAGTCCACAATACCTAACAATAGTTACATTTTCATTTTTGGCCCAAATGTCCATTTAGCTGATACTGTACAGTATTGAACTGTTTTTAAACTATTGTATGTGTAAAGGCTTGGAAGGAGATACAATCTTGAGTTGTCTTTTATGGCTAAAATTTCATACTGATTATATCGATTGCTGTACTAATCTTTGCAGATTAGGTTCATTTAAATACACTGTTTATTTGGGGTAATCGTTATATGGCTTTTTAGAGATATCAATCAAATGTATTTTGATCCAAAGCCAAATTATTGCCTCAAAAAACTGGCTCATGTTTTCCACTGCCTGCTTGTCTTTATATTATAGAGTAGAAACAGTTGTTACTCTAACTACAGTGAACTCATTGAACACTGGACTCTTCTCTTTCTTCTCTGTAAACCTCTCTCACAGTAAAAGAAGCCCCCATAGGCACAATAAAGAAACAACATCTTTTTACAATGAAACCACAGAGTGGGTCCATTTCTCTCTCTCTCTCTCTGTTAATTCAGTGAAAATCAGCATGGTTTATTACCATGACCATATTTTGTTTCAGAACTGGCAATACATCAATGACATAGCAAGAATTTGATTATGAGATTTAAATCTATTCAGATTATGACGACCTTCTGACAAATCGTGATGTTCGCTTTACCAACACTGCATTAGGCATGCTTGAACTGAAATAAACGAGTGTAACGTCCCATGTTCACTTAGCTTCCTACGACTGAAGCTGCTAGAGTTTCACCATGGCCGTGTCTCTAATGCGGAGCATGCCCCTCTCTCAGCTGTTCTCTTTGGGGACCAGTTCCACCTGGTTCTCACACAGATCTCATCTTCGTCTGCGTCGCGTCCTCTGGTCACAAGATTCCAGACTGATTGTGTGGGTGGGCGTGCGACCGGAGGCACGTGTGTGCGCCTGTGTGTGTAGGGCCCATGCTGGCCTGGCAATGCCTGACTGACAGTGTGGGAATGTGTGTCATTAGATTATATCTGCTCTCTGCCTCAACCTGCTTTGTGGAGTTTATATTGACCAAATGCAGATGAAAAGGGGCTGTATTGAGCTTTTGCTAATGCCATGAATTTTACTGACCGGGGGTTTGAGGGTCAAATTCGATACAGCATGGTCTTATACAGCTCAGATACATGATACATTTATGGCCTTTTGTAGTCTGGTTAGTTTTGCACTATCCACTGAGTTTTCAAGTTATTTAGAACACTGCTTCCCAATCCTGGTCCTGCCTTGCCCTGTGTATTTTTGTGCTTTCCCTGCTTTTAACACAGTTTTAACTGTAAACTTTAAGTAAGGTTATTGAGCTGGGTCCAGTTTCCCAAAATGCTCTGTAGTTAATCATCTTAACTGTTAGAGCGAGTGTTCAATGTGATGCTTGCCCTACCATTGAACTATGGTTACCATTGGAATATACAATATAAGTACATGTGGTAAATGTAAATTTGCTTCTTCGATAACAGGCACATTGTGCCAGCTCCACACCACTAATGTAGAAACAGGCTGACAAAACTCTAAAAGGGCATGAAGAAGAAACCCTTAGAGGAACTCATCCTCCTCTGGGTGATATGAAGTTGGGAAGTTATGATAGTAGTATGATAAAACCACATAGAGAGGTGTAGGATAAATCAATAACCAATATGCTAATAGTGTAAATAATGCAGTGTTATGTAGGAAGGATTGAGGTTACTTGAGTTTGGATGGTTATTAGTCAATTAAAGAGGCATTCTGGCATAAAACAGGCATTTAATATTATTTGTCATTGTATGTCATAGTCAGTTGCTCAGTATTGTATCATTTATCCTTTTTATCCATTAGTGTTTGCTCATTATAGTACCCATCATTACACAAATACATTACACAGCCCCAGGAAATGCACCCCTAAAATGGAGAAACAGAAATCCACTGCTAAAAACAGACATGCTATTCATCTTCCTAGCACCTTCCTTCCTTGAAAACTGGCTAATGCAAATGGATAATTATTGTTACCTGACTTCCTTCTGCATTAGCCTGCTTTCAGATGCTCCTCCCACCTTCAAGATACATCATCAAAAGAGTCTTTAAGTCACCAAGTCTCACTGTCAAGACTATTCAGACACCACTATAAGAGGTTAGCAGACATGTTTACGACAGATATAGCAGTGGTCAAAATAGTAATTATGTTGAGAGGACCTCTTTAAAGCTCAGATCAGGGCCGACCTTAGAGCTGTCTTAGACCAACATATTCCACTCCTGACCCATCATCTAAATTTATTGCACTTAATTTATATGTTCACTTTCTTTTGGTGGGAGCAAGCAGAGATAGTGCTAGTGCATGGATGCTGTGCCCATGTCTGTCAGCGACCAGCATATAAAGGAGCATGAGAGTGGGAGCTAGGGCTTCCTCCGTGCTCCAGTAGATCACAATCTCTGCTAAGAGCTTCTTTGGTTGAGCTTTTAACTGAAAGTTAATTACCACTGAATGCTAAAGGGACTTGTGTAGCCTTTTTAGAATTTACTTTCTTAAAGAAGCTGCCAAGTGAAAGAAAAGGCATGTTTCTTTTAGAGCTGTACTCTTTCTGTGCCTTCAATTTATGTTAAGTCTCTCACTTTTTCCATGAAATGCTGCTAGTTCTTTGATGGTGTGATGCACCTGAATGTATAAAGCAGTAAAGAGTCTAAAAAAACCTGTCTCCTGTCACTACACCGTAACGGTATGAAAATGTAATGACCCCTGGAGGGGAAAGCAGTAGGCGGCTCACATGCCTCACAAGATCGCTGTTTCCAAAACAACCTGTGGCGACGCTCGTCTATCTCAGCTCCCAGAGACAGTAAATAACACCAAAATACCCTTTTCCAGAGAGAGAGAGAGAGAGAGAGAGAGAGAGAGAGAGCTTTTCACATAAGACTCCATGATACTCAGTGTCAAGTGAAAAATGCTATCAGTGAATGGAAGGCTATGTTCTCTTGTGGTTTATCAGATAATCTGTGTTTGCCATGACCTCAGATAACCTCTTTGACCCCTCCTAGTCGTGTGGTATCATGTTTGGGTTATCAGCCTCCGTTGATCTTTAATGCTCAGAAATAATCTGAACTGTCCCGCAAGAGAAGTCTAGACAAGGCCTACCTCTTCTATTTTATTATTTTTTTCATCTGGCCATAAAGTGCTGTTATTATTCCCGCTCTATGGCTCCTCTTCAATTAAGCAGAGCGAGAGTTAAATCACCTTCACGCTTGCCTGATTATACCCGATGGAAATCACAGGTATAGAAATGTTCCAGCGCTGCTGATAATGAGCATCCTGCATCTCTTTAATGTTCTGGGGCTGCACACATCAAACGGTCCCTTCGCTCGCGGCCTCTTATTATCATTATTTTCACCCCCCCTGTGCGTGACTAGGCTTGGTTAGGTGAAGTGCCCCACCCCAGCCTTTCGCTCCACACTCATCTTCAGGAGAGGGACAGTGACGTGTGTAGAGTCAAAAGCCATTGAAGTTCATCCCACATGGGTATTGGTGCTTTCAGTTCATTCATGTTCTCTATGCATCTCTCTTTCTTTCTCTCTCTCTCTCTCTCCACCTCCAGTAGGCCTTGTTGTGTACTTTGTCAGCTTTTGTACAAAAGGACAGTGAGGTTAATAGGGCCTCAGAAGAGCTGCTGAGCATTTAAAGATAACAGCATCAACGACAATAACCCTAGATGAGCAGATTCTTCAGAGGTGAGCGGGAACACTGTTACACATCGCGGTGTGTGGTTAGAACGGTGAAGCATATCAGTCCATGCATCTACCACAGGAGCGTTCTCAGCATGTGTGGCCCGAAACTCCCTCCATGGGAGTCCTCTTTCAGCCTTAAAGGTAAAGCTACGGTTAGCGCTCTCAATCGATGAGTAAATGATCTGAAGACAATCCCCCTGACCCGTAAAAATCAGACGTCTTCAGTCAAAGCCTTCCCAACATACCGCAGCATGGTGTCATTTCCTGTTCCTCATCTATTTGTTTTATCCTTGGACTTGTCCACTGTTAACGATTGGGTGTCAGGAATCTCAGACTTTTTATGGCTGTCCTCACATCATGGCTCAAACAGAAACTCACTGCTTAGACTTCTGTTTGTTATAGTTTAGCCTGTCTCGCCCTCTTTATCAGGCTTTACATTAATACATTTCAAACCATCAGACCTTCTGGCTGTCCTTCCGGCAAGAGAAAATCACACATTATCTTCAGGGTATTGCTGATTTTCAGTTCTTTAGTTAAAGAGATGTAGTGAAATGAGGTATTTGACTTATTCTTCATTACAATGCAAATATATATATTTTTTTCCATTTGAGCATTCCATTGTAATTTGTCTGTTTTTCTAGATATGTTCCATGTGATAATGAAAATACAAAGTTTGCTATCATTTTGAGACTCTTTTCTTTGGCTTTTTGGCAATGTTTTGATTGTAATTCCATGATTACTAACGTCTGTGTCAGCATGTGGTACAGTTTCTCAAAAATGTTAATGTTTTGCCAATAAACTCGACACCAACAGTCTGTTATACAGTCTGTTGACTGTACCGAAAACAGGGCTCCAAAATGTAGGATTTTGCTAATCCATTTCCTTGTCCTGTTCTCTTGTGCATCACCGGTTCTATTACTTTTTATAGATATCTTTTCACTCACCATCTCTTTTCACTTTCTATACAGGCATGAAACTAAACTTTGTGCATGATGTTACTGTTTGCTGTAAATGTGGTTCTCCTGTTGATTCACTTCTGAATGTGTGACAGAGCTACCCGATGAGCAATTCTTGGCTTTTTTGGGGGCACATGGATGTACTGCACCACCCCAGGCCCTGCCATGGACTTTGGATGCCCCACCCATAATTTAGTTCTAGCACCATGCCTCCTTTTGGCTTTTGGCTATGTTGTTTAAGGTTTAACATCTACCATTTCAGAATACTGGGGTATTTATTGAGTGACATATCTCATTAGCTGAGGTTGTGCTAAATCTTGGGATACTGACTCATAGTGGATGGTAATATCAAAACAGCAGTCTGACTGCAAAACACAATCAGATCCCTAAAGGTCCTGCATAATGAAGCCACTCACAGACAAACAAGCAGAAGTGACAGAAACAATGACAGTTTGAGATGCGATTTGACAGTGTGTGTTCTAGTAAAGTCAGTAACACTGAGTGCTCTTGTAGGATTAAAAGAGGGAGATGTGCTTACACTGTTAAAACTGACACATGATGCACAGGAATAGAAGTGCAAACATCCAAATCTTACGCGCTCTGTGATCAGCCAGAAGCTGAGGAGTAAAATCACTCTTATTCTAAAAATAATCCTCCTTATTGTACTGATAAATTCATACATATATACATACATAGATACACACATTAGAAGTATTAATTTTAAATCCACTAGTCAAAAAGCAGTCAATTAGACATGACATTAGACAATCAGTTGTGCTCAGTTCCATCCTCTAGATCTTACATTGCTACTAAGCTGGGAAAGTGAAGGCTAGCTTGAACGCTTCCTCTAAGACACTTGAAGCACCATCTCATCTCTTCATAATACTGCTAGTGCAATGCTTGGGGACAAAATAACAAAAGACTGAGCCCTTGGCCTGGCCCCACCTTTTAGTGCCTACAGAGTTACCATCGTTACATACAGCTCCCTATGTTTTTCCTCTTGATATTTTTGAGTAAATGCAACAGTGGACAGATTTAAAGTTGTGCAGTCTAGTTAAATGGAGCAGGGTTAAGCAGTTGGGGAAATGATTAAATTTGATCTGAGTTTTTTTACATTCTCCTTTTTGCAGGATGTTTACAAGTGCAGTGGAGCATGACTGAAAAGGCGGTGGGAATCATATCTGAGTGCAGTTGCTTTCCCCACAAACGGGACTTCAGCTCTGATCTCTCTGTATGTCCATCAGCCTGAACCTCTACACCCACTCACCCAACCGGCCAGCCTGACGCAGCTGCCCTTCTGGAGCATTGCAGCATATGGGCACAGGGCGGAATGAACCATGTTACACAACTAGTGTTTTCTGCTTGAGCTCAAGGCGTACGTCCCGTGCCTCGGGCGTCTGATCGGGAGGGGAGTGAGCGTCATCCACAGTTGCTTTAGTCTGCTACGAAATAGCCAAAGCTTGGCCGAGCATCATGTGACATGCTGAGTTAATGTGACCTAAAAACAGCATGACAACAGAAATGCATAATTTGTTATGCAAGCACAGAAGAACAGATCACAAGATTAGAGGAGAGAGAGGAGAAGTAGAATAAAGAGAAGAAAAGAACAAAGAAGAAGAGAGAAATAGAGAAAAAAGAAGAAAAAAAGATTAGATTAGAAATTAGAGAAGAGGAAGAAAGAGCAGAAGAAATAAAAGGAGAGAAAATGGAGAGAAGATGAGACAAGAAGAGATGAAGAGGAGAAAAGGAGATGGAAGAAGAAAAGAAGAATACAACAAACAATAAAGTGGAGGAGAGGAGAGTGAAGGAGAGACAAGGCGGAGGCCCACAACATCAGCTCATATGGTCTACATGGTGGCCTTTTCTAGTTGTGAGGGATTTTTCATGTACATGAGGGCTTTGCAGCACCATGACATGACAGCATGCCAAGCACAGTGATGGACATATCACCTATATGCCTATAAACGTGTTTATTTATCTTCAGTTTATTTATTCTGTCTGAAAGTTCCGACCAAGTCGCATAATATGGGCATATCAAAAATCAGGTTATTCAAATGGTTCTAGAAACAAACCTGCTGAATGAAATGTTTAGCTTAGCTATGGTGGGTAAAAGTAAAGTTACACGGTCATATTGGTTACAGTATTGACCTTCCCTGGCTGCATAAAGACAGCAGTGCATTTAAACTGATCACACTGTTAAATGGACTGTTATACACTGTTAAATTGAATTCTCACTTTATAAGTCCTCCATTAAAACATATAAATATATTATAAATATTATATTATAAATATAAATATAGTCCACAGATAAATATAAATAAAGAGGTAGACGAATAAATAAGTGAGCTTATCAATTACAATTAAACTGACTTATGCAAAGAACACTTACAACACTTGCTGATAAAGCAAGCTTATGCTCCTGACAAGCACAGCATGTACACAACAAGAAATAACTCAACACTAAATAACCTAAAAACCTAAAACCATCAAGCAATCTAAGATAAAGCACACTGCCACTGCATGAGAGGAAAAAAAATGCAACTCAGGCTGATATTTTTATCATCCTTATCTTTATCAGGGTATCAGGTCTGGCTTGTACAGATAGCCCAGTCACATCTATTGTACGTCTGGTGCTGTACAATTCAAATTATATTCATCTGAGTGCTAATTACGTAAAGGCGTGTAGTGGTGCTAAGCAGTGATTGGAGGAGAAAATGAGGCAGATGTTTAGGAAATATGTGGGAAGCATCAAAATTACAAAGAGAAGAGAAGAGAAGAGAAGAGAAGAGAAGAGAAGAGAAGAGAAGAGAAGAGAAGTATAAAGGAAAGAAGATGCAAGGATAGAGGAGAAGCATAAAGGAGAGGAACGGACAGAAGATGAGAGGAGAAAAAGTAGAAGAAAGGAAACAAGAAGGGAGTAAAGGAGAGGAGATGAGAAACAAGTATAAGAGAGGGGAGAGGAGGAGAGGAGAAGAAAAAAGAAGCATCAAGAAGAAGAGAAAGGAGCGCTGAGGGGGTGCGTATGCTCTGCTTGTCAGCTGAATGATGGATGAAGGCTCAGTGATTACAGATCGTTCTGAGGGACAGTGATTAGCCTCTGATTGTGTTGAGGCCTCTCTCTCTGTGAGCACTCACACAGCTGGGGTGCAATCCCTCCATGCTCTGTGCTCTTCCACCTGATCTCAGGTCAGACACAAGGCCAGACAACAGCAGCCAATTAGTGAAATTGCACAAATCTGGACCGTCCTTAACCATCCCTCGGGAATACGGTTCTTAAACCACTGAACGATGCAAACATCTGATCACTGGAAGGTGGACAGTCACTTTATCACTATGTGTTTCTGACCGGCCCTTCAAAATGGACTTCTTTAACGCTGACAAAACTGATAACTCAATGAACACAATGAAGCAGAGCAACCAGAGCACCAGTTTTAATCTTAAACCATCAGATGTAACCATCCCACTGAAAAAGTCAGAGTTGCATTTAACCTATAAAAATGTGCCCATGCTAAATTTAATTGGTAGAAGTTGATAGCCTAAAGCAGTGGTTCTCAGTCCTGGTCCTGTATCACTGTCCTACATGACGTTTTCTCTGTTCCTACACTCCCAGTTAACCTCAGAATATTGCTGAGTTGTTCATTAGCTAAATCAAGTGTACCTGGGACCAACTCTAAAATATACTGGACAGGACCGACCAAAACTGGCCTAAACAAAAGCAAAAGCCGCAAAATGAGCAGCTCCTCTGCTTCTTCATTCAGGTCTGCCTTGCAGAGTGCAAACACTGTATCACTGATAAAATGTGAGCCACTTAAAATGCTTTGCTTACATATGGTAATTATAACTCAGTAACACAGGATGGAGTCATTGATTTCTTTAGTTTGCTCTACAAAACTCGTTTCCACAGTTCGATTAGGATTTTTCCCTGCAGGCTCACATTCCCTGCTACACTCTCATGCTTAGAATTGGCCTAGCCACGGCCAGACTGGGACTCCTTTTCAGATTAGCAGGTACCTGATGCAGACCACCCTGCCCAAAACTTATGTTCATCTTCTTTAATTCTTTAATTCTTACTATTAATTATTATTTATATTTATATTTGTGATGACATGGAAACTCGTAAAAGCTTAAATGTGACCTGAATATAAACTTACTATGATGCTGTCACTGTTTAGCCTGCTTCACCCACAATCAGTGAACTTCTATCTGTTGTATTCTTAACCAACTAGTGAAGCAGATCTTTGAAAGATCACATTACCGAACTAGATAAGAGCAGAAGGAAAATGGTCCAAAAGGATTTTCCAGAAGGAAAATTGTAAAACCAAACACTATCAAAGCTAGCATGAGCAAAGCTATGGCGAGTGAGCAGCTAGCCAGCGTTGAATTAGTGAGCCAACATGTGCCAGGGGGTACTTTGCACACTGGATATGTGTCATTTATCTCATTAATAGACTATTGTAACATTATTGTAAGATTTTGTTAGGAATTTAATACTTATGTCTATTTTTTTTTTCTTATTTTGATCAGAGGAATTTTATCAAAGGAATGATCACACTTCACCGACAGACAGTTTCGCTACTTTCAAGAATTAATGTTTAGTGTAAGATCATTTCATCTGATAGGATCACTATTAAGTACAAAGGTCAAAAATAATCTGCTAATATTAATATAACAATCTCATAATGAGTGATATTAGCTGTATTGCTACACTGAGGATGCTTTAATTTGCTGAGGTCATTCTCTCACAAGTAAGGCTGGAACGAAAAGCACCTTTCTTCACCTATTCAGTTACTTTGGCTAAACTGGACTACCCTAAATGTAGCTGATCAGCCAACACATGTTTGGTGTCCAGATTCTACTTCTTTAGTTTAGTTTCTTTGGTTTAGCACTGGAGCCACTAATCTATTGCTAGCAGTAAATAATCACCCAACCCTTTTCTGTAAATGCATCCAAAACCTCTCTCAACCCATTCAAACCACATCCAGGTCTTCATTAAACTCGCATGGACATGTTGATGTGCTTTAGGAATATGATTTACTGCACGCTATAAAAAGGAACAAGACCTCACCATGTATCTGAAATGGGGGAGGGGGGGGGGGGGGGGGCGCTGCCACAGACGACAGGTGTTGTGTTTTAACCACAATTCTCACTTTGGTAAAAGTACTGTTACTTTACTGATAATTTAGTTCAAGTAAAAGTATTAATGAAGAAATTACTTAATAAAAAATTACTCAAGTAAGAGTAAGTAGTTATACTACTAAGTAATACTTGAGTAATTGAGCTACCTTCTTCTATATCTGGACAGTAGACACTGTCACTGCCCTTACACTGTATAACTGATAGCTGTACAGAACATTTCTACCACCGAAACCAACAACAGCCAATTTTCCAGCTTTGAGTTTCTGTACAGTGATAAGTTCCTCTGATACTCATGCAAATTCTAGTCCAAATCTAATAGAAAATGTTTAAAATGCTTATTTTAATTGACAAGTAAACGGCTAAAACGGCCTCCTTACATTCAGTTAACGCACACAAACGCAATCAGAGAGACTGACAGAGAAAGGGGTAAGAGAGTGAATAATAAGGGTTGTGTGTGTGTGTGTGAGAGAGAAGAAGAGAACGAGAGTAAGAATAGGGGTTGTGACAGAAGAAGAGATGGAGGGAGTGTTCTGTGATGAACAGATGAAAGTCTCTGATGTACTGTTGTCTGTTGTAGTTATCATCAGTGAGGTGAGATTGAGGGGCAATGTTACTGCAGAGCATGCAAGCTCCTCACAGTGTCACGGTGCCTGGTTGTCCACTTCCAGTGTTTTGTTGCGCAACAGATGCTTATTACCATATTGTACATGTGTATATATATATATATATATATATATATATATATATATATATATATTACTAACATACTGTACCTACTACACCTATACTTTTTATATTGTTGTTTATAACACCACATAGTTATAAAAACAGACACAGGTCACTAAGATCTATTAGTTCAAGAGAATTATGATTTAATTTCACTACAAGAAGAACCAGTACAAGGAAAATTGTACTCAAATACAGTGGTATGAGTGGTTTAGGAGAAGTTTCGGGTGATTATCGACTTTTTGTGTTTGTTAGTGACACCAGCCTTATAGCCCCAGCACTAATCTAAAGAAGCAAAATATAGACATACGTCTTGCTTCATCAAATTGCAAATTATGCCTCGCCATTCTTTCAAGACATTTAACCTCTCACAACACTATGTGTGTTGTTTGTGTTTATGTTTCAAACAGAAACTAAATTGAGCGCTTTTTTGGTTTTTGCTCCAGGAACATGCAGGCCTACATCACAGTGATCAGAGTCTAAGGTCAGATTAACATGCTGAGTGCTGACGCCAAGGCATGCTTGATGGGCCGCTGTTGTAGATATCCTTATTTCTGTATGTATTTATCTAGCTGCCCCTATAGTCACACATACTGACTGCAGTTTAAAAGCCTGAATAAACTGTTGCACAGACTCATTTTACATGGGCAGCATGTTAATGTTTGCATGTTTACTGCAGTGAATGTGGATAAACAGTTGGAAACTAAGCCAAGAAGAAAATCAACCAGGGAGAAACATGAAGATTTAGTATGACAGTAAACAAAATAGATTAGAATGCCCCCCAGCACTGTGCCCGGCCTTCAAACTAGCCCTTCCGTCTTCCATCAACAGCACATTGTGAAGCAATTCAGTTTGGAAAACATGACTGTAGCTAATGTACATCATACAGTGTGTTCAGAAACCAGAGGAGTCTGAGGAGAGTGAAAGAGAAAGAGAATGAGCGAGCGAGCATGTTTATAGGAGAGCAGAGAGAGAAAGAATATTTAGAGCTGGGACGTCAGAAGGGTGTTTATATTACTGATGAATAAGGGCCTGTGCTTTCATGAACTTCCTCCATCACTGCACTGCACTCTCTCAGCTCTCACTGGAGGAACTCTTCAGTATACTCAACATGACCTTACATTCGGTCATGCAGCTAAAGAGCTGATAAAATGAATAGTTTTTGAGATAGGGAAAATGCTCATTTTAAAGGAGAATTCCACATTTTTATCCACCAAGGTTACTAAATAATTCAGTGGATGATATGTATTTACAGTGGTTTAATATGAAATAGTTCACTGTAGAGATTTCTATACCAGGGGTATCCCCACCACAGTTAGTCCTTTTCGACCAAAAGAACCTTAGTTTTTGGACAGGTTCTGTTTCGGCTTTGTAGAACTTTGGTGCTATTCAGGGAACCAGTCTGCCATTGGAACCAAGGAACATCAAAGTATACATCAACAGGGGGAGTTGCACAGTAAACAGTACAGTCTAGATGGCGGAGCGTATAGGTTAGTATACATTTGTGCTGTTATTCCATATGTCATTTTTTATGCAGAAAGCAAGCACTGATCAAATACTGGAGATAAGAAGACACAGAAAAGGTTCTTTAACAGACCACTGGGTGTTGCCATTGTTGTCTTCTCGTTCCTCTACAACTGATACACCCACAGATATCGTCACGGTACATGCAGAAGAACCTACAATTCTTTTGTATTCTTTGGTTCCAGCTGGAAGCAAACGGTTTAAAAGTAGGCTCGCAAACCAGAATGGAACTGATTCCACATTGGTGGGCTAACAGTCTGCAACACAAATATACATGTTTTCTATACCACTGGTCTAAAACCACCAGTGAACTTGCAGTGGACTTCTGAATGTTTGTATGTAATAGTGGTAATGGTAAAGTGGTGGTAAATCCTTCTCTCTGTACTATTTACCCTATAACACCCTGCATGTACATCTGTCTCAGCCTTGAAATGATTTTAAACCAAAATAGGCCAAAGCTTCATCTCAACACTATCAAAAAACAGTGTCTCAGACATCAGACCGTGTCGTTCTATAATCTTTGAACACAGCAGCTGCATACCCAGCTATCACCACGTCTAAAGATGCCTGATAAGACAGTTCTGAAGACACACTTACGAAGATATATTAAATCATCTAAGGGCATATCTTAAGAAATGTCTACTGACACAGTGTTAATATGTTCTCGACCTTAAAAATGATCCTAGACGTCTCTAAATGTAGACTGCATCTGTTACTTCTTTATTTCAATTTACATTAAGTTAGCATTTTGGAGATTTTGAATATATCTTGCGCTGCAAGTCTGTGGCCCATTTAGGAGCTACACCCACTCTACAGGCGAACTAGTACATACATCGTCATCATCAGTTTCTGACTAGTTTCCTGGACTACTGTTGACCATATTATATTTGGGGGATGGACCGTTTTCAGCTCAGCTGAGAACACTGATGTGGTAGTGTTTGTGGTACTGGTACCAATGTATTGGACATACCCAAAGTTTTAAAATCAACATCCCTGCTGAGTTGTGAGCGATCCACTGCCCATAAATATCCAACCAGGGTGGCTATGTGGTCAGAAATTGACCACTGATGAAAAATGAGATGATAAAACAAACTGCATCATAACAGATGGGCTTCAGTTTCTAGCTGTACACAAGCAAGGTTGAACTACAATGTATTGGTTTTATTAAGTGGAGTTAAACAAATGCATATATAGAAAATTAATGGCCAGTATTCTGTGCATATAAACTATGCAAGGCATGGTAGACAGCTAGACAAAAACTGGTAGCCTCTTTGCTGTCCTGTGTGTTCAGTGTCTAGAGTGCACTGCCACGCTGTGGTAAATCAGATGTACTGCGTTGCTCTCTCACCTAGACTAGCACTAAGCTTAGAGAAATCAGATCAGTCTTTGCTTAGCACTCAAGAGTGAAAACATCCTTGCAGGCATGTCTTGATTCTTTCAGAACTTGTTACTGTGCTTTGCTGTGCCTCTGCATTGCTGCAGGTTAGAGAGCTCATGGTCCTGTCACTATGATGAAGCAAACGTGGCTGAGTTGGACACAGGGAACAGCTCCTCTGTGGCCATTTGAGGTTAACTGCTGAGAGTTAGCTGGGGCTAAGCCTCCATGGCTTAGAGCACATTACAGATGATGAGAGGAAGAGGACTGGCACTCACTCCAATGAGATGAAGAAAACTTAATACTACTAAGATGCTCAGTTTACGTTTATGAAACCCTTTACCTTATTGCTCTGATTTTGCATTCATAAGCATTACATTTATAAAGGCTATACATGGTTCCTACCATCGCCACTGTAAAGAAATACTGTCAGTTTCTTTACAATGAACCAAAAAAAACAATGTTTCTTCTCACAGAAAGTTTACTTTGATTACATTCCCACTAAAAAAAGTACAGACCAGCACTAAGTTCATGCTGGTTGAGCAGCTTACCAGCTTCCAAAACACAACATATGCTGGTCTATGCTGTTTTTTTCTAGCAGCGTCTTCAACCAATCCACGCTAACCATTTGGGGGAACATCTTACTGCAATGTTTCTGGCCAGTATTGCGTCTGATTGTGGCTGTTTTATAGAAATTAAAGTAGGCCTGTTATTTTGGCCACTACTTCTGATTTTAGTCTTGAACACTGGATGTAGTTTGCCAGACTGACAATCAGTTGTGGTTGTGGTCATGTAATACAGGACATGGGCATTTGGTTGCTTCTGGTTGGACTAACCAACAGCCAGCTCTGTGTCATGTTAGAATTGTCCTTCTTAACAATGTTGATAAAGTAGGCCTTTTAAATTGCAGCTATGAGATTTATAAATTGCAATCATTCAATCTGTGATCTGTGAAACTGTGTAAACTAGATTACTGACTGAATTGTCACTTTAAGTGGTGCCATTTTAAGTACTAGGTAAACAGTTAAGCAGTGTAGGGTATTCTGATACAGCATATGGCCTCTCTCTCTCTCCATCCATATGACACCTTGTATGCTGGGTACCAGGAGTGGTTAGGTGCCAAATTTTCCAGTATACTGCTATCTGATATATTTTCCTTGACCATATAAGCATGGGAGAAGTTCTTCACTTGTTGGACAACTGATAGCTTCAATGTAGAATGAGAAATATCATGAAGATACTGTAAAATAACAGACATGATTTTTGAAAAATGTGTATTACACTAGCTTACATATCTCTCATTTAAAAAAAACCCAAAACAAAACAACACAAAACAAAAAACAAGTAAAAACGCTTTAATCTGTGCTCTCGTTCATTCAAAGTGGGTCTAGTTCTGCATGTTATGCATTCTCCCCCATCTAGTGGCCATTAGATGAAATTGCACCAAACTTAAGGAATTCAGGCCTCTTGAGTTTATTTGTGGTGGGTTGTTTCCTTAGTCCAACATCTGACATCTCAGACTGCAGTCTGCAGTTCACAAACATCAGGTAACTTCTAAAGAAATATCTAAGGGTCACACTTCATGATTTCCCTGAGACAGACTGTGGCGTAGCAGGATGAATCCAAATCAAAAGACAGTGTCAGGCTGGTTGTGGAGTTACCGGCCTGTGGTTGTGGAGGCAACAGCCCCGTGGCGCATGGCTCTTCTTTAACATGTAGGCTATAGGTGACGTCATGAGGGTAAGCCAATAACGGGCGGTAGCAACCGGGAACGTTGAGTTTGAGTGAGGTGATTCTGAATCGGCATGCACTCAGACCATCCTGCGTCAGCCTGTCCTGATACCACCTACCAACGGCATTCTTGGGATACTTCACACTGTTGCCTGGCATGGGGAGGACCACCTGAAGGGTGATCAAAGACAACAATAAAAAGAGAGACAAGAAATAAGACATGTAGCCCCTTTAAAAAATGATATATGTAAAGCGGCGTTCCAACTATTTTTAAAATGCCTCTATAATTCCTTCATCTATATATAAACAAAATCATTCATCATGGATTGATATGAAATGGCTTCAACACCAGTTTCTATATGCAATATTGCTAATAATGGTAAAGCCTAAGAAAAAAAAACATTAGAACTATTTTGCCTTCCAGCATCCTGCATATATCTGTCTGCCATGAATGAATTTGCTCCAAAATGCGTTTTAGGTCTACACCTGATCTCAAAACTAAGGCAAAACAATGTCAACCAGCATAAGGCAGCATATTTATAACCCCTTCATGTAATAACTTTCTGTGAGGTGATGGAACACTTTGTCTGGTTGCCACCACCACCACCACTGTGGAAAATGATGACTTTGTGAATTTCTCCCGAATGGAGCATTTCACATCAAACACTCTCAATTACTTTGTTTACATCTTAATGATTTAACTGCATAAAATATCAAAAAATAGGTGGAATTCATTTTAAGTATGTTGAGTATTTGTTATAGTAATTGTGTCCTACTTGGCATCATTATACAAAGATAATGATCAAAAAGAAAGAGGAATAGAGGTGAAGAGAGTAACTATTGGACCTGTTCTAATGAGAAGACATTGTCCTTTTCCTCTTCAAGGGTGACAACATGGACCTGAAGGAAGGGAAAGGAAATAATAAGCATGACATGTTGCCATAATTCTTACCGAAAGAACGACATTATGAATTGCCTAGATACTCAATACCAGGCACTAAGGAACACTTGTAGTTTTCTTTAATTCTGTTTACTTTCATTAGGTTTCATTTATTTCTGCTCTGTTTTGTGATATTCTAGACTTCTTTGATTTTACTCACTTCTCACTTACCCACCTTAGAATCTGAAAAAGAATGAAGTCTAACAAACTTCACTTTTACTACTCATGTGTTTTTGGTTGCTACTTTTAGTGCTGCGTTATGCATTCTTTGTTATATAATATGAATATGACTTGGGGATAAAACAACTAATCAACATCGCTGATAACATCCATAATGAAAAGAGGGAAACCAGATAGCAGAGACTATAGTACATTATGTATGAGAACTGCAGAAAATCTGATTTTGTCAGTAAATAGTTTACTACATTTACATGCACTTGGGTAATCAGATAATGGAAACCCCTGGGTTTACATGAGTCAGGCAGTAATCAGATTCCCACTTTCCACTAGTCAATAAACTAACAGATGTAAATTCAAGATGTGATGTAAATGTAACATAATACTTAAACATAATTCGGCTTGTCTTAATCACTTTCAGATTTCTAGACTTTAATCGGATAAAAGAAATTGGAGTATGAAGTTTACATGACCCCTTGCATAATCAGGCAACTGCAGAAATCTGATAATTAATGGAATTATGAAGTGTACTTAAACACACTCAATAACAAAAGCTCAGCATGGTGAATAAATCTCAAATAAACTGTAATCAAAGATCAACAACAGCATACTGTGGTCTGCTTTTGAGTAAGCTCTGTTAATAAACACTGGCTGAGGAGAGGAGCATCTTTGTCTAAAGCAAACAGGTAAATTATACTTGTTCTAGTGTGTTAATGCACACAGACCTGCACTTCCTCACAGATACAGGTATTTTTAGAAGGTGTTCTGGTACAGAACCTTGCCAGTAACTGAAGGTACTTTAAAAGGTAACGTTTAAAAGGTTCTTTACACTCACAAATCTCTTTTTTTAAAAACACTCCAAGAATGCCTTATGTACTCACCTCTGGAACTGACATACTAACGACACACCTATCGAGTTAGTCCATACTTGTTCTTTAAACAGCGGGTGGTGTAACAATGTTTTCACCTCAGCTAAAAATCTCACCTGTGCTGTCTCAGTATCTTCTATTGCTGAGTCATCTCCCCGGGGCCTGTTCCACACCAGATCTCCCTGAACAGCCCGATGTGCCAGCGTATTCAACCTGTAAGAAGCTGCTTCATTCCACAGGCGGCTGCAGTAGGCATGAAGGTAGAAAACCCTCATGCCGTGGGGCAGGCTGAGCCACGCTCGCCCGCAGCCCTCCTGCCCGCCACCGTAACGATGCAGCGCCCGCAGCATCAGTCTCTCTCTAGCTTTATACGCTGGCATCAGCATCAGGCTCTCTTTGGCATTGCCTGAAGAAGAACATACAGTCGTATGTGAAAGTTTCAACAACCCCGCCTAAAATACATGCAAGTTGCATTTTCTTTTCGAAGTGAATGAGTACACATGCCTTACACTGAAACTTGCACATGGGCTTTTTCTTCAAATTGTAGTGCACTATTTCTATTTATTTGCCGGGTTTAACATATTGGAAAAGAAAATCTAAAATGTGCCATTTACATCTGGATCTACATCCGGTCGTACGCCTAGTAACACGTGAAATCATTCTGATCACCCTTGCATCTGGAAATATAGGTGTACTGTGTCGAAGTGCCACTTGCCAGTGTGGAGAAAATGCCGCTTTGCTTTATTCTGGAGGTCTTCCCCTTCCTCTGGGCTCAGAAACAATCTGACAGCAGTAGCCTGAGAGAGACACAGCCATTTTTAGGTACAATTTAACATGGCTTCGTTAATGCCCAGGTGTGAGGTTTAAGTGTCGCGCTGAGCACTGTATACGCCTGTTTTTTGCATGATGTTACGGATAACATCCCCTCACCCTTGTCTGTGACCTTTACTTTGTTTCTATTCCTGTTTTATGAAAAGATACAATGCAAAGCACTAATTTAATAATATAATACTAGGTAACAAGCTATTTCACCTCTCATTTTGAAAGTTGTTAGTGCATTTATGTGCATTTGTGAGCTTCGGATGGTGTGTTGTCATGTTGACCTGCATACTCATTTCCCTGCGGGAGGAACCTAGACTGCAACATGTGCTCTAAATGAGTGTGTGCCAAAGCTATATCATGCGTTTTACATAGTACAAAAATGAGACATTTTCCATCACTATACTGGAGTCAATCTGGAATACAACTATGGATGCCTCTGGAAAATCATGTAATAAAAAGTAATATATATCCATAAGTTTACAATCCATCTGAACCATCAGGGTCTTTAATCATTAGGCAAAATGCTTATACTTTTCCCCAGTTGTAATTTTCATAATTTATCAATTTATTATTGATCCCCCTATAATAAGAGAGAATAAAAGGGAATAGAACTTTGTATGGACATGTTATTGTTATTGAGCAAGCTGTGTAAACTTAAATTAGTCCTCTGAGAGTTCCCTTTCCCAACACGCTAATTATCTGTTGGTCTTTCTCAACGCAGTGATTGCGGGCATCAGTTAAACCCAGTATCATCAGCTTACTTGTCAACTGACATCCAGGTTAGACTCAAAATCACCCAGGCCTAATTGATACCACTACCCTGACTTTGATACAGAATGCTGAATTATACCGTTTCCATACCAATGTGATCACGAATAAATGTGCCTTGCTCTTGACTTGGTAGTAGGCGAGAGTAACCAATTATAAGGGGGAAGATGTTATGGGAACCTGCAAACTAGCCAGACAGTTTTACCAGCTGCACGCCCCTGAACCCACAGATCTTGATTTGTTTGTGTGTGAGGCTCCTTTGAAGAACATGGTTTAATTTCACATGTATCATTTTACACATCATACTTTTTAAGCACCTATGTGCTACATTTAATGCAATTTGAGGTCTTTCAACTGGATGACAATAAAGCTTTGTCATCATCAAGATACACTATATTGCCAAAAGTTTTCACTCACCCATCCAAATCATTGAATTCAGGTGTTCCAATCACTTCCATGACCACAGGTGTATAAAACCAAGCACCTAGGCATGCAGACTGCTTCTACAGACATTAGTGAAAGAATGGGTCGCTCTCAGGAGCTCAGTGAATTCCAGTGTGGTACCGTGATAGGATACCACCTGTGCATCCAGTCATGAAATTTCCTCCCTACTAAATATTCCACACTCAACTGTCAGTGGTGTTATAACAAAGTGGAAATGATTGGGATCGACAGCAACTCAGCCATGAAGTGGTAGGCCACATAAAATGACAGAGCGGGGTCAGCGGATTCTGAGGCGCATAGTGTACAGAGGTCGCCAACTTTCTGCAGAGTCATTCTCTACAGTACGTATTCAAGAGTCATGTAATGTAATGGGTTTCCATGGGCGAGCAGCTGCATCCAAGCCTTACATCACCAAGCGCAATGCAAAGTCTCGAATGCAGTGGTGTAAAGCACACTGCCACTGGACTCTAGAGCAGTGAAGACATGTTCTCTGGAGTGACGAATGAGAGAAGAGAAGCATGTCTCTCTTCTCGTCCAACATCAGTGTCTCAATAATGTGCTTCTGGAAGAATGGTCAGAAATTCCCATAAACACATTCCTAAACCTTGTGGAAAGCCTTCCCAGAAGAGTTGAAGCTGTTATAGCTGCAAAGGGTGGGCCGACATCATATTAAACCCTATCGACTAAGAATGGGATGGCNATTCTGGACAATTTAATGCTCCCAACTTTGTGGGAGCAGTTTGGGGATGGCCCTTCCTGTTCCAACATGACTGCGCACCGGTGCACAAAGCAAGGTCCAGAAAGACACGGATGAGCGAGTTTGGTGTGGAAGAACTTGACTCGCCTGTACAGAGTCCTGACCACAACCCGATAGAACACCTTTGGGATGAATTAGAGACAGGTCCATTCTTTGGGATGAGATAGTGGAGACTGCGAGCCAGGCCTTCTTGTCCAACATCAGTGTCCGACCTCACAAATGTGCTCTGGAAGAATGGTCAAAAAATCCCATAAACACATTCCTAAACCTTGAAAGCCTTTATAGAGGAGTTGAAGCTGTTATAGCTGCAAAGGGTAGACTGACATCATATTAACCCTATGGATTAAGAATGGGATACCACTCAAGTTCATACGCGTGTGAAGGCAGACAAGTGAAAAAATTTTGGCAATATAGTATCTCTCTGTCTATGTAGGCAGCTGAATGTTTAAATATCTGTGTTGGACTACAGCAAAATGACCACACCACAGGCAAAATAAGCACCAAATAAGTGCTTATGTCTGCTGTGTCTGGATGGGCGACAATTTGCATAGTAAAATATTAGATTTAGCGGCCAGTGACATGAAATCAGGAGAAATCAGGAGTGCTGCACATAAAAAGGATCAGGTTTCTTTAACAGTGTATTATCTATTTTTCTCTATACATGTGGACTGCATTTGCAACTGACTGTCAGTCACCCCTTAGAATCGCTAATCTGGAAAAAGGCCCTTTAGACATAAATAAACTGTTCAGTCAGAGTGGAGAATGCTGCCAGCTAATAACAAAAAGGATCAATAAATGAAACTGAGTCCTCTTACCATGTCTTCCTTTAGAAGTGCAAGCCCAATGTGGTCAGCTTGAACACTCCGGCTATTTCCAAACCTTTGAGGTCCATAATAATTCACAAATCCATGAACCTGCAATGAGTTTTACCAGAAGTCATCAGAATGAAATTCAATATTAAATGCTGTATTTCAAATGCAGGTCACTGCAGGTAGAGTATATAGACATGCACTGATAATGTACAAAGGTCGAAATGAACTCCTCACAGAATCAGATTCACCTTCACATTCTCCACAGCCTCTTTCACAAGCAATTCCAGGTCTGAGGAACCACACTTCCCATGAGGCTTCAGGTCCCGGATGACAAGGTCAAAGTGGTTGCCCTGTAGCCTCCCGAGTCGAAGCGGTTCGGACACTGGATGAATATTAGACAGCTGCATTCCTCTCCTCTCAAACTCTGAGGCCTTTTCCAACAACCTAACCAACAGATAAAGCCCAAAACATTATAAACACACCAAAGTATACACTCACTGAGCACTGATGAAGGACTAAAGGATGACCAGCACAAACTGTGCAGCAATATATGAGCTATCATCTACAAGGTGGACCAACAAGACAGAAGTGTCTAATAGAGTGGACAGTGAGTGAACACAGAGTTTACACACTCCAGCAGTACTATATGGTAAGTGGAGCTGATCAAATGGACAATACAATTAGATACAAGGGAGTCGCGAACTTCTAGAAGTAGAGCTCCGGGCCTGTTATTTCAGCCAGGAAGACCTGGATATCTACATTTTTGGCTTGAGGCTTAAACACTGGACTGTCAGGTGGTTTTGATGTCACATGACAGGAGTGTTTGGCTGCTTCTGATCGGTCTAACTCATCTACAGGCAGTTCATAAACTCTGTAGAATTAGGTTAAATTGTCCTCACTTAGAACTTCACAGTGCTGCTGAAATGAAGTGAAATTTCACACTGCAATTTCCACATAAAGACATTCATCTTTTAAAAACACTAAAACAAAGCTAAACGTATATAACTTTAACCACAGTTGACAGCAGACATAAAATTCATCCTGTTTTAAAGGTTACTCTGTTGGTAGAACATATTTAAATGCAAATGTGCATGAACTGGGATCAAACTAGATTTTCAGCTTTTGTGGTCAGCAAGTAAGTCAACATTGATAAGTGTTAAAATGATATTGTTTATTTTGGCATTTGCACATACTCCTTTTTGTATCCAGATAACTGCAGTTACCCTGTCTGTTTGGTGCCATCTTTGTGTCCTTACACACGTTATTTCTATGCAATGAGGGGTTTTACCCCTCATTGCATAGACACAACATTCCACACACAGTGGAAAAAAGTTAACATGATTTGAAGAGTTGTTAATTAAACCTTTTACATACATATATTAAATAAAACATCCAGTAGATTTCCATTCTGAAGCTGGAATGGCTACAAGAAGGCCTGCAGAAATGATTTAATAATAGCAAGTAGTGCAACATAAAATGCACATGGACATACATATTACATCCATGTGACATGCATCATTTTAAGTGTGATATTGGTGATGTGCTGAGTGGAATGGCTCTATGGATGGCAACACAGGTTCAATCAAACCATGGCAGAGAAATGATGTGTGGAGAATGATAATGAATCTCTTTTGGTCATATATCTGTGTTCTGTCCATTACCGCTCTGCAGAGATCTTCTTCACAACCATGGACTGGTAGGTGACGGCCCTTTTGTCCTTGATACCAGCATAGGAGAAATCAGATGGAAGGACTCCAAGCACTGCTGCCATGTAGCTGATGGCCTCCAGGGTCTCAAGGTTCTCTTTTTTTAGCGTGAAGCCTTTTTTGAAAGAAAGACAGACAATGGCACAGTCATATGCAAACGTTTGGGAGTCCTGGTCAAATTATAGCTCTTGGTTTTGTTGATTTTCTAAGTTTATGTAAGTTAACATCCTCTACAGAGAGCACACTACAGCATGATTACTATGTATTTAAACTTAACTCAATTAATACAAACACTAAAACATTTATGGCACATTTTATATTTTTATTAAAGTTAATAAAGTTCAACGTAGTTATTTACAAATTGTGCACTAAAAATTGCAGATAAAATGTCATATTGTAACTTGATACATGTAATAGCAACATGCGATTTGACTGGTGATGTCCAAACCTTTGTTGAAGATTAGTTCTTCAAAGAAAAAAGGAAAGTAGAATGAATTTATCAGTCCATTTCACTGATTTCACAGCTTGTATGAACTTTAAAGACTTCAGAATGGATTTGCTTCATTGAAGACTGTATACAATAGACACAAATATGGTTTTGATCTAAATTAGATGCTCTTTAATGTTAGTTCTCCACTTTAGATCCTCTGTCAGTCTTAAACAAAGCATAACCTGGAATTCCTTTAGGCCAGCTGAAGAGAAATGAAGCTGTGACAGTGACAGGATGGCTATTCACCCCCCCCTCTCTCACCTGTGTAGGTATCCACCTGCTCTTCACAATCAGTAGCCGTCCTCTTCTTACCCTGTTTTCCTTTCTCTCTCAGCCTCACTGTAATGGCAGTCTTATCCTGCTCCGTGAAGCTCTTTGTCTCCACCAACTTCCCAAACCTTCTGCTCACAAAATGGTGGACTGACGTCCGGTGCTGCTTGCTGTCATCAGGCAAGAAGGTGAAGACTGAGCCAGGAACTTTAGCATCTATGAACCTGAAGAATTCCTCTGCTTCCCCCTCAGAGACCAGCTTGGAAAGTTCTCTAAAGTCCGGGTCCTCTTTCACCTTTATCTCCATCTGGTTGGTGACTGTCATTAGGAAGGGGTAGTTATGCCTCACTGCTCTATGCACACTGGCTCGCTGGTGTTTGTCAGGGAAGTTGCCAAGAGTCATATCTATGTCCTCCTTTTGCTCTTCACTACATCCTAGAACTTTGCTGGCAAACTCTTCCAGTGCCTCATTTACAGAACAGCCCAGTATTACATTCAGGTCAAAACCCTCCTGGCTCAAAACTCCCTCCCCATTCAGACTAGTCATACCACTAGTGACCTCATCAGGGGCAGGTTTCTCTTTAGTGGAACACTGTCTGATCTCAGTACTAGCCCACTTTGAGGGCTCCTCTAGTGTATGTGTCCTGTTCACAGGGCGCCCATGGACGTCTAATTCAATGACCACGAAGTCTCTGGTGGAGTTCTTGATGCTGCCACAGAAACCTTCATGCTCAGAGATAAAGCAGGGCAGCCACTGAGTCTCCCTTTCCATTCTAACATTTGAAGCAGACAGCAGTGTTAATGAAGCGCTCTCATTTCCTTCTAACCGCTGTCACACCAGAAACCGTCTAAATACATACATTACAACATGTAGGAATTATGTTGTTAAATTATCACGAATTATGTTCGAAAATCTCCCAGCGCGAAAATGTGAAATGGCTCAGGTTTTTTGTTTAGCAAAAAGGAAAACCCGAAGTTCTGCTGATACACAGCGTCCAAAACCTGAGATATCCACACTCACCCACGTGCAGTAAACAGACGGAGAAGTTCCGCCCCACGTGAGGAGGCCTAGAGGCGGAGCTCCATCTCTCTTAAAGGCACAGGGCCACCTTAAACCTCCTTAAATCCATAGCTCGAAGCTTTAATTCATTAGATTTTGAAAATGCTTGTGGCTGTTTCGTGAAATCTAAACCATACGGCCAGAACATGCATTCACTTTTGATCTTATCTGAGCTTAGTAGAAGCCCAGTTACAAGCGAGTTTGTTTATGCTGATCTGGCGCTTCGTGGTCATGCTGGTTGACCAGCGTACCACCATAACACAAGAATATAATAGCATCTCTACAGGCTGTTCCCTGCCTTCGACACGCTCAGACTGAAGCCACGTTTGAGTACGATATGAGGACAGTTCAGCTTATTTTACATAATGAGGGGTGATGGAAAACTATGACTGATATACTGAGAAAATCATTACTGTAGTCTAAATAATTTGAATAATTAGAACCGTTTTCAAAGTCTTTCATTACTTATTTGAAGAAAAGTTGTCTCTAGTCTTGTTCCTCTAAATAGGCCGAAACTGGCTTCCTATTCACAGACTTCCTTGTTTGACCTTTCCAGTCCGCCTTAAGTAATGCAGCAGTCCACAGTGTGTGTCGGCGCTAGAACGTAACTGCTGCAGTAGCGGCGGCATTTAAGGTGGAAAGGAAATTTGAATAAGAAACTGGGGAACGGTGCAGAAACAATCCACGACATTCTGTAAAAACGTTTTTTGTCTTTGGTTTTCGTTCCTTGTACCGTCACTAACGATCGTTTATTTTCGACCCCGATTATGAAGAAAATGAGAAGCAGTGCAGGCTTTACAGAGAAGGTTTCTGCAGAGCTTGTGCTCACAGCGGCTGGTGTACCACCTCTTCAGACTCTCCCCTGCTTCACCCTCCACCGCAAAAGGTCTTTTAAGCCGACAACAGTAAGAAACAAACAAAAAAAAAAAAAAAACGGACTCACAGTATTTTGACTCTTAGAGTAAAATGGCCAAGAGTTGACCCCCACTTCCAAACGCGCTTAAGCTGAAGAATCGACTCTTTAGGAATCGACTCTCCATCACTAGTAAATAGGCGCCGCTGAGCGGTACGAGCCATTTTATAATTCAACCATTCATAATGACTCACGTGTACGTAACGAAGCGGGGTGACAAGCAGATATAGATGAAATGTCAAAACAAATTGGGGCTCTGTGTAAAATGTAAATTAAAACAGAATGCAATCATTTGCAAATCTCATATACCCATATTTTATTCACAACAAAACACTTGTCAGATGTTGAAAGTGAGATTTTACCATTTCATAAAAATTATTCACTCATTTAGGACTTGATGGCAGCAACACATCTCAGAAAAGTTAGGACAGGCGAAACAGGGCTGAAAAAGTAAGTGGAACAGTAATAAACAGCTGGAAGAGAAATTTGCAAATAAGTCACACATTTTAGAGAGTCTCAGAAGCAGAGGTTCACCAATCTGAAAAAAAAGTCTAAAAATTGCAAAAAATCTCAGAAAAATGTTTAACCTAAAAAAATTGGGAAGACTTTGGACATCCCACTATCTACAGTACATAATATCATCACAAGATTCAGAGAATCTGGAGAAATCCCTGTGCGCAAGCCCGCCCAAATAAGACCGGCCAAATAATTCAAATGCCCATTCAAAGATGATGTCCTAGTAATTCCTCTGCTTCATCTCCATATTACTACTGCAGAAGTCATATCAAAATGTTACTGTAGTGTACCACAGTGCACTGAGCTTAAACAGCTGTATTTTAGTAAACAGAGCTAAAATGCTGGAATATGTGTGAATAACTCTGATTACTGCAGACGCCAGTCTGTCTTTCTACAAACTGTCAGCAACTTTCAAAATATCTTAGCGTAAAATGAAAGGAGAACTTATATGTAGCATGAATTTCATAGATTTTATTTATATTTAGTTAGTCACAAAATATGTTACTAACCTGTGTGATCTCTTTGACAAATTTACATCATGCCAGTGATTTCCATAACATTATAAATGCAAACCAACACGTTTATATGTAAAGTCTATTTGATAGCTTCTTGTTAAATCAATGTGTCACATTAAGAATTCACTAACAAAATAACTTTTTTTTTGTACCTTAATAATTTAAGGTAAGCCCTGGTTCACACAAAGCAAAATCCAAAATGGGTTTTCAGCTCTGAATTGGAACCAATTCGGTAGAATGAACCCTATACACATTTGCTGCCTTTTTGGCAACATCCATGCTTATTTCAGTATTACACTGGCAGTCTGCATTCTGCAGGTCAGACATGGCTGCGTATTCAGAGTGCTGATCGCTAGACTGACCTGCTTGCAGTCCCAACTTAGTCTCCCATTAAAAACATGCGTTACAAAATAGAGCAACAAAGGCTGAATAGCTGCATAGCAAAAGAATGGAAGAATATTCTGCTTTCAAAACTGTGCGGCTTGGTGTCCTCAGTCCTTGACTGATTATTACATGTTGTTAAAAGGAATGGTGATATAACACAGGCATCAAATTTGGAGTTAGCGTGTATTTACAAAGCAAACTGTTGTGTTTTTGTACTGTTTTCTAATAAATACAGGTAAACATTGTTTACAAATCACTGCCTTCTGTAGCATTTTCCATTCTGCCTCAGCTTGTTTTTGGAATTGAGGTTTGTATGCAGGTATAACCTACAGAAGACTCACTTCTCACCTTTTGAGAATAAGCATATTCCAGCTGCAGACTACACTGAGGTTTAAAGCTCAAAAACAGCTCAGTGTGCATACTGGCCCTCAAATTTGGGAGTCAAATTTCCTTTCACGTTACACGTGCTTTAAACAAATGAAGATACAGATACAGACAGATATGTGTGATTTAAATATTTTTATTTTCCTATCTCATACATTTTGATTTGTTAAAAAAACACATTGAGACTTACACTGAACAAAGATGTTGACATTTTCATTTGAGACTTCATAACACTCTTGTACAGGAGAAATGATAATAGTGGTTTGCCTGTTCAGTAGATGGAGCGTCTTCTGAATTCTGCTATTTGTAGTGTCTTCCCTTTTGAGAGGTTTTAAAGGAGTAGTGCAATTAAAGATTGTTTTTTGTGGAATGTGTGTTTCTAAAGTGAGATATGGTGTAAAAAGAGGATTCCACTGGCATAAAACAAAGCTTACATGTGGTATAGTGCAATGTTCTCCAACAGCTGTGCTGTTGTTTTAACATGATGCTAAAATCTGATGAAGAGCACGGATTGCTAACAGAGTCAGCGTCCTATTAGCTAGTAAAATCTTATTCAAAACTATTTGGTGAACATATTTATTGATCATTCAAATAACAATAATACAAGGATGTTACTGACCTGTTCCACGCCAGTGGTTGTAAACCATTTTAACGTCTGAAAATTGAACACAGTTTTTAGCCCTATGGTTTATGGAAAACACAATGTTAATTTCTGTACTTAAAGCACACATTTCACAAAAAACTCCTCTGACAACTAGAAGAAAGTGTTCTGTGAGGACTGTTCCTTCAGTTGTACCTCTACAGAGGTGCTGAGTAAACAGAGGTGCTGAGTAATCCATGTTAGGTGGAAGTGAATGCCGTGGAATGGAAGCAACTCATTGTTTTACATGCGAAACAAACAGGATGGTCACTAAGAGACAGCACATTTGATTTGAGGTGTTAGACAACATGATCTGGACATACCAGCTGTTCAGGCTTAGAAAAATAGTTTTTTTTATTATTTAAAGGATGTGAAAAAGAATTTTGATGTCGAGAGCATCAGTTATCCCGATTTCTCAGACAAAATGGGTCCTCTAGAAAAATTCATCTCTATTATCAAAGTCCTCTATGTTACAAATCACAAAAGGGGACCTACAGCTCAATGCTCATTAAAAAAAAAGTTACAATTTCTTCAACTCTTGTCGCACTGGGCAACTCCTTCATTAAAATGATCCGACTCGAAAGCAAGAGGGCTGCACAGCTCAGATGTTTCAAATGTCAGGGCACTATTGATTAACTCGCTCTTGGAGTCGTAAGGTTGTTGTTCAGGTAAAAAGCAATCAAAGGCTGATATTTGACTAGATCAGCAAGTGAGTTAATCAATAAGACCAAGACAAATGGGACAAGAACAGCTGACCAAGGCCATTTAGCCTTCCTGAGTCAAGCTATTGCATAGGGCTACTTAAACTCAGCCTATGAATAATCCTGGCCTTCAATCCAAAGTTGAGTTTTAGTATGCATCTGAGATGCTAGTCTGTTTTCTATCTAAACAGTGTAATAGTGTTAGGTTCTTCACCATTATTATCACAGATAGCATTCCTGAATGCACCTGAATGCTCTTCAGATGGTCATAGATTAGTGTTTTCCTTTGTGCATAGATAAAGCTATGGGGACGTGGGCTACAGGTTTCAAAGTAAACTGGGAGGTAAGTTATAACAAGGTCTCATCACGAGGTGCATTGTACCATTGTTATGCTAAATGGGCAGAGAAGAGAATTAGTCATCATCAGCATCTCCTGGAGGACGTGTGATTCTGCGTCCTCCCCTCTTTCCCGTTGGACCCTTGGGCTTGGCAAAAGCTTGTTTGTGCGCATGTTGCTTGGGGTGTACCTCTTCATACAGGTAATCACTGGTAAGTTCATCACCATTATCAATCTCCAGCTGTTGAGAAATAATCAGGTCAGAAGTCAGTCATTTTTTAAAGGGAGGTTCTCAGCATTGCTCAGTTTCTCTTAAGTACCACCACATACCACTTATTTGCTATTACTATATTAAATTAGTTGACATTCAGAAGCCTCAGCATTTCCAATTTTTCACTGTCCAGTTTACACATCCAAACAGCAGATAATGGAAATCTAAAGACTCCCCAGTTATTTATTATTTTTTGACTGGAAAACTGGAGGTAGTTACCAAACATGATAAATTCACTAATCAATCCATTAAATCAAGTTTCATTCCATTAAATCTATCCGAGTAGACGACAGAATGCTTATATGACATGACGATTTCATGATTGTCTATGAAGAAAACAAAAGGTTTTGAAAACAGGAAAGGTCGCAGACTTTACACTTAATGGTGAAGATGCAGAATCATGTTAATGACAATGCATTCAGCCGTCAAGAAAAAACAAAAGATCGTCACTTGTTAGAATAAGAATGATTGAGCTTGAAAAGATCCTCAGATTTAAATCGTGTGTCACTGCAAAGATCAGAATTTTCCAGGCTATGTTCTTTTCTTCAGTTATTCATGGATGTGAAAGCTGGACAGCATGAAAAAAGAAAGATGAATAAGAGGTTAAGATTTTTGAGAGTTCCTTGGCATAGAAACAAATGGATTCTAGACCAAATCAAGTCTTAACGCTTACTTAAAGTCCAGATAACCAGATTAAGGCGCTCTTATGTTGGTATTATTACGAGAAGAACTATTGGTAAAGACGGTTACACATAGAACAGTTAAAGGTAAAGGCAAAAGACATAGAGGATGACAAGCTACAAGATAGATGGGGAGTATCATTGGAATTGTAAACCAGCCAGTAAGAAGCCCAAAGACAGATACAGAAAACTGGTCTGCAGGAGCTGAAACCGACTTGACAACACTTTATAATAATAAAAAATAATGCTAATATTAATAATATACAAAATGAACTGACATGTGTTTTGAGATGTGACTCAACTTTGGGTGGGTGGTGACCTGAACACATTCCTTAACCCCTCTAAGTGAAATTTACTTCCAAAAAACCTTGATTAGTCTTTCAATGTGTAATATCTTTACCTTTTTGGCAACTTCAATATGCAGATTTTTCTCCACCGTGTCTATGAGGGGGTTTTTGCAGCTCGAGTACAACATCCTCTCCCGAATGCTGCATTTATAACCGGGCATTGAGTAGATAAACACTGCAAACATACACAAAACATGTCTGATCTGCTCACACCAACAAAGACAAAATCAGTCATAGGCTAAAGTCTTAAACATAACAACCACCCCGTACATTGAATTAAAATGATGTAGTTAGCTTTTCAAAGCTTTGTATGTATACAGTGAGCAAGGATCAAGGATACAAGGATCTTTATATCTGGAGTTCCTCAGTTTCTCTGTTTAAGATGAAAGAAAATCTCATACCTGTGGACTCCAGGTAGTCTCCTTCATGTGTGTGTTTGTACAGGAAGAAGTGGTATCGTGCGGCATCTTTAGGGATTCTTTTTGGCAGGTCCCTCAACTCTGTCGGAGCTGTACTGGACAACTTGATGGATTCCTTCGGAAAATCTATTTCCTGCAATTCAGGAAACACATTCAGCAATCTATTCTTGCCCATAAGAGATATTTCTATCACAAGCAGACACTGCAAGGGGGTGAATTTCCAAGGCTAGTTGGGTGGCATAGAGGGACAGAATAGGAAACTCTGGACATGAAGATACATGGCAGTAGGGTGGCATAGTAAAATATCACATCACAGTGTTCAGGTATTTTCTCAATACACATCACAATATTCTAACACACAGACACACAAAGCACCAGCACAACCTCATTTTAAAAGCTGCCATTCAAACCACCCAAAAACGTTTTATTATTTACACTGCTTTTCACATACTGAACTGCAGTGCATGCAATTAAACATGTCATATGATGCTGTCTTTTTAATCAAATATGCAGCTGTTAAGTATTCTTTATGCACTGCAATGTGTCGGTAATCATGCACCACTTACAAGCTGAACATAGTTTAGTCTCCTCTCTCTGAACTGCTCCAGGGCCTGGATTGCCTCTCTTTGCATGGGGAAAGCTACACCCTGTAGAGTCTGCTGCTTTGTGTCCACATGGATGTCTGTCTGCACCTGTAAAGACACACATACACATGGTTATTTCTTCATCATGCTGCTCAATACCATCTGGAACTGATGCAGCTTATGCAGTCACAAAGACAAATCCTCTAACCTTAGTCTGATTATATTAGTAATTAATTTGGCTACATGCATATGTAATAATTTTCACTCTTTGTTAGACCTGAAATTGTTTTAGGCCTCAGTGCCCTGGCTGTTGCCATGGAAAACCCATTTTCCAAGAGGCCAGATGAGGACACCACTACGTACGGCTGTTGGCTTGAAGAATGCTTAGCAATGACACAGCAGGTCGCAAAATGAATCCAGCTTGATTTGTGCTGTGACCTGGATCTGCTCATTCATTCACAGCTCCCACACCAACTAAACAGTATAACCCTTAGAAGGTACAAGTTATTACTTTCATTTCGTTACAGTATAAACATAATTTATATTACTTCATTTAATAACCAGGTTACTAACAATTACAGAATTAGATTTCACAATTAAGTGAAAGAAACCAGTCAGTGCATTTACGGAGACATCATAGGACTCAAAAATTGTCTAACTTTTAACTTGGTGCTCACAGTTTACAGTGCAACACTGAAAATGCTTGTTAGCCAATTCCAATGTTTTAGCATGTATGCTATTGTTTTGACAGTACAACCAGCACAAGTAACCATGCAAGATGCCTATACTTGTGGCATACTTGTAGACTTGTACTTTAACAGTTGCATACAGCGAAAAAGAGAAATGACATTTACCTCACTAATTGCAATGCTTTTTATTTATCCTCAGCTAAAAGTTCATGATCGTAACAGGCCTAGTTAGGAGTAAAAGAAAAAAGAAAATAGGGTGTGTGTGCGCAGCTCCGAGTCGCCTATAAAGCCAACTCACACAGGAGTTATAACAGACCACGTCATACAAAACTATGCATTAATAACACATGCACAGACTCAAAATGTAGGTCTGGCACGATGTTTAGGTCTCAAACGCAAAATCAGCATTATACTGATGAACAGTTCTTTGAGTATTCTTTCAACATGCTCAGAATCATAAAATTTATCGACTCCAGAAAGGAGACTAAAGCTTAATCACCTGGACAAACCGTTCTTCCACACATACAATTACACATATAAAACCAACTCCACCCCCCTCCAAGAAATCCCCCAAAATAATAAAGTGTAGTTAATTACATACACTGAACAACGAGTCACGTTTATAGTCATTCTGTATCAGCCAAAGCCTGCACTTCTGGATTTTTTACAGTTGTTACAATGTCAAGAAATGTCAAGAAATAGACACAACAACAAGTTTTCATCAAATTCAAATCATAGTTAAATATCTTATCTTCTACTTACAAACACAAACATAGCCTTGTTTGAAAGTTTGCATTTTTGACAGAATGAAGTATAAGTTAGAAATAATTAATGAATTTCACCATTTGTTATCACCAGCATTAACTGTGACAATAAAAGGTCAAAGGATCAGCTTTGTTCATAATGGCAGGATGTATTGCATTCCCTACACTCTCAAAAGCAAGAGGCTTCCGTCTCTTCTAATTTCCATTGCCGGTGCCTACTGTTCACCTAAAACATACAGCATATGGCTTATCCAGTTACACAGGCTCCACGAGACAGACCTGCTTTTGCATCCATCCACTTAATAGATGCAGCCTCTTGCAAAATGAATGGTAAATATCTCAAAGCCTCTTTTCTCTCTGCCCACAAATGTAGCTTAGTGCGGTATTATCTTCTTCCTGCAGCTGCTGATCTACTGACGGTGCTGTTGCTTTGCAGTTGGCTGCATTTTGAAGCCTGTCTTTCTTAAACAGCCAACGGGAAGCTAAAGAGAACCAGCCTACCCTTTTATGGTTTTGGAGTAAGCATACGGCCTATGTATCATAAACAGCATGTTCTACATTTGGTTACATGAAGTGGTTTAGGGAAAGCATTTATAACTACTTGGAGCTCAAACCTGAACTAGATTTTTACAGTCAGCTTGCATTAAATTACATCCAGAAACACACTGGCATATGCTGAAGCTAAAAGAGTAGGAGGCACAAAGAAGAGTTGCATCCTATAATGGGAGCTTCCATGGCTATAATATCTAGGCACCAGAGATGTGGAGACAGATGGGAGATCCACCGCACATAGAGTAAAACAGTGATCTAGGCCAGTTTCTAATCTGTTCAGCACACAGTGAAAATCAATGCCCTACACCGACCCAGAAAAGTCATGTGATCAACGGCAGCCAGCATTCTGAAGCTTTATTCACTTACTCAACTTATAGGAGAGCATATTAAGGGTGAAACTATTTCAATACAATATCAGAAAACTGCAAAAGCATCATAATTTAAAACTGCAAACAGCCTTCAGGATCTTCTGACAGGGTCAGCCTGTCACTATCAGGACATTTCACCCATATAAATAATTATTATAGCTTGGATGCACACCTAAAGTAACTACATTGGCTTATTCTGTCAATACTCAGTCTGGCAGCAGCTCTGATGACAGACACAGCTCAAGCTCAAATAAACAAAAATTACTTACCACTATCCTCTGTACATCTTACTGCACCTACAAGCCAGAGGACCCGTGATGTGTCTCAATAAATGTGTTTTCTGTCTATCTGACAGGCCTATCTGACCACTGTAAGCGATCAAACTAATTATCTGGGGGGGTCCTACTAATGTAGGAGCGGAGCGGTTGGGGTTTGTTATGCACTCACTCATGTTTAGATTACTGGGATTTTTTTCTGAAGCTGCTTATAAATTTTTAGGGTTGAGGTTGTTGTGGCTCATTTTATTACAGGGTCAGCACAGCAGCTATTAACATGTTTTAAAGTGTTCTCTTTCAGAACTATAAGGCCAACCAATATGTGTCTGGAAAATCAAGACATATTTAAGAAGGATATACTGATACTACAATAACGGGCCTAGACTGGTATACAACTCCTTTAACGTAATTTGGACCACAGAGTAATTTACTATTTATTCACTAATGTGGTGCCACAAATAAACACATAAAATGCAGATATTTTATTGTGGTAGTCCAGCATTGCCTAAACATTTTGTCCTTCTGAAGCACAATAAATATGCCATGAAACATCGGTTTAAATATCAGCCAGATCTTAATAATTGCCAGAAGCAGATTTTTAAAGCAATTATTTGTCAGCATGCATGCATTCATAACTTCTAACACATAAAAGATCAAACATCAAAGCAAATTTTGACCTCAGAAGCAAAAATCATACTAGATCTGATAGTATGTGTAACTATTATACCTCTAGAGCATAAGAATAAAGCTTGTGCTTTTGTCATACAGGTTCAACTGTTATATGTATATAGCTACAGTGGTACCTCATTGAGTTTTATTTGTCTCAGTTCCTCCTCAGCAGCGGTCAGTGGGAGCGGAGCAGCCTGGGAGGTCAGGTACCTTTTATATCCATTGAGAGATACGTCATCCTGAGCAGAAAGAGAGCTGTTAGTAGGTCCCTAATAGGGCTTCACATTGTTGATAAAATACTAGCATTCAAATTTAGTGTTAAATCTGTTATTGTGATATACAGGCAAATGATATGCTTTGAAATATGCTGTAAAATTTTAAAACAATCAAGTATGTACCATGTTTAAAAAGTAGTTTGCATGACTTTAATGACAATTTTCTACTCATGTTGGATTACATGAATATTATACCACCCACAGAAGCACTCATCTGGAAAAGTTATTGGCTAAAATTCTCACGGCACACAATAAAACACTTTTACATGCACACAATGACCATGTTTACAATGACTGTATGAAAGAGTAGTCCATTGATGGTCCCGTATCCATGCACACCATAGATAGTCTCTATCAAAAAGAAAAAATCTAAACAATATTAAATATCTGACAATCTCTATGGTGGACAAAATGCTAAACATATTTTATTTTTGTTTCATAAAGCTGTGGAACTACTACAAAGGACACAAAACAGCCTTGACGTCATGTGGGCTTAGTTTAGGTTGACTGAGAGCTTAGTTGGACTATAACAATGGACTGTGCTGTTTACATGACCATACCATAGTCACACTAGCAGTCTTACTAGCCAGACTAATATTTAACCCCTGGTGTGCATGTAAAGTTGGTTACTATGATTGGTTAAAGGTCTCATTTCCATACTGTAGCCTTCTGTAATATTGCCATGGCAAAGGTCAATACTGCAATAATAGTTAATGATATACTGCATAGCTGTATTTCCTAATGGTGAATCACATTTATACATACAGTCTGACATTAAACTTACCTTAGCAGTGCCAAAAATCTCCTCTTTTATGTGCCCTCCACCAAATTCTTTCTTCAGTGTCGCCCTAGTAGCAGCATACAGCATCTTCTGCCGAACCTGAAAATACCATGCATTTGTTAATTGCTTTATATAAGAATGATCAGAAACAAATGCTGGGTGTGTTTGGAATTGCAGCCATTTGCCTTGTTCCTGGTGACTGTGTAGCACAACGCTGTAATTGAACATCCCAGGAAATAATTAGAATTGCAAATTCCCCATAGCGAATCAAAACAGTGTTTTCTATGTTTGTGTAATGACCTCTTAACTCTTCACAAAGTACAACACAATGTAGGTGGGAAGTGGGGGGTTTGAGGAGTGTGCAAACTACTGTGTGGCTTTTAATGCCTTTTCTAGAGAGAAGACCATTGACAAACCCTTAGCAAAAAGCAACCCTAGCAGAAACACGTTCAGCTACAAACCCATGTAATTACACAGCCTTAATTACCTGTTTCTGCTGCTGGCTTTTAAAGCCCTGTGTAATAAAACAGCCATAATTAATTTAACACAAGATTCTCAACATAAAATGTTCCTGTTGTGTTTCTATATATGCTACCCACACTTTGTGTACCTCTCCCAAAGTACAGCTGTATGTCTGTTGGATTTATCCACTTGAATAGATAAAGCAGTTAGGCATGCACAGTTTGCACAGTGCTAAATTACAGGATATAAGCAGCAGAACTTTCAAAACGATTGACCAGAGGTTACTATACGGTGTTGGTACAGTGCTACTTCTTCATTCTCTCATGTTGGAATGATTAGACTTCACAGTGTATCACTATGAGGTACAAAGTGGTATTACGAGACAGGACAAGCTGGAAGTAGCATGCTGACTTCAGTAGGTATCTCCGCAATGCGATACATCTCAAAATTCATTTCAAGTCATTTCTTGACAATCTGATCATTATAGTTTATTTTAAATGTTTTTAAATACAAATCTTACATATTGCTCCTCTAAAATGGTCACTAACTAATCACATATTTTTAAAAAAATGATATAAACAATATGTGCATAAAGGGCCTCGTAAAGTGAGTCAGAAAAGAAAGCAGTTGTTACTACATAAATAGGAAAATGTTGCAAGCGTAAGGAGTACTGAAGTGTACGGAATACTGTGCTCTTATATTTTGAGTGGGAGGGGAGATTTGTGTCAATTTATTTACTGCCCATCAAGACACACATACATACTAAGTGAGAAGGATAACTCATCTCATCTCATCGCTAATTAGCATAGATAAACCAGAGTCTGAATGTTTCCCAATGAGCCTTGATTTGCATGAGAAACATCAACAGCCTGAGTTGTACTCACAGGGGAGTGGTCAGGTGACCATGCCAGGAAGATCCACTCGTAGCCCTGATTATTGGTGGTATCTAGCCTGTAGAGGAGGTAGGAGGGCATATCATCCTGCAGCAGAGGAAGAACATAGCTGTCCCATTCCTGGTCCCACTTCTTGGCTGCTGGTTTGGTTCCTCCCAGCACAAGCTGTTCTGAAGAACAAACCAGAGATGGCAACATCAACAGCTACGGATCCCTCACCTTATAAGGCTGCTTACCATCATAAACAAACCCCGAGCGCTAACTAGACACCTTATTCACCTCCAACACAGCACTGTCCATCCCGCCCAGCAGCACCGTATATAGACAACACTCACCAACGCGACTTAACAAGGTGCTTCAATCTCCTCCAACTTACCATTTTCAATCACGACTTTTATCAGACGGTACTCGCCGTTTCGTGCCTTTGCAAATGTGTTCTTCACTTCGGCCGTGGCTGCGGAGAGAAAGCAGAGACAAAGAGGCCGTTTAGTGCTTGTCAGGAGCAGAACTGACTGAAGAACAACTGAGGCACATTTGGACGATGAATGTGAGCGGCGTCTGTGAGGAGGCTTTGTTTGGGACTTTGGACAACCCGGTTAGCATTCTAGCCATTAACTATAGCCTCTCAAAAATCACCCGAAAAGTGCCAACAGATATGACTGAGCTTTGACTCACTGACGGAAAACTCAAATAGTTATTGGCAAATAATACATGAGCTCAGTTAAGCAGAGTTAGCCTAAACAATCCTCGAGTAAAGGTGGTCTTACTTCAGTTAAATACTATAGCAGTAGTAGCTAGTACTCTGTTTACATCGCAACAACATGCGAACATCTGGAAAGGCTGTGGGATTCCCCTTTAATACATCCAGCATGTATCAGTACAGAGACTGAAGCGCTGGTCCTCTGTTTAGGGATAAAGCTCCACCATGAGATGTGTGGAGGTGCTGCTGAACCGACAGAACAGAACGAAACACTAAGAAGTAGTAAGTGTGAAGGAGTACAATGGCGCTGAGGTATCCAACAGTGATTAACACAATCCTCGGGAGAGGAGGGAATAATCGGACGTGCACATGTAACAGAGTAAATAGACCTACTACCCACTTAATTACGCGGATAGTAAAATTATCACTGCCGCTGCCTTTAAAAGAGCGCCGAATACATACTGAAGTTCATATGAATGACTAACCAGTCCAGACTTCCTTTATGGAAAAGACCTTTGAAACCTGCTAGCTCTCTCACGGCTCGACTGGAGACTCGACTTGTAAGATTACTACAACTCTGGTGATGGAGGGAGGATGAAGAGCTGACTCTCGGTTCATTTGCATGGCCATATGAAAGCAATAAAAGACTAATCGCACTTGGCACAGATTCCCCCCCTCTCTCTCTCTGCGGCTCTGCAGCTGCTTAGCTTTTAACACAGGCTTCAAAAACACCGGTAACGAGGCTGCGCCGTCTGTGCATAGCAACACACATACACATACTCCATAACAGATTTCCTCTGAGTATAAAACCAACAGTGAATTAAACCTCAGGAACGTGTAACCTGTCTGAACTCGTCTAAAGGCGGTAAAATCGTTAATGAGAGACGGTCAAAGCTTTACCTTGGATACCGGTTTGGTGAGACATCGCGGCTCTGCTCGGTTTCTCTTCGACCGGAGCGGCAGAAGCAGAAACACGGAAACGGAGCGCAGAGCACAGGCCCCGCCCTCTGTCGTGACGTCACCGCGCAGGGCCTCCTTCAGTCACATGATAGCGGCTTCGTAAAGATGGGTTTCAGAGCTAGCGCGTATGCTAAAACCTATTCACGTTTAATTGCTGGACACATCTACCTGGTAGCTCCGCTCACTGAGCACTGGGTGGGGCGCCGCTACCTCGTAGGTCACTAGGCCATATATTGCTGCAAAATTTGTCAGCCCCTAATTATTCCATTCAGTACTGGTCAGTTTCAGACCACATCACCGCTGTTAGCCAGATTATGTGGGTGATGGGCTAATTCTGGACCACTCTCCTGGTTTTGGCGGCAATGTGTGTGGTGCATGGTTATTATCAACTGACTGTAACTCTGTGTTTTAGAGGCCAAAGTGTGTTTGTAGTGGGACAAAAGAGCAACAAGTTAGTTGTATATGTGGAGACACTGTACGCCTTTAATACCTAGATGGTTTCTAACTACAGGCAAGGCACATTTGTCTTTAAATTATATACAGAATATGAAATATAAATTCTTTACAGTAACACAGAAGAGGTCTCTAATTCACTTTTTACCCATGGACCTTATGCTCCATTAGCTTTTAGCTTGAAACTGCTAGCTAACCAAAGCACTGTTGTTATGTCTTCAGTGCAGGCCAGTTGTTTGGTGTCAGGGTCATAGTGTTTTTACACTTCATATTAAAACATTACACTTTATGATTGGTTACAGTTAAAAGTATTTAAAAAATAAATTTAAAACAGGTTTATAAAAATACTCGTTAACTAGAAAGCATATTTGCATATCGAAATGGTTCTTTAGATTAATGGAGCATGTGCGGTACATGGTTTATAGAGTTCTGCTATTTTCACCATGCAAAGCTTGTAACAACCCCTTTTGTGTTATACGGAACCATTTACAACAATCTGTATAACCACTTCGCCATGCAAAGAACCAGTTAAGCATGCAAATGGTTCTTTGAGTATTAATGTTTCTTTATAGAACCTTTTGTCTTTATTGAAGAGCCATCTTTAAGAGCCATCTTGCACATAACGACTGGGTTTCTAATAAAGTGGCCAGGGAGCTACTAGGTAGGGTAGAGGAGTCTAAAGCCATTCTCAAGTAGGTGGTGTTAAAAAAGGGACTCCTCAAAACCAAAGGGAGGAAAAATAAAGAAGATTATCTACTGAGTTCCTTAAAGAACAGGAAAGCAATGTAACGGTCTAGCCTGAATACTCAAGACACTGGTTTCCTCGATAGCAGAATAGGCTAAACTATAGTAGGGTTCAGTGAAGAATCTGACAGACCGTGTAGTTTAATCCTGGCCTAGGCGCATGTTTGAGAATGTGGAGAATGTTGTATGTGGGGCCTGCTCGGACCTTGCTGCTACAAGAATTTCTGAAGTGCAGGGTGGGGCTGTGAACTCCACCCTACAGTCTAGCTATATAAATACTCTGCCAGACTGCAGTGTTGATTCAACTGCTTTGTGTGTGCGTGCGTTTGTAGAAACCACAGAGGTTGGAGGGAGGGGTGGCACAAGACTATAGCGAAGAAATGACATGGTAGGAGAGGACTAAACGCTGTGGATTAGAGGTTTCTAGGAAACACACCCTAAGGCATAGAGTCTGAAGCACAGAGGTAGACATGCTCCCCTGTGATTCTACCAGCGAACATTATTTTATAGCTGCTAAAATAGGGTTAACCTTAGTTTAACTGCTATAAATTTAATGCTTTAAAGTTACTCAAGTACTGGACACCGAAGTTCTTCTGTGTCTACTGTAGTTAGAGCTACAGGAGCTAATCAAGTTACAAATGTCTTTGGAAAATAAAGTAGTTTATGATGAGACTGCTTAGCACATTTGCGTGTTGAGAGACAATTGCTCGAAACGAACAAGGAATAATCCTAAGGCACAAACATGTAGAAAGAATTACAAAAGTAAAACTGACAGAATAATCTCCATCAGATAGATATATAACTGAAACTTCCTTTTTATACCTCACTATATGACCTTTTCATTGTGAAGTAACCAGAATGCCCAGGTAGAAATTAAGTATATTTTCATGTACTAGAAATGTACTTTAATACCAGCAAGTACATTTCAAGCACATTATTGTTTTGTGTGTTAAATACAAGTGCAAAATGTATATAATAATTACAGGTACATTGTACCTCAGTAGTATTTTGGGGTACTTAATAGAAGTATACTAAGTAAGTATATATAAGGATATTTTAATGTACTAGAAATGTACTTTAATATGTACTTAAGTATCTCTAAATGTATCTAAGAGGTGTCTCAATAGTACAGTTAAGTACAGTTAGTTATATTTAAGTATATATTTAATAAAAGTAATTATATATATTTAGCATAAGTACATCGTTAGTTTATAAAATGACTAGTGAATCTGCATGTTTCTTTTTATATACAATGCTGATAATGCTATAACAGTGATACAATTTTTCTTTTTCTTTTTCTTCAAGTTTTCTTTGGGAACTCTTTTGCCTTTCAATGCCCTGCATATACCTCCCCACCAGGAATGTATTTAAGAGGCACTGGATGTCTGGTTCCTATCACCATGTTGTGAACAATTCTGACAATTTCTGACAATTAATAATCCGGGAATGTTGGAAAATCACTGGATGTGCCTTCAGTTTGAAGGTGTTTACAGTAGAGAGCCACTAGATGATGCTATTTCCCAAACCATTTAATGAGCATTTCACTCCCACTCCTGGCCTCGTAAGAACCAGGTCTATTACAGTTGGAAAGAAAACTAAGCTTGTTTGAACATAGACAGAACCGATGGCACTCGGTGTGTTTACTCTGTCTTCTGACTGTCCTGGACTACAGTGTAATTTCATGGACTGGGAGGATGACAGAAGATTTACTGCACCTTTAAAATAGCTCAGACACAACACGCAGAACTATAAACAGCAAACAAACAAAGGTGCTGTTCTGCACACTCCCCTTAGCTAGCCGCCCCCTGACAGTTGGCCTTCCTCTAATGAGAAAATAAATGGACCAATCAAAAGCTGCCATCAGGTGTTTGTCCAAGACTGAGAAGCCATATCAGGCAATGCACAGGGGGCAATAACTCAGGCTGTCTGCCTCAGAGGAGGGGGGAGGGGTGTGCGCATGTGTGTGTGTGTGCAACCATTTCTCAGACTTAAATATGTGTATTATCACGTCAGACGGTAAAGTGGTAACAGTCATAAATTCCTCTTAAAATCCTCGGAATGCATTAAAAAACAGCATACTGGATCACGTTTTAAAGGTCATGTGTAGGTCACATACAGAAAAAGAATAAAGACAGCTGATCACATTCAGAGAATCTTATATGTATCACGATGCAAGGTGCACAAGGCCCAGCAAACAGACGTTGTGTTTATTAAACACCTAAAAAAAGGGCAAAGGCAGTGAGGCATAAAATGGATGGCTGCCTCTCGGTTTTATGGCTGTGGAAAAGCAGTGAGTGTGCCTGCGTCCATCTGTCACTGCTTTCCTGGACTTGCTTTAGTACCAGCCGTCTGGAAGCTTTATTATTTTGCTCCCCCCCTTACCTTTATTCTGATAAGCCACACCCACTAGGGTAGAAAGCGCTAAGACTGGCTAGTACTATCCCGTCACCTGTGTTCACCAGCTAAATTATTAGATTACTAGCCAATAACTGTGCTAGAGGCCAGCTTTGTTTAAAACAGGTGAGAAAAAAAGAAACCATTAGAAATCCCTCGACCTTCACAGAAATAGCAGGACGTTTTAGAACATCTACATGGGGCGCCACATTTAATTGCTTCTGGTGGAATTGTAAGTGATTAGAAGGATCACTTGAACGTCCAGTTTGGAGGCAGAACATCTGGTGCCGAAGCACATGAACAGCAAAACTGCTCAATAAAGCATGAATGGTGTTTGTGTACTGTGGATGACAACATTTTGTATTCTTTCTGATGAGATCTAATGCCTGAATCAATGTGTTGCTCCAATGCTTTGTCTGCGGAAAGTGCTCTGCTGTGCTTGGTACAATAGGCCATGAGGGTACGCAGTTAGGTTGGATGTTTCTTCCAGTAACAGACAATAAAAAAAAATAAACTCACTTTTTAGTGGGCTTAATCAAACACATGATCCAACAGGGAAGCGGCAGTAAGAGCAGACTATTTATTCTATATCCTTTCACTCTCAAGGGCAAACAACAGCCTTGAGGCCTTTCCAGTTCACAGACAATGCATGGCATACACAGATTATACTGATACAATGACGGTGTCCCAGTTGAGTACCACACACTAATACTACACAGTATATCGTCGCTGTTCAAAGAAAAACATGTATCTCCAAAATGGCACGTTTACAGGAGAGGGCAATAACCTCATTGAATTCTAATGTAAGTCAATGGAACCAGACTTCTTTCCAAACAGGTCATTTCTTTTGGTCACATTCCTCTAGAAATTTTCACACAGTGTAAACAGCAGCTGCTGTGTTCAAATGATGCAGAAAAGTACAAATCGACAAAAATGGAGATGCATGTTTTTCTTCAGACAGCGACAATATGCTATGTACCAAACATCTTAGTATGAGTTTGGCAGGCTAGCACACGCAATATTAGCATACTATATCGTAACCGGAAGTGATGAAGCTTACGTCATACCAAGCTGGTACTATATAGTACATACTCTAAAAAAAACGAGTTAGTATTAAATGCACAATTGGGACTCACCCACAATAATATATTGCTGTCAATACAATAAGATATTATTTTTTTGCTGTATTTACCTTGTCGTAGTTGAATAAGGAGAACTCTGTACATAGAGCTGACATACTGTAAACCTCAAACACTGCTGTTCCTCTTTTAAATACAAATCCCGCTTTGGCAAATGAAGACAGTAAAATGGACCATTAGAACTTTTCAAACCCAAACCCAAAGAACCAAACTGCCAGCGGGCACTGTTGATGTTCATCTTTAAACCAGGCTGAAGCTGGCTTCCTGTTCGCCAGTTTCTTAATCCATTGTTCCGTTCCACCTTAAAAGCTACAGTTTGTACAGTAGACAGAATGTAACTGCGGTGCCATGTATCTACTTTTTGCCTGTTGAAGCAGATCACTTTAAACTTAAAGCTTCATAGTGAGCTACAACTTTAATTTACTTTGATGTCGAGATCAAAAGGAAGTAGCTGGCATACGTAACGTAGCTAACGTCTTGACACAGAAGTTCACATTATCTTCCTGCGTCTGTTTAGACATATCGCTTCTGTGTGATCATCATGGTGGCTTACTGTAAACCAGCCAATCACAGCAGATCGTAGAAAATATCTCATCAAAGCATTCATTTGCCCAAATAAAAAGGAAAACAGCCTGTTTCATTCTATGAGCAAATCACAGGGTTTTAAACTGCATTTGGCCATGGTATACAATGCTGAAGTGCATTCTATGGCATCTTTGAAAGCAGCCAAAAAAACCTTTTATGCTGATTCATAAATACTCTTTTTTTCTCTCTACTGTCAAACCTGTCATTAGCCCATGTTTTCCCCAAAGCCTCCAGTTAATCACAATAATGTGCAGAGATTATATAAATGTATATAATTTATATAAATAATGTGCAGTATTATTTTAGTTAGGACAAATAAACATTAACTGTTGTAACTGAAACAGTTCCACTAGCTAATGATAACGTTTTGCTAGTGCTAACGGTTGCATTCCAGACGCTAAAAGAGCAGGGGGCTAGAGAAATGGTGGGTTTTAGAGGGGGCATAGAGTTTGCCAGAATCCACCACCAAAAGTTAAACAAGTTGTCCCCAGACATGCGTTCTTGTTGTCAGCTCACATCTAGCCCCACTGGATTAGAACAACATGAGAAACTCTACTTGAGGTCAACATACAACTCAACACAGATTCAATGTTCAGTATAGGCATACAGTTTGCACAGTGCAAAATGCTGTACATAACCATCACTTCCATCACTTGTTAGCTCTGTTAACTTCAATAGCTTCAAAGAAAACTAAAGAAGCAAACTTCAGACACCATAAATGTCATGGCTGATGGCCTACATTTGAGCAAAATGGAAAATGATGTAAATGTGATTCTTTATTTTTTCCTCTTTAACTGTGGAAGCGGAAGCAAGCAAGCCCATGCTTGTGATCTGTTGATCTATTAGGTGATAGTCTGGATAGACTGATGTGGCTTTAGTCACTACAGCACTGATTTATGCAGGAATCAAGACATGAAGGACGTCGGAGAGCAGGCCCATCGCACAACAGTCCATGTTATTATATTCATCTATTATGTTTGCCAGCAATGGATGATGGTGCAGCGATGGATGATGGTATACATTTTTAGTTCCACTCCGGGGGAAAGGGATGATTTTTCTTTTCTCCTTTCTTTCAATTCCTTTCTTTTTCTGTTTGTTTGGGGAGGGGGGTGCATAATCACCTCATCTGTCATACTGGTCACCCTGGAGTCGGAAACATTCATCACAAAAAGAGTTGGGCCCGTCACCCCCGCACCGTCTCCATCCCACTTGTAACTGGAGTCATACAGAGAGGCCTTGCAAGGTGTGCTATAACATGAATTGCTTCCAATGTAGAGGTAGTGTCAATCCTGTATTCATACTGCAGTCAGGTAATATGTTAAACCCTTTGATATCTAAACTTTCAGTTGTAGTTTGGAATCATAGCACTGCATTTGACCTTGTAAGCAGAAGAGGAGATATTTTATCATGATTTGAATTTGATGAAAAGATATTTTCGTATTTAAACTGTTTTGCATGAAGAAAAGAACATATTTTGGCATGGGAGTAGGTTTGGACATGGATGGACATGTCCCTACCAATGTTTTGGAAGGACACAATAGTCCCTACCAATATTTGAGCAAACTTGTTCACGTTATCTTCGTACTAACTGGCAGATATGTAGGAGGCGAGAGCTGATCAGTCTGACAATGGTAAGTAATCAGTGCTGTCAGTCCATATACCTTAAGTATGGGTGAAAATGTAGTCTTTCATCGATTGTTTGCACTGCACGGCACACATAATGTAATTTTATGAATAATCTCACTAGACAGAAAAATTAGCCACCTTCTGTGTTTAAGGTGGTTGTAATTTTAGGCTTCTGCAAATGGCGTTGCACGAGGATGATTGGTCTATAAATACCTGCGGGATGACTAATCCTGCAGGTGACTAATTTTTTGTCCGGTGATCTTACCATGCCAGAAAAGAGTACAGACATTAAGAGCTAGCCTGTAGTCATGTTGATGTATAATGAAAACACACTAGCTATCTAATGTCACCAGCCTTTCCACTGCGAGAAATAATGTCAACTGATGCTAGTTATCCACGTTAGCTAGCATTAACTAGCAAGCTAGCCCCAAATGTATCATCTGTAGGCTAGCAGTCAGGTTGATAGCAGGAATAAACACATCTTGGGTGGATAGATCAAATTATGAGTTGAAACACAGTTGGCTTCATAAGATTCTATTTACTCAACATTTAAAATTGGGTCCCCAAAGTTTCATATGTTTGTATGCATCTTATTCCTCAATGTACTATTTTATCATACATAGGAAAGACACAATAGGACAGGTTAAGGAAGCTGGTCCCTCAGGGCTTCAATGAAGTCTTATAACATACATATGCTATTACTATTATTGTTTTGAGACTTGCTATATATGCAGGCCTGGGGGTAGGGTGGGAGTGGGTAGTCCCTACCAATGTTGAGACCAAAGCTATATATATATATATGTATATATATATATATGTATGTATTTAAGCCAAGCCAAGAGCATGGTCTTACGAGACCCCCCGTGAACAAACATTTTTTGGAGCTACGCATACCTCCACACTCTAGGTCTAGCAAAACCCCTAGACCTGAAGGATCACTTTAATAACCAGCTTGTGTTTGTTTGTGTGGGCTGAACAGTGCGTAAAAAAGTAATGTTAACTAAATATTTAATTCTCAATGAATGTGCAATAGCACATCTTTTCTTCATTTCATTTCTGCATCTGAGATGGACCGTCCTCAGCTTGTAAAGCTGCCTTGTGATCTGTAGTCTGGCAGGGCCCTAAGCACTGGCCAAAGCTCGGTCAGTAATCCGTCCTTGAATAACAGGGCTTTTCTTAAACTGCAATGATAAAAATGTTGCAATTCAACAGAAATGTGTTTATTCCAACATGTTGTCAATTCACAACAACACAAACATCATGCCATTTATCAATGAAAGGTTTGTTTCTGCTGAATGTAACTGGAATATGCAAATGTGCCTGTTTCCTTTTCGTCACCCACAAATGATGCATGTTTTCTGACATCTCATTGGGTAATGCAGTTTTGATGCTAATTATTGTTTCCTAAAATCAGCTTTTCTTTATTTTCTGAACCCAAGACCTCATCTTCCATACACTGATTACAGAAGTATTTCTGGTTATGTGCTAACAGCTGTGCTTTTTGTTAAGAAGTTTGGAATAATTTGTGTTGTATGGATGTTTTATTATGCTACATGAGGCAAAACGCTGTAAGTGAATAGAGTCATTTTCATCCGATTGATATCACAATAAATCATTGACAGTTGATTGCTGATATTCTTAGAAGTATATTTAGTATTGCAAATTTAACAAAAAATGCATTTAGATAAGCAAATTAGATGCTAGCTAATCAAATATGCACGCACCTGCATATGTTCAAAAAACAAAGCTATCCTCTGGAAGATGTCACAGTTGAAATGTTTATGACACACTCTACTGAAAGGATTTACAGAACAGACTGGTGGAATCTCATAGTTTAATCCAGAAAAGTCAGAGTCAGATTAAACCTTAGGAGTCTAGAATCAAACTCATCATCAGAAGAATAGTTGCACCCAGAATGAATCAACCAACAGGAATGAAACTTGGAGGTTTAGGCCTGACATTGAGAGACATGCAAATCATTATAATTGCATGCTCGACCACACATATGTGCAAGTTAGAGGTCATTTAGCGAGCATTAAGCCCTCCATTAGTCATCCTATTAGTGGCAGCACCATTGTCAGACTGCCCTTAACACCACATCAGTGTTGCCAAAGACTGCAATGGTGTCATGACAGACTGTTATGGAGTGTCTCAGAATGGCAGCGGGTCATCTTTACTGACGAGTCCTGCTTTTGTCTTGGTGGAGATGACCAACGTGGGTGGAGCGGAGGTACTATGGTCAGCGCCAGGACATTTGTTGTCATGCATCACATGTCCAGAAGGCCTGGTGTCACTCCGCCTCTACCTCTACCACAAAATCTGCAGGCATTGTGTGAGAATATTCAAGCTGCATGGGATGGATTATTGCAGGACACCATTACAAACCTCTAGAGGAGACATCTGGCATGGTGCATTAGCAAACATGGTGGTCCGACACCATGCTGAGTGACTCTACTTCTGCATGTAGCTTAATAAATATTGCGTATCAGTTTAAAAATATCATCATTTACTGTTCCCGGTAACCTTTATTTTCCTTCCCATCAGCATTGCAATGCGACATTTCCTTCTGTGTGCAACTATTCTTTGGACGATGAGTATAGATCAATCTTTGGATTAATCTATAAAGGTTGGATTTACTCATAGTAGGTAAGTTAGATTCAACCTTAGACATCTAGAGTTGGATGAAACCTTAGAATTGTAGTTTAAATAGAATTCAAGTCTATAGTGGGATGAGGTCTATAGTGAGATTAGCCTTAGAAATCTAAAGTTAGATTAACATTAGAAGTCAAGTTAAATTAACTCTGAGAATTGTGAAGTTAATTTAATCCTTAACTTGGAAGGTTTAATCTAACTCTAGACGTTCAAGACTCGGTATTGAGAAGCTACTGAATTATTCAGTACTGCAGCGTGAAACTAGTGTGTAAATTATGGTTTCTTACAGTTTAAAGAGGCATATCATGGGAAATATCTGTAAATGCCAATTATGATATATCTGGCTATAGGTACTACTACAGTTGCACATTGTTTCCATAAATATTTCATTTAGTAAATAATCACATTCATCCATCTGGCTGCTGCACTAGAAATCCCATGTTTTCTACCACTGAATCAGTAAACCATGAGGGAGGACATGAAGCAAGGTCTTATGGGGGAAGTGTGGCATTTTTTGCTATTGATTTTTGCTTCTAGGTCTGTATTACAATTGCTCAGCATGTGAGTAAGACCCAGAACAGGTGGGGAATCAGCAGATGGTAGCAGACATTAGACACTGTCAGTTCTTAAAGAGGAAAGAAAGGGCTACAGTAGTGATAACAGTGAGCTATTGAAGGAAATTCAGGTACACAACAGCACAGTCCTGCTATGAGCTTTCTTCCTATCATCAGTCACTGTCTTACTGGAGCATCCTCCATCCTCATTGGATTGGTTTTCCCACATTCCCTTAGCTCAGAACTCTCGCTAGTCTACAGTGTGTCTCTATCTACTATTTATAGAGTAAAGTATGAAATATTGTTGAACTTTTTCGACCCTGGACAGTGCTCTGATGGTGATCGAGCCCGCTGTACTGTACAACTCCCATTCACACTGCAGCTTTCTGGATAAATCATGCTGTAATCCCTCACACAGATTTAATTAACATCAGCCCATTTACACACAGCCCATTCATCACCTACTGCTAGAGCTCTCTGGGTGCATGAGCAAGACAGAGAGAGGAGAGAAAAACCGAGAGTGAGAGAGAGAGAGAGAGAGAGAGAGGGAGCGAGCGTGTCAGTGCAGTGCTGAGGATAAGTGTTCAGTGGTGTCTGGGGATGATGTATGTATAGCTGATAAGATAGCCGTGAGAGCCATTACAAATGCCGTTTTAGCGTTTAGCAAGATTGCAGCTGGTTATGGAGCATGATACCCTCTGACCCACATCATTCTGTTCCTCTCCTCCACATTCATCCCCCCATCCTCTTTTTAATATGCATGGTGGCAATAAATGGCATGCTACATTGCAAATGGCATTTAAAAGCTACATTCTGAAAAATACAGGTTCTGAAAAGGCTTATTTAGAACTAGAGGTGTAGGTTACATTTCAACTTCGTGAGAACTGTATGTTAGGCGTGCATGTAAAGAACCTTTTTAAAGACCCTCCAGAAAATGAAAAGGTTCCATACCAATCACCCCTTTTGTCAAAATAGCCATAAAATGTTTTTCTTTGAGCTTGATGGATCATGTGATGGAAGTGTGTTTGGTTTTCAACACTGGAAGCAAACTGGATTTTTGTGTTTGTAGGTGAGCAAGTAAGTCAACATTTCTAAAAGTGTTTTTATTGCACTTAAATACTCATGCCTCCTCTGTTCAACCCTCATTGCTTCCTAGCAACCCAACACACACATTTCAAGACCAGAGAGCCAATAATCTCCTAGCTTATCTGGTAAGAGTTACAAGGAAAACTATTTCATTAAAAATAGTTATGTTACAGCACAATGGCCACTAGACGGCCTGCATGAAATACATAGACTTCTCCTAGATTTGTTTACATTTTAGGAACCTTTTTTTAAGGCCCGGATGTGAACCCATGAAGCCAGCTCCATTCAAGCAATTTAGCCCTTTTATCTGTAAGACTATCAACATTATGAATATCATGATGGATCTGCGAGCTGTTTGAAAGACACCTGCAGTTCATTTAATCCTTTTCCAGTTCTGTTTTCACATAAAACATCTATGCAATTCTGCCTCTAACTAGAAATCTACAGTCCATCCCATGTAATTTCTCAGGCTCCGTGCACATAATCAGGCCAGTCTATTCCTGCTCTGCGCAGGGGGCGCATTGTGTATTCTGGCCCAGGCTTTTCACACACACACTGTCAGGAAATGTAGCCCTAATGAAGACCCCAGGGGGTCTGCCTTACTGAGTGATGCACAGCATCATCAGAACGGACCCACTCCATCCCGCGAGCAGAAGGCCAGAGGGAAGCCGCTGAGAAACGATTAGAGGGTTGGGAACGTAACCCTACGCCGAGTTAATGGAGGTTCTACACGCTGGCCTACAGGCATATGGGGAGACTTCCTGATAGAGATATTGAGCCTGTCCTCAACGCGAGATGGAGGGGAGTGGAGGATGGTTAATAAATGAAAGTGACTGCCACCCGTGACAGTTTTATATTCCTGAATAAGAGCTCCGTGGAGAGGCTTGGCAGTCCATACTAAGCAGGGGCTGCAGAGCGGTTTAGCAAGTGTCTATCTATAATCCACTCTCCAAACATCTGGATGGGAATTGGAGTAGAGAACCCTGGTCAACTGCCATTTCAGACTTACTGCAGACCAGTGGGTATTATCCCATGTAGTGGAGTATTTGCAATTCTGGAAACGAATAACCCCACTTCCGTCACTAAATCAGTCCTGCTCTCTGAACGTCAACGCCTCTCATGGACAAGAATGACTGTATTCGGGGTGTGCATGATTTGTCCTTTAGACAAGTGACCGTTTCTCAGCCTGCAGGGGTTGATGAATGATCCACCAGGAAGTGGGAGCTGATTAAATCATAGGCTGATTTTGGTGGTACATCAATACTGCAGTGAATGGCCTCTTTGAATTGCTCTTATTGCATTAGTATGATAATCCAACTCTGCAGGGGTTCATTGGAAGGGATTATTTGACTGTAAGTGAATGATATGCATATAGAATCATTGGTGCATTGCTGAGGTGATGTATCAGAACGGACAATTACTGGAAAGAAAATAAAGGGATGAAATGCATGGAAATGTAAACTGAAATATTAGTACTGTATATACAAATGAAATGGAAATTTAGTATTACAAAGCGCAAGACCATCTGTCACGCAGCATAAACTCCTGACCTTGAATCACAAATATGAAGCCACGAGCTTATACTCTTTGTGGCTCCACACGAGAAGCATTAAGAGTCTCTGTATTTGGTAATGTGTGTAGTGATCAGATGGCTTCTATGAGGGTGCTCTCTCCAGGTGTGTGATGTGACCAGATGTTCACTGCAGTTGTGCAGAGTGCGCTGGATGAATGAGAGTTGTTCCTGTTATGGATGAAGATACAGGCCCGCCCAGCGGGACCAAGCAGTTAGTATTCCACACACATTAAAAGTGTATCATTTGTTACAGTAATGACTTGTCCAATAATTTACACTAAAAGAGCATCACTGATCTAAAAATAGTAGAATTTTGCTTCTTTTTTAGAAATTACAGTATGCCATATGGTGTCAGACACGACATAAACTGCATAAGCAAGTCTATTTTGCACAATGCTAATTTGCACAAAGCTAACTGATTATAAACTTCAATCTCATTAGCCTCTGGGGCTGTTTATAGCTATAAACTGGTAGGAGCAGCTTACACAAGTGAACAGAATGGCCAAAGTATTTATTGTTTTGCTTACATTGTGCAATAAGATAAAACAAATATGACTGTTCTAAAAAAAATATGATGTACTAAAAAATAAATGATTGGGACGTATGGTGTGCGGGCCCACCCAACTAGGATGTCACTTAGGCCTCCAAATGTTTAGAAACGGCCCAAGAGGAAAATTGTGTAAATGTATATTTTTGGCTAAATTGTCACTTAAACATTATAGCCAGTGGTGCAACTATTGACAGGAGGGTAGGGGGAGCAAATGCGCTGTGTCACCCATTATGACCAAATCCTGTAAAATCTTTATCAGGCACCTCTTACAGACACTGACACAACTGGACACCCGTGATCACAAGCGTAGATTTGGGAGGAAGGCCTCTTTAATGTTCAGAGAGGAATTAATTGCCCAAAGTAATTCACTCTCAAAGCTTTTAGTTGTTTATAATTTGACCAAAAATAAATATTTTTAAAATCAGTTTGATATTATCTTTTTTATGAATCCAACTCATGCGAAATGCAGCCCACAACGTTCGGGTTCCTTTACTGTTAGAGACAGTAGATAAGCCTGTTCCACTTATCTAATGCTGCCAAGCACATTCAAAAGTGAGGTAAACGCAGATGCCTGTGATGATGTAAGGCACTGTTGGCTTGATATCTACTGCAGGCTATAGTTCCCCTGGAACAAAAGCACTAGGTTAGTTATCAAGCCTAGTTCAGTAGCGATAGCTAGTTAGCTAATTCAGTGTATTTAGTGCATTTATTTACATTGTTAAATGTAACCACCTGTTACCAGGTGTCTAGTTTTGAGACATCGAGATTTCAAATGTCCAGTCTGAGTCTTAATGTAGAGTAAGGAGGTGTTTTAACAGTCATGTAATTCGCTTGTTGGTTTTACCAGCTGTAGTGTAATTGTGAATATTTTTTTATGATTAGAAGTGTTATAAAAGGTATAAATGTTTTGCATATTAAATAACTTTGAATGAATTGAATCACAATAGTGCATGTTACGTAATGTCATATATCCTTAATGCTAATTATGTTATAAAATGAGCAATGCATTTATCCAAAACTGAAATGAAACCTACAACACTGCCCAGTTTCTTAACAATATATCTCACCAGTTATCTTCCATCAACACTGCACAAACAGTCCTCATGTCTTTTTATCCTCCTCTTATTAATAATGGATCTCATTCATTGTAACCAGTTTGTCTTCAACACAATATATTCATTACTTATGTAGTCTAATGTAAACATCTAGGTTACTCTTACATGCTGGGGGAGGTTGCAAGCCTTGAGCCATAAAATTATATGAGACAGAACGACAGCGAGTAAACAAACAAATTACTTTGTCATTTTGTATTCACTGTGAATGTGAATAAAGGGGCCCATTAGAGTATTTTGACATGGGGCCAATAGGATCCTAGTTATGCCACTGATTATAGCACTAACATGGTTGATGAGGTTCAGATGTAGATTACAAATGAAGGAAATGATCAGGGGAGCATCCCGGGACCATACAACCATAGCCTGGACAGCTCCGACTCCCTCCTGCACTCAAAACTTGTGAAGCAAACAAAAAATGTGAAGAAAATGAAACATCTTACAGCAAAAGCCAAAGTATCTGGCCCCTTCCAAAATGTCAATATGTACAGAGCAATCCAGAGAGATCTAACAGGCAGGAGAATTAGAGAGATCCAGATCTTCTTTCTGTGCCTCTGCCCTCTTATCGGGGCAGAGCAGGTGAGGGCATAGACTGAGCTCTCCCACCAGTCACTGTGGGCTCATTAAAGTTTCAGCTGCATGAATAAAACAGCAAGAGTTTGCGGTGTTAGTCCTGGTTGAAGGAGCGGGTCACGATTGACATGTTTTCCCTTTCTATTGCTATGTTTTTCACACTGTGTTAATCTAATTATCACACAGTTTCAAGATGTTTGGAGCCCTTTTTCTCATTTTTAGAGCTCCTACCAGGGAGTCTTAAAACTGTAGGACACAAGGGAAGTGTCAGCTTTCAGAGAAGGAAAAAAGAAGCTCTAATTTTCTGCTGTTGCAGCAGATGGTCTCCAGTGAGCTAGCAGGGCAGTTCTGGTTGAAGTGGAAATCCACTTGTTAAGGCTTTGTTCCCCACAGAAATCCATTCAACTTTGTCTACTGGGCACTTTTTAAAAAACCCCTCCATGGTAGTGCCACCCTGTTGGTGTACAGTTGGTTGTACAGCTACACTGTAGCACATCTGTTGGTCCACAATTAGTGTTAGCTATCATATAGTTCTTCATCAGAGCCCATTTATTGACCACAGAGACCCTCTTGGCTGGATATTTTTGGTCTGTGGACCACTTCAACCTATCAGTGACACGGATGTGGATTAAAACTTTAACAACTTGTTCCAGCACCACATACTACCATGTCAGTGTCGCTGCTGTGTTGAGAATGGTCCAGTGCCCAAATAATATCCGGACGACAGTGGTCCTGCCTTGTGAAAACTGACCAGTGATGGATAGGTTGGAGGAAATTGTGTGGAAGAACAGATGGGCTATATACTGTAAATGTACTTACACAGTGCTGTGCAGAGAACACCCTAAATTTATTCAAATATCAATTCAAAACAGCCATTAAGTACAATTCATTTTTTAGCATCTGGAAAAAAGTAGAAACATATACATTTACACAAAAGGCTCAGCAACACTAAAGGCATGTAGTGTGTCCATTCTTTGGTTTTATTACAGCTTCCATTCTTTTCGGGAGACTTGCTTTCAGTTTTTCAAAGGAATCTGTAGGTTTATTTTACCACACCTTCAAGGTTTACTCTTAGAAGTTGGTTGCGTTTTCTGTTTCTCACAATTCAAATAAAACACATTTAGTGACGTTAAGGGCTGGATGCTAGGGCGATCAGTCCTGAGAGCAGTTCTGAGAACATCAGCAGCTTCTTAATTTGATTTGCAAATTTTCTTTTTTTATTTTCTTTTTTCAGTAACAGCTTTTTTAACAGCTGCACATCATTTCAGACTCATAGTGCTGAGTTGTCTTCTCACAGTGGAAGTCTAAACAGGAACACCTGTTGTTTGTTAGATTTGAAGCAAGAGTGGAGCTTGAATTTTCTCTCAAAAGATGTCCTGAGGTTGACAGTTTTGGTGTTCTACTAGGTCCTGTATGTTGTTACTGAGTCTGGTTTCTCATAGCTTTTGTACTTCAGTTTGACTTTCCCATCCCTAATGTGCATCATCCTGTATCTAACCTCCTGAGAAATATCTCCTGAACGATGAATAGCTTGTATGTAATGGCCGTTTTAACTGGAAATGAAATCAATAACTAAGTGACTTTTGCACATTACAGTATGTGACCTCTGGTTGTATGCAAAGGCTTGGGCACCCCTGGTCAAATAACAGCTTTTATCTTAGTGAAAATAGGTTACACATCCTTGACATAGAAAACACTCATTCACACTGTTACACACAATTACACAATTAATAAAGTTAACATATTGAAAAAATGTGCCTTGGCAAAAAGTTATGGCACATTTATATACGTATATATTTCTCAGCATGTTAAACTCATATTGGAACTGTGCAGTCAATTTTGCAGGAAATATTTATGTGTGTTGTCTGTAGAGGATGTGTTGACTTGTTTTCACTTACAAAATAAAAAAATATATACATACAAAACATATAAACATATATAACACACACACACACACATATATATATATATGTGTGTGTGTGTGTGTGTTATATATATATATATATATATACGTCGTCATATACGACGTCATTGGACCTCCAGGGTAATAAAGACAGTAGTTATTATATACCTCCTGAGTGCAATCCTGAAATCTGACCTAAACTATCGAAGGCAGTGACCACTTACAGGGCTTTAGACCGCTTCTCCTTTAAGGCAGTTCTTCTCAGTCCTATAGTCATGTATAGTCACAGACAGACATTGCTCGACTTGTCCGCTAATTATTAAGCCCTTCATTGGTTTTAACGAGGTATCTGTGATTTATTCTCTCTCTTCCTCCAACTCTCCATCCATTTCCACCTCCCCCTTCACAGGCCATTGACTCTTCCTCAGTTTGTGTGCATGTAAGCTGGTAAGGGTGTGTGAGAGAGAGGGCATGACTGGAGAGAGAGAGAGAGAGAGAGAGAGAGAGAGAGAGAGGGGGGGAGAAAGAGGAAGAAGAGGGTGAAAAAAGAGGGAGAACGGGAGAAGAGTGTTTGATCTGTAAAGGAACACACTGCGCTGGCACAGTGGAAGGTGTAATGTGTGTGTGGGCTGGAGTCAGCTGCTGCTCTCTGGCAGAAATAACGTGACATGGAGAAAAAGGCCCAGAAGACTTTGTGTTTCCTTTCAGTCACTTTGCCACCTGTCACAGTTGTCAGATGTGATGTGATGGAAGCTGAAATGGCATGCACGCTGAGTAACGGGGAAGCTGCATTTGCATCTATTTTGTATTACTAAACTTCTTGCTTTGAAATGCTTTGGAACTCTCTCACAAGTGCTTCACAGAGCAGAAAAAGCTGATCCAGGTTTTCAAACTTCAATGCATTTGTGTGAATCTACAACGCAAGCATACATAAAGATAAGGTCATGCTCACATACACACTCACACACACACACACACACACACACACACACACACACACACACACACTCCTGGGATATTTCCTTCATCTCCTAACACAGAGCAGGTAACCCACATGGCTTCTTCTCAGTGGGGGGTGATGGAGGTGAATAGTGAAAAACGGGTGAATTTTTAAATGAACTCTGATGAATGATGCATTTGTTGCGTGAGAAGCAGTAAAGGTGACCACTGGTAATGACCTCATGAGTTTCAGCTGTTTCTACCGCATTACTGATGTTTTCTTCAGTGTATTGGTTCTTGTCACCATTTAATCATTATTATCTCTTTTTTTTCTTATTACCTGTATTTATTATTTGTAAATGCATTTATATGATTATGTATTTCTTACTCATTTGATCTGTTAAATCGTGTGAAAAAATGTGCTAAATAAGACTTAATAATTGCTGTAAGCTGCAATAATACTGTATACATTATATTATGTATTCTAAATGAAATAAGATTGCCAGTGTTTTTTGAGTCAGTTTCAGGGCTGAAAAAAACCCTAGTAACTTCAGCTTGTTGGACTAGACTTAAGATCTTACAGGCCGCAGTACTAGAAACACCTTGCTGTTGATCTGTTTGCAAAAAATACACTATATTTGTTAAATTAAACAATTCTGTATATATATACTCTAAGTTAAGTGTGTGAGTGTGCCAGAGCTTTTGTTACAAGATGATGTCACCTTGTAACAGAGAAAAGGGCTAAGGTTAAGGCAGCTGAGAATAGTGGTTTCTGTGAGACAGAGCACACATTAGCACACTAGAGAAAAAACAGGAACGTATAACAGAACCCATTTGAAAGAAACAAACTATGGAGCAGCCTAGATAAACTTCTGATTTGAGATGCTGTGGCAGGACCTTAAATAGACAGGTTCCCAGAAAGCTTTCCTATGTGGCTGAAAGCAGAGAACTGTAAAGAACAGTGGGCCAGAAATCCTCCACATCGATGTGAAAGACTGAGTTAAAGGTGCTGCAACCAGTTCTGAAGAGAGGGGTAATAAAAGGTGCTGCATCCTCTTTCCTTCAATAAAACATGTTTTGTGTTGCTCATGTTCTCCTTGTCTTGTATCACGTTTTGTATAAAGATCTGAAACCATTTAGTGTGGCAGAAATGTGAAAATAGAGAACATCCACAGGGGGCAAATTCTTTTTCACAGGCCTCTATTTTACTGTGAAAGGACTAAAGCAGAGGGCAATGTGCTTTTAACACAGACAGTGAGGTAATGGAACGGCTTTTGACCCAGTCAGCGTTGGAAGTGTGTAGAGAACACAGCCTGTTTGTATAAGCATATACGTTATGTAACAGTTCTGGCTCGGGTTAATGCAGCCTGGTGTCCAGGATGGTGGGCTGGAAGAGAGTAGGGGTGATTTTCTCAGTCCTGCTCACACACACATACACACACACACACAAAGACTGAAAGTGACTCTGACAGCAACCATCATCACACCCAACTGTAGCAACTGCCTCTCACTAGGAAATGTCAACTTTCTGGCCAAACCATCTTGATTTTTTCCTCGTCTCATTTCACTCTTTTTCTTTAATAAAATAAACGACTGTGACAGAACATGTAAACACTGAATAAAATCCTATTACATCAGCTTGCATTGTTATTTTCTTCCTCCTGTAAAGTTACATTTTGGCCATGTAAACATTTTTTATGATTGTAAAAAAAAAAAACAAGTTGGCAATAATTATGGCAATGTTTCAGCAGTGTATGTTTATATATAAAGATTAAAAATAATACGTTTGCTGCATATATATATATATATATATATATATATATATATATATATATATACAGGGGTTGGACAATGAAACTGAAACACCTGTCATTTTAGTGTGGGAGGTTTCATGGCTAAATTTGACCAGCCTGGTGGCCAATCTTCATTAATTGCACATTGCACCAGTAAGAGCAGAGTGTGAAGGTTCAAATTGCTCAAAATATTGCAATGCACACAACATTATGGGTGACATACCAACATTATGGGTGACATACCAGAGTTCAAAAGAGGACAAATTGTTGGTGCACGTCTTGCTGGCGCATCTGTGACCAAGACAGCAAGTCTTTGTGATGTATCAAGAGCCACGGTATCCAGGGTAATGTCAGCATACCACCAAGAAGGACGTTTTCCTCCACCAGCATCACGTAGTGACCTGGCCACTATCCTGCAAGAAGAATGGCTTAAAATCCCTCTGACCACTGTGCAGGACTTGTATATGTCATTCCCAAGACGAACTGACGCTGTATTGGCCGCAAAAGGAGGAGGAGGCCCTACACCATACTAATAAATGATTGTGGTCTAAAACCAGGTGTTTCAGTTTCATTGTCCAACCCATGTATATACTGCAGCTCAATAGAGATGCTAAAAGACAGCTCGTTTGAGGCTGTCTTTTAGCATCTCTATTGGGCTGCAGTATATGCAGCAAACTTGTTATTATTATTCTATTGGGCTACAGATCCAGATCACCAATATATCTAATTTGAAGCAGATATGCAGTTATTGCTGCTGAAGGCCATGAAACAAATATTTGAAACATATGTAAAATAATAATAACTGTGTTTTGTTTTTGTGTAATATTATTGTTTGTTTAAAGATCTAAAAGCATTTACTGACATGCAGTAATGAGAGATAATAACATTAGGAAAAGGGAGGTCATTGCCCCTCTTAGTCTGTACCAAAAAACATGGCAAAGGTTCTACTTCTCCTAATAATAGTCTTACCATAGCACACAGTGACGAAGAAAACCTACATAATCTAGTTTCCTGTAAACATGACCTCAGGGCAGCAATATACCTAAATTAATTTCACCCTCAGAAGCACTGAGGCCTTTGCTGAAGAATAATTCAAATGAAGGTGAAAAAGTACATTAGCTTGTTTGTAATTGTAAAATCGGCCTTTTCTTGACCGGGATGCAATGAATGGGGTGATATGGCATGCAAGGCCAGTTATACGGCTCATTTACGCTGAATGTCATGAGGACCGGATTAGTGTGTGCCTTGGCTAGACATGGGGATTGGACTGCAGCTCTGTGCAGAATAGCTCTATAGGGCAATGAGTAGACTGATAGGAGTGTTGGCTTTTATTAGACAACTTACTGGCAGTCTGAAATCTGCAGTGATAGCTAAATGAGTTTATGCAGTGCTTCCAAGGCAGATATGGTAGGTGGATTGATGATGGCAGGTTACATACTCTGGTTTCTTCACGGTGCATTGTTAAAATGACAGAATAATAAGCAACTGCCTTGCTCATGTTTATGTTCAATAATTGAACATATGTCAGAAAAACCTGCCAGGCAGTCTGATTTTATTCAGACCTGTAGTAGATATGTTTTACTCTTCTTTTAACATGGTCGCTGTCCAAGGTGCCAGAGTGCTGAAACTAATGGCTGCTGGGCAGTAGAGGATGTTTGACCGCTCTACACCACTGGAAAGCGTCTCGGAGAAAGAATCTGACATGTTATTTACAGTCTGGAACTTTTCACTTGCACTTCTGCAAAGTCTTTTTGCGACCTCATTCTTCCGTTTTTCTTCCTTCTTCTTTTTCCACTGCCTCATAATTGTTGTTTTTGTAGATAACTGTGTGTTCGGGTGTTCACATAGGCTTGCAGCCAAAACATCAGAAGAGAGGTCATTTACATATATTATAAAGGGAGAGGTCTTAAAGGCATAGCAACAAAAACACCCAGTTTATTTGTAAGGGATAAAGGGTGGTTGAAAAGTGGACAAATGGCAAAAATAAATTATGATTGTATTTAATGCATAAAACAAACAAACCTTATATAAGGACATCAGGAAAGAAAATAAAATGGCAGAAAAATGTGTATGAGCCCTTTTAGGGCTTCAAAGTAAATTCCTGAATTATTTTTAAACATGCGATTTCAGTCTGCGCATGCATACAGAACTTTCAGTACCTTTACCGGTGTTCTAACAATTTGTCTTACCCATCGAGCGGTCCTACTAATCATATGTCATTAGTATAGTGTACAACTGTCCACAAGGTAGCACAATTAAGCTGTTATCGAAATAAAGATTAGCTTTACTTGGGGAACCGACCAAACTGAAGTCAGCTTCTCATTCACCAGCTTCTTGATCAAATTTTCCCATTCCACCTTAAATGGTCCAGCAGTTACATTCTGGAGCATGGGACATTCTAATAACGGCTCCCCCATTTAAGGTGGAACAAGAAAATTCAAACAAGACACTGGCGAATTAGAAACCGATTTCAGCTTTGTAGAAAATGGCAACTCCCTTTAATGTCTTTCTGTGACCTGAATACGGGGTCATCAGCTAAAACAGAGCTTGAAAAGAAATCCACTTCCACTAAATTACAAGGAGAAGGAAAATTAAGTATCCTGATAGCAAGGCAGTGTGTTTTTGTTGTTGTGTGGCATTTGTTAAGTTAAATGAACCCACTTTATTAGTTCAATGCTAGTCTATATGCCGGTTAGCTGCAAAATGCACTGTTATTGTTGGAAAATGTGCCCCCTGGCTCATAATGCTGGTGTAAATGATCCTGTATGAATCAACCAGTCATTCTCCTCTAGCAAAACTAATCCCACACAAATAGGGCTTTAGTCAGAACACTGGCACTCCCTGATGTGTACCACATATGTGTGGTAAGCATTTTTTGGCAGTTTAAAACTGTAATTAAGTAATTGCCTGCTCATTTTGTACTCCTGCTTGGTTGGCAAGCAATTCTATCCTACAGGTGCAAACAAACAGTTTTAAGGTATGATTATTACTTGAGTGGTTTTGCTTTGAGTAAGACAGCTTTCTTAGCCTGAAGCATTAAAAAAGCTGGACAAATCTCAAATGACTTCCTATTCCCTACACAGTGCACACTATTTAGGTCATTATATAACGGACTCTACATACAACAAGTGCATTCAATCTCTAAATAAAAGCTACTTATATTCAGTCATAGATGCACAACATCCAATCTAACGTTAAGTGCAGCATTTTGATGTACCTATGCAGTACACTACAAAGGAAGAAAGCAGCCATTAAAGATTCAGCCTCAGACATGCACTCATGCTCACCAAAAATGATAGTTACATTGAGCAGGTTTTTGTCCATGTAGATCCTGTCTCCCTGTAATACTAAGGAGTGTTCAGCTAGGAAATAGTGGTTTCAGCATTAACCACCCCAAGCTAATCCCCTGATATGATGTCAGAAATAGATTTGGGGGTTTAATCAGGCAGTTTCATAAAATGTAAAGCAGTGTACATGTGCATGATAGTGGTGCACATGCACAGGGTGAATCAGGGCGTGCAGATCGGATAGCGACAGGGGAGTCTGGCCTTATTCACAAAGTGCCAATGTGTCTGCAGGGTTTCCTTCCAACAAGGCAGGAGCTCATATGATCTGTTGTTTAAAGACAGAGACCAACTGATTAAAGAAGTGAGATCAAGTGAGTTAATGCTTGTATGGAATGAAACCTTGCAACCACACTGACACTTTGCAGATATGGTGTACATGTGGGCCGAGTGTCTGAGCCTGGGACTAGGTTGCCTGTAACTTAATTCATGAGAGGTCTAGGATCTGCTGCTATGTCCATATACTACTGCCAGAACCGATCCTATCCTTTAACTTTTAAAGTCCACACGTAGCTCACTTGGGTTTTTCACTCTCATAACCACATACATATCAGTCTCATACTAAGAAGTTACTGAACAATAAGTTTTGAATGAAATGAATATCCCAATTATAGACCTACAGTATTAAGGGCTAAATCCACTTGATGGCTTCATGAGAGTGCACTCTGCGAGTTAAAAACTCAGTGAGCTTTGCAAAGCTTCGTGCTAATTAGGCTGGAGCAGCGGTAAGCCCAGATATTCTCTTAGTTCCCTTGAAAACCTGATGCCTTGGAGCTTTAAGCAGCAGTGAAATATGGCCCCAGGTCTACACTGCTCTCAACCTTGTACCTGCAAACTGCTTTTATTTGTTTTTATTTATTTATTTGTTTTTTGCTTGTTTGTTTTTTTCCTTTACTTTGTTTTCCCCACACTTCTCAAGCAGGCCTACTGTTTAGACCGTAAATAATTCATTAAACAGATAAGTAAACAGCGGGTATATATACACTGGCCAGCTTACTCTGCCTTTTTTTTTACAGGTGAGGTCCAGGATCATCATCCCCCTGAAGAGAGATCTAATGGAGAACGAGGCAGAGAGGCAGTGCTGTAAATAAAGCATGGTCTCTGATCTCTGAGTGACGCTGTTCAGTTCCACTCAGCAAACACACGGGCCAAGATAACAGCAGCATCAGGAGACGGTCAAACACGACAAAAGAGGAGCGAGTAAGGGAGAGATGAGTAGGCCAGATACAGAGAGAGAGGAGAGAAAGAGGGACAAATAAGAGAGAAGTCAAAGAGAGAGAAAGAGAGAGAGAGAAGTCAAGACAGAGAGAGATATAAAGAGAAGAAGAGAGAAAAGAGAGAGGCACTGAGGAAAGAACAAAAGAGGATGTGAGAGAGTGAGACAGAAAGAGAGATAGAAGAGGGAGAGGAGAGAAGATAGAAGCAAGGAGTTACAAAAGAGAAAAAAGAAAGATAGAGAGAAAAAAGAAGGGAGAGAGCGAGCATGAGACAGAACAAGAGAGAGAGTGTGAAAGAGAGAGTGGTTGTAGGGTAGGGGATAATGATGGGCTTGGGCTATGTAGGGTCTGAAAGCAGTCTGACAGTGTCCATTTAAAGCCCCCTTTTCTTCCTGGAGCAGCAGACAGAGAGAGCAGCCATCTGTCAGGATGCCTTACACTGCAATCTTCCAGCTATCTGACATGCTGCTGCAGAGAGAGAGAGGCCTGACAGCTCAGTGTTAAACCAGCATTAGTATTCGGAGTGCACAGAGACCGAGTGAGAGAGCTAGAGAGAGACACAGAGAGCGAGAGATGGAGAGCAGTGTGGTGGGGTTGTGCGTGTAAGGGCAAGTCAGAGTCCCGTATCCTGCTGACATTACAAGCTGACTTTGTGCACAAATTATTCAAAAGAGGCTCCTTTGTGAGAACCCTCCTGCCCCATCCACTTAGTCTCCAGGGGAGACAAATACCCGGCGCTGTGTTGTCTTTGTTCTAAAACTTTATTAAAATGCACGTTTCAGTATCGTGAAACTGAAAGGCAGGATTGACGGCTCGCTTCTCCTTCAAGCAGCACCTCCAAGGCGCCAACGATACCAGCCGAGGAGATAAATTGGGGGTATCAACCTTACGCTCAAAGGTAAAGAAGCAACATACTAACGGCACCACTGTTTCTTTTCCCGATCCTGATACTGGAACTAGGGGAGCATAATTGGGATTAAAGCTCCAAACACTTGATCTGCAATGGTCAGTTTATTACTTCTGACTAGGGCTGTTGCATTTTTAGGAGGTAATATAATTCGCTTTCTATTTGAATGATGCTGCCAAAACATCAGAGCACAATTATGCAACACACAATGAGCTAAACAGCCAGTTCCCTCATATTTTCAGTGTAGCACTTTATTCCATTCATGTTCTGTTCTGTGAGTGACATTAAGCGGATCAATGTGATGGAGTTAACTATCAAAAATAAGTCAGCTGTGACTAATCAAGTGACTAATTACTTTTTACAGTTTGGACACTCATCGTCAAAAGAATAATTGCACAAATAGTTGCATCCTGAAGAAATCAACCGACAGAGATGAAACTTGGTGGGTAGGTTTGACATTGTGAGATATGAGAATGATTCGAGTCTCACTGTGCATGTGACGTACGCAAGGACAGGCCTTATCACTGTACCTGACAACCCAACAGCCACGATTGCACATTCAGCGAGCAGTGACGCCTTTCATAAGTCATCCTAATAGTGCCAGCACCATTGGCAGATGGCTGCAAGACGCAGGACTACATGCACACAAACTGTTACGACAACTGCCCACCAAGTCTACGTCGCCAAAGACTGTAATGGTGTCGTGCCAGAAGGCCTGATGTCACTCCACTTCCACCCCTACTGCAAAATCTGCAGGAACTGTGTGAGAATATTCAAACTGCTTGGAATGGATTATCACAGGACACCATTAGGAACCTCTACAACTCCATGCCGAGACGTCTGGCATGTTGTCTTAGCAAACATGGCGATCCAGCGTCAAACTGAGAGACATTAATTCTGTATGTGTAGCTCAATAAATATTGCCCATATCAGTCTAAATTGATCATCATTTATTGTTGCTGGTATCCTTTATCTTCCTTCCCAATAGCATTGCAGTCTGACACATCCTCCTGGGTGCAAATTTATTTGATGATGAGTCTACAAGCATGTGTGGTAGGTTAGTCTATAAAGTGCGGTCTGGCTAGCTTTCTAATCATTAGACTCATGTATAAACTGGTCAACCTAAATGAAATGGCCTGTCTACAGGAAATCTTTATGTTAAAGTTAACATTGTGTATTGATTAAACAAAGATACTAACAACCTTGTAACAACACTGAGTAACAACCTTGACTTGATTTTATTTAGTGATCGGATTAAGCAACCGTTTTTTTACAGTTTCAGATGTGAGTACATGACCCTGGCCAGTGAAGTTAAACTGCATTGCGGTGTTTAGTGCTGCTTACTTATTAATAGTCTAATTTAAAGACTATATATTAAATCAGGTGCTGCTGGTGAAGTTCTGCTCTGAAATACACTTTTATGTGGTCTCATTGTCTAGCTGCCTTGACAGTGATTGACGGCTGTAGATGGACAGACTCTATCGATAAAAATGACAGTAATGATAATCTTCTTTTTCCATAAAAAGGACTGACAGGTTCTGACTCTCTCCAGGGAGATTAAAACCATATATGCAGGACTGGACAGCTCTCTTCCTCAAGCTCCAGCGCACCATATCTAGAAGGTCTCAAAGCTAGTGGATGTGATTGTGTGACAGTGAGCGTAGATGGAAGTTGGAGATCCAGAGTAGAGATGCCATTGACTCATACCCTGTGTCAGTACTGGAATAAACTTGGGCCCAGAGCAGGTGGCTGTGTCTATGGATCTGTTTATATCTGGTTTCTTCTTTGCATGCTGGGGTTTTCACTTGCATTTGTGGATGTAGCAATAAACAGATGGGGTTTGGGGAAGTGCAGTCTTTCACAGAGTGATGAAATCCTCCCCATCTTTACTTTTGAAGGACTCAGACTCTATGTATACTCTCTTTCTATACAAAGTCATGTTACTAACCTGCTGCCAGTTAAACTAATTAGTTGGTTAGTCTTTTGCTGCTCCTGTTCCAGCTTTTTTGAAAAGCGTTGCTGGCACCAAATTCAAAATGGTAATATACTGTTTAAACACAATATAATTTTTCATATTCACACACAATATGCTGCTTTTGTACTACTTTCAATTAAATATAGGGTTTACATGACTTACACAGCATTGCATTATGGTTTCATTTACATTTTGCTAAATATCCCAACTTCTTTGGAAACAGTGAGTTGAGTGTTAATAGTTGGAGAGGAAAAACACAATCATTTTGCTGTCTAGTTTGTTCCTGAACGTTCTGGTTTGGACACTGCCCCTAGAACACATCTTCATTTTATATGGAAAGTATGTTGGCAGACTCCTGTCTGTGAAGATCTGTACACAATGTACAATCTGGCCTTGACTGTTCCATGTTTGCTAGTTAGCTAAATAGACTTCATCTGCAGAGACATGCAATTGATAAGGGTCCCTAAACAGAATTAGCTTTGGGCCCCAGGAAGGCACTGAATATTGCAAAGCATAGTTTCCTGTGTTGGGTGAGTCTCTGAGTCCACTGCATTTCACACAGCTCTAAATTCACTTCACCAGTACCTAATACCAATTAGCCTTCAGCTTCGGAAGGGCAAGTTGAGCTATTATAGCTGCGTCACGCTCCTCTCTTCCCCTGCGCTCCAATTCACCTTCAGCTGAGCGCTTCCTCCATAACATTAATGTCCTGTCACTGCGTCCTATCTAAAGTGACAAACATTTTCATTTGGATGAACCAATCAATGCCCTTCTTTTCTCCCCTGGCAGCATGGCGAAGGAGCTTCTTGCTGATCATTTATATATTTATGCTGTCGCCAGTGAAGGCCTCCCTGCTGCTCGGTTGCAAACTGCGCGGTTGAAATGTTGCTTCTTTGAAAGCCAAATCACACAGCTGAGGAATAAACATCATGAAGGCCAAAATGAACCGGAAAGAGATCGAAGGTAAATGCTCCCCCGAAAGTGATCACAGGCTTACAACAGTAAAAGATTAAAGATCAGTAGGTGCTACAGGATGTCAGTAACTACAGATTGAAAGAAAAGCCTCACATCCTTGTACTAGACAACATAATTTCATATGCAGCACTGTGCAAAAGTCAAAGACCACCTGGAACTTATTTAATTTCCAGCAATTAATAATCAATTCATTAAGTACAAAAAGATACTTCTCAAGAGATAAGACACAAGATAATCATTTTTATAAGGAAGGAGAAAGTCAAAGTGAGGTTAATGAAAAGTTTTCAAAATGGTAGTAAAAAAATGGGATTCCTAACAACCATGTAAGATGTGAAAGACCACAAAACTGTCACCATCAGATAAACAGCACTTAAAGCTTTCATATTTAAGAGAGGAGAACACCAAGCTCCACATTTACTTCAGATCTGACACAATCCAAATGCGTTTCTGTTCATCCTTCCACTGTGAGAAGACAGCTCAGTGCTATGGGTCTAAAAGGATGTATACCTGTCAATTAGCTGTGACTGGGAAAAGAAAATAGACAAAAAATCAGGAGACAAAACAAAGATGCTGCTGGTGTTCTTCGGGTGACAACCCTAATGTACAGACCTCAACATTGAGAGTGTTTGGGATTATTTGGTTTGTAAGAAGCAGAAAATGCAACCAGTTTCTTAGGCTGAACTTTGGAGGAGTGTAAAAATATCCCTACAGATTTCTTTTCGAAAGTGAAAAGCATGGAAGCTGTAATACAGTAAACACAGGTAATAATACAGGTTAAACACACTACATGCTGAACAATTACAGCACATTCATTATTTGAGGCTACATAACTAAATATACACTTTTTGCCTTTTTATAGGCACTGAAAAATTCATAACCTGTGTTTAATGTCGGTTTGACTGGAAAGTAAATAAATGAAGGGCTGTCTTTTTCAGAGTACAGTATGTGTACAGAGTGTATGTGCACCTGTTGCAGTCTGAAGTTTATGTTTTGCACCCTATGACCTTTTCAAAATGCCAGTCTTGCCAATATTTCAAGGCTGACCTATATCGATGAACCACAACTGAGCACGACCTCCAAGAAAGGACATGCATTTTCTGCCTCTTTTGTCTCACATCCAACCTAGACTTCCACTGAGAATGCAGAAATATTACTATCACTCATCAAATCATGTGCATGGACAAGGCCTGCAGGCAGAAACAGTGAAGTGTAAAATCGTAGGATTATGCTGAATAAAGCATAGAGCTTCAGTGGTATTAGATATGACCTATGCTTCTTTGAAGCCCAGCGCAAGGCTGCCATAATCATCCAATCATCAGCACAAGCCCCACGCGATCAGTTTATTCCGTTGTTTTGAACGTATGGCCTTTATCATAACCATCTTGAGCAGCTCTATATTCCCAAAGGCTCCATCAGTGCTTGGCCTTCACAATTACTGTGTTGTAATGACTGATAAGCCTCTACTGCAGAAGCTCATTTAGAGACTTAGAGCACGTGGGGGGCTCCGTGCCCAGTGACTGACTTGAGCTGATTTAATCTACAGAAACAGGAGAATAGGAGGATTCTCATATTCATTGCTGATTCCCTTCCATACGATTTAGAGAGAGAGAGAGAGAGAGAGAGAGAGAGAGAGAGAGAGATCGAACCTAATGAGCTTTGGGCCTCACTTGTGCCCTGAAAAAGGAAAGTCAGATCAGTCATTCTTGAAATAAGAACATGTACTCACTGGCCACTTCATCAGAAACTCCTACTATTTGTGTTAGTCATCCTCTAGCACAGGAGTTTACAATTCTGGTCCTAGTAAACACTCAAATGTGATGTGCAGGAGGTTCTCCATGCCAAGGGTTGAGTACCACTAATCTACCCCTTTATCAGTTTTCATTTCTGACCACAGAGCCACTCGTGCCTGGTGGACCGCTCTCAACCTAGCAGTGATAAGACCTGATCTGATTCTGTGGACAGAAACTGACCATGGACGAATGGGATAGAGGGGACGGATACATTTTAGGGCAACAAATGTACTACAGTCTGTAATTGTCCACCTACGAAGTATGCAGAGGTCATAAAGTGGTCAGTAAGTTGAAGTATCAGGTTAGTATTTCTAATAAAGTGGCCAGTGAATGGAAGTACTGGGTTATTGTTTCTAATAAAGTGGCCAGTAAGTGGAAGTATCGGGTTAGTATTACTAATAAAGTAGCCAGTAAGTGGATGTACTGGGTTAGTGTTTCTGATAAAGTGGCCAGTAAGTGGATGTATCATGTAGGTGTTTCTAATAAAGTGGCCAGTAAGTTGAAGTATTGGGTTAGTGTTTCTAATACAGTGGCCAGCGAATGGAAGTAATGGGTTAGTGTTTCTAATAAAGTGGCCAGTGAATGGAAGTATTGGGTTAGTGTTTCTAATAAAGTGGCAGCCATAACCATGAATGCTCTGCCAAGCTTAGGAGGTGGGAAGATATATCAAATGTCCTTCGAACATAGCAGATATCTTTCAGTCAGATCTTATTTATCCTGTCATTTCTGAGAAGGTCATTTGAAATAAGGATAAAGGACAATGTCCTGACTGGAAATTCCTGCAGACGATGACTCTAATTAGTCACAACATCCATGTCCTTCCTGCACAGATCATTTAATCTAGCTCAGTATCTCCAGCGGTCCCTTTATGCAGTGAATTCAGTGACACGGCATCAACTCGACTGTGCAATCTAAACAGTACAAGGCACGGAGTCAAACTGCGGAACAGTTAAATGAAACACTGGGCAATGTAAGGGAAATTCTTTTCTGTCGGTGTCTATGCTGTGAAATGAGATATTGATTTTCCTTTTTTTGAACGCTACCTTACATGGGGACATAGAAGTAAGAGGTAAGAGTTTAGAACAGAGGAATAGTCTTCTTGAAGAAAGACGAAAGCTCAGTCCTGCAGTCTTCGATATCAGTGCAACTCTTGCACCTTTGAAGTTGAACGGAAAAGCAAGAACAGGGAAAGCCTAGAGAGAGAGGGTGGGGGGTGGTAATGGAGAGAGTGGGAGAGAGGGAACGAGAGAGAGAGAGAGAGAGCGATTTCACAAAGTGACTTCCTTCATTCAGTTGAGATCAAAGCGGACACGATTCCTTTTCTTCTTTCAGATCACAGCAAAGCGTCGCCTCTCTCGTACAGTAAAGCAGGCGTGCTGGTGAGACCATCACCCTCATTACCACCAAATGAACATTTTCTCTTTTCAGAAAGAATTATATGATCTGAAGCGCAGCCTGTGTGAAATTCAAGTGAAAGCTCAACACTCCTCTCATCTTATTACATGCAGTTACATTCCGTAAAACTGCCCCTTACCTAAAGGCCGCCTGAGGCTAAGGGTGTTAGTATACAGCAAGTCAGTGCCGGGCGGTTATTTCACAAAGCAGGATTTCTCAATAGCTTGGATTATTTAGGCCAAATCTGAGGATTGCTGCTGTAATGTTGGACATGCTGGGTTTTTTAACTAAGAAATCCTGCGCTCTGAATGAAATGCTCCCTGATCTGTAGCAGGTTTCGTTAACAAAGAAATCAGCTGTTACCATGTTGGACATGTTGGACCAAGTGGAAAACCTCTCCTGTAGAGCCTGACCAAGGGGAAAATTTCATCACTGTTGGCGATTTCCACTGATATTTTGATTTCCTAAAAATACCTGCATAAATAAATGATTAACATGTAAATAAAGCCATTTGGGTAAATCTGAATATGAAATGCCCAGTTCTAGAGAAACTTACTAAGCATGAATTGTCCACAGTGGTGATGATAAGAACCAGATGTCTATAGAGCATAATGCCTCAAAAACGCTCCCTCACAGAAAGCTAGATGTAATGGTTATGAATGCTGGTGATGAAGAAGAAGGTTTCGAGAAGAAGTTTTGACCTGTTTGTATTTAAAGCCATTCACAGTGGAAAGACGGATTGCAGATTGTTGTAGGACAAAATACAACTCGGAGGACACGTGTAGGTTCACTGACAGATATGGACAGTAAAATGGCCATTTATAGGTTGTAGACATGGTGTTCCTATCAAGAGAGTTAGTAAGTTTCTCCAAAATTAATCATTTTGTCTCTCTTCTCACCACTGATCTCCCGGACTCCATTTCCCATAACCCACCACCCGATGACATCACTGTCACATGTCCGCCATCTCCCAATCCCGTTCTGTTTTCTAGATCCAAATCACCCGAATATTGATCACACCTGTTGTTAATTCAGTTTGTTTGTACAAGTACTCCTCTCTCCCACTGACCCATTGCAAAGTATCGCCACTGTGTGCGTACCGAGCGGTTCTCTGTGTGATTACTCCTGTTTGCTACTCTGGTTTTGACTTTATTCTGATTTGCTGATTTAATCTTTTGTCTTTGACCTTTTGGCTGACTCTGTCTTGCCCTTTTGTTATGTCCGCCTTGCTCTTGTTGCTGCTGTGGTTGATTACAAATCTGTTAAATAAACCTCGCCTTGATTTTAGCTCAGCGCTCGTCACAATCTGTTTGTCCATCAACACACATTTATATCAAAACACTCTTAATGACATCTCCACAACTGAACTATCACCAGAATTCTAAAGCTAAAAATCCAGTAATCAATATTCAGGTTTCCCAGCTCAGCTTGCACTGCTTTAAAAAACTGAACAATATCTTTATCGTCTGTCTTAAAATACAAAGGTATTAAATCTACTCATTAGAACAGTGTGTTCATTACAAACCATAAAACAAGCCACCAGTAAATGAAAGTAAAAATAAATAAAGGTTTAATATTTCCAGATTTGATCAGCTAAACAATCCCTTTGAAACCCTGAAAGCTCTTCATGCACTTCAAGCCTTTTCCTCCTACACCAGCCCAAAATTAAATTCCCTGCAGATTCTTACAGACACACTTGTACTGAAACTTTCCTGAATTCTACATTTATTTTCTGAATGCATGTGGTTTGGAGAAGTATTGCGATGATGTTTGGTGCTACAGGCATCTCCCTGCCTCCCTCACTCGTCTGCTTTTGAAGCATGGCGCTCTCTGCAGCACAGAGGAATTCTTCTCAAAGCAAAGTGCACTGCATGCTCTCCTGATCTACCAGTCATGAATACTCGGGTCTTATTGCCAAGTTCATTCTACAAGTACTCTTGGAGTGAACAGGATATGTCTTTTGTTTACATGTTTTTATGCTTAGTTCTGAAAAAAGGGGAGTCAGCAAAGAAAAAGCTGACAGCAGAGAAAAGACATAGCTGTGCTATATTAGTGATTTATTTCTCATGCTGTGGCCAAATACAGCACTTAATAATGCCAAACAGTTTGTGGGGAAAACGCAGTGGAGTCTTCGATAGCAACAGAGCTACATCATGCTTGTTTTGCACATATTGTGTTTTAGTGTATTTCATTATTTACTGTGTTTATTGTGTATTTTGAATCTGTACACACAGACCCGCCAAGTGGAAAAACACCAACAGAGAAGTCAGACCATGGGTAATGACTGACCTGACTAATCAGGGCCCTCCCTGTATAGGGAGCCCTCCTAAAGCCTTGCATATAAAGTGATTTAGCTTTCTAGTTTTGTTACTATACAAATGAATAATACTTGTGTTTTCCACAATCATCTTTAACACAGCAATTTGTTAGATGCAAGACATGACACACCAAATTTATACTCCAAACAGTAGCAGGCAACACATCACCAGAATGTTTGGAGGCTACCCCACAGTCCCTCCTTCTCAATGTTAGGATTAACAGCTGTTTACCTACCCACACAAACGCCATCCCTTTACACGCTGGGGGCTACAGTTTGGAAAGCAGTGGTGGAAAGCAGTGCCAATGTTAACTCTTTTTTTGCCTCTATTTATATCACTTCTTTTGTTTGCTGCTGAATGTGTATTCTTAGCATGAGTGGGTGATGGCGGTCATTAATAAAGGTCACTTTGACAAGAGTTTCAGCCATCGTTGTGTTTACTGTTCCTTTCATTGGCTACCTGTACTTAAATAATCTAACCGGGAGCAGCACCTTCAACATTAGAAAACAGCACTGGGGCTACAGTGCAACTTCATCATCATCTCATGTTGGACTGATTCAACTCAACACCACAGTGTCCCACTATCACCTCTTCACCAGGTGAGTGGTATAACAAGACAGGATGGGCCAGGCCCAGTTGTTGAACAGATAACTCTGCAAATGAAGACGTCTTTGACTCACAATCAAAACTGTTATTTTTTCACATTCGTTTGAAAGGTGTAGTTAATATGGGAATTGTTTGAACTAAACGTCTTACGTGCTGCTTCTTTAGAGTTAAAATCAAACATAAATTAGAATTTCAAAGAGAGGAGAGAGACCAAGAGAAGGCAAAAAGAGGGCAGGCAAAGTCTGACTTGTTTCTCTCAGAAAGAGCTAAACTGTGGATATGTCATATTAACATAAAATAGGAAGCTAACTGGTGATTAACTTCATTTCTAGCCACTGTAACAAGCACAAGCTGATAAACACGGATTTTAATATGTAGCAAATAAGCTTTTTTTCAAATAGCTAAGGTAACAGTGTTTTTGTAATCATACGTTCAGCCTCAGCCCAGCATCTAACCCATAAGGGCTACACTGTTCGATCCAGAAGCAGCCATAGTCACTGAGGGAGAGAGGGCAGCACCTCTTATTATACAAGTGAAGACATTAGACAAGATGGGCACACTACTGTCCCTGGGGTCCAGAATCTGGTGCAATACCCCTGACTGCCAAACTCCAAAATATAGCATTTAGATAGCACACATGTCCAAAAGTATCCAGACATCTACTAATGAGTGAAATCACAGGCGTTCATGTGCACACATACAACTTATATAATCTCTATAAACAAGCCCTGGCAATAAAATGGGATGCTCTGAAGTAGCCACCCATGACCCTGAGATCACCTTATACAATGCCAAGTGTCCACTAGGGGAGTATAAAGCACACAAGCATTAGAGCTATGGAACTGTGTTCTCTGGGTACAAAACCATGTTAATCATTTTAAACATTCAGAATCTGATGAACTACTGATTTGTTGAAAGCTGTTAATGAGGCATTAATGGAGGCCGGATATGAGGGCGAGTGGAGTTTACTCATAAGCAAGTTCAGTAGAGAGAGACAGGCTTCCTGACTAAGTTTAGCAAAATCCTAACCAACGGAACAGTGGTTAGCACTAAACAACTTTCTATGTTGATCCCAGTTTAGATACTCAGCCTGTGGTTAATTCTCAAACGTGTACACATAAAATGGAGTGTTTATGATGAACAACCACTCATGTGAAAAATGAGTTAAGTGCCTTATTCCTCAAATTACACACTAATGTATACAGTAAAGCATTTACAAGCTGAGAATGAGAGCATGAACTGCTATAATTACCACCCTGAAGCTAATGAGGTGCCACCAAATGAGCACAAACGTACAGGGTGTATTGGCATTTTGACATTTGGGGCTCTGCAAGTACTTAGGTGCGATATAGGTTTATTCTTTACTGCTGTTGCACAAATTAAGTTCTAAATAATGCACATATCGACTGCTGCTGGGCCACAATAATAGAGCACACCTCCACTAACCAGATTTAAATGTTTCTAATGTAATGAAGATCTTTTATCTTGAGATTGATCAGATTGAATCATGCAGCTCCCAAACACAGAGATCTGTCACTGTTCTTGTTTCCATCATTGGTAGAGGAAAATGCTGTAGGGATACATCAAAGCATCTTTCGTTTACCATTTGCAGCATTGATGGCTCATAATTCCTGGACTTTCCTTCAACACACAGTGATGTAGGAGAGTCAGAGAGAGGAGCTCTCCTTGGTGCTGAAGCATCTGCTGAAGAGTGGCACTCACTGTTCCGGGGGTGTTTATGAGTCAGCAGGATGTCCGCTCCACACGGACCTCTCTCACCCCTCCTCATATGCTCTCTTCTCCTTTTATCTTCTCCCCTCTCCACTTCACCTCCCCATTTCACCCCCTCCCCTCCCCCCGATTCGCCTTCATTTGATATAGGCCACTTTCACCAAGGATTCACTTTCCGGTGAAGTGTTGGACAGGCTCCAAGCCTGTTTCCTGTCCCTGGCCAAGACGAGCAGACAGATACGGTGCCAAAAGCTCTAGCGTCACCGGGAGAAGGACTAAGTGCCAGGGCTTGGGAGGAACCTGATTCACCACTTCAGCAAGACTCCATACTGTGTTGAAAAGGGCAAAATGATTAAAGGATATTTACTCGGCCAGGGAAGGACAAAGGGGGAGAAATAATGAGCTCTCAGCTACAGCAAACGCTGACGCAATGAAGAATTTTACTTCAAACAAAAACAAACTGCCTAGCCACCTATTCAGGGCACAGTGTAAAGCCTGATCTGTCATTCTGAATGGTGAAATGGTGCATGGAAACTCCAGCATGGTGCCTGAGCTTATTTGAGTTGCCATGTTTAAATACAGTGTTATGTAAAATGTAACTGAAGCATGTTCATATTTCCATTACTGAGTGTCTTATGTGGCTACTCATGGCTTCCTATTTCACTGGAATATAAATGTGAGGTGACACAGATGACAAATTGCCTGAAGTTTATATGTCTGAAAAAGCCCAGAGTTATAGTCAACCTGCCAGGAAGACAATGCTAGTATTTCACCCTCACACACCACGTACACAAGGAGGAGGATGTTAACAGGGGCAAAAAATGTCTCCAAAACCCATAGTTTCTTGGTTTCATGGAGGTATTTAAAACTACAATCAGATGCCACCTTCCAATAAACATACACACAAAATTAAGTGCTGGATTGCATTCGGATCCTCCAAAAGGACAATGATCTAAAATCCAGTATACATCCAATTTCACATAGAAATGTCATTTCAATGACATGGCCATCCCATCTGGCTGAACTAAACCCCTTTAAAATCCTGTGTGCCAAAGAGACATAGCTGGGCCCTGGAGAGATTGCGTACTGAGGTCTCAGATTCTTGCTCTGTATTCTCCAATTTCATAAAATATTATAGAACACTTACTGCTGTTAAGTTGGCAAAGAGATGTTGCACAGAAGTACTAAATGCGGGGGTGTCAATAATTGTGATTCTTATCAGCATATCTTAACTTTTTCCCTTTTTTACACAGTTTGAAAACACCAGCAGCGTGTTTCACAATGAAAAGAACAACAGAAGTGGTCCAAAAACCAAAATCTCATTGCATAAGCTTTGACAATATACATCCCCAATTCCAAATAGTAGGGCCTATCTGTGTAAAATACCATTAAATGTAAATACAAACAGAATGCAAAGATCCCATAGACCCATATTTTATTCACAACAGAGCACAGAACAGTTTTCCATTTTGCCTCGGTCCATTTTAAATGAGCTTTGGCCCAGAGAAGACAGTGGCGTTTCTGGATCGTGTTGACATATGGCTACAGCTTTAACTTGCATTCATCGATTGCACAGGGGAACTGTGTTCACAGACAATGATTTCTGGAAGTGTTCCTGAGTCCATGCAGTGAGTTCCAGTAAAGAATCATGCCTGTTTTTAATGCAGTGCCATCCTGAGGGCCAGAAGATCACGATCATCCAATACTGACCGTCTGCCTTGTCCCCTGCACACAGGGATTTCTCCAGATTATCTGAATCTTTTGATGGTATTATGTACTGTAGATGGTGGGATGTCCAAAGATTTGCCAATTTTACACTGAACATTTTTCTGAAATTGTTATACATTGTTATATATTGTTATATGTTTTAGTTGCAGATTGTTTTTTGCAGATTGGCAAACCTCTACCCATCTTTGTTTCTGAGAGACTCTTCCTGTCTAAAATGCTGACTTAGTTGTCCTCCAGCTATTTTTTTTTATCAGTACCACTTCCTTTTCTAGCTTTCTGTTCCTCCGTCCTAACTTCTTTTAGATGTGTTGGTGCCAACAAGTTCTAAAAGAGTTAATAATTTCATGAAATGGTAAAATATCTCACTTTCTATATCTGATATGTGTTCTTTGTTCTATTGTGAATACAATATGGGTCTATGAGATTTGCAAATCCATGCATTCTGTTTTTATTGACATTTATTTACATTTACCTTTTTTGAAATTGGGGTTGTCCAACTACTTGTACTTAGTAAGAGTTTCAGTCGGACAAATGTGTGCACACACACACATTTACGGTCAGGCTTCCGTGGTCAATAATCTGAAAGCTGGTTTGGGAGGTTAGGTCTGCATGGTCAATAATTTGAAATGCTTCTCCATGACTCCAGGCTAGGTGTAGCAAAACACACTCAAATAAAAAGGTAAAAAGCACCCGTGTGGGAGAAATACAATACACTGGGCAGTCAAGACCAGCAACAACCATTTACCACTTGTAAACTGTTCAGCAGCAATTTACACAGTAAGTGAAGCAACCAACTACAGGGCTAGTGTGAAGTAGCGCATGGTACTACCACACAGAGAAGGCATATCACACACATGGAGGGGTTTTAAGATCGCGACGGGCAGCAGGTTGATACAGGATGGTGTGGCTCAGAGATAAAGTGACCTCTGCAGAAACCCGGAGGCCATCAAAGACAGCAGGAAATCTAAAGAGAAAACATAGACCTGCATTTTAATCCATCTGTTTACTGGAGACAGATGACAGACCATGGCAAGGTGGTTAATGTCTTAACTATTATGTCTCATTGCTTATTTAATCATTGCAATTACTAATCTTCATTCTGCATTACACATGCTCAGCACTGGACACAGTAAAGCTTTATTTTGCACAAAGAGAAAACAGCACCATTGTCCAGAGTTGTACCGAAACCTCCTATCTCTAAACTGAAGCAAATAACCTTCCTAACTTTAATGTATGTTCGTCATTTTTGACCATTTCTGTTGGCCCATATATTATAGAATGGTAATACAAAAGATAAACTGCTGGACAAGGAGTCCACAGGGGAGAAGACAAAGGATGTGTACCTATGAAGAAGCCACTTCTGAAAAGGAAATAGACAAAAGGAAGAAAAAAGCACTAGAACGCCCAAACTGGACGTCTGAGATTTGGAGTAAGGCTTTATGGACTGATGAGTCTGATGCTCAAGTAAACCCTTTTTGTATATTAACAATGGCATATTGTCTGGATGTCTGGATTCCACCAGTGCAATGAAAGAGACTTTAAACCATGACTACAACCATCGGTCAAGCATTGTGGAGGGTCAAGCATTGTCAGTGTAAGTTTGGTATATCAACGCCTGGAGGTGGTGATTTTTTAATTGAAGGCATCATGATACACATCATGCAATAGCTTTCAGAAAACAAATGATTCTGAAGAAATTCATTCTACAGCAGGGTAATAACGCTGACCACACTGCTGAGAAGACGAAGACGCTGCTGGTGTCCTCGGAACAATGTGCTGCCAATTCCAAACCCCAGACCTCACTGCAATCGTTTGTGGTTACCTGGATCGTAAGAAGCAGAAAGCTTTGGAGGATGTTTTAAAGGCTTTTGTCTAATTGTCTTTTAGATACATGTTAAGGCTGATCTCTGACTTTTGTACAGTACTGTACATGCCTTTCAGTTTACCTACACTGTGTTGACGCAGCATACATTATGTATGTGAAAATGATGTAGTCATGTGAATCAAGTAAATTCAATGCTCCCTGTCAGAGTGGCACAAAGTGAAGACAGACAATCTGGGCATCTGTTAGATCACATATTCAGGAACTGAGCAGTTAGTTTGGGTTCAGCTGCCCTACGTCGGCGCGTGAGCGGAGCCTCAGGAAGATGCGGCTACTGCCTACACACGTCAAGGAGGAAGCACGTGTTAGTCATCACTCCGCCAGCCTGGAAGACACAGAGCTGTAACGGAGGCCCGCAGTGGGTGAGAACTGGCAATGACTAACACTGGCAGAAAAACAAAGAAGTAATAACATAGTATCTCCTCAAACAATCTGAACGATTAACATGAATTAAAAGCAGTTACTTTGGAAGCACAGAATAACATTTCTGGCCAAAAACAAAAGGAAACTAGAAGAAGTATAATTTAAATGGAAATCTTTATTTCACCATCACAAGATACCAAACCACTGAATAAATTAAACATCAATTCAACAAAAAAAATGTACAACCTAAAACATCAAAATATAGACAGGTTTCAGAAAAGAAGTGAAAACTCAAAACATGTAAACTAGCCAAAACACCACAGGTCTTTCTTATCTCTGGAACAGAACGGTCGGCAATACTGCAAAACAGTCAACACTGGATATAATCATGCCCATGGAGGTACGTTATGTGGTTCATTTACAGTGGGACTGACTGCATGGGATTCTGCTCACTAGAATTCCAATGATTTTTCTAGATTTCTTCATTTTTAAACCCAGTGTCATTTGGAGTGGTTTGATGCAAAATGATTTTTAAACGGTTTTAGAGAAACATACAGTCAGAACCAGTGGTGGTGATAGAAACTAGACAAAGTGTTTAATGCCACTAAGAGCTCCCTCAGAGAACGTCATTATATGAAATGATTATAAATACACGGCCTGATGTCTGAAACACTGTTTCAAAATAGAATTGATAGTTTTGGCCTTACACACATAGTGTTTTAAGGCAAAATAATCCCCAGATAAAACCTATTTTTCAGGCTTGCCGCTATTTTATCATCATCAACATTCCATATAAAAGCTCAGAAGATGTGTGTAGGTTCACTGGTGTTATTGGATAGTAAACAAAATGGCTTTATTTGTGTTGTAGACATTATGAACCCTGGTTCCTATCAACACCACTGTAACCTGACTCACTTCATTTTCCGACTGAATTGATTTTCTTTATAATGAACTGCTCTGCATCAAACCACTCTAAATCGAACCACTCAAGCATGTAAAAAATGTCCCAAAAAATCACTGGAATTTCCCTTTAAGCCTTTCTACCTGGAATACATATGCATCAAGCATCTCAGAGTAAGAGCGCTGAGAAGCTTTCTTTTGTAATTAGAGGAATTACTATTAAAAGCAAAAGCAGTTCCTAGGCCTGCCTGCGCACACTGAGAAGTCTGATATTCGTGATCCATTGCTGAGCAACAGCTGTGCATCATGTGTGTTCTGATATGGTACATCAGTACAAAAAATCATTTTCTGATGGGAAATGAGACTGTACACCAAGATAAGAGGAGAGAGAAGACAGAGAGAGAGATAGAGCATAAGAGTGCAAGGAGCAGTGAGGGTGCAAGAAAAGATAGAAAGAAAATAGATAAGGGCAGTAAGAGAGAGAAAGAGTAGTCTTTTGGACGGCACTAAAGGCACAGAGGATCCACAGAGCAACAGACATGACCATTCTGTAGAGAGAGAAAAAGAGCGAGACAGAAAGAAAAAAAAGAGAGATGAAACAGAAAAAATGTTAGTACAGAAGACTGAGAAGTTAATGCACTCTCTTGACCTGTGCAACATTTCTGTGTCTCTTGTTCTGCTATGTATGTGCGTGCGTGTGTGATTGTGAGAGAGCCTGCACAATTCAGTCTCTCTGAATTCAGCAGAGAAAAAGTCTCTCTTTTTTCAGCAGAGATGATGCTGGCGTCCTTGGCTAACTATTCAGCCTGTGTTTCAATAAGCAGAGGATTTTTTTTTCTGACTCCGGAGACCTCTGCTCCATTTTAAAGCAGCTTCATGACTGTGGCCTTCACTGCTTCAGTTTGGCTTAGCTTTCCCTCTGCACTTCATCTGCTTGAATAGCTGCTATTCCAGACATGGGTCAAAATTGTTTTGAGACTTTTCTTGACTAAGAATTTGCAGATTGCACTCTTCACAAAGGAGAGTGGAACACCTGACTCTATATTTGATTAGCTGTGCCTTCATTAAGGACAGCTCCTTGTATCTACAGTCTTTAGCCCTATTCGGATGGGATATATTTTACATGGGGAGGTGGAGTAATGTAGTTTTACTACAGGACGTTTGTAAACTTTACGACCGATTTGCATGGGATAAGAAATTTTGGCATAAATGATTGAGCTGGGAGTGGCTACTCAATTTACGCACTGCTGTCACCCTAAAAAAAACATGCATAATACGTGACCTCTGTCGCTGTCATGAAACATGAAAACAAGGTGCCAACCAAAGGGAAGATAACACGCAAGTGGACAAAGACTAAAACTTTGTGCCTAATTTCAGTGTGAGGTTAGTTGGAACAAACTGTGCATAATCATTCTGTCTGAAAAGCTATATTTCAGGAGGTTTGCCCCAGACTTAAACCAAGGTGTATCTGGACCATGCATGACAAAACTAAATGTCTCCTTGAGTGCCTCCATACTTGAGAAAAAACGTGAAAACTGATTTTCCACAGGATGTGATGGAATATTTACACCTATGTCGATTTGCACAGGATTAATATATCCTGAGGTGTTTTTGGTATCACCTTTTACAGAAGGTAAAAGACCCAGAATCTTGGCAGTGCTGAGAATCACCCACCACCCAAATAATACCTGCATGGAGTCAGTAACAATGACTGACATAGCGCATTTAGATGGGACCAAAGTCACAGAGTAAAAGTTGGTAATAATCACATTACTCCACCTCCCAATGTAAAACTAATCCTGTCTGAACAGCACTTTAGTTTTTTTAGTTTTTAGTGAACTTTGTGGTTTTACAATTACATACTTTGATAATCGCCTTTTAACTCTGTTCTTCAGGTCAGGATCTCCACAGAACCAAAGAGCAGGCATTATTTGGGTGGTCAATGAATCTCAGCACTGGAGTGACCATGTGATGGTGGTGTTAGTTGGTGACACTAAGGTGTTCCAAACGGCAACAGCAATGCTGTGTCGGATCCACTCGTACCAGCACAACACACACTAACACACCACTGTAGTGTCACTGCAGTCCCGAGAATGACCCCCTGCTCTGTGGGGTTTCTGTTCATAGCCTGTAGGTGTAGAACTACAAAGTGCTTCCATATGGTAAGTGGATCTGATAAAAAGTAAATGAAGTGTAGAAACAAGGTGTAGCTAATGAAGTGAGTGGTTGGCATATATACTCATTGGCTGGAACATGCAGAAAATGCGTAATACGTTAAATAATCCTAAACCTCGACAAGCCATCATGTATATTCTGTACACTTCATGCCTTTGAAGCTTTATTAGCTAAACAGATTAGTGAATTACAGTAGCCCTAACTGATGGCTTATACAACTAGCAATATAAGCTCATAATGTTAAAAACATGGCATTAGATAAAACTGTGAATTAAAAACAATGAATTAATGATATCAAGGCTATTACCTGCCCTATGAGGTTGTGCCAACTGTAATTCTATAGTGCTGACAGCAGCCTAGGTCTACATTTCATCTTTGGCTGAAAATCTAAAAATGATGTTATTCTCTCTGAAAATGTTTGCCTTTCCCCATCACAGCTTAGTATTCGTCAGATGGGACAATTACATCCCCTTCTGCTAAATCCAGTAGTGCAAGGCCAGAAACATATAGCCACCCTCAAAATTATGAACTACCTTTTCAAATAGCATGTTTTGTAGATTGGAGCGAAAATAATTTATCAAAACTCAAATTTAATAAAACTCAAACAGTGAATTAAGAAGGAACTGGGCAGAACTGTGCTGTCTGTAGAGGTGGTGTTATTTTCATTTAGAATTGTCATTTATTTTGAATCAACAAAACATGTAATTCGACCAGGGGTGCCTAAATGTTCCTATTCGGCTGTAGGTATGGTTGTGAGTGTGTTTTACCTTGCACTGGCAGAGCGCGCACTCTGTGCCGTGTTTGGTCCAGGCAGAGCCGCTGAAGCGCGTGATGCCGTACTCATCCAAGCAGGTTTTGGTGATGTCATTGCGCACAGTGTCGGCCTGGCACGGGTCAGAAACACAGCGGGGACAGCACTCGCCCTCAGGAACCACCAGGAACTCACAGTCCAGCACAGGCGCACATGGCACTGGCCAGCAGTCGACCTCGCCACGCTGAGAGAGACAGAAAGGCATGGTTGAAACAGCATGAAGAGTTTGTTTACATGCACTGCCGAAACACTGGAGTGGCCTACTAAACTTCTTAAACACAGCAGGTTAGGTGAAACAGTGCAGCTTCTGGCCAGGTTACAATGTTGGATTTTTCAGTAATTAGCTGTTATTTGCAAAGTACTGGTGACTGCATTTTGTGCAGCCCCTCTCTGAATATTATAGGACTGCGATTGGACTATCCCAGCATTCCTTGTGGTTCTGTTAGCTCTTACATTTTTGTTTTAACATGTATTTTCTAATACAAAGATCATGATAGTTTGCTTTCCAGTTAACCAGTCCATTCAATGATGCTATAATCAACGAACTGTTGGTTACTGTAATTTTACAGAGATAATCAGAGATGAGGAATCAGTTATCATTTAACTCTTCTTTGTTTTAAAATTTTCAAAATTCCAAAACTTTATTTTTTTCAGGTTTAAATTATACAATCCAAGACTTTCAATATGGTCTCAGACTTTTGGAACCCACTGTATATAATACATACGAAACACATATGAAACATGCTATTGCATATACATAGTTATACATATACAGTATGGTAACAAAGGAGATTACATCTCCCAAGGTAGGAGCCACCCTGCCCCTTTTTTTTCTCCTAATCTACACTCGATTTTTTTTTCTGGATCACTGCATTCCTGGAATTTATTCACATATTTCCAACATTGGATTAAAGTGATCTATACATTTATAATAAATATTGTACATGAAAAGCGATCTATTTTGTTCTAAGAAGAAATCCCATCATATTGTTTTTAAGTGAATTAAATCATTTATTATTTAAGTTTAATATTGGCATAATCCACTCCAGGACCTTTTAAATAGTGGCCTAGAAATATTTTGTTAGATTATCATTGTAGTTTCACTGGTTAGCTAGCATTAGCATTAGGGAGTAGCTTGAAGAAACAGTACATTATTCTGTCATCATTATTTACAATATATGGAGCTCTTAAAGGGGCATTATCCTTTTGCCTTTTCCTTTCCCCACATTATTGTTATCATTATTATTATTACTACTGCATATAGGTAGTTTCATATGTGCAATACATATGATACACACAAGAGAACATAGGTACGTATTAAGTTTATTATGACATACAAGTTCATGTGACCAGTGTCGCAATGTGTCAGTGGACAACATGTCAGGGTTTATTGAGCCATGGCGCCTCTGGGACAGTCAGCTGCATGAAGAAAAAAAAGCTATGAGTTTTGGTGGTCAGACGGATTCAATATGAGGCCTCTGTATCAGGTACAGATATAAACAACACATGTCAAGACTGATTTTATTATATGATTTTTTTCTGTTTCCCATTAAACAGTAATGATAAGAAGACAAAAAAAATATCTCTGTTTCTGTTTCAAGTCTTTAATCTACTGGCCAGTCACTGAGGTACACATTTTCCACACTCGGGACTTGTGTCCATGGTGGTGTACTAATTCCAGCTAATGTGTTATAGCACTCTTGGGATATACAGCTCGTACAAATCTCATTACATCCTTCCCAGCAAAATCTCATTATTTCTGCTTTCGGTTTTCCCCTTTGCAAACATGCAATTGGATTCCCAAGGACAAAGACACAAGCCATTCTGTACTGTATTTGCTTTTGTGGAGTGAAAGGGAAAGAATTTGGTTGGCTTTCTCCAGACAGTGGTAGGGTTCCCTCAAAGTCACTGGATGTATGTAGGGATACACATGCTGATTTTGCTCATAAATGATTACCGTGATATATGCTTACTTCAGAGTAAGAGCACTAGTGCTAGCAGGGAAAATATATTAGCACACAGAGGAGTATATGAGAAAGCATGGGTTATTAAATAAAAGCCAAGGCCACTGCAGATGAGGCTGCCCCTCCAGATGAGCTACCGTTAACGTTGCAGCTGACAAGCAATTTTAGATGATGAGGGGGACTCATTTTTACCGACATGTTCCCATGTTGGACAGAGAAATATCCTTTGATTGCTTCAGGTTCTAGCTAACATCTGCAGTCAGAAGGAGCGTACAACGTCCCTAACAAGGCATCCTTAGCCATGGGTCCATTGTAAGACATAGAGGTTTTGTAATTAAGCAATAGAGAGACACAAGAGGCAGAGTATTATCACAAAGGCCAATGCCGTAGGTCATCACAGCTGTAATGTTATTCTTTATAACCCATAGCATTGATGTTCTTTCGCTTTTGTACAACAGTTCTAATGCTAATTGTTTACGTTGGAGTGCAAGTGTCAGTCAGGTGGTTTAAATGCAGCAGAAAACAAAGCACTGTCTACCACCAATCTTGGACTGTAAACTGTTGATTAATAATTTGATACTGCGTTTTTGAGGATTTCTGTAGTATCACAACACATAATATTGCAATGTTCAATATTTTTCAATATTTTCTGCATTCAGTTCTGTTGACCAAATGGACTTTAGGTCAAATATTAACTTATGGTATTCATTTTCAGTTTTTAATGTACAGTTAGCATAGTTAGAATGCTTCTAAAAATCAGTTTATGCTAAAGGAACCAAGTGTTGCATTATGCAAATAATCACAAACAAAAGCAAAACACCCTCCACCACCCTAAAACATAAACTCGCCACCTCACTTAATTGCAGACCTTTATATTTTCTGCCCACCTTTGTGGACAGCATAATGAACCCAATGATTTCATTACTCGAATACTGCTAACAGGAAGGGTAAACTGAGTACTCCCTTACTCATGCACATCCTTGGTTGTATCATGCATGCAAGGGCAGAGATCTCTCTGTCTCTTTTTCTCTTTCTCTCTAGCTGTTTCTCTCTCTAGTTCCTGCTGGTTCTGAGGCAGTCTATTTATTCTTTTATTCCACGCTCATTACAAACCCTTTTTCATGACACTGTGGGCCGTGCACATCTCCCATCATGCACCTCTCTGTCACTCGCCCCCACCACCGCCACTAGTCTTTCAAGTTCTGTATTCTGTGTTTATTCTGCTTGCGAGGGAACGATAAAAAAGTAATATAATGAAAAACATGACTTGGGAGCTCAAGAAAAAAAAAAGTAATGAAGAAAAACATAATCACACAGCATGAGAAAGAGAATGAGATAGAAAGAAAGCAAAATCAAAGCCTGCAAGATGAAAACATGCCTGCATGCAAGTAGAACTTGCACCAGATTGGTTGCATTAGGCTAGACGCTAGTCCTGTGTCTCCAGGAATGAACAAGGCAAAATCTAATCAGTAGGACTTATGTTCATGACTGCAGTACCAGGTTTGTTATAAACTGAAGCTAATGCCACACATATTGCAAGGTTAAAAAAGCAGGGAGTCAGAGTGAATGGAGAATAGGGTCCGAGAAACATAATGGCTGGCGGACAACATCAGTTACTTGTTTCATGTTGTAACAATTTCTGTTGTTTCAGATTGTTTTGGTTTTCTGAACTGAGACATGAAAACTCATGAGCAGCAAATCAGATTGCAGAGTTCAGAAAGCAGTCCCATATGTAAGGCTCCCACATCACTGTTCCTAGGAAAAATGCTTAGTGTTTTAAATATGATATATTGGGCACTCTGACATTAAAATAATGGAGTTAAAAACTATACAAATACAAGTCCAAATATTGTGCTGCATACCAGGTATTTTATTAGCTTGGTATTTTATTACTTTATTAGCAAGGTCAACAGATCAGTGCAAAATCTGTGTACAGATATCTCAGCATGAGACCCTAGATCAATTATCGTGACTGGATCCCAATGATTGCTCCCATGGCATGGTTATGATATTCTACATAAATTTTCTATAACAGACACAGACTAAATGGAAGTTGACTTGGTCAGTTAAAATTTTATTTTAGACCTGTCAAACATTTTCATGGACCAAAGACACTGAAGGAAAGAAAATGGAATATTGTAAAATGAAAACACAATGTAAAATTATTTAATATTTTTTGTTCATATTTTTTTAAATACATAACCTGGCAGTCTTTCGTGGATTGTGCAAGAATACTTTTTAAATGTAGCCTCCTTTCAGAACGAATTAATCTGCTGAGTAGTCAGAGCGGAGTCTTCAGAGAGCAAACTGCTGTTTTTCATAGCCAAAAGGTAGAAAGTATTAATCCATTACATCCTTCACCACAAGCAAACATTATTTGTGATGTACAGCTGGTCAGCATGTGTCCAGTAAATATATATATCCACTCAGTCAGGTATTTACTTTGATGGTTGTATAAGTTAGAAAATGACAACAAGGATGGCAAAACTTCCAAAGAAAAGTGAATAGCTATGTATTTTTCAAAGAACAGTGTTAGCATGCTAACTGGCTAATTTACCATACAGGTAAAACAACAATACTGTACTACACTGTAACGCAGTACATCACATTACTGGTGACAAAAAGCCTGTTTTAGTAGTTAATCATGGCAAACAAAATATATTACCTGTTCAGCAAGAAAACAGCCAACTCTGCATTACTCTTTCCCTTTCAGCTCACCAAAAGGTGTCGGATCCTCTTTTAGAGGCTGGGGATGTAACGTAAGTATGTAAGTGAATGTGACATGGTCAGAAATACTGACTGAATATATATTAGACTTTGCAGGAATGGTTGCACCAACATATTTATGTGAATATTTTGTTCCCTGTCCTCTCAGGAACAATACTGCTTTCAGTTGAAAATGCTAAGTATATACTTCACACAATAAGTTAACAGAATGTAAAACTTTATTGTTCCATTAACTTACTAATAGAAATGTTATGAACTCCAAATTTTACAGGGGCCAGGTTACTAACTTTTAAAGCTAGCTAAAACACTGTACCACTTTTTACAGTGCAACTGCAACTGCTTACAAAATGAGCTTCTCTTCTGAGATTTCTTCATCTTAGTTGCTATTGGCCTACAAAAAATTAAATACTATATCTGGCTTGGCTGAGTAAAGACCATGAACTGCTCCCCTGCTACATTTGGAGGATAGGAGGGATTCTCTCTTAGACCTCCACCCTCCTACCCTCCTCCTAACTTCCTTCCAAAAATAGACAACTCTTCAAATCTGCTTGATTCACCTGAATGGCATATCTAACCTTCCAAACGTCAAAATTCACAGAAAGGTGATGAGTTTGCATGTATGTTTTAGCTCCTATGAAAAATGGATGTCGTATCGGTCATAAAATTTTCATACTGATGATACCCCTGCTGAGAGGAGAGCGGATGGCTCTAATGCTCTGACAGGTTTGAAGCCTCAGCAAGTGTAGTGTGAGATTAGAAAGTAGAAGTTGGACTGGAAGCTGTATCTGTGCCCAGATCGATATAACAGCTGAAATTTAGTGGCCTTGTGTAAGCTGAACTTTATGACTCAGTTCTGAACGAAAAGGGAAAAGGTTCCTGGATAACAAGAAAAAGCCAAATCCCCAGAGGAGGTGGTGGCTGTGCTGGAGCAGTCCCAATCTGCAGGAGATCTGAGTCTGTGATCTGTGGCACACACTCTCTCCAGCCGCTCATGCCATTCCTCACATACGTCATAACAAATGGAACCGTTTCAACAGCATTTTACAGAATGAATTCACATTTCCGCCTTTTGTAGTTTCTAGAATGCATAGATACAAGTTATATGTGTTGTCAAATCCTAATTATGACACTAAATACGCATGCAAACATGCAAATTTGAGACAACTGGAGCATCAAATTGCCTCTACAAAATAATAGCTGACAAAATTTATTTCTGCACTTTCTTTTACGTGAATTTACAGAGGAATAGTGTAGTACAGTATTTCTCAACCCCGGTCCTGGAGTCACCGTGCTCTGCACATTTTAGTGGATTCCCTGCTTTAACACATCCCTGCAACTCTGAAAGGGCTGTTAATGAACTGATAAGTTGAATCAGGTGTGTTGGGAGCAGGGAAAGCACTAAAATGTGCAGGGCATGGTCCCCCAGGACCAGGCCTGAGAAACACTGTACTAGTATATACAATTACTTTAATAAAGTAACCAATTTTTTTGCAGCTTGAATTGCATTTCTGATTCAAGCAGTGTAAGCAACATGGGCACATCACCATCTAATGCACAAATACACATTATGCGATATGAATAAAGCACAAGGGATGCCCACCAAGTATCTGCAGTAGCAAGATTTATAGTGATTTCTATATTTGAACAATGGCACCTCAGCTAACCTGGATCTCTTGCACCTGAGGACAGCTCAAGAAAGAAAAACACAGAGCTGTTTGACTTACAGACTGAACATTTATTCATTAAATCCATGAACTGTCCTGTTTTCAATCAATTTATGTAAAATGGACAACTAAACAGTGCATTGCAGTGAAGGATATCTACTGTCATGATGCAAAGATTCCATTGAGCTTTAAATTTGTAGAGATATTCCACTGTCTTATGCAAGTTTGGGAAGTTAGTGATCAGTTTTTGATTGAAGGCATGATGAATGCTAATAAACATGAACACATCATGCAACTCCCTCTGAAGAACATCTGATTGGGAAGAAATTCATTCTCCCACAAGATAACAGCCCCAGCCACACTGCTGAGAAGATCAAGACATACTTGTCTAACTCAGAAGCTGCTGGTGTTCCCAGAACAATGGACTGACCCAGAGTCCAGACCTTGAAAATAATGGAAGCTGTAATAGATGAAACAGCTGAACACACCAAATGCTGGAAAACTGATAACATATGTCGTTTTTGGCTTTTCTGTATTATTCTGCATTTTCTGTTAAATTTATGTTTCATATATTTTTTCTTTGCCACAAAACAATTTTAGTTCTACAGACATGGTCATGATTATTGCTACAGAATATGAGTTGGATTGCTATCTCCACAGTGAATTGTACAGAAAGGTGTCTTGTATGTAGCACATGAAAGCCTATACCTCAAATATCTTGCTAACATTTTGTTTAGCTATAATTTGTAATATACCTTTTTTTAATCAGCACTTGGCATCTGAAAACATGCCCTAAAGAAGAGCTCAAAAAGCAGCTTCTTTACAAACACTGTAAAGTTCCTGTTGAAGTCTGAGTAATGATAAATCAATGTGGACAGTTGCTAGCTCTGCTAAAGTCTGAATAGACTAATAAATCAGTGTGATGATCAGTTATTAATCTCAGTGTTACTGAGCTCTGCTAAATCCTTTGTTTTTATTTTTATTTTTTTTTGGGACTTGGCACAGCAGTAGGGCTGGACCCGTACATTCAACTATTCTGATATTTGTTTACTGAGTAGGTATCCGTTTTTTAATTTTGGGATTTGGATATTTTGGGGTGTTTTTGGCTAAATGTTGTTTATTAATAGAGGCAACTGTAAAATACATTCAGAGTTCTTGGATGGCTCAAGGTTACGTTCCATAATGCAGCTCTATTTTTTTTTAACTGAAACCGCATCAAAACACCGCACCAAAAAAGGAGAAATACCTGCGCTAATAGCTAAAAACACAGCCCTCTACTCCACTTTGGAATACCCACCACTCCACCTGTATTCAGGCTCATCAACATACACTGCTCAAAAAAATTTAAGGAACACTTTGAAAACACATCAGATCTCAATGGGAAAAAAAATCATGCAGAATATCTTTTCTCATATGGGCTGGGTAATGTGTTAGGAACGAAAGGATGCCACATCATTTGATGGAAATGAAAATGATCACCCTACAGAGGGTTGAATTCAAAGACACCCTGAAAATCAAAGTGAAACAATGATGCAGCAGGCTAGTCCATTTAACCAAATTCCATTGCAGCAACTCAAAATGGTACTCAGTAGTTTGTATGGCCTCCACGTGCTTGTATGCATGCCTGACAACGTCGGGGCATGCTCCTAATGAGACGACGGGTGGTGTCCTGGGGGATCTCCTCCCAGATCTGGACCGGGGCATCACTGAGCTCCTGGACAGTCTGAAGTGCAACCTGGCGGTGTCGGATGGACCGAAACATAATATCCCAGAGGTGTTCTATTGGATTTAGGTCAGGCGAGCGGGGGGGCCAGTCAATGGTATCAATTCATTCATCTTCCAAGAACTGCCTGCGTACTCTGGCCACATGAGGCCGGGCATTGTCGTGCACCAGGAGGAACCCAGGACCCACTGCACCAGCGTATGGTCTGACAATGGGTCCAAGGATTTCATCCCGATGCCTAATAACAGTCAGGGTGCCGTTGTCTAGCCTGTAGAGGTCTGTGCGTCCTTCCAGGGATATGCCTCCCCAGACCATCACTGACCTACCACCAAACCGGTCATGCTGAATGATGTTGCAGGCGGCATAACGTTCTCCACAGCGTCTCCAGACCCTATCACGTCTGTCACATGTGCTCAGGTGAAACCTGCTCTCATCTGTGAAAAGCGGATCTGCCAATTCCGGTGTTCTATGGCAAATGCCAATTGAGCTCTACGGTGCTGGGCAGTGAGCACAGGGCCCACTACAGGATGTCGGGCCCTCAGGCCACCCTCATGAAACCTGTTTCTGATTGTTGGGTCAGACACATTCACAGCAGTGGCCTGCTGGAGTTCCTTTTGTAGGGCTCTGGGAATGCTCATCCTGTTCCTCCTTGCACAAAGGAGCAGATACCGGTCCTGCTGAGCGGTTAAGGACCTTCTACGGCCTTGTCCAGCTCTCCTAGAGTAACTGCCTGTCTCCTGGAATCTCCAACATACTCTTAAGACTGTGCTGGGATACACAGCAAACCTTCTGGCAATGGCACATATTGATGTGCCATCCTTCAGGAGTTGGACTACCTGTGCAACCTCTGTAGGGTACCAGGTACCGCACCATGGTACTAGTAGTAGCCAATTGCAAAACTAGTGAAAAATCAGTCGGAAAAGATGAGGAGGGACAAAATGTCAGTGACCTCCACCTTTTAAACCATTCCTGTTTTGGGAGGTGTCTCATTGTTGCTCCTCTAGTGCACCTGTTGTTAATTTCATTAACACCAAAGCAGCTGAAACTGATTAACAACCCCTCTACTACTTAACTAACCAGATCAATATCCCAGAAGTTGAACAGAGTTGATGCTATAATCTGATTAAAAAGTGTTCCTTAAATTTTTTTGAGCAGTGCATAAGCCCTTGAACTTCATGCTAACAATGTGCTAGACAGCATGTACTCCCATGGTAGCTGCAAACAGTGCCCCGCTGCACTGGACTCTTACTAGGGCTGCGATGCATGCCCTTTGTACCTCAAGTTAAACCATCTCAGTGAAGAGCTGGTTAAGCTGTGCATGCACTGTGCTATCACCCCCTGGTCTGGCAATAAGACAGGCAAGTGGTTTTAGTAGATCAAGCGAAGAGGAAAGCAGCTAGCCTGGTGATTCAGATTCATAGGGGAAATAGCCACGGACATGCTTTTTTGACATTGGCCGTCAGACAGGGATTTTCAGAACGACTTTCTTCAACACCCCCTTGCCAGGCAAAGCTCCGAATATTTCCTGTTGATTATTACTGAAGCTCCAGAACCCCCAAAAAATTTATTCAGGACACCCCTACACAGCAGTGGGATTATGGGAGCATCAGTGGAGTGAGGCACGCAATAAGAGCCAAAATAATGTTAAGAAATGTATTTAAATAAGTAATGGAATCTGTAACTGAATACATTTATAACAGTGAATGTAGTATTTAGCCATCACTATTTTTTAGAGCATTACTGCTTAGTATCCACAATTAGCATGAGCTGGTTTTGTTGAAGGACTCACCATGCACTGGCACTGCTGGCAGTTCTCCACCCAAGTGTCTCCATTGTTGTACGTCAGAAGGCCATTCTGGTGTAGACACTGAGATGCGAGGCGAGGGTCACACTCTGGACAGCACGACACGTCCACCGTCGGGTTCTCACAGTCACATACCATCCGCCTACACATTACCAGGCCAGTCTAAAGAGACGGAACAAACGAGTGAGATCATTTTAATCTAGGGATGTTCCAACTCAGTTAATAAGACATGTTTAGACTATTGACTATTTTGAGTCTGATCACAATCCTATCATTTTTAACTGCACTGCGATCTATTTACACATCTATCACAACCACAGAAGTGAGGGACGTATCTCTGCAATGTGAACTATTTCACATTATAAAGTGAACGAGTTTTGTAGCATCTTCAATTGCAGTGTTTCAGCTGTGGTCAATCTGGATTTGGTTAAAACAAGTTACAACCTGCACAGAAAGTGTCAGAGGGAAGAAATTCACTGGCATAGATTTATGGAAAAAACAGGTCATGTATTTTAATGTAAAATCAAATCGATATACTGCCCAGCCCTACCAAAATCAAAATTAATGCTTTATCCATCAGACTGGAATCGATGAAATTGTGGTTTTATCAAAGGGAAACACTTCTCAAGCAGAATGCAAGCAGATCATTTAACCTCACTCACTTAACAGCATAACTTCTCATATAAATCAACATGTATAATAGCCTCACCCAAATGCTAAAACAGTGTTTGAAAGGGTAGAATGGTGCTTTCTTTGTGCCGCTCTTAATTACTCTAGGTTTGGCACATATATCAGCTAGAAAGAGGAAGTCAACAAGGATGTAATTCATCATCATTATTGTTTTGTCTTGTATTGAACCCTTGGCTGCTTCCATCAGGGCAATAGAATCTCAGTCAGGTGTACAGTCAAAGTCATGCCACCATAAAATCAGTCTATATGGATGATGTCTTACTATATATCACTCATCCTTTACTGTCCCTCCCCTGATAAACAAGTACAGCAAGGCGTCTGGCTATGCCATTAACTAGTCAAAATCTGAGCTTTTGCCTCCAAGGACATTTGACTGGGATGAAGTATTCATTTCCCCAAACAGAATGATTTGTATAAACAGAACCTTTTTTTTCCTTTAATGCAAGAAATAGAAAATAATCTAGAAAGATGGAAAACACTACCAACCAACTGGGCAAATATCAACAGTTACAAGTAACATACAATCATTTGCTTTTCTAAGATCAATTGCTTGCTCTCTGTGACCATTGCAGGTTAGATCTCCTCCCTTGACAATGCAGTTACCAAGTTCTACTGGAAGTACCAAAAGACTCAAATTGTACAAAACACCTAAGCATCTTGAAGGACACATGCACTACCTTAAATGATTGGTGGCATTCAAACACAATTCTTTATTTACAACTACTTTCCCTCTGCTCAAAAACCTTTATGGAACATCCCATATTTAATAAATGACAACCCCTATATGTTCTCGGCCTGGGGGCAGAGAGGAACAACCAGCCTGGCAGGTATTCTCTTGTGGTTTGCTCATGACCTTCAGTGCCACTGAAGAAAACTCAATATACTAGATAACTGTCACTTTCAGCATATACAACTCCAAGATGTTTTATAGACAACTAGTTAAGAGCAGAACATTAGCTTTTCCGCTCAATCCCTCCTTCTGCTTAATACTACACTGCTTTAAACCTCTGAAAATGTTAGCACAAATACATAAGCTCTTCACTTCCAGTTAAAAATGGGCCTCAGGTGTAAAAGAAAAAAAGGCAAAAATATGCAATGGCCTCTTCTCTATGAACATACTCCAGACTCCAGTTAATAGACATAACACATAAAACACAAAATCTACATTACAGCCTTTAAACTGCTGTATGGTATTTAACCACACTGATGCCTACAGTGCCCAGCATTAGCAAACAATTACTATCATGTTTTCTGGATTTGTCTCCCTACCCAATAGTTTTGGCCGGAGGTCACAGCTGGGCTACTACTTCATGATCTCTCTCTTCATTCTCTGCACCCAATTACCTCATGTCCTTCATATTAATATCGCTCACCATTGTGAGCTATAAAAAGCGCTATACTGCTGAACTGGAAGGACAGTACTTCAATTTCAATAAAGCATCGGCTCCTTACAGATCACCCCAACGAGACTTAGAGCAAACCTTAACAATAACACAAAGTTTTTTGAGAAAAGCTGGTCACAGATTTTATGTTACACTCTATTCAGAGCTATTTTATCATTCTACACCCTTTAAGAAAAGGTTAAAACACATACATAGAATTTAACAACTACCCATATCATATGTAGATACTGAATCCTATCTGACATGTTAAAGGATAGATAGTGATCAGGGCACAACAAACTGGACTCAAACATCTTTGCAGTGTTCAGAAATAACCTTGGGACACTCTCTGTCTACACCAACACATCCAGTTTGTTTATTAATGTCCAAGCTACAGTTATCACTTATTCATTTGTATCATCAGAAAAGTCTGAACAACCAGCAATAATGTGTACTAGCTGAAACTCAAAATGATCTTGATAACAACTGAAAACTGAAAATTCAGTTTAGTTCAGTATTTGCATTTGTTGTATATGCCTTCTTTTAAATGACAGTGTAAAGTCCACAGAGTGGAGTTTGTTCAACTGATGCTCAGCCATGGCCAGTTTTGAAGATGCCCTTTTTCTTTTCTGAATGTATCTGCATGATGTATCTTTCTCTCGGACACTGTATTACAAAAAGACAATTAATTCAACTCAAAATTTATAATTCAAGTTTTCTAAAACAATATCTTTCAGAATGTTAATGAAATTTTGAGTCTGATGTGCTTTCTGGGAGCAACATTTGGAGATCCCTGGTCTGAATATGATGTCTGTCTATATTTGGGTTAGCATCCCACCTTTGTTTGAAGTAAAATGGGGATTAGGTAAGAGTTTTCTAGTCGGTACTATTCAGGTAGACACAAACTTATGATAGAAATCTCTCAAGATTAATTCCTGCCCAGTATTTACTATGCTTACCATCAGTGGGCACTACTGGCTATACTCACCTGGCAGGAGCAGACAGAGCACCTATCATCATCTAGCACCCAAATCTGCCTGTTGTGCTTCACCTTCCCTTCATGAACGCAGTCTCCGGTGCAGTTCTTCCCGTGAGGGCATCGACAATCATACCCTCCATCCATGTTAAAGCACACAGTGTCATTAGCACAGTTGTGCCTCCCTGTCTCGCACTCGTCAATATCTGTGAAACAGCAGATAAAAAGGTGTCTGATACACCTTAAACCTCACGTTGTTATCAGAGCTCTCTGCAGATTGTTACAGAAGAGCCAGAGATTAACCCTAAAAGTGAACATTTATTGACATGAGTTAATACTGTTGTTTTGCTATGTTTACATCAGATTTACTTTTTTGGTTTATGAACCCCTATTTTCATGGTTGCTGTAGCATATCTGGGGCTTTTCTGTTTTTTTTTTTCTGCCTTGTAGCAACCACATGAAGCTCCAAAGATGCATCAGATCTTTTCTCAGATCTTTTCTAAGAATAAAACCTATGCAATGAAAAGTGAGAAGCCAGAGAAGCTGTACACAATCTGGTGATGCTAACTGTGCTCAAACAAAATTTGCATTGAAAAGATGCAGTTCTTAGTTGCTTGTAATAAATAACTGTCCTGGTTCAGCTGGATGTATAGTGGGGTCCAAATGTCATCATGGTTCAAAGATTACACTGTAAATCTGTTTTTTTNCATCAGATTTACCCCTATTTTCATGGTTGCTGTAGCATATCTGGGGCTTTTCTGGTCTTTTTTCTGCCTTGTGGCAACCACATGAAGCTCCAAAGATGCATCAGATCTTTTCTCAGATCTTTTCTAAGAATAAAACCTATGCAATGAAAAGTGAGAAGCCAGAGAAGCTGTACACAATCTGGTGATGCTAACTGTGCTCAAACAAAATTTGCATTGAAAAGATGCAGCTCTTAGTTGCTTGTAATAAATAACTAAACTGTCCTGGTTCAGCTGGATGTATAGTGGGGTCCAAATGTCATCATGGTTCAAAGATTACACTGTAAATCTGTTTTTTTCCCTTCATTTAAACCTGGAAATACACATAAAATTCCAGACAGGAAATTTCTTGGAAAATTCTAAAATGCTGAAAAACATGGCAAGCAAAATAAAGAAGAAATCTTCACGATTCTGCACTATTTCTAGGTCACTACTCAACTGTGACATTGACCTTTGTACAAAAAGGTCTTTTTTTATTGTTTTTATTAAAACTTGTGTTCAGATAACTCCCAGGTAGATTTGATCTATTCCTTAGAGGCTTCTGTCAGTGGCTTTTGTTAGTGACCAGCTCACTCACCGGATTGAGTACAGGCTGTCTTTAAAGCAAAAGGAGGACAATATCAATATTTCAAATAGTCACTTTTCACTCAGACTGCATTAGATTAGAGAAGACTGCAAAACAGAAGCATGTTACTATGTTACTATGACTTTTGGATCCCACTGTAGATCTGCGTTTCTAAGACCTTTTGTCTCATTTTGCTTTTCACTTCTCTTCACAGTACAAGATCACCTTTATGGTGAATATTTTGTGTGCAATTATTATGTATTTTCTTCTAGATACAGGTCATATGCTAATGTGCATTCAAACACATGACAATATTACAGAGCTCTTTAAAGCCGATCTTATACCCTCCATTTCTGACTTATTCTATTGTGTTCTGTTGTTTTTTAACAACAGCTGCACATTCCTCCAAGAAAGCTATTTGGAACAAAGCTGCCCAAAGATGTAGCCAACCAGTCATCCAATTAGAACAACTCAAAAAGTAACTTGGTGAGAAATAGCTAGCAAGTCAAGTTAAAGCCCAGATTCCTGATGGTGCTTTGCTCCTCCTACCTTCACATGACTCCCCATTGGCTGAAAACATCCCGTTGTCATGGTAGCCGTCGCGGCATTCGCAGTGATACCAGCCCGGCAGGTTCACGCAGATGGCTCGACTGTCACACTCCACAAAGCCATCCGAGCACTCATCAATGTNTCACATGACTCCCCATTGGCTGAAAACATCCCGTTGTCATGGTAGCCGTCGCGGCATTCGCAGTGATACCAGCCCGGCAGGTTCACGCAGATGGCTCGACTGTCACACTCCACAAAGCCATCCGAGCACTCATCAATGTCTGCCACGTGATCGAAAGAGAAAAGGTGATAAAAGAGAGAGAAATTTAATTTGCTGCTGAATTTCCACCTTACAATGCCACTTGCCAGTGCTCTGGCTCAAGCCAGTACTCTGCCAATGCAGCACTCAAACTGCCAACCCAAATAAACTGCAAGTCTTTGAGCTTCGCTGGCCCTACATAGCCAAAGCCCAAAAGACCCGATTCGCCTCCATTTCCTCTCCCTCCACAAACGGAGAAGCAAAAACAAAACTCAAACAAAAGCCATCTCGCCAAACAGCAAAACCTTGACGCTCATAACACTATTAAACACAGATATTCAAGGTCTTTCCCAATTTCTCCCTCTGTGTGTGTCCCTGATTTTGTGCCATCATAAAGGCCTATGGTAAAAGCGCTTTATGGAATCTGTCAATTTGGCGACACTTCAATTACAGAGCCATTCAACATTTAAGAGGAACTGAGTGGTTTCTGGGCAGACCTGGTATTTACTGCAAAGTTGGCCGTGACACCATTTTTGAATCAAATCTATCCAGCTCATCTCTTTTCAATAGATACGCTCCTTTCGCCTGATTTTAGTCACTATACTTCAGCGCTTGCTATTCTCTTTGAGCTGACTGAAACAGCTTCAAGGCCACTCGGTGTAAGGTGTATAGAAGCTGAATAGCATCCCTGCGTGTCCTTGTGAGTCCGCGCATGCGCCTGATACACATCTTTATACTACTTTAAAGCTGAATGGTGAATATTTCAGTGCATTCCTGGACTTTTAAGTGGCTTACTTTGACACATTCGCTACTGAAGTCACTGCAAGGACGTCCTCATTAACGCTCCCATTATAAAGACCATTCCACTCGGTGGTCATATACCCTGTGTCTGCACAGCAGAAGATATCCATAGTGGCCTTTGGGAACCTGAGCTGCCTTCGAAAAGGGGTACTTGCATTGAAAAATCATAAACCACTTGTACATGTATCACGGATATAATAGGAAACTAATAGCACATCCTTAAGCTCTCTGTCCCCAACTGCTGCACATTAATATGGCAAAAGATGAAAAGTCATTGGGATCTATAGAGAAGAAACAGGATTTTATTTCCTTAATGAGCTGTATGTTTCCTTTGAAGAAGCAGAAGACCTTCTCTCCTCAAAAGTGGTCTGAAAGATTTCACTCCTAGGAGGAATGTCAAATCTCCACCAAAACAGAAATGAGCACAAAAAAGCCCAGAAAAACACATATAAAAACAGCGTAAGCACAACACAAGTGATGCAGAATAATTAACAGAACTAGGCAGCGTAACAGATGACATTTATTCATTTGCCTCCTTCAAAACCCTCATCCCACACCCCACACCTTTCCTCAAAGGACAGACTGGCATTCTCACTGTCAGTAAGCGATAGGGACTATTGATTGGGTGTGCATTCACAGGCGAGCCCCTGGAGCGAGTGCTGTCCTGCAGTCTTGCCACTAATTTGTCAGGGAATGTCACGGTTAGACAGCACAATGCATAATCTTCATCTTAATTCAACACAAAAGGAAGAGAGGCCCACTGGGTCCAGATCAGAGGAGATACACAGCCCTCTATTCTCAGTGAGCAAGATCCAGCCCTAAAGCAGCTATTTTCTGTTTGTCTGTGTTATAGTACGATCATACCCTCGTAGCAAACACACGCTGCACACTGCCCTATAGAGTATATAGGGCTTAACTACAGCAAACCACCAGTCACTCTAACTCAAACACATAACTCAGACATGTTACTTTTTATCGAAGAAAAAACTGAAATACTTCATGCATGTTTTTTCATGTTTGACAGCTACAGGATGAGAAAAAACCTGGCTGCATTACACTGAGAAGCCCTATGCACAGTGATAAAGATGACTCCGTAAAGGTGAATGGATTTATCCGGTAGTAGAACATTTGTTTGAGCAGTCTAAACATGGTGCCATTAAGTATAACACCTCGAGTAAAAACGCCCATTCTAAAGGTTTATATTGTTTAAATAAAAAGCTAATTAATGTTGGTATTAGAAAACAGGTCATCTGTAGTCTATGTATGTAGAGACAATAAAACATTACATGAACTGAGTACTGAATTTTCCACAAAATCGTATGCAAAGGTTTGGACACTCTTGATTAAATGACATTGGTAGTTAGCACATACTTTTACACAGAACACACTTAGATATGGCGTTCTTCTACAAATGTTCAGCACAACTGCTGTTTATTTGAAGACTTTACCATATAGGAAAAAAATAAAACAAAACATAATCAGAACTTTTGTTCAGGTCATATTTCACGTTTAATTACCCAAAATGTAAATAAACATTTAAATGTCTAATGTGTCTTCTCTATAGAAGATGTGTTGACTTAAACTGTACGATCTGATTTCTTTTATGCTCACAGACGATAAAAACTGTTTTGTAAACAAAACAGCATAATCCCCAATTATAAGTGGTCAATGACTGGCATACAAAACAAAGCCGCTTCCTTTGCGTCTATATGTTAGAGGCTGTAGAGCCTCAGGGTCAAATCATTAACATCAGTGAGTATTCTTTAAACAGCGAGTCCTCTTGCACCCTTTAATATGAGCGTTGCTACCTCCCACACACATTTCCTTTATCCGTCCTGCTCTTATTTTCTCCTCCCTCCTCTTTTCTCCTCTCACTAATGAACAGATTCACACCCGCTGCTCGTTTTCCACAGAGTAAGTGCGGTGCCGGGACCCTCGAGGAAGCACAGGGCCTTTGTTGTGTCACCAGTGTGTGACAAGAGGGTGTATGTGTGTGGAAACGCTGACAACCACCTCCTCAAAGGTCAGTCACGCACACAATGCGCTTATGCATGTGGTCTGCTTTACTGTATATTCTCTGAAAAGCTTTATAGAGAGTTTCCAAGCACTGCTAAACTCTAGGTATCTGCGACAGGTACCAGCACCTGATCCATGGAGAAACTGGAGCACCCAAACACCTTTATTAGGGGGGAAGCAAGTGTACACTATTACTCTTTAACTTTTTATCTGAAAATTATATTTTAATGTTTAATAACTACAGGAACATATGCGTAATGTTATACTGTATATACATATATACAATATTATATTGTTTAGGATTTAATACCTATGATACAACGATTTGTGAGCCCGGATCGGAACGTTATTATTACTATGTTTTCAATAAATAATAAAAATGGAGGTTGTTTGGTTTATATTCAGGTGACTTTTAGGGCAGTCATCATAACGGTCTGTGTGCATGTAGTCCTGCGTCATGCAGCCGTCAGCAGCGTGGCACTAACGGTAGTAGCCAGTAGTGTGGCACTAACAGTATGACTCATGGAGGGCTTCACCGCTCTCTGAATGTCCAGAATCGTGGATGTTGGGTCAGTCAGGTACAGTGATAAGGCCGTCCTTGCTTACGTCACATGCGCTGCTGAGCATGGAACTAGAACCATATGCATGTCTCACACACCTATCAAACCTACCCACCAAGATTCATTCTTCTTGGTTGATTCCTGATTCCTTCATGCAACTATTTGCACAACCATTCTTTTGATGATGAGTGTATATCAAATATAATCAATAACTCCTGGTTTCCTCTAGTGGTCTTGACTACAATAACATGGTTAAAGCAATAATGCCAGGCAGACTTGATTTCATGTTTGTCCATAAGCAAAACTCGGAAACCTAGATGCCATGGGGTAAAGGCAGATTGTGGTGGCACCGAAACAAAGGCAGGGAGAATTCCTTTGTTTTTTTTAAATGTATCCAAAATGTTATGCAAACAGGTAATTCTCAGTTTCAGTTCACTGAAGATAAACCTACATGACACCATGAGTTTTTATATGTAATGTTGAGAATTCCATAGAAAGTAGTAAATAATAATACCTAAGTAGTCTAAGGATTCCTTTTACCTGTATGTATCTTTCTACCATTAATGATCTTACATTGCATGTTATGCCAAAACTTTATCTCAAGGCTCAGCGATGTTCTTTGAGGTGACCGTGTAAGTTTCTCAAGAATAGAGCACTGCACATCAAACCTCTGAAAGACTTTGAACACCTTAATTAATCAATAGTCTATTTATGCAGAAACTGTGTAAAATCTGGGGAATTTCCTTTCAGGGGTGGGCTGATCTTAGTATCTCGCAGTCAGCAGCAAGGTGAAAATAGATGCCATCCTCATCTAAAGGCAGCATTAAACTATCTGACTGCTAGCATTTTTAGGATTATTTATCAGTCTAAATCACCACAATATTAGCGACTCTCAGTAAATTAATTTGGCTCAGCATACTTTAGAAAGCACTAGTTTAGACAGCCTGCTATTTTGTTGTAGTCAAATTAGTTAGGCTCACTTCCTTAAATTATTGTGCAACAACTAAAGCACCAAAGCTACACAAATAAACCCACAAAAATGGCATTTTCTTGATCCTTCTTGTGCCACAAGGTTAAAGTAGTTCAGTTCTGTAACTATGCTAACTGTTCTCTCTTCTACATCCTATCATGAGGTAACCCAGGTCGTTCCCCCAGAAAGAATTTTCATTTAAAGCTTGACTGGATTGCTGTCTGATTGGGCATGTTTATTTAAAATCTGTTGTAATTAGAACAGGCCAAGATTCATTCAAAATTATAATTCATTAACCAGCAGATGATGCTTTCACTGCCTTACTGTGAGGAACAGTCACATGTTAAATACTCTAACTGCCTGATTATGACTTCTGTAAACCCTGTTTATAAAAAAACACAGTTGATCTCAGAAAGAAGCCAGTCAGGAGCTTAATGAACACAAACCTCTATCATGTGCTAAAGAAACCTTGAGTTCACACTGTCACTGTGTTGTTAGTTGCTAAGCATCCTATGTCAGTCACAAACTAAAAACATCCTGAGAAACTGAACTGAAGGTTCCTCTACTGCTTTTCAATAATCACATACATTTTGGGAAACATGCAGTTTGCTTTGCTGTGGCATCAATAAAAAGGTGGCTGTTTCTTCTCTCTGAAAGCTTTATAGCTTGAAATCTAGAAAGAAATATAAGCTTTCTGAAATAGGTTTTAGATATAGTCACTCAAAGAGACATGCCCTCTTAATATCTTATTATCAAAAAAGCCTTACGCTCCTCTAGCTGAAAATCAGTCAGGGAAGCAGTGTGGTAATGAACGTTTCATGGTCTGGATTGCGTCTGGGATGTGCACACTAACAGAGTAGTTGGGAAGTTTTTATGTCTAAGAAATCCCAAAATGAAAGAATTTTCATTTTGAACTCCAAATCTCTATTTAGCAGAACTACTTGCAGTCAGTGCCAGAAGCAGCAAAGTGAACTCTGTTGATAACTGCACACAAGCTACACTAAATGTCACATCATCACATATAACTACAAAAACAGTGCAGCATGTTTTATTATTATTATTTTGTTTTTTTGCTTTGTTGCTCTATTCTGAACATTGGATTTCAGATACAACAACTACAGGATTCAAGCGTATTTATATCTACGTTGAACTATATGGAACATTCTGCCAAAATAGTTCAAACTGTGGTCTCACAGTTAAAAACTATTGAAGGAATAATAATGACATATTCAGACCTTAGATATTAACAAGGACCATGGCATGTTTACAGCCAAGCCACAAACTGTGACAGTAATAAGATAAATACATTAAAAATCATAAGTTATGCAGTACTTCCTATTGGGAAGCGTCTTCAAAAGATCTTTTGATTTCCTAGGAGAAAGCTGAAATATTTATATGTTTATAAATATTCATATACTGTCCCATGGTTTATGTCACTACACAAAGACTTTTAGTCAGTAGGGTTATTTTGGCCACAGTTCTGTATTTTAGAGCAGGAAGTGCAGCTGCATCCCTGTCCCTCATGTCCATATGATGAGCAAATAAATTATAATATATATATATATACCAATTATATATTACAAAATTATATATTACAAATTACAGAAACCATCTCTAGCGATACATCTGATGAGTTTGATAAGTTTGTCTTGGTAGTGACTAAATGAAATTTATCATCATTAAAGTATAGGGTCATTCAAAGTGCATAAAATTTTAAATTAAAATTTTAATAAAATTAAGTCCAAGTCAATTAGAAGTTGTAAATGTGATTTGAACTCTGACTTTAAACCAAATTGGTTAGAATGATTCATATATGAATCACGCTCCTTTATCAGACATTTAAACTCATGAATTACAAATACAGAAACTTCCCTGTTAGGCTGATTTGGAGGCTTGTTCCTAAAAGAGAACATTTTTTTTTAATTTTACCATGAAAATGAAGCATTCTTGTGAGTTCCAAAAATTAAAATGTTTGAGTAGAATGGTTCAGCTCATTGAGCTCAACAACTATGCTCATATAAGTTATTTAAAAAATGATAATAATATTTGTTGAAAACCTTTTGTGTACCATACCAAGGTCAACTGGTCAATGTGTATGACATTTGGTAGACATCCTCCTTTGAAAGCCCTGTACAATAGTTATTATAACTATTAAAAACTGGTCATCATTTGTTTTCATCTGCTAAAATTCCTGTACTGACCCTATAATGTGTGCTATGCTTGGACCAAGTGATTGCTACGTTTTGTTACTAAAAATAAAATACAATGTATATATATAAGTGGACTGGTTAAAACGATGACCTCTGTCTGTTACTGGAAAAGGCACGACTTCTTCAGAATAAGACTTCCATCCCACCTCCCCTTCTCAAATAATAATAAAAAAAAAACTTTTCAAATCTGCACAGTTCATATGAATTACGTTTTTATCAGTCAAAATGGAACATTTTGCTCAAATGTGACAAATTTATGCTTTAAAAATATAAATGGACAAAATACCCTAAATGAAACAGTCATGTTTAGTACTTGAATGCAACAGACTGCAGCCAACTCTCTGTGAAGAACTTAAATTTGACACACTTGTGAAACACTTATTGTAAGCTATTGTACTTGTGCTATGCCTGAATTCTATAGTTTGTATCTTTCTTCCAGAGTATCAGCACTTTTGTTTCTGCCGGTGTCTTTGCACAAGGGTACTTTGGATTCTAGTACTTATTTGTACCAGCTAGCATACATTCACTTAGTGGACAGCAAAGTAAGTTGCTTAGCTAAATGAGTTCATGTAAATCACTTCTTGGATTTGTGACCCACACACATTGTATATCTCTGCTCGCTACATGATTGTTTTAAAGGTTTTCTGTCCTCAGTAAGTAAAATACCTCCCAAAAACACGCTGGAGCTACTAAATCAATTGACAACACCGTGGAGAGCCACCTGATCCCCGTCTCAATGGTTTGCTTGAAGGTCGTGTTTCTTCTTCACTTTCTTCTCCAGGAAATGGGTGACTTCAGTCTATTTGACCCCAGCCATCGTGGCCTTGAAGCTGCAGTAGTAGCCTGCTAGTCATGCTGGTATATTCTGCTCTTTATTGTAGCCTTTGATAAATCTATGTCCACATCCTGCATAATGTTCTGGGTGTGCTCAACAGTTTTTCTTCATGATTGAAAGTTTTCTTTAGTCATCCACTACCTATACCATTTGCACTCTACTAGGTCATTTGTTTTTGCTCAGCATTATTGCTTTTTCATGATAAACCAAACAATTGATTTTGGCTCTCTTAATCTTTTAGCTGTCTCTGACTGATTTATTCTGTTTTTTTCCAGCCTCACAATGACCTGCTTTACTCATGTTGGCATTTATTTCATCCTCAGGTTGAAAGACAACAGAAACAAAGCTCAAGTGCAGCATCAATTGTTAGTTCCTGAGTATGAATTAATAATGTAATGGCCTCAAATGGTCAACAAACAACTGAGCAGCTTAACTTGGGCCATTAAAATAGAAGGACAATATATATAAATATATTACAGAGAAGCCTTACCTACTAATATACATTTTTTAGTATTAAACGTGCCTGTTCCGCCTTTATTATTTCAATTCATTTAAAGAGATTTGCTTTTAGTTTTCCAAAGACAAACACAGGGATATTTTTCATACTTACAGTTCAGTCTTAGAAGCTGGTTGCATTTTCTGCTTCTCATAGTCCCAAACACATTCAGTGATGTTGAGGTTTGGACTCAGTGGGGTGGTCAGTCCAAACACCAGCAGCTTTTTTTAAATCTATTTGATTTTGTGAGGGCTTCTTGACAGTGACACATCCTTTCAGACTCTGAGATGTCACTGAGAGCACTGAGACGTCTTCTCAAAGTGAAAGAGCTTGATATTCTCCTCTCTCAAAGAAAAAAAGCTTAAAGGTCGTTTCAATTGGAAATTAAATCAACCAAGGGATGGTCTCCAACGTTTGTACACTCCAGCTGATTATCCAGATATTATACCTCACAGATATTGTTTCACTTCAAAGCACAGAACTAAACCAATAAAACCCATCACTGTCCAATTATTTAGAAAGTTTGCTGTAAGTAGACGTCTAGGCACAGAATGGAGCCTAGGCCATACAACAGATTCAAAAACTCTTCTTCAGACAAAAATAAGTCTAGTCCAGAAATGATTCAAATTGTCAGAGGTGACTGCACTGCACAAAGCTTGTTCCAGCTCACAGCTAGTCTTAATCCCGGCATGGGAAACCTGCCATGAAATGTACTGTTTGATCAGGATTCTGAAAAAAAAATGGGCCAATGAGAAAAATCTGACTGGAAAAGTAGTTTTGTTTGATTTACTGTCAAAAAAAAAATCAAAAAGAAACATGGATTTTGTTGCGGCCTCAGTCAGACTACATTTTTCCTCAGAGGGAAATATATATATATATATAGTATATAAACCTTTAGGTAGAGCAAGCAATGCAGAGGAAAATTAAAGTTCTAAACTGCAGCTGGCTCAATAAATTTGAAAGTCTGAGTTTCTGAAGTGGCTTTTTAATACCTCTGCGCAGGCTGTGCAACACTACACCTGTCACCTGGGGAGATTTGTGGAGTAAATATCTCTGCCGAAATGAGACTGTCTTGAATAAAACATTGCGTCAAACCAATTTATGGAGCAAAGTGTAAGAAAGCTCCATCGTCTCCAGTGTTCGTAAATGCTTATTAACCAACTTTAAATTAACATGACAGAAAAATGCCTCTGAATACATGCTGGAGAAAAATACATTTTAACAAGCTTAAACAAGCAGAGTGCAAGCTCAGTTTAGTCTCTGTATATACACCATTATCCTGCTTCCTGGGGGACTTTCTTAACTACACAGACAGATCCTACTTCCAAAGACATTCTCATTAAAGTTTGATAGCGGTAGCTTTCCATTATGGTGTTTCATATGAGCAAATGACCCCCTAAGTATGACGTTCCTGAGAGAACCACTGTGATTGAAGGAGCCGACCTGGGAGTGCCGACTGTATTGTAAAAACTAAAACCCTTGGCTTATTGCATTCAAACCACACGTCTCGAGAGCTAAGCGCATTTTTCTGTTCACGTTTCATACAAAGCACTGTCCGGCATTTGTGCAGAAATGTCTTCCTTAAGAGGGAAGGAAGAGATTTGGTTCTGGGTGTTTAACCCTGGAGACCTGCAGTAATTGGGTTTTCTTTATGGGCAGAACGTCTGTTAAGGATCTAAGGCGCTCCTCAGGGTTTTCACATGGGCCAATCTCCTCAGCTTTAAAGCCTGGGGTATTAACGACACCGCAAGTTCCCACTCGCTTGCTCGCTCTCTCTCTCTTCTTTCCTACACACTCGTAATGAGAGAGAGAGAGAGAGAGAGAGATAAAGTTAAAAAGAGAGAAAAAGAGGGAGATAGAGAGCGAGAGACACAGAGATGGAAAGAGTAAGGGGAGAGAAAGAGAAAGAGAGAGAGAGCGAGAGAGAGCTCTCCAGCTTGTTTTATTCACACGTTGTTTCTGGTTGACAGGAACATTTGATTGAGAAGATAACACTGTGCGTCAGTAGCTGCTTTTCATTAACCACACATGTGGAATAACAATAACGTTCTCCTGAACCGCTTTGCTTCTTTACCTGCAAATGTAAGACCTAGTGAAACTAATGGATTGCTTTTTCTATTCTAATCGGAGGCAGGGGTATTAGCCGTGTCCACAATAAGCACCACACATTTTCTGCAATTGACGAAGAGACTCACTGACAAAGGCAGCGTTTTTAATAATGGAATCCCTCTTAACAGAGAGAAAGAGAGGTTTTAATAGAACACAGGTTTGCACTTTACTCTTGAAAATTTGCAAGTGTAGTAGAAATGGCCTAAAATGTAAAGAATGGTACAGTTCCGGTTTCACCGTATCACAGTGAATTATTTATATGTAATTATAATAAAAGCATTTCAGATGCTTCAGTAAAGCTATTTCTGTAAATCAGCAGTGATTTGCTGTTCTGGAATGTCCCTTCATTTTGGAAAACAGTGTAGCCACTTTTAAAGCTGCCTACATTCACCAAGCACTTTATTAGGAACACCTTGTTTCTACACTGTTTGTCCATTTTATCAGCTCCACTTTCCACACAGGTGCACTTTGTAGATCTCCAATTACAGACTGTAGTTCATCTGTTTCTCTGAATACTTTGTACTTTTGACAGCCTTCTAGCCTTCCGCATGCTAACTAGTCAGCTAGCTAAATAAAATGAAGCTGTATTATCATTCATGTATAAGAGATAAAGCGGTTTATAACTGAAGTAAGTACAGCAAATCAAATGGTCATGGCTTATGAACAACAAGGCCATGTGGACGAGGGCATGTTAAGTCCAGTAATGAAATGGGAGCAGCAGCTTTACACCCCAAACATTTTTCCCCTATTAACAATCTGATGTCTGCTCCTTTGAAAAAATGACTTACTCAACTCAAACTGCAAGGCACAGCACGAGGAAGGGGGGTTTTAGCATCTTTTGCACTGTATGTATGTTGCACTATCTGTGTCTATTTGAGACATACCGTGATAAGGGCAATGAATGATTCAACAGTTGAACCAGTATATTGCCCTGTACGAATCTGCAGCATTTAAAAATACTACAAATTGGTTCATCATTTGAGCACTTCAATAGTGACATTTCCTTAATGGTCTGGCAAGTAAGGAATCATGAGGATGATATAAAGCTAAATTGCATTTATCTGTTAAAATAAATTCAACCCCATGAACGGCATGCACTGAGTAACATGTCTGTGCGCACACACATTCTGCTAAGGGTAGAAAAGTAACTGTCACTTTATCAGTGTCACTGTCAGCCCTCTCCAAGAACACCACAGAGACATGCAGCCAATCATGCTGGAGCGTCACTAACTAAGCTTCACACAACCTGGCTGCTTTCACACTAGCACTTTGGATGTCTCTCCATCCCTCTCTCTCTCTCCCTCTCCCTCCTTCTTTCTCTTTCTCTCTCTCTCAATCTTTCTCTTTCTCTTTCCTTCTCTCTCTCTCTCACTGCTGTCACTCACACATAGTGAAGAGTGAGTGGGTGCTGTCCTGCCACTTGAAATGCTGCTGAGGACTGCAGCCAGACTCCTGCTGTGGCACTGTTACGCAATGGGCAACACACATGTTCACACATACGCACATACACATGTACATAGCATCCCTCACACAGAAAGAGTGCAGGTAAGAGCCTCTGCCTCTACTCTGCTGAATGTATAGTACCCTATATTATGTGTATGGTGGTCACAAAAACGGGATTAAACTACTCAATATATCTATAAGTAAAAATGTCCTATTTATAGAATCAGTAATGATTAGATGGAAGTTTGCACAGGCATAATGCAGATTCCCCTACTTTTTAAAACAGTGTTTTAAGCCCTCCTAAGTTCTCTTTCAAAGAAAATATTTTGGAGTCTTCGAAAGGCTATGCATTGTTTATAAGTCCATTTTTATTACTGGAACTTGTATTTGTGTATTTCTGAAGTTCAATCTGCTTGTGTGATTTCTCAGTGCTGTAGTTAAAAATTATTTGTAATTTAGATGTAAAAAACAAGTGATGGAGCTTTTCAACCATTTTGAAAACACATAAATGAGAATATAAACCACATATCAGACATTATTCGTATGGTGCGATACTCCATACGAATCATGAATGATATGGTTAGGTGCCAAAATAGTTGATAGACAACTAGATTATTAATATACAGACAGATGGACAGGTTTGAACACCAGTGTCAAATTTCACATTTCATTCATTTGTGAAAGTGAAAACATATCCTCAACAAAGAACACACTTAAACACAAACACTAATTACTCATTTTCCTATAAATATTATTGTGTAACTTCTAATTTTTGCTGAGTTTAAAGAAGTTATATCTAAGATTTTAAAACAAGAAATAACAGTTAGGGCAACAAACTCAAAGATGCAGAGATATCTACATACATTAGATAATTTAAGGACAGGTAGCCAATGAGAAGAAGAGTAAATGCAACACTGGCTGGAGCTTTTGGCAAGTGACCATTATAACAACAGCTGCCGTGAAAAGCAAACCAACGCTAACACTGGCATTTCTTTCCACTGCTGGAGACGATACTGGTGAATAAAGGAATGAAGTTCAATGCTGAACTCGCAAAGTCTCTCCTAGTCTGGTAAGAACTAAAATTGGAGAAGGAAGATGGTGCATTTTCTGGTGATATGCTGCACCTTACTATTTGGTGTATAGTTCCACAGGTAGCATCATCTCACAAACTGCCGTTTTAACTTTAAAACGTTAAAAATCTATAAAATATGACACAATGTTTACAGAGGACGTACTGTTATGTTTTATTTTTTTCCCAATTATGTCTGACAGCAACCATCGAAACAATACAACGTGCACCTGTCTGCATCTGCACAGTTATTGAGATATCATACACACAAATCCTGTATCAGATTTGTACATTTAATAAGTCTGTTTGACCTGAGTTCAAACTGAGCCTAGCAGCAGATCACACACTCTTACCTGTTTCACATCTCCTCCCAGTGAAGCCCTGCTGGCAGATGCAAGTGTCAGGAGCCACACAGGAGCCTCCATTATGGCACAGCCCATCACACTGTGCTGCAGAACAAACAAACACACATACATACAACAACTGACTGTAGTCCCTCTATTACTGCACCATTTTGCACCCCCTTCTACCTGAACATAAACAGAAAGAGACTACCATAAGACCACCAGTGAGCAGGTATTATTTGGGTGGTACATTTTCAGCACAGCAATAACTTTTGGTACTGTGTGCTGCATTGGCAGTGTTACTGGAGTTTTTAACTGTGTACACTTACTGCTCACTTTATTAGACACACCCACCATGTCTGGGCTTCTTATAGGTGCAACAGTTAATGACTATAGTTTAAATAATGACTATATTTTAGATAATGACTATAGTTTTGGCAGATGCTATTTACACTAAATGTTGCCATGTATGCAGTGTAAACAGCATGATTTCACTATTTACACTTAGTGTTCAAAGTAACATCATGCTATTTACACTTCCATAATACTTCTATGCTTTTTTATACTGTTTCTTGATATTGGTTCAGTATATTTTTCAGCAAAACTTTTTTTAGCTTTTTCTCCATACTGTCCTTACCAACAGTAAAAGTAGTCATTTTCATTTTGATTTCAACATTTTAAGTTGAACTAAAGGAGTACTTTAAGACAATAATAATGGACAGTACATAAACATTTAGAAACATGAGGAGAACACAAACATACTATCAGTAAATCAAATTTTAAAAATGTAAAAAAAGTGTACATTTCCTTTTGGCTCAGATGGGGAATCAAACCCCAGTTTTAGGCATGTGGGGCAGTGGCGTTATCCACTACACTACACCAACCAGCGTCATTCTATTTTTAACAGTTATCACTGTTAGACTGATATTATAAGTATTTATTTATTTAATATTTATGGGGAGTGGAATGGAAAATGTACTCACTAAATACTCAACAACACAGCTGATACTCAACACTCTCCTAATTCTGCCTCGCTTTTGTTCGTGCAAAATAAAGCAAGAAAAAAACCAAACATTTTGCTGTGTTACAGTCGCAAGATTTACCAGGCTAAATTGCCAGGCTGTGTGGATAATGCACCAGTTGCCAGTTGCCATCTAGCCCTCCATCAATAGTCATATGGTGATCATTTCTGGCTGGTTGACTACAGTCAACCCCTCAGTGACCCGCAGATGTTTAAACTTCCTGATACCCTTGTACTAGTGCCATACACGTCTGTGTCAATGCTGTGCTGAGAATGACCCAGGACCCAAATAATGTCTGATCAGCAACGGTCGTATGGTTTTTCATTTATCTATGGGGGTTGATAATTCTCTGTTACAAGAAATGGAGAAAATGGTTGTGAATGCCAGCAGAAATCAGTGTGTGTGTAAACTTGGACGTAAAGACAGTGAAGTAGTGGGGACAGTAAAGCAGATGCACTCACCTCTGCAGACAGTGCCATTACCAACATATCCTGGCTTGCAGGTGCAGCTGTGTCCTCCCACCATATTGAAGCACAGCGCATTCTCATCGCAGCTGTTTAGTCCACTTATACACTCATCATGCTCTGAAAAACAAACACAATAACCATGAGCATGTTTTTCCACAGAATTCTTAGTTTTCTTGACTTTGCTCACATTTCACAATCCCAGCCCAAATAAGAAAAGAAGAGTAAGCCGAACCAAATCAGCTAAATCCTCATCCAAACATATCTGGATATTTTAAACTCCAGATTATCATCATTAGTTTTTCTGTTTTCCAAAAAAATAAAAATCCACTCCAACACACAAGAACACAAAACGACTCAAAACGCTCGCCTAAGCCTACCAGCCAGTATTGCACTTCATATAATTTCCTGTCAAACACCTCAAGAACATTGTCAGCATACACTGTGAAGCTAGGGTAAGATTTTCTAACAATGTTATAAACACACATGACTTACAGAACGTTAGATCTCTGTAATTTGATATTACACTGAGATTTAAAGTCCAATTCTTGCCAGACAACAAAAGCTTAAAAAGCAAAAGTGAGTATCTTGCATGTTGGGGTTGTTTATGTCGCAATGACTATGTCTCCTGAAACCTCCAAGGGTTTTTCTAGATTCTCTAACTCCATCTGACAGTGAAGTCTGTTTTTCTGTATGTAAAAGTGTCATTTGTAAACCAGACAAATTTGAGAACTTCTAAGAGGTTGAATAAGTCTGTAAGCGCTGCCTATTGATGAGCTCCTATGCCACCAATAAGTGAGACCCTCTAAAATATAAATAGGTGTAATGTCTTAATTTATCCATTCAAACATGGTGAGATTTCCATCATCATTTCATTATTTTTAAATAGCGCAGTTTGTATATCTATTATAAGTAAGCCATAGAAGCGATTTCCTGACACCAGCATATCCAGAACCCCTCCAGGTCACTGTGAGGCAGAATAAAACCTCTTTCTCAGTCTGCTACAAATGTCAGCAGCCACCTCACTGCGCCTGCCAATGCAGAGGAGCTCATTAACATTTCAACTCAGCAGAAAAGCTCCTAAAGGCTGCCCATGGGTGTGGAGCTCCTCGAAGTGAAAGAAAGAAAGAATTCTGGAGGAGTCATTTCTCAAGTGTGTGAAAAGAGAAAAGGAACCTATAGATGAACGCAGTCGAGCTTCAGCAAAGCGATTCTCATTAATAACAATGAGTTTCCACAGTGCACTGAGCTGTGTATACAAGTCAAAAGAGCAGTTATATGAGTGGGCTGACAAGACACAAAGAAGATTTCTCTAACTTTAAATAACATCCCACATTATACATGGACATACAGGCATCTTGTATAAGACTCTAAACTCCAAATATGCCAAACAAGACAGTTCAACGCAGCTCAACAAAAACTCTTTAAAGAGCGATAGACATCACGGACCTGAAATCACACAGCTAGCCAAGCAAACTCTTCTATAAAAACAAACTCTCAGTTTTTCCTGAGAACGCGGCAGGCAAACAGGGGCTTGTTCTTCAAAAGTAACATGGTATGAGCATCTTCAATATCAGAGCTTTCAAAAAACACCAAGAAATTTGCAGCATCTTTTTGGGATTATCACTGAGATACAAACCTAAACTACTCTACACCTCCACTCTTTTGCACCAAGATTGCTGGGCTTGACCTACAGCTGGGCAGTATAATAAGAATCATCATTATCTCGATAAATTACGCTACAGTATGTTACATGACGCTTTTCTGAGAATATTGTGGATATTGTTAGCACTTGAGCACTAAACAATTGTAAAATTCACTACAAATAAGAGTATAATTAGCCTAGAATTAATGAAGCACTTTGTGAGAAACACTGAATAAAATCATTTTTTATTCTCTTATGGTTATTCCAACTTACCAGAAGTGGTAAATATTGTGGCATATTGTGTATTGTGAAAATATCTTGAACGTTTTGGAAAATTGTTCTTATATTTTTGCCACCACCTAGTTTGATGGATGTCTGATGCTGCAATCAAAAAAGTCAATAATCATCAGCATGCTACTGCCAATGTTTCCTTTGATTGTGTATATTATTTGATATAGTTGTGACAAACCAATATAAGTGCCATGTGCAAAAGTATTCAATATAAGGTGCAAAAGTATTCTAATCCCCTAAGTCCATAGATTCATCAGTATTACAAATGTAAATAATACAGACAGTTCCAGACAGTAACTGAAATTGAATAAAAGTCAAAGTCATAATAAAAATCAAAGTCAAGGTTAATTTTTCTGTCAACAGATCGTTTTTAAAAAATGAAAAACTGGAAAATGCTGCATAAGTATTCAACATCTTGAGACTAGTACTTTGTAAAACTTTTATTTAGTGCAAAAAGTCTGTTAGAGCATGTTTCTACCAGGGCTTGCTCTAGGTTGGTTCAGGTTGGTTTAAACCACAATTTTTAAATAGTGACACAAATTCTTGATTGGATCTAAACTTTGATGAGAACATTGTAGCACATTTAATTTTTTACTGTTCAAAAATTCCTATATTTTTGTGGCTTTGTACTTGGGATCACTGACAGATGAAGTTTCTCTTAGACTTTACCTTTTGCAGGCTAAAGCACAATGTCTTACCTCCATTCTCTCCATGTGTTTTACACCATCTATCTTTCGTTCGATGCTGACAAGATGCCCAGCCCATACATTTGAAATTAAAAGATCTTTAAAAGTGAATTAAAAGATGTAGAGCTGCAACAAGGGAAATACAGACAGCAGTGATTGCAAATTGTGCATGACCCAAAAAAATCAAACACTATGATAATACATTTTACCTTTTAAATATGGGACTGCCGTGTAAGATCTGTTTGTGTTGTTCATTTATTGTTTAGTTTTTAAGTGCAATGCAGAAAATCTGTTGCTGTGCCACTGATAAAAACAGGAGGGAAGAATTAGAGATACACTGATTGAAATTTTCTTGGCTGATCCCAATTTACCATTTTTTAAAAGGTCTGACCGATTCCAATTTTAGCCGATTTCAAAGAACTACATTTAACAACATACACAAATATTTTTGCATTTTACATTGTCTTGAATGTGTACTAGGTTATTTGACTAACCTTTTCTTTCTATAAACCACCAACTAAAATTGCAGTGTTTGTACTTTTCCAAATTAAAATCAAAAAGAAAAATAGCCAGGTTGGCAATTGTAGGTTCTGTGTGACTGGAAATCTCTGTCCACCCATTGAGCTGTCAGGCATCAAGCTTAAGTTAAATGGCCAAAAATCAAACATAAAACTAATGCTGTGTTCGACTGGTGTCTGAAACTGTGAAATACCATTTATCCCACTTGTAAATTGCACTGTCTCTGCACTCTCACTACCTTTAGTTTAGCCACTTTGACTTTACTAGCATCCTCAAATTGAGCATCGTTTTTTTGTTTCCACTGCTTACTTTGGCCTTCCAAATAACGCAAACTGCAAACTTGTCTTTTTTACTTATTGTGTAGAACTTCCATGCGGATCACATGTCACCAGTCACAGCTGATCCAGCTGAAAACCAGCCAATTCTGGTCACCAGCCAATCGATTGGTGGACCTTTAGGAAGACCTTTTGTTTCCCAACTAATCAATTAACCAAAGTCATAATGGAGCCAGTAATCAATTATGAAAGTTGTCATTATAAGTTGTTATTTGCAGCCCTAGAAAGATATGATGTTGAGCAACTTCCTGCAACAATGGCCGCAGACACAGCCTAGACAGAGATTGATGTTTATAATCACAATAGCACTGTTCAAACTCTAGGGACCAGATGTACATGTGCCAAAAAAAAAGAATAAACTTAGTGAATCAAATTCAGGAACAATGTAGGTGAATGTTGTGGTCAGATAAAGGCCCGTTTTGCACGGTGTGTATGCATGTCCCTCAGCGATACTTTCAAGCACAAGACACAAATACTAATGATTTAGTTATGACATTAATTGCCCCCAAATTCATCAGTTCCATCTAATTAAAAGTTATTTTTCTCCCATGAAGTTAGGCAAAGTTGTACTCATGCATATTAAGCTTAAAAGCAAAAAATGAGCTAAAGATGAAAGCAATGAAAGTGCTCACTGGACTCAGCTTGCAGGATGCAACATCTGTCGCCTGTTTAACCGGTACTAATGAAGAGCTATGCAGAGAGTGATCAGAGAGCAGATTTTCTTATCACTCCCAAAGGAGTATAAGTGTGTGTGCGGGTGTGTTAGTCTGTGTGAGAGAGAAATGAAAAATATTTGTGTGTAATTTGTTAACAAATATGCAGTCCTTGGAAAGCAAAACAGATTTGTTTATTTTGTGCTGTCAGTGAGCGTCACACTTGATAAACGGTGCCTCCATTAATAAAAATAAATGCAGTTCATTTCCCTCAATTTCTGCTTAAGGAAACTGTTATAGATGTTTATGCATTGGGTGTACTGGTGCGTAAATGCACAAAATGTTTAACATCAATAAAGCTGTTCTGCTCCCATTCTGAATTATAAATGCCATGGAGAAGACTTTTCTTAAACTGTTTGCTAACACATGTTACAATGGTGACAATGCTTAATGTCAAGTAACAGTTGTTACATGTTTACTTAACATTGTTAATGTATTACTTCATGTTAACTAATGCATCACTTCATGTTAGTCAACACTTGCAGCAAAGTGCTACCAACTGTATTTATAATTAATTCTGACTGAAGCTCAGTTTTGTGGGGCTAGACATGATCTTGTAACAAAAATGTCTGGGGGAAAATGAATTTTTGGGCTAAATGTAGGTCGGAATTTAGACCTAATGTGTACATTAGGTCTAAATGGAGTCCTAATGGCACTGTGAACCATTTTAGGGTTTAATTAGACAAATTCATGTTTTTATATGCATTTATACGCATACATGTTAAACGAAGTTCCAAAAAAGTTAATGAATGGTGGTGTGATCTTCTACTATGAAAACAAAGCAATAAGCCAGGCTGTATGTTTTTTGTGATTTCATCATCATAAAGGTGACGACAGGCATGCTCATGACTCCATAACTAAAATGAATACACTGTATAACAGACTCAATAAAAGAACATAATAGATCAACAATTAACTGCCTAACTTCTTAATAGTTTAGTGCTACTGGTGTTTTACCATGGGTTAGAATGCAGCTAGCCAATCAGATTTGTTACGTGATGAACCTGAACCACACCACCCACAATTCAATGTTACCCAGCTGCGGGGTTCTAAAGAGATTTGAGTGCTCACAAAAACACTTGAGGCCATTTGTAGCTTTTTCCCTTTCAAGTTCACTTTAACAGAAATTATGTTGTTTCATTAAACAGAAAAAATTATATTAAAATTATAAGCCAATATTTTGAGCTCAAAATAGTGATGGTGATGGGTGATGGGTAATAGTGAGCTCCTCAACAATGTCCAACAGACAACAAGCCTAGTGTTGACATAAGTTAGTGTGGTCCTGCCCCACAAAAAAAAAAAAAAAAAAACACTTGAAAAGTGAAAACAGTCATAAAAACAAACAATAGTAAAAAAAAAAAACAAACAAACAAGTGAACAAATGACAACAGTAATACTAATTAGGGTTCCAGCTAGCTTTGTTTTGCTTGTATTATCAGTTGTACTCCTGTTGTAAGCATATACTAGAGGAATTTTATGGTGGCCTTTAGAGGACACACAGCCTTGCTTATAGCAGATTTCACTGCAATCCAGTGCAAATTCTTGTTATGAGAGCACGTCTGACCCTGTGAGACTGAGAGAAAGTGTGTAAGTCTAATTTTAAAGTCCATTTTCTAAACTGCTATACACACAGGATTGTCAAGCTCCTCGGTACTCTCAGCAGAGAAAGATAAAGGCCCAAAACTACAATGCTGTCATGCATATACCTAGAAAGGAGCTTAGAGATAGGGGGTAACGCTCAGCTTGAATGTGAATATATGAATTTCTATATATGGAATCAACAGGAATACATGGTATATTGAATGAACATTTACATATATGGAATGAATACTGATATTTATTGAATTTACATCAATTTAAAAGACACATTTCTAAAATTAGCACTGAAATATGGCATGTTGGGAGTAGTGCACAACCCAAAAATAATCAGCCAAGAGTGACTCTCTGTGTAGCCACAGGTGGGCCAGTCTTCTTATAAACATTCTGTGGTGTCGTGCAGAAGAAGAGACAGGTGAGGCCATAATTTAATTGTGAATGAGTCAGAAATGCCACTTAAAATACAACTGGAAACTGAGGCAGGTCACTCCAAGCCCTACTCTTTCTCTTGAAGGTTACCACAAAACCCCTCTATCTAACCTCTATGTAATAGACACATACATACACTTTAACTGAAGAACAACAATGGTACAACATAAAATAACAAAATTACAACAGTGGTGGGGCAGGGCTATGGTACAGAGTATACATACCACACACCGAATCTCTCTCTTTGAACAGAGCATATGGCAGCCACCACAATACATATACATTAAATAAATAAACAGCATATATCAATGTTCATATACAGCATGGATATGATTATATACAGCATATATAAACATTAATTTAATTACAATTGTTATGGTGTTCTACATTTAACTTAACAGCCCATTTGAGACTAACATGCAAATACTGCATGTCATTAAAATGCTCAAGTAAACAATGAAAACAGCTCATTATAAAAGTACAGCCTGGGACTATAATTTGTGATGTAAATATCGAATATCAGTATGCCAATTAAGGAGACTGCTGTCTACTTAGCAATATGTGAACATGGAGAAGATAATTGTTACTTCAATGTTTCAAATTACCATTTACATTAATTATTGGAGCAAATAATATGTTACAGGCAATGCTATTTTAATTCATTCAAATTCTTCTAATGGTTTCAGGTCTGAGAAGCAGTGTAATCCTAGCCTGTGGATTACTGTGTTATTATCCCAGAAGAAAAATAGACATCATTCTCTGTGGGTGATTATGCACATAAATAATTGAAAATGCTAATGTTTTCCTGCTTCTTGCACAATGTAATAAACACTGTCAGTGTTACACCGGCTGTAATTAGTGATAAACTGCCTTCATCTTTTCAATAAAGGAAGGACAACTGAGGGCAGGAGAGCAGAGGGGCAGAAGCAAGGGAAGGAAAGGACGAGAGGAGAGGAGAGGAGAGGAGAGGAGAGGACAGGAGAGGAGAGAACAGAACAGAACAGAACAGAACAGAACAGAACAGAACAGAACAGAACAGAACAGAGCAGAGCAGAACCGAAGAGGGAATTAGAAGAGAAAAAGAAAGCAAAGGAAAAAAGAGAAGAGAACAGAAGAGAAAAGAACAGAAGAGGTAAAGAAGAGGGAAAAGAAAGCAAAGAAAAGAAGAGAACAGAAGAAAAGAGAAAAGAAATGCAAAGAGCAGAGGACAGAAAAGAAAAAGAAGTGGAGAAGTGGAGAGAAAAGGAAAGCGGAGGAATTTAAGGAATGGGACAGAAATGAGATAAAGAGAAGAGAAGAGAAGAGAAGAGAAGAGAAGAGAAGAGAAGAGAACAGAACAGAACAGAACAGAACAGAACAGAACAGAACAGAAGGATAATGTTTGTCCTGTTGGCTGTTACATACAGGTTTATACTTCACTGATGATATCTTGGCACATGAATCATCCTAGTAGATGAAGTAAATGTATCAGTGTATTTAATAGTTCTCTTTTCAGATTGCTGTAAGAATATCTCATCCACTACACACACCTGCAGCTCATTTCATAGGCATTAAGACCCTGATATACAGTATATCCTAATGTTTACTGATCTGTGTGAAGTCTCTGTGTTTCTACACTGGCTGTTTCTCCTTCTTTTGCTCCTGATTTTTGACGCCAGCTTAGTCTTTCTGGTTTATGACTGTGGCTGTACCTCTGATGATGGCTGCTTGTGTTTTGATCACTGCTTGTTTTAATGATAAGAAGCAGATTCCCCCACACTTACTGACCTACAAGCATCTAACCTTACAAAGATCTTAACTTATTTATGTTTTTATTTGTTTAAGCAATTTTACTACACAAAACTGTATTTTTAAAAAGCAATACAGTGAGAATTTCACTTAATAAAGCTAAATCTAAAACTGACTAGAAATGACAACTCAAAACACTCATTCACTGCTGCAGGTTAATTTCTCCTTCCTGAACACTTAATTCACCTATTCAATCTACTCCATTCAGGGGCAATATATAATATAAAACCAGTAAACACCAACAGCATCTGCTCCCTCTGACCTGCGTGGGCCATGTGGTGTAAACAAGGGGACTGTATGCTTCTGAAAAGCTCTGAACTGATCTACTCAGCGGAGCTAATGAGCAAACACATGTCAGAAGAGGTCTGCAACTTAGCCTGGTGCAATTAAATTCTTCTGCACAGAAAACTCACACTGCATACATTTTGGCATGTATGCGGTAGGGATGTGCACAGGTTCTGGAGTACTCAGTAAACCATTCGAGGTTCCAGTATTCAAATATGTATTCAAATACTGAAATCACAGGAAAATGGAGGAAATATACAGACCAACAACTTCGAGAAACACCAGAATTATGTTTTTACAGGACTCTAAAATGAGACAGTTCTGCTTGGATTTGTGGGTAACTAAGACGCGTGGGTAGAAAACACGAGTATGTGACCACGAATATGCTTGCTGCCAAGGACTAGTAGTTAAAGACCTTGACTAAGAAGGCAGAGATAACCTCCAAGCCAGTTTAAGGGGAACCTGGCCACTAGGGGTGAATGCTGCTAAATGGCTAAAAATAAACAAATGGTTGGCTGAGAGCTGACTGGATGGCATTACTGCTACTGAGTGCTGACTGGTTGGCATTACTGCTACTGAGTGCTGACTGGTTGGCATTACTACTACTGAGAGGTGATTTTTTTGGCATTACTGCTGCTGAGCACTGATTGGTCTGTATTACAGCTACTGATCACTGATTCGTTGGCATTACTGCTGCTGGGTGCTTATTGGTTGGCATTAGTGCTACTAGGAGCTGATTGGTTGGCATTACTGCTACTGAGAGCTGATTGTGGTTTTTTCACTAACTATGCTACCTACTCTGGATAAGTCCAGAAACAGATGTACTGACAATTGTACTGTTGCCACTCCAGAAGAAGACAGAAGAAGAGTCAAGAGTTTTACAGGCAGTTTTGAAAAACAACAGATATATGTTGCAGCCCACAAAAAGCATTTGGATGGGGTAAAATTTGTCTTGCTTGCAGCAAAGCACGTAAAGCTCAAACAACAAACTAATCATAAAAATGTGGAACTTTAAAACATATGGCAGAGTACAGCTAAAATACTATGAACGCTGATGAATAACATTATCGTGACTCTGTATAACCGTAGTTTCTTCACTACTTTTTAACTAGATAAGCAAAAAGCAGAATCTGAGCTGAATCCTCTACTGACATACAGAAATACCCACAGAATTGCTTGAGGCGGTAAAATTCCCTGTGTTGATGTGTTTTCTTTAGAATGTGATGGACCCAATTTTACGTACTGTTTTGCCAACTGTTTAGACAGAAAACACCTGCTAAAGAAAAACAAATGCTAAAAAAATCTTACTCAGTATGAATTTACCTTTACTCATCCAACAGGAAAACTACAGATATCTCTTGGCTATAATAATAATAATAATAATAATAAGTTACACTTCTATAGTGCCTTTTACATACTCAAGGACACTTTACAAAAAAAAAAATCATGAAGAATGAAAATGTTCTGAGAAAAGATATGTTTTTAACTGGGTTTTAAAGAAGGAAAGAGAGGGAGAAGTGCGAATAGTTGAAGGTAAGGAGTTTCAGAGTGTGGGGGCAGCTATACTAAAGGACCTGCCACCCATAGAGGAAAGCCTGAACCTAGGAACAGCCAGGAGACCAGAGTCAGAGGACCTTAACTTGCAAGATGCAGCATATGGATGTAAGAGGGCTGACAGATAGGTGGGTACTAGTCTGTGCAAGGCTTTAAAGGTGAGTAGCAGATGCCTTCTGCAATTGGTAGCCAGTATAGGATGGATGGAGAAGAAGGATGCGGGTGATATGTGCAGACTTCTTGGTGCTATAGCCCTAAATGAATGTTGTCCTGTCTATTTCTTTTTTGCATTAGTTTTTCCTTCTTGTGTTCCTGCAGAATCTGCTCATATGAAAAAGCATGCCATCTATTTATTAACAGAGATGATCGTATGTATGAGTCCTCTGTACCATCCAGTTCTACTGAGACTCTCTCTTTCTCCCCCGCTCTCAGGAAACCTATAGAAACAACGTAGCAAAGCCACTCACCAGTGCAGGAGTAGTCATCAATCCGGATGAAGCCAGTTTGGCAGACACACATAAAGGATCCTGGTGTGTTCACACACACGGTATTCTCCCTGCAGTAGTGTTTCCCCTCCGCACACTCATCAATATCTGCAACCCAACACCCATATATGGACAAAATCACAGTCAGACAAGATTAATCAAAATAAACAACATTATCACACTGCTCACAACGTTGCCAGCAGTGGTGCTGCTGCACTGGAAATGAATTCCCATAAACCTCTTTATGAGAATACTTATATTGGTTCAATGCAAAGACTACAGTATGGCCTTTACAGATGGTGACTGAGAATTGATAAAGGTTCGGCAAATGGGAGAAGAAGCCAACCTTGAGAACAATGGTCAGCTGCTGATTTGTTAAAGCTAAACTAACTGCTAATCTGTGTACGTGTTCTGCACGTACATGATAATGCATAAATATTCTCACATACGTGGAAAAAAGAGGAACAGCAGTCAAGAAGAGGTATCTTGCCCCTCTATCAGGGTACCTGAGTTACAAAGCCCCCTGGTCACACTTGCATCATTTTTTTATGCACGTTAAACAGAATGTACATATTTCTAACCCTCACATTTTTCAACAGTTGTTATTAGGTACAGCACTAGAAATATCATATTTTAAAATGAAATCCATGTGTTAAGGAATAATTTAAAGCTGTTCTATCTTAATAATTAGACTACCTGAAAAGATCATAGCAGAGTGGTTCAAAATGTTTTCTCAAATGCATTTCCACTAAGGTCTTGTTAGTTTTATTTCTGGAAATAACAATTTCCAAGATGTATAATAGCAGCAAGCTACTTCTAGACATTCCCAGGTAACGCCCCAAAGCTCTAAAGGAGGCTGTTTACCTCTGAGCATGCAGAGTGAGACACGGACACTAAAAAGAGCCATTTGAGTTTGTTTTGCAGTCTTTGACAGTTATTCATAAAAACACTGCTGAACGTTTGTGGAGACTTCGAAAGTGAAAAGCTTTGCCTGACTAAGTTTTTTATTTACCAAGTTATCTTTGCTGCAGGGTATTTAAACCCAAAATCCAGATGACACACCAAGGCAGATATTCTAATGCGAGAACATGCAGTCAGCATTTCACTCCAGAGAATTATGAATGTGACCTGCAAGCAGAGGTAAATACACGTCCACCACCATGTAAAGTGAAAGAAAGTGATATTCCCTCACTGTTTATCGAACAGGACCCACCCACCAGCTTCTTACCTACTGCTTAAAACAATATTCCAGTCTAAGGGAAAAAAATGAGCTTGCACGACTGTCAAAGCTTAGTTGCCTAACTTTATCAGCAGCAAAACTAACATTACACATTATTTAATAAATATAAGCATCTATCCACCTATGCTATGTGCACTGGATGCTGTAGCGACAGTCTGATACATCTGATAAGTTCAGCTGGCTGCTAGTTAGCAGATATCATTTGGAAATCACTGTTTGTCTTTTGGGACAGCGTGTTACTATTTTTTGAACATTTCATCCTAATTACATCAGGATCATTACAGTCAATGTTTTACCAAAGGAAATTCCACAGGGTACATTGAGGTCATTGTTTTTCAGCCAGAAATGTTCAAAAGCTAACATTGGTATTAGCAAACCTATGCATTTGGTGGTGTGTTTTTTATACTATGACAGTTTTCCTAAAATTGGATTTAAAAAATCGCAATATATGGTCTTCCTTACAGTATCACAATATATTGCAACATATTGAAACATAACTCCTATATGATGGTACATTTCGTATCAGCAGCTTCTTGCCAATACACAGTTTTTTCAGCAGTATAAATAACAAAACAATTTAATTCAATTCAAATGCACATGAGTATGTCTCACTGGGGACTTCCTCCCCCTGGTGAACTTATATTTGAATTACTTTCTAACAGTCTAACTGAATTCTGTAGTCATAACCTCATTGGTATTTGCTATGCCAGGTGCCTCACTTGTTTTGCGAGGGTGCCCAAGGGCAAAGAACAGAATGAAAAAACTGCAAGACCAAAATTAGTGCAGCTGCACCTAATATGGCCTTCTTTAAATGACTAAAAGTCTGACCATACTTGTTTATAATTTAATTTTTCATTATTCAGTACTGATGGTAAAAAGTGGCAGTTTTATTTCACTGGCCAGTGCTTGAGCTGAAAGTTGGGTTAATTAAAGTCTGCCTCTCTGCCATTTTCTCTTTCTCTCCTACACACTCTTTGAAACAGTTGTCCTCCCACTCTTTTTCTATCTGAAGTTTTTTATCAATTTCTTTTTCAATTTTTTATGTTTTCCGCAGTCAGTCTACTATAAACACAGAGCAAACCTCTCAACAGCACTTGCACAATAATCAAGGCACTTGCTAGTGTGCCAACATTTCTCTACGAGAAGTTGCTTTTTTTGTTGTTTACAACTGGTTAACAATTAGAGAACCAACTGCTTGGTGGTATATGTACGCAAGATGCCTGCATATTTTCTGTATAACTAAATAAATATAAACACTCTAGGATACTGTGACCGTCAGTGGATAGGGATTCAACATCCAGTGGCAAACAGTCCATTGTCCATATTCTAAAACATATTAATTATACATATACACAGTTTGTCCTGAGATCAGCTACCAGGGCTGTATGATATTGGGAAAGATCACACTGCTCACATATCACAGATAGTGAAGCATGATTTATCACTCCAGAAAAACACTTCGGATTGCTCCAGTGGCGGCATGCCTTACAACTTTAAAGCCAGCACTTATAATGGAGCATAGTGATCTTAGGCTTGTGTACAGCTGCTCAGTCATGCAAACCCATTTCATGAACTTCCTGATACACAATTATTGTGCTGATGTGCATCCTGAGAAAGTGTGGAACTTTGAACTGACTAATTCAACACAGGATAGGCAATTTTTACGCACGACACGCTTCAGCACTCAGTGGCCCCACTGTGTGGGTTTGCGTTGTCTGAGCTGCTGTTGCATCTCATCACTATGTGCTTGAATTTATACACTTGGTAGCAATGCACCAATTCAGAGGGGTGCCCCTAAAGTTTTAATCATATACTATATTTACACTGGATCATATTTCATAACTGGTAAAGAGTCATCTGCAGACTCTACACTTGCTTGATATCAGCACTTCGATTAAGGAATGATACACTGTGCAGGCCTTTCGACAGCCCTGAAAAGCTCCAAAACCAACCTTAGAGTTTTGCTTTAAACTTTCTAAACTAACACCCAGTATACTGCTGCTCCCAAATACAGTGCTGCGAAAAGGTACACAGATTTCTTTTGTTTCTGCACATTTGTCACACTTAAATGTTTTAGATTCTCAAACAGATTTGAAAATCAGACAAAGATAACCTGAGTAAATACAAAATGCAGTTTCTCAATGATGATTTCATTTATATATAACTACATATAATCCTTGGCAGCAACAACTGCAGTTAAGTGTTTGTGATAACTGCCAATGAGTCTTTCACATCTCTGTGGAGGAATTTTGGCTCACTCTTCTTTGCAGAATTGTTTTAATTCAGCCATTGGAGGGTTCCTAATCATGAACAGCCTGTTTAAGGTCATGTCACAATATCTCAATCGGATTTAAGTCCGGACTTTGACTAGGCCACTCCAAAATCATTTTGTTTTTTTAAGCCATTCACAGGTGAACTTGGTGATGTGCTTCGGATCATTGTCCTGCTACAGAACCCAAGTACGTTTGAGCTTAAGGTCACAAAATGATGGCCGGACATTCTCCTTCAGGATTTTCTGGTAGAGAGGAATTCATGGTTAGATCAAATACAGCAAGTTGTCCAGGTCCTGAAGCAGCAAAGCAGCCCCAGACCATCACACTACCACCACTATGTTTGACTGTGAGTATGATGTTCTTTTTTCTGAAATGCTGTGTTAGTTTTGTGCCAGATGTAACGGGACGCACACCTTACAAAAAGTTCCACTTTTGTCTTGTCAGTCCACAGAATATTTCCCCAAAAGCCTTGGGGATCATCAGACGGGTCTTTGTGTTCTTTTTGGTCAGCAGTGGTTTTCGCCTTAGAACTGTCCCATGGATACCATTTTTGCCCAGTCTTTTTCTTATTGTTGAATCATGAACACTGACCTCGTGAGGCCTGGAGTGCTTTATATGTTGTTGTGGGTTCTTTTGTGACCTCCTGGATGAGTTGTCGATGCGCTCTTGGAGTAATTTTGGTTGGCTGGCCACTCCTGGGAAGGTTCACCACTGTTCCATGTTTTCTCCATTTGTGGATAAAAGTGGTTTGCTGGAGTCCTGAAGCCTTAGAAATGGCTTTGTAACCTTTTCCAGACTAACACATGTCAATGACTTTGTTTCTCATCTGTTCTTGAATTTCTTCAGATCAGGGCATAATGTGTTGCTTTTTGAGATCATGTTGTTAGCCTACTTCATGTTGTCAGACAAGTTCTATTTAAGTGATTTCTTGATTCTACAGGTCCGGAGGTAATCAGGCCTCGGTGTGGCTAGGGAAATTGAACTCAGCTTTTCAAAAAATATGTTTAATCACATTTAATTCATGAGGGGCAATTACTTTTTCACATAGGGCCAAGCTGTTTTGGATAGCTTTTTCCCTTAATAAATGAAATCATCATTGAAAAACTGCATTTTGTATTTACTCAGGTTATTTTGGTCGGATATTCAAAATTGTTTGATAATCTGAAACAATTAAGTGTGACAAATGTGCAGAAACAAAAGAAATCTGTAAGGGGGCGAATACTATTTCACAGCACTGTACCTTGATTAGTTGTACGAGGTATTTAAGACTACTGTTGGAAATACATTATTCAGGTAGGTGTCCTTACACAGATGGCTAAAATAAGATATTGGTTGTTTATTTCAATAAGATAAAAGCAATACCATGATTTGAACAAAATAAGTATTGCTACGGTATGTATTATGTTTCTTTTATCTATGAAGCAGTTAAATTAACTATTATAAAATCATGGCTGCATGATATTAAATACCTATTTATACCTTCACAAAGCTCATTACACCTGACAAGCTGTAATTTAACACAAAGCAAACTATGAAATAATTACCTTCAACATTTAATGAAATACGCCCACAACACTGTTTGATAAGTTATACTGAAAGACCAGAAAGGCAATTAAGGTCCTGATCTCAAGGTAACTAGCTACACTTCAGAAACACTCACTGAACAATGAAAGTCAAGTGTTGCATTCACATGGCTGTCACGATTACTTAATTACTTAAACCCATTCCCCAATCATCCATTAAAACGTACTTTCTCAATGAATCAGCAATGGTTTATATGTTAATGCATTTTTTTGAAATGTTCAACTGCTCTCTCATCTTTTGGCTTAGCATTAGGATTGAAAGGTTCCTTGGATAATTTTTAACCGTTTATATTTAAATCACAATTTAAATTTAAATAATTTTTTAAATCGCAGGAGTAGCATTTTTAAGTATAGCCTATAAGGATATTTTGTATATTGTATTTAAATATATATATATATATATATATATATATATATATATATATATATATATATATATATATATATATATATATATATGCACAGC